>BTHU01000011.1:73594510-74794510 GCA_036184795.1 Tokudaia tokunoshimensis
CCCTTTATGGGCAAAGAAGGAGTTGTCCTGAGTCTATTATGAAAAGTTGGGAAGGAGTCCTTGTCTAAGCGTCCGCTACTTTCTGCTCATTCGCCACGTGCTGGAAGTAGAAGTGGAACAGGAAGGAGCTGCGTTGTGCGTTCGTGCATGTGCACGTGTGTGCATGCGTGTGCGTGTGTGTGAGTGTATGTGTGTGGTTGTGTATGTGACTGCATGTGTGTGTGTGTGTTTGCTTGTGTATGTGTGCACACACATGTGCTTTTGTTGAGCTACTTATTAGGACAGATCGCATAGGACAGAGAGGGAGAACAGCACAGAGCTAACAACTATTGCTAAAATCTCCTAAGGTGTTGTCCGCAAATAAAGCCAGGGAGTCAGAGGCACGGTAATAAACTTAAGGCCTTGCGTGGCGGGCAATCAACATGGTTCCCTCTTTCCGTTCATCTTTCTGACCTGGTGAGAATACAATGCTATACAGCTTCATCAAAGGCATCCTCCAAAACCAGCCTTCAGGATGGCTCATGGAGTAAAGTTACCAAAGCTAAGCCTGAAGACTTCAGTGTCATCCTGGGACCCACAGAGGGGAGGGGAAAACTCTTGCAAGTTGTCCTCTGACCTCTCCATGACCACTGTGGCATAGGCACTACCTCTTACACACTAAATAATAAATAAATACAAATTGGAAATTATAAAGTGGGCTGGAGAGATGGCTTAGGAGTTAACAAAACTTGCTTTTCTTCCAGAAGACCTGAGTTCAGTTCTTAGAACCCATAATAGGTGACTCATGACTGCCTGTAACTCCATCTCCAGAAGATCTGACACTCCTCTGGGCATCTGCACTTAGTTGCACATACCCTCACTCACAGGCACACGCATACGCGCGCGCGCACACACACACAATCTGAATAAGCCTTAAATCTTGACGTGGTGGTAACATGTCTTTAATCCCAGCATTTAGGATGCAGGGGCAGGTAGGTCTTTGTGAGTTTGAGGTCTGGTCAACATATCAACCTCTAAGTCAGTCATGGCTCTAGAGTGAGCCCTCCTAAAAAAAATTAAAAAACAAACAAAAACAAAAACTCTTACAAATTAAAAATGAGCATTTTTTTGTAACCTTGCCATTTCATATTAAAAAGTATGGTCTCTTTGGAGCACTTTCCCACATGCTCCTTATATGGTTAACATTTACTGAGCTCAGGGTCTTAGCATCCACCAGTTTAGTGGAGCCATTTTAAAGATGCCCAAGTGACCCTAGTGGGGTGCTGAGGAGAAGGGAGACATTTTGACTTGTTTGCTTTATTTAAAATCAAGCCCAGATTTCCTAGAGCCACGATGATTCTGCTGGTCCATCTTTTTCTAGGAATTTGATCTTATATGTAGAGAGGTGGGCCTGGTCCAGAAAAGAGAGCAGAGCCCGGCAGTGTACAGAAGGGAAGGATGTCCTGCGGGGACGCGGAGGGAAGGCTGCCTCCATATTCCTTCCACTCAGTGCATTCAGAAGGCTTTGGGTGAACACCCAGGCTGCTGACGCAGAGGAGAAACCAGGTATGAAGGGATCAAAGTGTTCTTGAAGTCAAAAACTGAAGGTACTTTAGCGGGGTAGGCTTCGGGCAATTTCTCCTCATCTGGTCTTTCTTGGGCTATTAGCCCGTGGCAGTCATCACGGGAACCCAAGTACAGTAGTAAGACTGTGCTTCCCACAGAAGGACCCTGTGTGCATAACCTGGAGCTCTAACTGTAAAAACCGAAGTTGACCGCCTCCAGGTCAGAACACCCTCTGTCCAGAGTCAGGAGTAGCTTGGATGCACGCAGGCCCCATGTCTGCTCACCTCAGTTGAATAAAGCGGAACATGAAGCAGTAGGTGGGGATGGACCAGACCCAAGGACCTGGTAAAGGAACGCAGTCCACAGCCTGCTTAGAAAGCAGCTGTGTGATTGTCAAAGATACTGAATGAGCCTCTAAAACAGCTGTCCACTTTGGCCCGTGGGATACCTCAGCGGGAGAAGTCCTTGCTGTCAAGCCTGAGGACTTGACGTTCAGTCTCTGGATCTCCCATGGGAGATGGAGAGAAACGATTCCTATAAGTTGACCTCTGACCTCCTAGGGCTACTTAGATGGCTCAGTGGGAAAAGATGCTAGAGCTGGCAACCCAAGTTCGATTCCTGAGATCCACAAGGTGCAAGGAGAGAAGCAACTCTCCAAAGCTGTCTCTGACTTCTACAGGCTCACTGTTTCGCGCACACTTCAAATAAGTATGAATCTAAATACACATCATCATCAAACAACAACCCAAAAAGGGTGCCTCATACCTTTCCTCCCACAGCTGCTATTTTGTTCTGTGTGGTTCCTTTGACTACACTGCCAGTTCCCTAAGCTGTTTCACAGAAATACTTCTCTACTCTCAAATCAGACCTTATTTTTGGGTCTGGTACCTGTTGGCTAACTCTGTGTTTCCTCATTGCTGGTCCCCAGGACAGGCTGGAGGCAGAGAGCGAGCACTCAGTCACTCTGTCAGTGTGTGGCCAACAGTCTTCTTTTGAGATCAGCATGTAAATTAAGCTCAGTAGCTTGGCCTGTAAGCTAGGTTTTTCTATCACCCCTGAGTTAGATACATTCATGGGAACCGTGGCGAGGTACCATGTTTTCCTTATTCTAACCTAGGTGGTTGGTGCCACCAAAGTGACAAACATGAGTTCTTCTGCCCGTTTGCCCACCCCATAAACAAGCTGTGATCTTAGAAGCCATGGACACCGTGCTAGAGATGAACACACTGCCCTCTTCTCCAGATGTGCACAGTTTGTGGAGAGGAAGTCAGTCAAATCCTTCACAGTACTAGGTGGCCAGTTATCAACAGGAAACTCACTTCCTCCAGCAGAGGCGATTTAAAAGACCCTCCAGCATCCAGGGAAGGAACTCACGGACAAGCTGACTTATTCCTGCAGTGTGAACTCTGTACCAAGATGATGATGTAGATGGGACTGTGTCAGACCAGCGTAGTGAGCGCTCCCTACTGCAGTAGATGGCTTTCCTCTTGCTGTGGATGGGTTACTTCTTGGGAGAGGGGCTGTTGACTGCAGCGGCTGAGAACTCGTGCATCAGCCTTCCCTGCAAAGCTGCCCATTCTTTCCTGTGGATATTCACGTGTTTTCAGTTTTATGTACGTTGTTCGGATGATGCATCTTTTAAAGAGAGGGACTGGCTCTTGGCCCCTCTGGCATCATCTCCATCCCAGACGCTCCTACCATTGAGATGTCTTTGCAGCCTGAGACCTGGTAGATTCTTAAACAACACTGAGTTTTGTTAGACAGGAAGAAAGGGAAGCCTATTAATTCTCCAGCTCCACTCTGGCCATCCAAGGTAAAACCAAGGGTTCCTATCTTCTAAAACACCATCGACTGTGTTTATGTTTCACTGTCGATCTGTATCTACCCGATGTAAACCCATGAGAGCAGGGATGAAATGTTTTACATAAATATCTACAAGTATATACAAAAAGAGAGAGAGGCTAATGGATCCCATCATACCCTCTGCCTTAGCTATGTTTCTGTAGCTGTGCTAAGGCACTATGACCAGGGCAACCTACAGAAGACAGAGTGTACTGGGGGCTTACAGTTTCAGGGGATTAAAGTTCATGACCATCATGGCGGGGAGAATGGCGGCAGGCAGGCAGGCATCAGGCAGACAGGCAGATGGGTGGGCGGGCAGGCGGGCAGGCAGGCGGGCGGGCATGGTGCTGGAGCAGTAGTTAGGAGCTCACATCCTGATCCATAAGCACAAGGCAGAGATGATAGAGGCAGAGGCAGAGAGAGAGAGCTGGGAATGGCATGGGCTTTTGAAACCTTGAGGCCCATGAGTGACACGTCTCCTAATCCTTCCCAAACAGTTCCACCCACTGGGGACCAAGCATTCAAAGTCTATAGGGGCCACTTTCATTCAAACCACCACACTTGTCTTTCTAAAAACAGCACCACAGACTCAGGGCTAAGCAAGTGACCAGCACATATGATGCTTTCTTGGTCTCTAGGCCCAATCCCAACAAATACACACTTCTTCCCTTGCAAACAAACAAACTCTCACACACACACACACTTAAACATTTACATTCACATGCTAACACACATGCACAGTCTCATATAATACATACATTCATACATACATCACATACATTGACAATCACACATACATATATATATACATATATATGTATATATACAACCACATATTCTCACATATAAACAAAACACCCATATTCATATACATTCTCTCACATACACATTTTTCACACATATACACACTCTACCCCACATACTTATAGTCACACACATGCATACTTGTACAATCATGCACATACATTCTCACACCCATACATGCACACCCTTAGACATGCATATATGCACATACTTACACACATACGTTCATTCACACACTTGAGATGAAGGTTCATGTTAGAACAAGACTGAATCAAGTGATGGTTTCAATCCCTGCATCAATTCACCAGATTTTCTGAGGTGGTTGGAAACACAGTTTTTCCTGTTACCCCAGTGTCTGGAATCACACATTTTACTAAGTTCTCATCCATTAACTCTCCATGTGGAAACTGATGGGTGTTTTTTGTTTTGTTTGTCTCAACATCTGGTGTTTCAAAGATTCAGCGGAGTCTGGGAACTATTGCCATACTCTTCAGAAGCCCAGAGCTTTAGGTAGGTGAATGCTAAGTCAAGAGAGTTATTTTAACCCAATCCAAGATTCCATATAGGAATAAGCCGTCCTGAGACAGGCATCTGGCAATGACAGGAATACACTCTTGTTCTGCTTATTACTCTATGTCTCTACCATGACCTTTCTCTAACTTCTGTCTCTATTAATGGAGTAGAAAAATAGCTCGTTCGCAGACCGGTGGGGAGGACTGGTTTAAAACGTAGACAATGGACAATACTGTGGGTGGCATTAAATGTTTGCACTCTGACAGTGAAGTCTCTTCTTCTCCCAAGGCACCAAGCACACTGTTCCTTGGGCTCCTCCCCTCCTGCTCTTTCCTCTTCTGCCCTCCCCACATTCAACAGCTGCGTATCAGCTCCTGTCTAGCAACAGTGAGACGAGAAGGATTTTCTCACATACATGATTAAAGGGGCATGCTGTCTGCAAGAGCAAAAGCAAAACAGACAGGTAAGGGGAGCTAGCACATTTGGAAGCAGAACCCATGCCAGGAGAGGAGACAGAAGGAACAGATTACAGAAGACCGCCTTGAGGGCAGTGTGTGGAGCTGGGTGAGAAGGAAGCCAGCCAATAATAGGAATAAGGGCTTCTTAGGTGGGCAGAACTCGCAATGGGATCTTATGTGGCCAGTGTGATTTAAATTAGCAGGAAGAGATAATGTATCCTGGAGAGTGGGGGATCGTCCTGGGTTGAAGCTGGAGGACTCTCACTACCTCTGCTCCTTTACTTACCAGGAGTTAAAGCCAGAGATGTAAAGGGAATCTTGCCCCTGATGGTCCTAATGGTGATTATTTTCTTGCTGCTTCTGTTCTGGGAAAATGAGCTGAATGAGGATGTTGTGCTGACGTCTATAGAACATTTGCATGTGGACTATCCTCAGAATGCTGTTCCTCTGAGGTACTGCAACTACATGATTCTCCAGAGAGTCATCAGGGAACCTGACCACACATGCAGAAAGGTGCATATCTTCATCCACGAGAGGCCTCAGAAGATCAACAGAATTTGCACTTCCTCCAAGAAGATGGCGTGCCCAAACTATTCTGACATGTTCTGCTTCCAGAGTGAGACAAAATTCAGTATGACAGTTTGTCAGCTCATTGATGGTACCAAATACCCTGCCTGCAGATACCAAATTTCTCCCATAGAGGGGTTTGTTCTTGTGACTTGTGATGAGTTAGGACCAGTTAATCTCCATGGATATGTCGAATAACTTGGCACCAGCACTGAATGTGAGAACTTCTCATCTGTTCCCCGAGCTGCTCTGGTTAACCTGAACTGTGGATATGGTGTAATGCTGTGAATGGGAGGGGTAGGTGATTAATCCTTCCATTGTTGCTGAGACACAATCATTGGTTCTGTATCAATAAAAATATCTTTGCTGAATTAAATCACAGGCTCCACATGTGTTTTAAGTTTTTGTCGCCATATCTTTGAGTCATTCAATGGAATTAACGGGAATCTGAGGTTGGATTACAGTTAGAGAACAAGAATCCCTTAGGTGTGACACTCAAGGGGCCACCAACCAAGCACCACACAAACAAAACCCATTATGTCAATATTCTGAAAAATCAAAATGATAGCAAAAAAGTCTTTTGTGTAAAATATCTTTATCTCAAGGATCCAGTATGATAGGGTATGATTGGAATGAGCCAGGTCATATGAACAGTACCAGCAAAGAAAGAGATTATGTTGCTTAAAATGTTAATTTTGTTGCTGAGAAGTGGTGGTGCATGCTTTTAATCCCAGTACTTGGAAGGCAGAGGCAGGCGGATTTCTGAGTTTGAGGCCAGCCTGATCTACAAAGTGAGTTCCAGGACAGCCCAACAAGATGTTAATTTTGTGCCTACATGGCATGGATTTTTTTGGATTATGATTTGATGTATTCTTCAATAATCGTATATTATGTATTTTTATTTGTTTAAGAGAGGCCCTTACCTTGTAGCTCCAGAGGGACCAGAACTTACTCTGTAAACCAGGCTGATCTCGAACTCACTTAAAAACAAAACAAAACCAAACCATGGTATCCCATTTGTGATGGTCAGCTGCTCCTGAGCACACAGCCTGCCCTGAGGTATGGTTGCTATACCCGGTGTCACTCCATTAAAGAAAACTGAATTTTCCTCTTTCAGCAGCTATCAATTAGTAGATTTTTTTTGCCTGGGAGGTAGGTACAACTTTGTCTCCACTTCCCCTTGAATTTATTTATTTGTTTTATTTGTGTGTGTGTGTGTGTGTGTGACATTTATGTAGTGCCCATGGAGGTGAGAAGGGGCATCTAGATCCCTGAAACTGGAGTTACAGGTGGCTGTGAGACTCTCTGTGAATTCTGGAACCTGAAACTAACTCTCTGTAAGAGCCATAAGTGTTCTTAACCTCTGAGCCATCTCTCCAGCTGACAATGTATCTGTTTTAAAGAAAAAGAGATTGAGGTCACCTCTTAGGGACTTTGTCCTTTAATATATTTTTAAAATATATTTATTGTTTGAGAATCTCATACGTATATGCATTGTGTTTCCACAGAACACACCAGGCTCTCTCTGCTTCGACTTTTCTCAGCCCCTACATTTTCACACACCACTCCATGTGTTCCTTTCTTTCTCAACTCAGAGCCTATCTTTCTGTGTCACCCTGAGTTTAGAACTGACCATCAGAGCCTGGACCTGTGGGCTGCTAGAGTCAGCAGTAAGTGGTAGGGCCCATGAGTCCTTCTTCCCTCCGTAGCTGACTGTTCGGAGGGCCCGACTTCTGTGGACTCAGCACCAGGATGCCCAGCTTCTGTAAGTTTATGAGTGCCATAGATAAGTTGTGCATGGAAGATGCCATTTTGCAGTCCCTCTCCCCACCCTATGGCTCTGATACACTTTCGGTCTCCTCCTCCACAATGTTGTATGAGCATTAAAGGGTGATGCAAACCTCTTGCCTTGGGAAGCACCATTCTTTATCCCCAGCTTCTGGGGCAGTCATAGGTATTTGCATTCACCTTTGTTCACCACAAGGAGTGAACAAAGCCTTTATTTAAGACTGAGTTAGCCTTTGTTCGTAGGCATAAACACAGGCATTTAGAGGGAGGTTTGAGGCTTTGTCAATTTAGCTAAGAAGTCAATTAGGTTCCCCTCCAGGGTCTGAGACCTTTTCAGTCATGGTTTAAAGTATTAGGCAAGCCCAAAACCAATTAGGAAACAATGGGTTACCCCTAGCACACCCATAAGTCAGGCCACCATTGTGTCAATAGCTACATCTTGCATGGCAGGTTGGTGTTACATTTCACATCTGTGTAGGTCATCCATGCCTTTACCCCACAGCATCCTACACAGAACAAACTATGTAGCCCTTTGAGAGCCAGCCAGCAGTGAAGAATTTTCCAATGAGCTCCAGCTCAGTTTCTCTATGACTTTCACCCATTTGAGCTGTCACTAGCTGTAAGGTGGGTGGCCAGGAGGAATGGCTGGAGCCTATATTTTGGGGGTCACTTCTAGGGTCTTAAAGACTTTTCTAAAGATAGGTTATACACCTTACACTGCATCTGTTCCTGTTCACCAGCTCCTCCTGGTCTCAAAAGAAAAGAAAAGGAGATTGGAAGGCTATGATAACCTTTGTGGGTTTTTTTTCTCCAAATCTGTTACCCTATAATTTTATTTCTTAAGTAGTGCAGAAAGCAGCTTTGCTTGAGGGAAGGGTTAAGTTGGAAAACCAGTAAGAAATACAGATAACAGATAAGTAGGGGCCAGTTTATGGGGTCATTAATTCTGAGTGATGTAGTCTCAGGCTTGTACATGGGAAACAGGACTCAGAGAGTGAGTGGGCCGGAGCAGGGTGAGCGGCTCCCAAATGCTGAAGAGCTTGTTCTGTCCTGATCTTCTCAGTTGAGAGACTTCAGCTGTTGTGCCAGCCATTTGGACTTAACTCAAGGTCGTATCAAAAGAGGAGGTGCATCTCTATGGGCTGCTAATTCTGTCTTTTCAAGACGTGAAATTATGGCAGACCAGGTAGGTTTCCAGGGAGGTAGGGCAACTGTCCCAAGTGAAACACAATTCACAGCGTGTGAGTCAGAACCTGTCTCGTGGCTTCTTCCACACAGGGCGAGGCTTCTCTAGATGAATATTATTTTTTTTATTTCTCTGTCGGAATCTCATTGTCGTTGTTGCCTTGGGAAGCTCTGTGAGCTCCCAAGTGAGCCCAGCGCTCCATGTTTGAACAGAGAGGAAGCAGCAGCAGGTGTGGTGGGAAGTGGGTTACAGGAGGAGGGCAGCCTCCGGCAGGAGATGACAAAGCAGCCCCTGGCTGCTGTTTTCTTGCCCCATCCCTAGGAGGCATTGTCTTCCCCTTTGCTCTCATTCCTTTTATGTCCCTTCCTCCCTCTAACTTCTCTGGCCTCCTTAAAAACAACTCTTGAACGGACAGCGGTGGCACACGCCTCCAGCACTTGGGAGGCAGAGGCAGGCGGATTTCTGAGTTCAAGGCCAGGCTGGTCTACAGAGTGAGTTCCAGGACAGCTACGGCTATACAGAGAAACCCTGTCTCAAAAAAAAAGAAAAAACTCTTCAAGATAAATGAGTCCCCTTAAGGTACAAGTAACATCGTTCTAGGAATCCATTTTATAGCATTTTTATTCAATAGAGATCAAAGCCCAATTCAGATAAAGTGTGGCATTTAGACATCTCATCTTTACTTTGGGGTGTGTATATATATTTTTAATGAACACCTAATAATTTGCAATCAAGTGCAGTAGCTGTGAATTCTGCCCGTGTGGAATATGTGCTGAGACGGGATCTCAGGAATGTTCTTCCGCGTTGCCCTCCTGTTTCCCTATTGTCACTTCACCAAGAGGGGTCAATGGCCAAGGATGTAGAGGTTCCAGAAAAATAGCTAAGTTATTTTCAGATTCTTCCTCTATTCAATATCTACCAAGTCTATGCCTAGGGCACACAGCTCCAAGGAACACATGTAGACAGAGTTCTTAATTGTCCACCAATCATCAGGTATTATAGTGCATGCCTGTCATTTAGTGTTCAGGACACTGAGGCAGGAGGCCCAATTTTGAGTTTCAGACTAGCTTGAGCAATTTAGCAAGTTCTAGTCCATCCTGTTTTAAATAGTGAGATCCTGACTTTAAAGACAAGTGAGGGGCTGGAATGTGACTCGGGCTTAAGGGCATGCACTGAGGCTCCTTCAGAGGACCAGGTCAGTGCCCAACACCCATGTCACATGTCAGACAGCTTACACTCCTCTGTAACTCTAGGTCTAGGGAGTCAGATGCTCTCTTCTGGCCTCTCAGGGTTCCTACATTTACAACTATGCATACGCACGCACGCGCGCACACACACACACACAATTTGAACACTGTAAAAAATAAACATTTTAAAAAGTAAGTTATAAGAGATTCACAGAAATGAGAACTTCAGCAGACTTAAATGAGAAGATGTGTCAAAGGGAAAAAAAATGCAATCTGGATTTGACTTTGGGGGTTTTCAAGAGGCAGAAAAGAAAGCACCAAAGTGGGAGAGATGGGGGTCTGAGAGATGGCTCAGGGGTGAAGGACACTTGTAGCTCTTTCAGATGACCTGAGTCACATCAAATGGCTCATAATCGCACGTAACTCCAGCACCAGGGGATCTGACATTCTTTTCTGGCCTCTGTGAGCCCCCAAATACACATGACATATACAGACACACAGCCATGAATACAAAATAAAATCTGGGAGAAAAAAAAGGAGAGATGGAGGTTTCTGGTGTGTTTAGATAAGAAAAGGAGGGTCACCCTGACTGATCAATGCAGCTTTGTTTAGCAAACTCACAAGAAGCTCTAAGTCCTGACTGGGATGAGAACAAGTGAAGGTTTGGCTTGTGGCCTTCAGGGGCAGGCTTCCTCTGTTCCCAGAGGCAAGAAGAGAAGTGTCAAGAGTTCCAAGGACGTGTCTTTCAAGTGGTGCAAGGTGACAATGCAGAACACACATGGGTAGGAGAAACTTGTAAAGGGGAGAGGAAAAGAACGAAAAAAAATCATTCCAGAGCGTGAGAGAGAATTATCAACACAAATAGCCATCTTTTCTGGGACTTGCGCTATGGAATGTCTAGCACTGACAATACTAAAGGATCTTCACGTTGATTAGCCAGGCTCTGCTGTTGACAGTTCAGACGTGAGGTTCGTGCAGGTCCGTGTGTGAGGCTGCGTCCTCTGGCAGTGGTCAGAAAGGATCAGGGAGTTGTCAGCCTTACAGCAGTGTGGGTCATACCTGTCACCTAACCGGACAGTAAAAAGACCAGACAGAGGGAAACATAAAGAAAGATGTGCAGACGGTTCTCAGAAAGCAAAGCAATAAAACACTTTGGGATTAAAGAAATGGCAAGGAAGACGTCACAGAAGGAAGAGGAAGCAGGGTGCTTCCTGGCTCCGGGTTCAGACTACCACACACACACTCTGTCCAGTTCCCCTGGAGTGTTCTTGTCTTCCCGCTTCCTCATCAAGCCCACACACATCTCTCTACCCCTTTCTCGCCCCCCTCCCCTCAGTTAGATCCAATAGCAGAAACTTTGAGTATGAGACACAGTCTCACTTCCAGCCCTGCGAAAAGCCGGACTCTCTCTCGGCAGCATCATCTTGTCAAAAGCACTGGTAAAGAAAGAGATTTGTGACTGAGAACGGGTGGGGAAGGAGCCAGGGAGGAGAGAACGGTCACTGTCTGTGCTTGTTCACAGGGCACCCGGAGCCAGGTCCTGTGTGGGCAGTAAGAGACAGCAATAGTGAGGTGTTTAGGGAGAGATGACTTGGACCTACATGGAGACTGTAAACCCCTCCAGCAAGAGCTGACAAGAGAAAGATGCTTGGTCCCGGCACAGTAGACTTAGCTCATGGGTTTTATGTCTTTGTTTGTTGTTGTGTTTTTCTTCAGATTCATAAACTAAGGTTAAATGACATAGAGTGAATGATTGTAAGTGGGGGTTTTAACCTTGCTGCTCAAGCTTCTCAATGGACTGTCGTCTTGCTATGTCATATTTCAATTATGTCTGTAGAAGTCTTATGTTTAGAGGTCGTTACTAAGAATAGCTACCCTCACACAAGGGAAAGCCTCTCCCCTGTATTCTCTCCTTCCTTTTATCTTTACTGCAGACAAGGTCACTGTGCTCATGAGATGGCAGTCTTTCTGCTGCTGCTTGCCCTCGGACTGCTTCTTGTAGAGCCTTCAGAAAGCAGAATGAAGTTTTCACAGGAAGAGATGCAACCTGCTGCAAAACAGACTCTTGAGGAATCAACAAACTCAGTCCTGTCAGACAAAAATACCAGCCTCAGCATATCCAAACACGTGATGTTTGCCCCACCCCGAACATCCAGAAGGCTATCTTTTGTCATCCCCAAGGGAAATACTATGAGAAATGGCCGGAACTGTGTAAACAGCCTGAGAGTCTGGGGAGCAGGTGTAGACAGGAATAAGTCGTGTCAGTTGGGCCATAACTTTATACATGGCTCCATGGACGTGAGTCACAGAATTCCCAAGGCTACCAGCGGAAAGTGTGAACAAACACCTAACCTAAGCAGCTGTGGACCCCTAGGACTGGAGCGTACCATGTGCAAGGTCCTTGCAGGCCACCAGTACCCCAGGTACCACAAGCACAGCATCACTTCATTAAAGAGGATCCTGACAGTGCTTACAAGCCATTCTCTGATGAGCTGTAAATTGTAAGTCACAGGCTTTGAGACTAGAGGAGGACAAGTTCATGGTCATGGCTGCTTCTCTCCTTCTGCTACACACGTCTTTCCTTTAGTACACGGCAAATACTGTTTGTATTAACCAGATGAGTGAAACAAAACAGCCCCAAACGGCAGAAGTTAATGAAAACTTGGAGCTGATCCTAGAACACACACCCATTTTCTCACTCTCACTCTTGTTCCCACAAACTGAATTCCTTCCTGGTTTAGCTGTCAACCTGTCCCAAAGCTGAGTCTGCCCAAGTGGATAAAGGTAAGGAGAGGGACTCCAGGTTAGATAGCGTGAATGAGAGTGAGGTGCACACTCAGTCCTGCTCCTCCAAGGAGCATGAGCATGTGTGTGCTCCTGAGCGCGCCTGCCTCCCACCCAGCTATGGGTTGCCTGTCCTCGGGAGATGTCTCAACATCAACAGGTCCAGCACTGTGCAACCTTCATTCTTCCTATCTCAGGACTGCTGCAGAGAAGGCACAAAGTTCTTGTCACAGTCAGGCAAAGTCTTGCTACTCTAGAGCTGTGCCTGCTGAGGGGCAAACTATGGGGAATACAGAAAGTAGTGATGTGTCAAGTTGATGGCAAGTTTCAAGCAGGGTTATCTTCAATCCATAAACTCACAGAGTTAACTGTGCATGAAGCACAAACGGTTACCATGCTGTTATTCATTGTTGTGCAATTGTATGCGCCTGTTTGCCTTCTTATGTCTTTCCTTCATCCCAAGGCAACTCCTTTTTAAAAAAAATTTTTTTTTATTTGAAATAAACTCGTGCAAGAGAATGCTATGTTGCTAAATGCTTTTTCTTGCAGCACATGGTTCATATTCCTGATATTTTTATACTGATACAGAGTTCTCATTCTATTGAAAATACAAGATGTTGACAGTTAACCAAAATAGACCATTGTAACCACACTTGGCATTTGGGGGCTTTTGAGCTGGATTCTCTTGTCAGCATAAGTGGCTGCTTAAACAGTGCTCTCATTCACTGTTACTTTGGTTAAGCCGATATGGAATCAGAGCTCAGTTAGCATTTGGTGGTAAGAGGAAAGCGATTTAGGGAAAAACCTGGGTCCTGAGGGATAACTGAGGATACAGGTTGGATGCTGTGCTCTGTGAGTCCATTCCAGGACTGCTTTCATGTGGCAGGTCTGATACTACACTACACTCACTCTCCAAACAGAAGAGTTGGCTTTCCCTCAGTACATCATCCCAAACTACCTCTTCTTGGTTCATATTCAGTTCATATATGAGTAGCTTCTTTTCTATACCATTCGTTTATAGTGGAGGGGCGACTCAGCCCCGGAGATAACTATTTTTGTTTTGTTTTGGTCCTAAATGCAAGAGACAGATTTGGCTACAGGAGAAGGCAATGGGAGGGACAGAAGTGAGGTAATGCTGGCTTTGACAGTGGACAAAGCAACTGTGCTACTTTTCTTGATGTGTTAACAAAATGTCCTGACAAAAGTCACTGAAGGGGAGAGGTTTTATTTTAACCCAAGTTAGATGGGTCACGGTGTCTAAAGCTTGAAGCGGCTCCCAGGAGCAGGAAACAGAGAGAAACATTGTACACTTTGTAGAGCTCAACTTGCTTTTTCCTCCTTGATTGCTCAGGGTTCTCTACCCAGAGACTAGTCCTGCCAGCAATTAAGATGGCTTTTCCCACATCAGTCAATGTAATCGAGATAATTCCCACAGGCATGCTCAGAGGCCAGGTGAGTCAGTGATCAATTCCACATCTAGTCATTTCTCCTTCCAAAGAAAATTTATGACCGCTTATGCTGCCTGAAGTACTGTCCTCTGTGAAGACTCTTCTTTGCTGGTGTCTTGAAGGGCTGTCCCTGAAAGGGGTTGTAGTGCTGCAGCTGTAAGTGCAAACAAGGCCTCAGTTTTCTCTTTGTCCATTAATGATAGTGCACACCCTGTGATGTGAACTATGCTTCTACTGCCATTACAATGCCTTCTGCTACCAAGCGTGCATACACCCAGAGAACTAGTCTTTTTTCTTTTCCTCTGAACCATCTCACTGGCCCCAGTAATATCAATTTCAGATTCTGGTTCTCCAGATCTGTGGGAAAAATCAATGTATTTGTTTGTTTGTTTTTCAAGACAGGGTTTCTCTGTGTAGCCCTGGCTGTCCTGGAGCTCACTCTGTAGACTCGGTTGGCTTCTAACTCAGAGATTTGCCTGCCTCTGCCTTCTGAGTGCTGGCTTTAAAGGCATGTGCTATCATCACCTGGCCCAGTGTATGTTGTATGTTGTTTTAAGGCAACACATTTGTGGAAATCTGTTACAGTAGTCATAAAAACTAATAGAAGGATCATGAAAAATAATTTAAAGATTTTACAGTAAATATATGAAAAGGAGTAATGTTTGCACATTAATCTTATAGTATAGACATATTAGGTTCAAAGAAAGAGAGAAAGATAGATTGTGGGTCTGGGCAAGAAAATAAAGATAGTAATAGAATAATAGTAATAGAGAAGAATTGGACAAGACTAATATGGGACCATTTAAAGAAAACTTGTATGCAATTTTCTGACTTACACAGCCTTTTTCCTCCCCTATAAAATTGGCTCTTAATTTCTGTGACTGTTTCAGTATGTACTTTTAGAAAGAAGCACCCCTGTATGGGCATAATTATGTTTTATCTACTTGAAGGAGCAATAACCAGCCATTTATTTATTCAAGAATTTGTTTATATTATTGTGCATTCATGGATATTTACAATCGGAGTGAGTTTATACTCTAAGGCTTATTTAAAACATTCTGTGGTTTCAGTTTTAGCTTTTCGGGATCCTTTAGTCAAACCTGGCGACTTCTTCTTATGATTGCCTCTACACCCTCTTCTATGAAGTCACTGAAATATCTGTAAATAAATTTAGGGACTTCTCTGCATCTTGCTATGGCCTTAACTCTCAGGATTAATTTGTAAGCTTTATAGATGCCCAGGTTCATTTTGCTGAGTTCTGATGCACAGATGTTATGTGTCCACACTGCAGCAGCCTATAGTAAGCAGATGTGCATTTCATCTAGGCACCCATGGTCCAACATCCTGTCAATCACAGTCTCTTCTGTTGATTTATCTTTGACTTATCCATGATGAAAAATGTGATTACCCAGTTGTGGACTCCTTACGCTGATTTCTTTCATTTAGCTACTACATTTGACATCCACTTGTGGATGGGTAGACTGTTACTTGTAATCAGTTAATGGTATTCTGCCAAAGTATGAATTCTCTTCGTGCTGGTCAGTCTCTCAAGTCTCCAACCCCCGGCTTTTGACACTGATTTTCCTGTCCGCAAATACTCTTGGTATTTAGAATGTTATCAGACCCTGGACACACTCCACTTTCATTCCATCTTTCTTCTCTGTTTCTAGAAGCAACAAGCAATGTTGACTGAATGGTTGGGATCTAGGGAAATCTCTCTTCTTCCTTTCTTCCAAGAAAACACAATTAGATAAGCCCATGGGAATGTTATCATGCGACCTCTCTCTGTCCCTGTCTCAATGTCTCACTAGGCCCCCTCTGTATCTGTTTGTCTATCTGAGAAAGTATTTATTTTGGATTACAGCTTAATATATCATTGAAAAAAGAGCACAGACTACTGATGCCCAACTCATTTTCTCCTTTTTCACTCAGTCCTGGCTGCCAGCCCATGCAATGCGGCTGCCCATATTTAGGATGGGTCTTCTACTCACAATCAAAATCATCTAGATAAGAGAGCTTTCTATTCCCAGCTTTACTTTTAAATGACATGTCATATACAACAGGCATCTGCTGGTCTTTTATGTCATAATACTTGTCAGAGGCCTATCCTGACTCTTTTTCTTATGTGCATTGTTAGTGGGTGTTTTCAACTGATGTAAAACAATGTATCCATACTGCACATTCATTTTTTACATGAATTATGAAAAATTAACTTTCATAAAAAGTCAATGCCTGATATCACATACCCAACCCAGTGCTTTTTCTCATAGCAGTCTGTTCTATTGTGCGTGTGTGGGTGGGTGTGGAGGCATGTACAAGCACGTGTGAATGGTAGAGGGTTGGGCGTGTTTCTCCATCATTCTCCCCTGATTTAATATTTCCTATTGTGTGACAGCTTCATATCTTTATGAATTTTAGTGGTTTTCATAGCTTCTTTCCCTCTCATCCCTCTCCCTCTTCTGCAGGACGTCTTCTTATCAACAAGTCCCCTTCCACTTTCAGGCCTTCTTTTGGCACATGGTCTATCACCAGCTCTGAATCTCTCCTTAGGCTGGACTAGCTGACCAGTGAGTCCCTGGGCTCTGCCCGTCTCCAGCCCCACAACTGGGGTTGCAGGGCAAACACCCCAAGCCCAGCTTTGTATGTGATTTCTGGGGATTTGAATTCAGGCTGTCTAGATCACACAGCAAAGACTTCACACACTGAGCCTGTTCTCTGCCCAGAACAGTCCTTTCTTATTAGTTCATTGCTTATTGTAACATTGTTTTGGATATTGTCCTGCACATTACCAAATCAGGGTGTTCAGCCAACATGCCTGCCATACCTGTCTCTCAGTGAAGAAGCAATACATTCATAGGTATGTGTATCTGTGTATGTGTAAAATTTTAAATATAAATGAGATCGCATTATACATTTAATTCCGAGACTTGATTTCCAAAAAAGTCCTGATGTTCTTTCCATGTCAATATAAAGATCTACTGATTTGTTTTTTAAAAACCTTTTATTTTTAAAATAATAATAAAGTCATAGGAGGCTATAAAATTATACCACTGTTTTTCATTCTCTATCCTTCCTCCATAGAAACAGTTTATAAACCTTCAGCATAAAATCAAATAATCCTGTTGAGCAGACTACAGGCCTTAATCAGATTTCATCATGTTTTGTGTGAACTCAAGTGTTTATCCATATGTTGCATGCATTTGTGTGTGTGTGTGTGTGTGTGTGTGTGTGTGCGTGCGTGTATGTATACATGGCATGTGCATACATGTGTATGTGTTTGTGTGTGTACATGTATACATGGCATTTACATACATGTGTATGTGTTTGTGTGGTGTGTGCATGCACATGTGGTATGTCCATGTAGAGTGTGCATGAGTGATGTAGAGAGTCATTGTAATGCCATATAACCTGATAGTCAAATTCAGCTCCCTGCCTTCACCTACACCGAGCTGAGGAATTCCAGCCACACCTCCCCCCCACCTGGCGGAGCTGGCAGAGCTCTGGGAACAAGCCTTTGTCTTCAAAGGAGCTGCAGTTTCCTGTGAAAGGGGGTCAGTTGCCATCTCCTACAGAGTAGCAGACCCTGTAGAATTAACATCTTCCTGAGAGCTGTTATGGCAACATCTCTCAGCCTGGCGGAGACCTGCTGACAAGACTTGCAGCTTTGGGAGGGAGGGTCATGCCCACAGCACATATATTGTCACTCTTATCCCCAAAGTAAAAAGAAAGATTTTGTACAGCCATGCACTAATGTCTCTGTGTGTTCTTTTCTCTCGACCCCCGTCATTTCATTTTTCAGCTCTCCCTCCACGTAGAACCTGCTCGTGAGCAATTCCCGGGAAGCTTCAGAATGTATGTGTGTATGTGCGTGGCATGTGCATACATGTGTGTTTTTGCATGTGCCTCTGTGTATCTGTGTGTTTGTGTGTGTATATTAGAGTATGCATTTACATTTGGTATGTGCATGTAGCATGTGCTTGTACACATGCATATGTATATGGTGGTATGTGTATGCATGTGTGGTGTGTGCATTAATGTGTGCATGGACATATGTATATACATGTGTTTGCTTGTGTGGTGTGCATGCATGTGTGTATGTGTGGTGCCTGCATGTATGTGTGCATGTGTGGTGTGTGCATCTGTGTATGTGGGTATGTCTGTTTGTATGTATGTGTGCATGTGTGTGTGGTGTGTTTATGCATGTGTGTGATGTTTTTATGTGTGTGTGTATCATGTGCATGTGTGTGTGAGTGTGTGTGTATCATGTGCATGTGTGTGTATGCATGTGTGTTCCATTAGTGCTGAAGAACTGCCTCATGCTGAACTAGTCTGCTCTCTATCTCTTTATTTCTGTAATTTTGAGATAATATGACATTAGACCCATACAGTTATATAATGCCTTTTCTTTAAAAAAAATATTTTAAAACGTAATAATAATTAAAGACTATGAAGCTGACAGAGTTCAGCGTCCTGATTTCTCCACCCACACAAATGCCCATGGCCCTCACTGGTTGTCTGTTCAGTATGAGCAGCTCTTTTGTAAACAATTAAAGTTCTGCTAGGGTTTTCATCACAGTTCTCCTTTTATTTCCTCAAGAAATACATGGCTGACTAGTCAGAAATCCTCATTTGGCCGATTTCCTCAAGTGGTAGAGGCAAGGCCAATCAGAAGAGTAATTTTCCTTGATGAAAGAAGATGGGGGAAGGCTGCACAGTGGGAACACTGTGACCCTGTAAGAGGGTACAAAAGTGACAGCACTTGGCCCTGTCGTTCCACAGAGTGCCCACAGAGGAGTACATTTGGTCTACAAAGAAGTGGAGAGGAGGTGGTGGCAAGAGTCTGGTGAAGAGTTTTAACTTCCTCCTCCTGCGCCCCTTGGACATCCCTCTTCTGTGAGTCAATTCAGGCTCTCTGGTGTTTAAGATAACATGATAAGAATTTCTCTCCCTGTTACCTAGACACTTCCAGGTTTGCAACTTATAGAAATTGTAATGTGATACATTTGTTGAAGGCCATTTTGCTGCTGAGTTCTCACTAGGTGAATGGGTTCACCTGGGCTCCATTGATCGTGTGTGTGTTGATTTGATCACTCTTGCTCAAGATGCTCCAGGTGCTCTATGTTCTCACTGCTGAGTTTTGGGTTGAGCTCTCTGGCTCTGACAGTGTGATATTGATGCAGGTATGAAAAAATTATGTGGGGAGGATATATGAACATGTTCACATGGAAGGACCACTCAACACCACCAGTTTGAAATACAACTTCTTTTCCTCCCTCTGTACCTCTGTGCTCAACTTTCCTAATCTCTCCATTTCCCACTGTGTGCCCCCATCTTCTGATCCTCTCTATAAATTTCTGTGGCCTTTCCTCATTGATAAGATTAAAATCGAAATCTGCAATTAGCTACAACTGTCTTCCTACCTTTCTTACACATGGGTTAGAGTTTCTTGGTTGCTATAGCTGCCATTCAGGAAAGAGAAGATGCTTATAATAAAAGGTAAATAGAACTTCTATTCTTTAGCTGTTCCAATGTTGGCAATATATAGGAAGTCTTTGTCATAGCTTATGGTAAGAAGTGTACAACTTCTTACACTACTATCTGTGTTACTGTTTTAAGATTTAAATTCACTTCAACAATATACTTATGAGCTGCTCAGATTCACTCTCTCTTCCTAACTCGGAATTATTTCTTCTCACTGAAGACTAGTATCTCTGCTGTAAAGTTTTAAGTTCGGCAATCCACCCTTTGTCTGAGGAATAAATAACAAAGGGTACAATTGAGGTAGGAAGCCACAGGCAGAGTCTGTCTCAGAAGCCTACTCCAAGTAGAGAGAAGGTCCTTGCTTTCCACCAAGAGAAATATCTCGGAGAATTAATGAAAAACAGTCATATTTGGGATAGGAATACACAAGACAAATGAGTCTGGAAGTCCTCTACAAAAGATGGTTCTCTAGACAAGTTCATAGACTAGGCTTCGTTGCTTATTTTAGCAAATGAGAAGTCTATGGATAAATGTTTTCACTCCTCCGTTTCCTATAGAAAGAGCTTTAAAATGTATCACAATTGACCAGGCAGGTTTCATGACAGACATCACTAAGATGCACATAATATATTCCTTTAAAATTATCTTATATCTTATGTCATTGGCTTGGTGTCGAATTGATAAGCATTTGCTCACAAACTTGTAAAGACATATACATAGAAACAGCAGACTATGGGGTGAAGAGATGTAGAGAAATCCAAGTAATACAATAACCGAATTCTTTACTGTTGAGATCAGCATAGCTATAAACAGTGATGTGAACTGGAGTGGGTTTAGGGAGGAAAAATACAATTAAAATAGGAATGATAAAGTTTACCTCAGGGGTGGGAGGAAGCACCACGGAAAGCAGTAGAAAGTAGACAAAGGACTTTGGAGAAGAAGGGTGGTGTGATGTGGCAAAACACAGAGAGGGCCTTAAAACACAGCAGTTGGCATTGAAACAGAAACAGTCAGCCAAGGAGCCAGCTCAGTGTGTGTCTACTGTGCCGCTGTTGGCCTTCCTTGGCTTCTTCTTCAAGTCATCTGTGGCCAGATGTGAGCAAGAAGCAAGTGAAGACCTGAGATGGGCAGTGTTCCTCATCAGAGCAAGATCAACAAGGGAAGGCCGGATCATTTCTGGAAAAATTATTGATTTCTGGCAATGGGTGAAATGTGCTTGTTTTGGACAGAGCAGGAGAAGATCCTCCAGAGGACCACTCTCTTCTCTCACTGTGGGTATGGTCTGCCCTCTCTACAACCTTCTCCCACCCTTCTACTGATTTCCTTCCCACCTCCCCTCACTTCTGCCCACTCTCCTTCTCTAGCTCTGTCTCTTTCTTTCACATTTCCCTTCTTGATCTGCTACTCAATACTAACACACTTATTTTAGAGTCAACATTAGGGAGATCTTCAAATAAATCCTGAAATCTCACGTCAGTGAGAGTCTATGTGATCTCTATGTGGAAATAAAAAGAAACATTTCATCCTAATAGAATGTCTCTATTCACATACAACTTTTGTTGACGCAGGCAAAAAATGAAGTCTCTGGTCATCAAGTTCGCATGGTCTTCGCTGTTGCTGCTGCTGCTGCCACTAACGCTGCAGGGGAACTATTGGGACTACAGGGAATATGAATATGACCCAGAACTCCGAGACTTCCTTAGGGAATATGAGAATACAGGGCCTACCAAACCACCTACCGTGAAAAGAATCATAGAAATGATCACTGTTGGTGAACGACCTTTGAGTTCCAATGATTACTGCGACTCTGAACTCAGGACTAAACAGATTCACTATAAGGGGCGCTGTTACCCAGAACGCTACATTGTAGGAGTGTCCTATGGAGAGCTAACAAAAGCCTGTAGTGGTGAACGAGTGCAATGTAAGAATGGCGTTAAATTTTGCAGAAGAAGTATGCATCTAGTAGAGGGAGTGCGGTGTCTTTTACAAAGCGGAGAGTGGATGTCAAACTGCTCATATAAAAGCATCTACATGACCGGTTATCCAGTTGTCACTTGTCAATGGGACGAAGACACCCAAGAATTTATTCCTAACTATATACATAATATGTCATTACCCGAGTAGCAGGGAAGCATTGTGCACCAGAAATATGTCTCTCCCCACCCCCAATATTCTAGGTTTCTCTGAGCAGCTACATGTGGGAGTAGCTCACCCTTTAGAGACTGATGCTGTTAATCAAAACTGAGAATGGCAGTTTTGGTCCATTCACTCTGATCATGCACCTCCTTCCTTTTCTGTCCCCAAAGCACTGAATGTCGGAATGGGCTATGATCACAGAACTCTAACAAGTGTTTTCATAAAGGTCATGACAATAAGTCTCCAGTAAACAGATGACAAGTATGAAGAGAAGCAGGGGGTTGGGTGTGCGAGTTCAGGTTAATGCCTTCAGCGCTTTGGGAGCTAAGCAGAAGTTCCTGAGTTTGAGTCTTGTCGATGCTACCAGGCAAAACCCTGGCATAATCAAACAAACAAATAAATAAACATGCTTTGGAATAGCTGTCTGAAGAGCATCCGAATTTTCATGTGATTTTTCTGGTTCAGCGTGAAAAAATAAAGTGCTTCATTCTAGTGACTGGCTCTGGGGTGCCTAGGAGGGTTTCTAGGGCTGGATGGCTTTTTCCATAAACGACTTCAACTTCTTTCAGACTTGAATGCAGTGCATCTTTCCAGTGCTGTGTTTATGTATAGTTCAGTTTTCACGTTCTTTACATTTAGCACAATACATGGTACCACAAAGGAGGACATCTGGGCAATGAGCACCTCAAGATAAAAGCCTTCATTAAGTACATAGGAAAGCCAAGTCCCCATAGCTCTTTCCAGTTGTCAGTGTTTGTAAGAAGCCCCACAGACACTGGGGCTGGAGCTCAGACATAAGTCTTCACCAAGACTATCCCATTAGTTGGTAAATAAAGGCCTGGGTCTGGTGGTTCTTTTCATTTTCTAAAGAAAAAGGTACAGGGAAACCTTGCCTCCAAAAGCCTCACCTGGGAAGCTTCTGACTGTGAAGATGAATAAGTAAAAGTCCTCATGAGCTCTTTTGATCCTTTGTGACACCCTTACACTACAATACAGTCTTGACAGTGAGCTGCAAAAATTCTACACATGGCTGGCCTGGTATATGCTGTGAACCATTTCATCTGGCCATGATGACATCATGCATTCTTTGAATTTTTCACTGTATACACAATCGTACTTATAGGAGTACAGTATAGCTCTATTGAGGCATAAAAAGAGTCATGTAGCTCCCACTCCAGAATTGCCAATCTTATCCAAATATCTTTTAAAAAATACCTATAGAAATGGGACCAGGGATGGTGGTGCATGCCTTTAACCCCAGCACTCAGGAGGCAGAGGCAGGGTGATCTCAGTAAATCAGACGCCAGTCTCATCTACATAGCAAGCTCCAGAACACGTAGGACTTCATAGAGTGTTCAGTCTCAAGACAGAAAAGAAAAAAAGAAATACAATTATGATTATATGGATATTTCTCCTTAACTTATACAATATGAGAAATTCAGAAGTTGGCCTCAACTCACTGGATGCCTTACCAAAGCCTATTGTGCTTTAAATGTGTTCTACAGTTGTTACCAATGTGATACTATTAGAGAGTTGGGGTTTTAAAGATAACTGTGAAATGATGGATTATTTCTCCTAGATAGAATTAAGACCACTATAAAGATAGCTTCATGTAGGTTGTAGGTATCTTCTTTTATGCATTTTCCATACATCAAGCATCCTGTGTGTATACTTAGAAAAGCCAATCCATTTCCTTATCCACAAAGTAGAGGCATCAGACAATATAATCCTTTTGACCAACAACCATTTCACTTACAATTTTATCAGGTCCCAGTCCACTGAAGGATATGACAAGTCATACCACCAAGAATTTTGCTATTACTACACAGTAAGGATTGAATTGCCTGTGAGTCTTCTTGGTGCTATTTTAACCATCATTTCTTATGAAGTCAAGACAAACAGTAATCCTTACCACAGCATTATTTCTACCACAATCACAATCTCTTATAGAACATTTTTCTATTATTATATAAGTGACTCAGTGCACGTTCATGCACTCTGTCGTTTTGTTCATCTTAAGACTAGGTTACAATAAAGGAGTCAGGGATGGGATTTGTCTCAGTGGCAAAACATTTTCTGGTTAAGTATGATGCTCCGGATTTGATATTCAAACCACAAAAAATTTAAAACAACAAAGACTGGGTGTGGTGGTGCTTGCCTTTAGTCAAAGACTCAGGAGTCAGTGGCAGGTGGATCTGTGTGAACTTGAGCTGGTCGACTTAGTGGGTTGCATGCCAATGGATCTACATATTGAGACTCTGTCTAAAACTACCAAAGCAACAAAACCTCAAGTAAAAGCTCCCTTCCCCCCTTTTTTTTGTTTAAAGATATTCATAGTCACTTCTTAGTCAAACAACTCACGATCAACAAAAGGACAATAAAGTTTGTTCTAATACGATTTTCTGTCTTTAGGATGTATTGCTTAAGGGCTAAGAATGTACATAGTTTGGTAGAGTACTAGATGAGCATGTACAAAACTCTGGGTTCAGTTCCCGGCACTGCATAAAACTGGAAATGGCACATGCCTGTTATCCTAGCACACAGCAGATAGGAGTAAGAGGATCAGAAATTGATGGGTATTTTTAATTATATGATTTCTTTGAGGACCGCATGGGGTACAAGAAACTATGTCTCAATAAATTAATTTAATTAATAAAAATTAAAAACATCTTATGGTGGGTTATATTTATAATCTCAGGTATACTTGGGAGGCTAAGGAGGATTGTGGTAAGTCTGAGGCCAATCTGTCGAGTTTCAGACTAGTCCTAGCTGCATAGTTAGATACCATCTCAAAATAAAATAAAAAACAAAAGAGAGTTACAAACATTTCTCATATATTTGAGATATACAAAACTTGACATCTAAGAGCAGTCAATAAAGAAATATCACTTGCTTCTTACATTTGAGACAGTCATTCTTTGATCTTTGCTGACTGTGAGAGCACACATCCCCCTCCTGATTTTACAGCTGGAAGATTACAAAAGCTGGTAAACACTATGCAGTTCCCCTTAAGAGATCAAAGCAGGTATCTCTATCAGCACAGAGTCCTCAGGAGTGCCTCCTGTCACATCAAAAGAATAACTTAGCTGTGTCCAATATAAGGTTTTCAGCTTGAGGATATCTGCCCCTAACACCAGGTTTTGACATGTTTCCTAAGCATTCATTTATACATCCTAAGAGAACAGGATGCTCACATGTTAACACAGGAGCATGCTTATCTAATCCTATGTCAAAAACAGCAAACATTTAGGCTACCAGTGTCGCAGAGTCTCTCTTCCTGTTTTACTGAAATACCCTGGCTTTAAATAGGTCGAATTAAGCTGCCACATTACTAAATATTTTGGTACTGCAGCCTGGGCATTTATCAATTGAAACCAAGCCATTTTAGGTTCTTCTGCTATTTCACATTCTATTTCAGTCATTACCACTGGGTGATATTCTAAGTATTCAGATGAATAAATGACAAATCTTTATATTTATATTCTGATGTCAGGTTTTTTTTTTTTCTTCACACACGCTCCAGCAGTTACACTTCAGGTTTTTAATAGGTTGTTGAAGATTTTATGAGGGATATATTTGTCAAAATCTATTATAAACTAAGATATTGGAGGAATATTTATGATTTAATTTTAGATAAATGGACACTGAACATCTATTTGTACCTCACTTGTAGAATGCCCGTTCCCCACAGTTTAGAGAAGACTGCAGTGATAAAATAAAATAGGTCCAGATCTTAGACTGTGGACATGGTAGCCTTTTCCAGTGACTAAGGAGTTGAGAGAGTGGTCTGGATTAAAGTGTGAGCTCCAGCAGCCTTCATAAGCTAGGCTCAGCCCATTAAACAGACAGTGCTAGTGAAAAGCAGAGAAGAGAGATTACTTCATTGTAACTAGACTGAGAAGATGAACAAATAAAGAGCTAGGGTAGGTAGCCTATCATGTTCATCTTCAGAATTGTGGCACTAGATTAGGGGTAAACAGAAAAAAAAGAACCTCACAATCAAGCAGTCTTGGTCATAATGTGTCCCAAGCACCATCTTTACGTTGGCTCTAGTCTCTCTTGCAAATCATCAAAACAGGGTGAAATCTTTCTCAGAGACCAGCTGTCCCTTGAAGTGATACCAGATTCCAAACTTTTCTTTCTTCTAGCATGAGACTTCCATGGAAATTCCGATTTCTTGGGACCTATTGACTCAGAAGTCTGATAGCTGAAGGCAGGGACACATGGGTCTCTTTAGACTCTCATCTTTTGTCATCACAGTTGCACCAATGGTACACACTTCCACTCCTTAACCTTTGGTAATCTCTTACAATAAATATACTGGCAAATGGTCAAACTACAACACTGAATTTTCAGAGAAATGGACATCAAGACTACTAATACCTCACCTGGTGGAAGTCTTTTCCTAGGACATTTGAGACAATTTATAGTGATAAAAATACAACAAGCTAATGAAGACCTTAGACAGGTAACTCTGTAAGTAACTTTGGCAAAAACTATGGTGAATCTAACAAAGGCTGTGCCAAAAAGAGTGTCTTGAATATGAAGAGAAGTCAAAGTATCCTATTTGCAGAGATAAGAGACTCTAAAGACTGAATCTGAAAACTCTTAGAAATTATGAACACTTTTAAGAAAGTATTAGGACACAAAAGCAAAATACAAAAACTGATAGCGTCCCTAAATACTACTAATGAACATGCTGAGGAAAAATCAGAGGGGGAAAATTCTACACAAAATACTCACGGGAGCAAATACGGAGACAAAGAGTGGAGCAGAGACTGAAGGAAAGGCCATCCAGAGACTGCCCCACCTGGGGATCCATCCCATATACAGTCACCAAACGCAGACACTATTGTGGATTCTAAGAAGTGCTTGCTGGCAAGAGCCTGATATAGCTGTCTCCTGAGAGGCTCTGCCAGAGCCTGACATATACAGAGGCAGATGCTTGAAGCCAACTATTGGACTGAGCCCAGGGTCCCGAGGGAGGAGTTAGAGAAAGGACTGAAGGAACGGAAGAGGTTTGCAACTCCATAGGAAGACCAACAATATCAACCAACCAGCGCTCCCAGGGTCTAAACCACCAACCAAGGAGTCCACATGGAGGAACCCATGGCTCCAGTCACATATATAGCAGAGGATGGCCTTGTCAGGCGTTAATGGAAGAAGAGGCCCTTGATCCTGTGAAGGTTTGATGCCCCAGTGTAGGGGAATGCGAGGGCAAGGAGGTGGGAGTGAGTGGGGGGGTGAGGAACACCCTCATAGAAGCAAGAGGAGGGGGGATGGGATAGGGAGTTGGGGGGGAGGAAATTGGGAAAGGGGATAACATTTGAAATGTAAATAAATAAAATATCCAATTAAAAAAAAACCTTCAAGAAATATATAAGATAAACCTCACCTAGGAAGAGAAGACCTCTACAATACATTTAAAAAAGTAACAAAAAAAGAAATTGAAAGAAGACACTAGTAGATGGGAAGACCTTGCTCATGTATTGCAGAAGTAACATCATGAATATTCATGTATTGCTAAAAAATAATGTATAGATTCAGTGCAATCCTGTCCAAAATTCCAATATTCTTCACAAAACTAGGAAAAGAAATCTTAAACTCATATGGAAATGAGAGAGAGAGAGAGAGAGAGAGAGAGAGGGAGAGAGAGACCCTGATTATCAAAGCAATCCTGAGCAGCGCTGGAGCCATCCCAACACCTGACTTCAACTTATATTACAGATCCATAGTAGCAAAGGCTGGGTGAAGTAGTCCAAGCCAAGACAGACAAGTGCTACATGCTCTCTCTCATATGTTCCTCCGACTTGGAATTCCTAGCTTAGTATGTGTAACTTGGAGTTACAGTAAAGACCAGGAGACTAGAAAGAACCATTGGAAGAAGAAGAGAAAGCAGAGTCCTTCAGAGAAGGGGGATGTTAGAACTCACATGGTGTGAAAGGAGAGTAGGAACACTAGGGCTGAGAAAGCTTATGTAACAGTATGGGTAAGAGGATAGAAGGAAGGAGGGCAAAGGTGGAAAGGAAGTCCCATAGAAAATTACTATATTTTGATTCAATTTAAAAGCACAATTTTAAGCCAGGCAGTGGTGGTGCACACCCTTAATTTCAGTGCTCAGGAGGCAGAGGTAGGTGGCTCTCTGAGGTTGAGGTCAGCCTGGTCTACAGTATGAGTTGCAGGACCAACAGGACTACACGGAGAAACAGTGTCAGAAAACAAAACAAAACAAACACAAAACAAAGATGCAGAAAAACCAAAACCAATCAAAGAAAAACATAATTTTAAAGGGTTTGGGGACTGGAGAAATAGCACAGTGATTAAGAGCACTGATTGCTCTTCAAGAGGACCAAAGTTCAAGTCCCAGGGCTCACATGATAGTTCACAACTGTTTGCAACTGTAGTTCCAAGGGACATAATAGCATCCTCTTCTGTTTTCCCTGTTTACCAGGCATGCAAGTGGTGCACAACCATATGTTGAGTATTGCTTGGTATGTGTAAGGGACAACATGACATGGTTCCTGACCCTGGAACAGAGCTAGAAGAAAATAGGCCTCCACAAGTGTCAATGGTTGCTGTGGGCAAAAGGTTTGTTTGTATAATAATAAAAAACATATTTTCATATTCCTCCTTGGAGGAATGTCCTCCCTGTTAACATTAACAACCCATGATAATGAGAAAGAGCAGGAGTCCAGGATTTGATGGTGTGTATAGGTCTTTAGCAAAATTGTAAACTCTGGGACCTTCAGGACAGCTCTTAAAGCCTGGGAAAGAACACTGAAAACTGGAGTTCAAAAATATGTAATTTCACAACTATATAAAATATAAGGTTGCAATATGAATTACAAAAGGAACATCACAGATCTAAAGGAAAAGAGTTGGCTTCATTATGAGCCAACTTGTCAGAAAAATACTAAGTAAGGATATAAAGAGACTCAGGGAGGGGTAATCACAGGAGGTTCCATCTTACCTACAAGGGTAGGCATATTCTTGTGTTCAGGGTCAGCTTGGGACAGAGCAAAGTTAGGTCTAACAGTGGTAGATGCCTGCTAGCTTACTGTTTGTGCTTAACAGAAGCAGGCACAGCTTCGAATTTCTTTGTCATGTTAAAAAAAAAAAGTGTTTGCTGTCCCCTCCTAAGAATCAAGGCGTTAGGGTCATGGGATGATGATTCATGGGATAATCAAAAGGGAACCTGAGATAAAAACTGAGTTGATATGTAAATAAAAAACGGGCTTTTTATGTGCAAGAAATAAGCTTTCCAGAGAATTTTTAGAATAGCAAGAAAAAACTGCTTGGAGACATGTCCCAAGCAGAGCATAGACAAAGAACTCTGGAAAGCTGTCTCAAGTAGAATATAGACAGTCAGCTTGCAACCCACAATTTTGACTTTGAGTCATTTGTTTTGCCACTCCCAAATACCCCTTCTCTCAGAAACTCTCTCCAAGCCAATGCTGGGCCTTGGCAATCATACACACAGGCAAAACACCCATACCCATAAAATAAAAATGTATCAGAAAACAATAAATGAATGAGCATGGGTGGATAATACTCCTCTGAGAAGTCTAAGGTCATTAAATGGCAATCCCTGTTCCAGATGGGAAGCACCTCCCTGTGAGCTGCTAGTCACAGAGGCCCAGAAATACCCCAAATATCATAGGGCATTGCTAATGTCCTTGATTGCTTATCAGACATAGATTTTAAGACCCTATTGCTGAAAGCGCCACGTGTTTGGAATGTTGAAGACTGTGAAATAAATGGCTATTTCTTCCCTGCTTGCTAAACTTTCATAATTCTAGAAGGTACTATGCAAGCTGTCAGGAATGAAAAACCATCAACTGTCCTACCTAGTTGTAGAACCCACAGTCTACCATGGTGACCTTCCTGGAAATCTTTGTCCATTGATACAGCAGAGGCATGACTATTTCTGTGATAACCAACCACTTTTTTTCTTTCTATTTTTTAAATTCTTTTTTCTATTATTATTATTTTACGCGTGTGAGTACAATGTCACTGTCTTCAGACACAGCAGAAGAGGGAATAAGATCCATCCATTACAGATGGTTGTGAGCCACCATGTAGTTGCTGGGAATTGAACTCAGGACCTCTGGAAAAGCAGTCAGTGCTCTTAACCTCTGAGTCATCTCTCCAGCCCCAAGCAACTACTTTCTAATTATATTTGAGGCCAGCAACCTAGAGGGCAATTCACGTCTAGTACTGTAAGCTTGGTCAAGAACACATGATTTGGGAATAATAGGCTCTAGGGAAAAACTTACTACTGTTTTTCTAAAGAGATATAGTGTCAAGCTGCTTTCTAAATCCTTATGTGTATACTGTAGGTTAGTACTGATCTCAGCTCTCATGAGGTAAGCAGTTTTTACAGTTGGACAATGAGCAGATGTCTACTAAATTAATGAACCGAATAATCAAGTCTGTAAATTAAGAGCTACCAAGTGAGTTCTTGCCAACAAAATAAGGAACAATTTAAAAAAAAAATAACAACCTTTGCTGGTCATAGTGGTACATATCTTTAATTCTAATACTTGGGAAGCAGAGGCAGGCAGATGTCTGCATTTCAGACCACCATAGTGAGACCCTGTCTCAAAATAATGAGTTAAATTTAGAAGACTAAGAACAATGAATTTAACATATTTGCTCTGCCAGGCAGTGGTGGCACATGCTTTTAATCCCAGCACTTGGGAGGGAGAGACAGGCAGATTTCTGAGTTTGAGGCCAGCCTGGTCTACAGAGTGAGTTCTAGGACAGCCAGGGCTACACAGAGAAACCCTGTCTTGACCCCCCCCCCCCAAAAAAAAAACAGATTTGCTCTAACCAATCTATTTCCCACCTTTAAAATTAAAGTAAATGTGAAATTTTGAAGAAAATAATTTTAAATGAAAGAAAAAAACCCTTAACCTTCTATTGCGCACACATTTTACAGCTGTGTATTGGCATCAGCATATCTTCAAGACTGTTCCATGTTTAGTGTATAGAAAAATCTTGATGATAAGTTGGTCTGAAGTTTTCCCTGGGCCTTCTGTCTCTGACTGAGGCCCCAGAAGTGTCGATTAATGGTCCTGTGCCTCCCTGGTAGAACCTGAAGTACCCCTAAGGGGATAGCACAAGTATGATCAAAGGATGGAACTGATGGAGCTAAGAAAAATACTGTAGGAGGTGTGGAATACTCTGATCGGCACTGTTCATGCACACACTGATCCCTTTCTCCTGACCAACTACAAGAAAAGAGAGACCTGCTTAGTTACTTTAAATAGTAGTCCAAAGATCATCAAAGGTATACACAATGCTTCAATGTCCCCTAAGTATAAAAAGGAGATATGCCACCCTAAAATTTTTTTTTACTATATATGTGATATATACTTGTGATCTCAATATTCTGAAGATGGCAACAATAGAGTTAAAATTCATGGTGAGGTTAAAGCCGTAGGGACATGATAGAGCACATTTTTATAGTAGGCCAAAGGCCCAGCACCAGAAACCTGGGCTACACAGCAAGAACTTGTATCAAAAAATTGCAAATCAAGAGAGCTCAAAGATGACAAGCAATATTCAGGTATCGTTGGACATAGTCTTGAGAGAATAACTTGTGGGGAAACCAGCAATCAGAAATTCAACAAATAGTCTAAACAGCTGCAGTGAGGTGTAGAAACACCAGTTAAGAGAAATAGAAGCTGGGGAAAGCACTCTGGCCGGTACTGCCCACTGGCAGATCAGGACACCACTTCAAAAGACTTCTCATACAGTGGTGGCCGAGCAGCAGGACACCCTCTGTGAATCACACTCTTAAGAAACTCAGAGCAGGTTTGAAGGGGCAGTATGTTGAGAACCTACAGCTGAATGCTACAAGATCACAGATAAGGAACTTTGGATCGGTGACCAGAGAACCTGTGAGAGCTAAAGTATACATGGAGACTCTCACAGGACTGCACAGGGAAGGATGGGTCCAGCGTTGAAGACTGGATCCTTGAATGAGCCCACTGTGTGCTGAGCATCTTAGACTCTGCTGGTGCAGTGGTGGATAACACACACTGAGACCACAGTGATCGCCTGGTCATCCTGAGGAAGACTCAGCATCAGAATGGACCTTTTTCTATCTCCGCTGACATCTCTTCATTCTTTAATAATCAAAGTAGCATTCGCAGCCCACATGATCTCCTCTCTGCTCTTCCCGTGTGCTGCCTTCTTCCAAGTTTACTCTTTTCAACATATTCTAGTTAAAGCACTAAATGTACCAAACAACAACAACAACAATAACAATAACAACAGAACTACACAAAGAGCTAAAAGAGACAAACAACAAATCACAGGCCCTTCAGAATAATAGCTGGTTTCTTATCAAAAACTTCAATGGACACAGTGACTTAGAAGGATGGATTTTAAGTTCTGAAAGTCCATAAATGCCAATTAGACTATTATACTGAGCAAAATTTTCAAAATTGGAGGCAGGGTGGAGAAATGACTCATCCATTAAGAGCACTTGCTGCTCTTGCAAAGGATTTAGGTTTGGTCCTAGGACAAACATAGCACCTCCCAAGTCTAACTCCAGCTCTAAGGGATCTAACACACTCTACTGCCCTCCACAGGCACTGTATACACATGGTACACTTAGCAATCATCCAGGAAAGACATCTGTACACCTAAAATAAAAATATATGATATCTTTAAGAAATATAAAGACAAGAGAGAATTTTTTTTACAATAGTCAAAATTGAAAAAGAAAGAAAAATAGTTCATGACTGAAAAGAACAGACAAAATGAATTTATGGGCACTAATACAGGTCTAGAAAGTATACTTAAAGGAATTCTTTGATCTGAAGGGACTGGCTGTTGGAGAACCCTGCTAGTAAGGTCACAGTCCCCCTGACTGGATGGCTTTCTGAGCTTGGTTCAAAATGATTTCTCAACCAGGTTTCCCTTTCTCTGCCTTACTTTGTCTGGAGAGTGTCCTTGAACAGAGGTGGGTGGCCTTGTCTGGCCTTGTCTGAAAAATGACTTTGCACAGAGTTTTCTGGAAGGCTCAGCACAAAGGCCCGCTGTGAACTTACTCCCCACATGTTAATTAGGTGCTGTATTTTAACCAATCAGCCCTTCCTGCTTGCTTGGTGCTATGACCAATTAACCCTTTTGTAGAGAGCCTTATTGGGGTGTCATGCCGCCTGGCAGGAGTCTGACATTGGTCAAGGAGCTTGACATTGGCCAAGGGCAAGGAAACTGGCTTTCAGACAGGAATCTGATCTTAGGCCATGACAAGGAAGTAAACTCAAGCAGGAATCTGACATCAGAGCATAATAGGGAAGTTAAGCTCCAGCAAGAATCTAACTTTAGGCTATAATAGGGAAGTAGGTTAAGGTAGGAATTTTAATCCTAGGGTGGAACAAAGAAAGTAGGCTTCATGCAACACTTTGGGCTTGGACAAGGAAGTGGGCTCAGGTATTGGTCATTCTGACACACTCTAGGAAACAACTGTCACTGTGGAGTAATCCCGGGACTTTGCTTATCGCCTTGACTATTTCGTGTTTATTGTCTTGCTTGTTCTTCATTGTACTACTATTGCCTTTAATACTTGCATGTGATTAAAATGGTATAAAAGTGGACTGGAAAAAATTAAACCTGCCTTCAGTCTAAGAATTGACTGGAGTCATACTGCAGCATTGTCTAATTGTCTTTTTCTTTTCAATTCTCGCTCCTGCACTGGAGAACCTGTTTCCTGACTGAGTGGACTTGGTTGCCCTTTTCTCCTGAACCCCTAAAAAGCCCTTATATACCCTCTCACTGACATAATAAAGTTTCCTTGTCTTGTTGCACCAGTTTCTGGAGATCCTTCCATCACATTCATGGCCAACCAAACCCTGTTCTCTACCTCTGCTCCCTTTATCCTTGAGGGCTGGTAGCCAACAGCCCCTGAAGGGAAGGGAGGGTCACAAATCATAAACATTTTCAAGAGTCTATAAAAAGTATTAAATCACTCTAGAACAGTAATTGAATAAATGAAGAGTATGGAAACACAAAATACTACAAAATGAAAAAATAACAGGAATTAATACACACTTGTCAATAACTGTGGACATTAGTAGTCACAATTCCCAAATCTAAAGGTACAGACTTTTAGACTGGATTAAGAAGTAGGATCCAGCCAGGCAGTGGTGGTGCACGCCTTTAATCCCAGCACTTGGGAGGCAGAGGCAGGAGGATTTCTGAGTTCGAGGCCAGCCTGGTCTAGTCCAGGACATCCAGTGCTACACAGAGAAACCCTGTCTTAAAAAAACGTGGTGGCACAAGCCTTGGGAGGAAGAGGCAGGCAGATTTCTGAGTTCGAGACCAGCCTGGTCTACAGAGTGAGTTCCAGGACAGTTAGGGCTACACAGAGAAACCCTGCCATGGGAAAAAAAAAAAAAAGAAAAGAAAAACAAACAAAAGTAGGATCCACTTATTTGCTGCCTTCAAGAAGTAACAAGATCTGATGCCTCTTCTGGAGTGTCTGAAGACAGCCTCAGTGTACTCACATATAATAATAAATAAATCTTAAAAAAAAAGACTTTATCACCAAAGGTTGGCAAAAAGATGGAAAATGTTGTTCCAAGCAAATACATCTAGGAGGAAGGTAAAATCATTATTCTAATATCTGAAGAAAAAGGAAAAAAAGATTCGAACCAAAATTAATTAGATGAGAAAAAAGTTTCTTCCTAGTGATAAAATAAGCAACCCATCCTGAGGACAGGGTAATTCTAAACATATATGCAAACATAATTTTTTTTAAAAGTAGTGCAAGATATAAACTAATATATTAGCACCAACACAATAATAGTGACTTAAATACCCCACCAAAGGACAGGTCATCCTGACAAAATTTAAACAGAGAAACATCAGAGTTAAATAACATAGATGAAATGAAATTGATAAGACATCTACAGAAAAGTGCATTGTATTTGCCGTAAACTGTAAATACACTCCACTTAGTAACTTAGGGAATTCTCACTAAAACTGATCCCATGTTAGGACACGTAGTAAGTCTAGGTGCATACATTAAATGCAAATAACTTCCTGCAAGAATAAGATTACAAAGCAATAGTAAGGGAAATAATGATAAGTTAAAAACTGGAGATAAAACAACATATTTCAGATTGATGAGTGGGGAATTGAAGAGATGAACAAGGGAATCGAAAATTTCTAGAATTTAATAAAGGTAAAAATTAAAAACAACATATCAAAATATCTGGGATAGAATGATGGTGATCCTAAAATAAAAGTCCATAGCTATAAATGCCTACATTTAAAAAAAATAAACAGAGAGATCACAAATAAATAGCTTAATGATGCACCTTTGGGCCTTGAAAATCAAGAGCGAGCCAAACTCAAAAGCAGTAGTTGTATGTCAACTTCTACAAGTTATTTGGGAACAGGAACCTCAATTGAGAAACTGTCTCTTCAAGACTGAACTGTGAGGCAAGCCTGTGGAGCCATTTCTTAATTAAGAGACTGATATCACAAATAATTTAAATATAGTTTTTTTTTTTTTTTACAAATATAACTTAGGAGAAGATAGCTGTCTTAGTATTGTTTTGTTGCTATGAAGACCTACCTTGACCACATCAACGCTTGTAAAAAAAAAAAAAGGCTTTTTTAGGGGATTGCTTAGAGTTTCAGAGATCTAGTCCATTATTATCATGGTGGGAAGCATGGCAGCAGCATGTAGGCAGAAATGATACTGGAAAAGTAGCCAAGGATCAGCAAGCAGCAGGAAGAGCATGTCCCTGGTCCTGGCTTGGGCTCTTGAAACCTCAAAGCCTATTCCCAGTGACACACTTCCTCCAACAAGGCCACACCTCCTAATCCTTTTCAAATAGTGCCACTTCCTGATGACTAAGTATTCAGATATTTGTGGTTTATTTGAATCGTCAGAGAAACCCCTGAGTGTCTGGGAAAATATGCTTTGGATTGAGCTAAGTGTCCTAAAAAAATGATGGTATTATTATAAGGCAACAGAAGGAAATAAAATTAAAGTTATGCTCTTTTGAATTAGAACTCAAAAACAAAAAAATCCACACAGTTTTAGCAATTGAAGATCTACAAGCAATGTCCTTTAGCTAGGGGCTTCTGCAAGGTATATTACCTCATTAAGGGGACAGTTATTCTTCCCATTTCTGTGGCATGTCTTCAGTTAAATTAGCTTTCCCAAGAGGGTGATCACATAGCTAGGTGATTGATAGGCCCAGATGGATTAACTCTTCAGGGAGCTAAATTATATATATAAGACAAGAGTATGCTATGTTCTAATCTGTGGTACATATCACAGTGTCATTTCTCTACCCAAAGCCAAAGGTAGAATCTATTCCTTTGACTAGGAGAAAGTAGTTTTTCCTTCATGGACCTCAACAAATCACTGAAACCTCAATTTTTCTATGTGCTGATTCAAATCTTAAGGGACCAGTTATGATGCTTTCCCTTCTTTTTTTTGTAATATTAAAAAAACATTTAAATTATATATTTTTATGTTTGGATCTGTGGGCTTGTGAACGCAGGTGTCTGTAGAGGCCAGAAGAGAGTATCAGCTCAGGAAGAAATGGTTTATACAGTCCATCATCTAGGGAAGCCAAGACAGAATTCAAGGTAGGAACTGACACAGAGGCCATGACGGGGGCACTGGTTACTGGCTTGCTCCCCATGGCTTGTTCAGCTTGGCCTCTTGTAAAACCCAGGACCACTTGCCAGGAATGGAACTGCCTGTAGCGGGCTGGGCCTTCCCACATTAACCATTAATCGAGACAATTTCCCACAGATGTGCCCACAGGCCACCTGAGGGAAGCAGTTTCTCAACTGAGATTCTGCCTTACCAGATAACCCCAGACCTTGTCTAACTGACAAATAATTACTACCCAGAATAATATGGATTATCAGTTTTTAAAAGCAGTTCAAAGGGCCTAAGTCTTTAAATGTGAAGAAGGGAGATGGAGAAAGTATATCTCCTTTTTAGTGTAATGTAATTCTGATTGCAATAGTAACCTTGGAAGAATAATTTAATATAGCAGCCAAGAAATAAACATAGTGCCTCCATGTTCTCATATCTTTTCCTTTCAAATATTAAGGAACATGTATTGTAACAACGAATTTGAATTCAACTGTTTTATATAAATATGTGATTTTTCATCATTTAAATACTAATTTTCACTTTAAAGAATAAAAAGAATGAATATATAAAAGTTAATCATAAGTATTGGTCTTTTCAGTACAATTTCAATACATCAGTACCAGCATGCTCAAATTTATTAAGAAATCATGATACATTGATACTGTTTAAGTCAAGCAGCATCACAGTTCCGGACAAAGGGCTGATACACTGGCGCCACCTGCTGCCGTGCACCATAAACAGTTCAGCACCTGGTATCTTAGAGTTTCAAACGTACATGTGCATGCATGCACATACGTCATATCAGCAACATTTAATTATTTGTATTTTAAAGAAAGAGTTAAGCTAGGTGCGCTGGCTCATCCTTGTAATCATAGCAAGATTCTGGGAAGGAGGGAGTATTTGGTTTTTCTCTTTCCTGTTTTTATTTGCAAAGTCCATACTATTTACTTACTGAATTGTCCACATAATTTGTTGAAGATAGCATTTATAAAATATGAAGTGAGTCAGGCATGGTGATCCACAGGTTTATAATCTCAGAATTCTGGAGGTAAAGGCAGGAGATGATCACTATGTAAGTTATATGCCAGCCTGGGTTACAAGGTGAGTTCCAGGCCACTTGGGACTATATAATGAGATTCTGTGTCAGGGAAGAGGCGGGTGGAGAGAGGAAGGGAGAAGGAGAGGGAGAGAGGAGAGGAAGAGAGAGGAAGAGATAGAGATAGAGATAAAGAGAGAGAGAGAGAGAGAGAGAGAGAGAGAGAGAGAGAACATATACAATGAGAACTAGGGTCAAGCTCACTAGAGTATTTGCCTAGCAGGAGTGAGGCTCTGTGTTTGATTCCCCAGCACCATAAAGTAATAAATAAATGAGATGTCAGAGGAGCTAGAAGATAAACTTAATAATTTTTAATTTAAATATCCTGCACTACTTAGAGAGCTATTGTTTCATAAGTCTAAAGGGGAGCACTTAAAAAAATGCACAGTTTTTAACTAGAGCAATTGTCTTCCAGTAATTGGACAAAATGACAAGCAAGGAGGGGAAAGAGGAGAGGTTCTCGAAACATGTTCTCTATGTGTTTGCAAAAACATGGAGCTATTATTCCTTTGGATACATATATGAATCCTCAAGAAGGGTTATGGTCTTGACATCTAGAGAATGGACACTGTTCAAAAATAAGTGCACCATGAATTTTACTATGCCAGGCTAGAGAAGTCCACAGTGTCGCTCCGCGTGCTGCTGGCATTTGGTGAAGACAAACGAGTTCAGGGAAAGATTCTTGCCAAGATGGTGTGTGTATCAAGCACATTAAACATTCTACGAGTTAATACAGCTTTCTGAAATAGACGAGGAAAAGTGATGAGGAAAAAGAGGGGGCAAAGAGAAGGATCCCAGGTTGAGTGGAAATACCAGCCTGCTCCTCCCATGAGCACTATGAGGACTAACAGAAAGAACCAGAGCTCCTGAAACCCCTTCCCGTTAATCCATGGCTTCACGGAGGTACAAACAGAAGTGGGAGACCTAGACTGTAAAAGGGTTTTTCTTAAATTGAAAAGTGGTGTGTTCTAGCACACACACACACACACACACACACACACACACACACAAATCTTTGTTTTATTTCAGTTTACCTTCCCATATTTAAATTTACTGGTTTGTTTTGTTTTGCTTAAAGATGTGGCTTAGTGAGAAACAAATGCACTCTGCTGATTATAAAATGGTCAAGTGTTTATAAAATGTTTCTACTGATTTCAAGACAGTTCTTCTAAATCACCATGGGAAAAAAGAAGTAATAAAAAATCAGTGGAAAATCAGACACGGGGTGTACTTCTTACCTTACCACTTAGGAGGCTGACACAGGAAACTCTTGAGTTCAAGACCAACCAAGGATATAAAGCTAGACCTTGTCTCAAAACAAATGCCAATTACTGTATGACTCGAGCCCCAGACTCAACAATGATCACTGTGCTTCTTTTTAGACCCACACCCATGTCGGTGGTGACCACTGTATGACTTGTTGAGTCTCAGATCTTTATCAGTGGTGATCTCTATATTGTCATTGAGCTTGAGACCTGTGTCAATGGCAATTAGTGTATTACTGTTGAGCTCTAGAGATGCTAATTACCCAGAACTTTATTATGAATGGTTAGACTAAGCCATTATTATGAATGACTAGACTAGACTAGGAACCAAGAACTGGCCAGTGAAGTACCCTTTATGAGTTAAGTACTAGTTGGGAAATGCTTTCACCAAGGAAGAGGACTTAAAAATAGTGGTATAAACATGTCTTTGATGTAATAAAACAAATACAAAATATCTCAAGATAAATTAATAAATACTTGGAAAATAAACATTGAAGAGGGAATAATTATTATTAGGATCTAGGTTAGACTCGAAAGATTAGTTTCAGAATGTAGAAGAACACTTAAAAAGCAATCCATATAACCCAATATTTTTTACAGTGTTCCAGAAAGAGGAGAAATAAATGCTTTCCCTATGAGTCTGAGCACCTGAGTCTCATCTGACTCACAAAAGTTATCCTCTGACCTCCATGTGCACACCATGGCATAATAAACTTGAAAATTTGTATATAGTTATTATTGTGTGTGCAGACATGTGTCATGGTGCATATATGGAGGTCAGAAAACAACTTGTTCTCTTGTTCTACCATGGGTTCCAGGACTGAACTCAGCGGGTCAGGCTTGCACATCAAACATTTTTATCCACTTAACCTCTCACTGGTCTCCAATACCTGAAAATTTGAGTTTCTATATTAAAATTTACTACAATGACCTATGACCTATACCTAAACTCTTGAAGCTGAAAACTGAGAACAGATCAGAAAAGCTTCCAAGACAAGCAAAAACACCACTCACAACAGCTGTCAACAGAGCACAGACATTTGGGTGACAATGACTTAAAAACAATTCATTTTCACAATTGTGTGGAAGAAACTTGTTGCCACTCTGCAATGGCATTAATAGATAAACTATCACTCAAACAGAATAATTTCACTGTGCAATAAACACTTTCAGCTGTATAGGAACTCCCAAAATGTTCCTCTTAAGCACACATTCTCATAACTTAGGGATGTGCTATGAAAGAGGGGTGGGTAGAAAAGAAAAGAAAATATAAAACAAGTGGGCAGGTGCAGTGGGAAGGGGGATCCAGGAAACACTGAAGATATGGTAACTGTGTGGAGCCAACCTCAGGCAGAGGCCATGGGAAAGAAACCTCCGGTGAAAGTCTTGCTGTCTAGGGGTCTGGATCTGGGTCATTTTCTCTGCCAGGAAAACATTCATTTTCTCTGATAAGCAAAGAATTAAAAGGTAGGAGACGTCTTGAGAGCCACAGGCAGTGGTAGGGAAGGGGGTCAGACGTCGAGCAGAACAGACAGAATCAGCCAGGAAAGACAGCTTTAATTAGGGGTAAACACACACACACACACACACACACACACACACACACACACACACACACACAACACTGGGTAGGGTGGAAGAAGCCTAGGACAGCTGAAGCTTAAAACTCCATTCTCTCTTAGAAGACTTGGGGCTGGAGTGATGTCCTTGAAAGATCTTTATGGCTGCTCTGTTTGAAAACTCTCAGGATGGTACACAACTGTTAGGTAAACATGTCAAATCCTGATCCCGCCTTGAACTTGGAGAGCCAGTGAGCCAGTCCATCAGCAGGGAGCCTGGATTGAAAGACCTTTGTTTGAAGCTGCCAGGCTTTTGTCTCACTCAGGTCAGGAGAGTGAGGAAGTTAATTATCCTTGTAACCATCCTTTACCTAGTCATGGATTCTTTCCCTAAGTGCTTGCCTATGAGGGAGCCTTTCTAACTCACAGTCCCTCGAATGGGAGAGGACTTGTTAGGAAACTCTAATTAAGAGCATCCATGAATTTGAAGATTACAGTGGAAGAGGAAGGTGAGGAAGGGAAACTTAAGGGCAATAATGAACTCTAAGAAATACATAATGTCGCTGTTAACAAACATTGGGATGACAGCCTACGCCCCAAGCCAGGTTCAGCCACCCATCCTCACACAATAAGTCAAATAAAAGAGTCAAAATAACAGTGGAAAGCAGAAAAAGGAGATTTATTCAGCGTGACTACATTGGGATAAGGGACAAAGAGATCCAATGAAATCTTACACCCGTTTTAGTTCCTGAAATAAAGCTTGGAGTTTAAATAAAGGGTAAAGATAAACAGTCCCTGACCCACACCGTCAATGCCAGCACTCAGGAAACATAGGCAGGCAGATCTCTGAGTTTCAGGACAGTCTGATCTACAGAGCAAGTTCCAGGACAGCCAGGCCACACAGAGAAACTTTATCTTGAAAAACAAAACAAACAAGTAAAAAGATATGCAGTGCAGGTCAAAGTGTGGTTCCGCCCACCGCTGACCCATCTCAGTATCTTTGCTTTAGTCTCATCCTGTAAGGTGGTCTGACTAGTTGTCAGAACCTTGTGACTTCTCTTTCCAGGGGACATAAGGCACACCTTTGGCTGCAACCTTTTCCCTCTCTTAGCATGAAATTCCTGTGGGAAATTCCCATTTCCTTAGAGTCCATTGTTTTAATAGTCTGATAGATTAAGTGGAACACAAGTCTCTCTTTAGCATATCCGTTTCTGCAAGGCCTGCTGATGTGCTTTGTAAAATTATAGAAAGGAATGATAAGAATCATTTTTCTGAAGCAGGAACTCATAAGTCAGAGCTCAACTAGGCACTGAAAATGCATTCTTGGGTTTTCTGGGGTCCCTTCCCACCTGCAGTTTGCTGGACTGTCTGTGCCTGCTCCGGCTCTCCAGGATGTGCAGCTTTTTTTCTTGTTGGGAAAGGGGTTTTTTAATCTTGCTTTTGTCCTTCCAGGGAGACTAGAGGCAGGACTCTTCATCCTAGTTTGTGCAGTGCAATGTGGGCTTCAGAACCCCCAAGTTAGTGATCGAAGAGACAGTGGAGGTGGGTAATGTGAGCCTGGGTCTGCGAGCTCACGCTTCTCTATCCCTGCCCGGCTTGGAGCTCCCTTCCCCTCCTCTGTTGACTCCCTTTGAAGAAGGAGGCCCTGGGGGAAGGGATGGGACAGAGAGAGCATAAGGAGACTAAAACAGGTACAATAAAGCCATTTAAAAAGCACCATAAAAACGCACAATAAAAATATGCCAAAATGTTCATGTATTACCATACTAGTAAACCAAGAAAGATGAGCTGAAATACAACTTTAAAAGCAAGGAAATGAGGTGGAATATCGAGGTTATCTGCCAATCTGTTGTAATGCAAAATCAACAGATAAGGTATAAATAATAAAGAGAATAGAATAAATAGAAAAGGCCCCATTTCTGAAGCTACTGAGGGGGAGAGGTGCTGATTCTTAGGGTTGAACTGGAATTAGAAGGCGATGGGTGTTAGTCCTCTGAGGCAGCGTAAAGAGACAGAAGGCAGAAAAAGGCCTGAGTCTGATCTTCAACAGATGGGACTGTCACCTCCAGGGGCATTGTTCATGAAAGTGTGTGTGTGTGTGTGTGTGTGTGTGTGTGTGTGTGTGTGTGTGTGCATGTGTGTGTGTCAGGCCATCTAGAACATGATGACTGGAGAGCTTAGCCACCCCAATCAATTTCCCTATATTGACCATTGGGTTGTTTTTTTTGTTTTTTGTTTTTTTGGTTTTTTGTTTGTTTGTTTGTTTGTTTAGTACAAGACCCACACCCCTGTCTTAAGACCTGTGCCTTCTTCTTGGGGACCCAAATCTTCTTGGTTTGCCCAGGTCACCAGAAAAACACACAAGAGGTGGGTTCTCTCAGTCCCACAAGAAGATGTTGATTTCCCATTCCCTATGCCCCAGCGTGGACTCTTGTAGAAAAAAATCTCTTGTGCACTGTATGGATGCAACACCTGTCAATTAAAGCTAATTGGCCTGTAGATGAGGCAGGAAATAGAAGGTGGGACATCAGGCAGGCAAAAAGGATTCTAGGATAGAGCCAAGTATAAAAGTTCCTGGGAACGTGAAAGGGGTCAGAAGCATGGAAGCAGAGCAGAGGTAAGCAGCCATGTGGCAGAACTTAGGTTAGAATAAATGGGATTGAAGAGTCCTTTTTATTCCATTTTGTCTCCACTCAGAAACTAGGTAATGGACCATTTGCTATTTATCCTGGGTTAAGGTACTCTGCTTCATTGCTGATCTGCTTGTTTGAGTTGCTCTGTGGCTAGAAGCAACAGTCTCCAGCTTAACACCTCATAGTGAGAACAGCAGGAGGCTAGGTAAAGCCTCAATATGTAACTGTGCTTCTCTAAGTCTCTGAAACAGAAGGGGAGAGAGACCTGCCTCTGCCCTTTGTTCTCAACACTTGTAAGATTTTCAGAGTGTGTTCATATGGTAAAAAGATCAGTATGAGTTTACACATAAATTTAGGTCATAAATTAAATAAGTTTATAACAGAGAATGTTTGCATACATATCCACTAGGAGCAGTTATCTGGCTACTAATTTATGGGCTCATAGTTAAAGATCATAACTAAGCTGTCCTTGAAGTTTTATATAGATAAACCCAGTCAATATCTTATCCCCTGTTTTTACACCTGTGATCCTGTGGTATACATCTTCTTTATGACCTTCAGTTAATGTTTTTTCATAACCCCTTGGAATGTGACCTAAATTTTAAAAGTCTATTATTATCTCAGAAACAATTAAGCAGTTCTGTTATAAAAGGGGCTTGAATGTCTCTGTTGGGTGTTGCCATTCAGAAATAAGGGTGACCCCTAGCATGCTAACTGCAGAATAAATGCTCTTTGTTTTTGTATACTATCTGAGTCTGGGGTCTTCCTTCAGTGAATTTCAAACCCTTACAGGGATATTAAGTTATGTTCTAACCAGGAAACAGCCCAAAGTTTATAGCCTAGGTATTTGTAAAAATATTTGACTCTATGAGTCATTATTCTGGGATCCTGGGACCAGAAAGAAAAACTTGGATTTTACAGACTCTGGTCATGCCCATGAAGAGGGAAATACTTCTGGGTGTGCTCAGGAGGAAGAGGTAGTCTCTTCCAATTCATGCTTACTCTCCACACACTGGAGTGACTCTGGCTAAGTAGAAACAGCACCACCACCACCCCTAAGGGATATATACCCAGCCTCAAGACCTGAAGACTTCTTCTCAATATCATTCATGGGTTATGTTCTTCTTTTCAACCAATGACCTGTGTAACTGAAAAACTGAGAAAACCTCAGGCTTTCACTAGTCTCTTTGAGACTGTTTTTACACCCACCAACCACCTGGGATGAAAGCCAACAGCTCCTGGTCACCTACTTTATGGCTGAGGATTGGGACAAGACCCTGCTTGAAAATAGACAAGATGATCTCTGGCTAGGTGGTGGTGGCTCACACCTTTAATCCTAGCACTTGGGAGACAGAGACAGACAAATATCTGAGTTTGAGGCCAGTCTGGTCTGCAGAGCAAGCCGGGGCTACACAGAGAGACCCTGTCTTGAAAAAAGGAGGAGGAGGAGGAGAGGAGGAGGAGAAGGAGAAGAAAGGAAAGATGGAAGGAAGGAAGGAAAGAAGGGAGGGAAGGAAGGAAGGAAGGAAGGAAGGAAGGAAGGAAGGAAGGAAGGGAGGGAGGGAAGGAAGGAAGGAAGGAAGGAAGGAAGGAAGGAAGGAAGGAGGGAGGGAGGGAGGGAAGGAAGGAAGGAAGGAGGGAAGGAAGGAGGGAAGGAGGGAGGGAGGGAAGGAAGGAAGTGGGCAATGGATCACCTGAGGACAATGCATCCCCAAAAGAGCAGATTTTCCCCCTTTTTAACTAGGACCCCAACACCAACCAAGAAGGTTCTGGTCAATTTCTGCCAGCCCTCGTTAAAAGGATTGAAGGCAGCTATAAGTGGGGCAGGGTTATACAAGAGTCCCAAGAATCACCTGATTGATTCCTGAAGCACTCCCATTGACCTAGATATGCCAGAAAACCAGTGAGCAACCAATATCGATTTTGTTATATAGTCAGTCCCATGTGGCTTTCTAGACACAGTCCTAGGTAGAATCGCTTTAGTTGCATCTGCAGCAGAGAAGTGTATTGTGTTGCACAGGGCCCAGGAGACTGTGATTACCACATGTAGGTAGCATGTAGAGGCCCCATGTAGGTAGCAGGGAAGGAGGTGGGTAAAGGAAGCATTAAACTCTTTTAGTCTACACCCAAGGTGTACTCAGCCCAAGGATCAGGTTGATGACCATGGCTAAGGTAGGGTCCAGATCTTGGCAGGGATTAAAGGTAAGATATATCTAGGAGAAACTAAGCATTATTATTTTGCCATTTCTGACCCCCAGAACAAAATGCAAGTTGGATGACCCTTCCCCCCAACATAAAGAAAAATTATATTTTCAGAAGACAAAGATCAGCAATGGTCCCTCCTCTCTTCCCAGGATCTTCTCTATAGTTAGCGAACCCAAGAAGGGGACAGAAGCATCAGGAAATGGAAATGTAGAAGAAGAGAGGCAACAGGACGGAGAGAAAGGCACGAGCTGCTTCATTTAACCTCCAGTTGTCTCATGTCGTTGCATGTTATGATAATGACCTTTTCAGTTATGTAAGTCAGATAGTGGCAATTGGGAGTGACTTGGCCTGGTTTGGCCAACTTGCACAATGTCAGATCAAAAGGCCGGGGGCTTTTGTGACATTTGCCCCCCTTGAGGTCACAGTCAACCAGGGAACTGTTGCAGACGGCTTTGACTGTGCTTGGATCCTCATGGATGAAGGTGTACTGGTTAATGCAGCTCTGGTTATGCTCCTTTATCTTGTGTGCCATCATGGTATTACAGTCCCTGACACTCAAGTCAAACTTAAGGTAGTCTTGTTTGCTCTGAAGGAGGGTCTCAGTCCTCAGCATCCTGCTTCCCCCAACTTCATCTTCACTGAGGACTGTCTCTTCTGGCCAGACAGGTTGCGCCATTTCTTTGTAGCCAAGTGCCAGGGCTTCTGTGGTCCAGGTGCCCTCTCCTTCTTCAGGGGCCTCAGTATTCTGCGAGTCACTGGGCCAAAACTCATTCAGTGGCTCAGCCTCCAGGATGGCAGCAGCCATGTGAAGGCCCAGACCCAGTCCCAGCCCCAGGCCTAGCAACAGCAGCAACATCATGAACAACAGATGCACCAGTGTCACCTTCATTTTGCCTAGGGAAGAAGAGGAAAATGAAGGCATGATGTAGAGATAAATTCTGGCCCCTGCTATAGTTGGCCAAAGCCAGAAAAATAGGCCTTGGGTTCTCCACTTAATTCTCCCCTCTACTCCACCCACCTAAGGCAATCAATCTCTTTCTTGAACATTTCTTCTGACCCTTCTCACATTTCCCATTCCTGTGTGGGTCTTGAGGATTGGAAAGCGGCTAACAGAAAAGTGACTTTAAACTGGTCCTTGTCTGAGTAATCAACGAGGAAACTTGATACCACTCCATCCTCTCTAGCCCCCTTGCTCTAGTAAGCAACGTGTCCATTTTTATCCCAGATTTATTTTGTTTGTTATTATTACCCTCTTCCCAAAAGGAGATAAAAATAAATAGAAAAAGAAATACGTTCATTCTCACTCCTAAAGTAAAGCTTCGAAAATGCGCAATCGTAGCTCAGGCCTCTGCTACATCTTATCATTTGCATTTCTATTTATAGTTAGGGCAGCAATGCAGTAAGGCTTTTTCAGTCTCCAACTATTTTGGCAGCTGCTCTTGGTTGGGGGCCATCCCACAGCTAAGGCAGGAAGATGTAGCTGAAAGGAAGATACAGTCTTTGGAGTCAACAGCTCTGGGCTCCAACTTATTATGAAAAGTGAAAAGTGCATGCTGGGTGCGAGCGGACTCTGAAGTCGAATAGGACTGAGGGAAGGGCACGATTAGCCTTCCTGCTCAACAACCACCCAGCTCTGAGGAAATCTGACATAGAGTTTTATGCTCTTGGCCAAAAAGTAGCATCCATCACTACAGTGGTAATAACGTTACATTGGCACAGCATGTGGAAAATACAGCAGAGTGTACACACTGGATGTCACTGACTCTAGTGACTCTGATGTTATTAGAAGCTTGCCAGAGCAGACTGGTGAGATAAACCAGGAAAGGTTTTCTTTAATAAAACTTGCCAGAACTTGTTTTTGTTTTAAAGAAGAAGAGAGAAAGACATGTCAGGAGAATGAAGCCAAATGGGCTGCGGATGTGGCTCAGTTGGTAGAGATCTTGCCTAGCATGCATGAGGCCCCAGGTTTGCTCCCTGAGGTATCCGACCCTGCTGTGGCTTACCTATACTTGTAAGCAACTTCAGATAGTCTTGGCTCTTCCTATGTCCCCAGTTCTGCTCTTCTAGAGAGTTCTTCTCTGTGAGTTGTACCCAGAAGTTGCTCTCCATAAAAGTAGTTATCTCCTTGTGTGCTGAGGGGTTTTAAGCAAAGCCGGATTTCCTGAACCCATTCCTCTCCCCTTCTTTCTTTCCCAGCACAGCATGAACAGACTCAGCTAATTTGTCTTTCTGCTCCCACAAACACTTTGAAGTAAAGCGATTTAGGCAAATGACAGGAAGTATCCTCTAACTCGGGGGACTGCAGACAGTTTTATCCCATCAACCATTCTACTCTGAGTTCCGCTCACTGACCTGTGGTTTAGAACAGTCTCACCTTGTGCCTGAGTTCCAAGCCTGATTATCTTGTTTTCTACACATACTGCCTTAAGTCCTTTCCTATCACTTCTGGAATGGTAGTTTCTGCTGTCTTGTTTTTATTTTTATTTGTGTCACCTTTCCAATACTGCTTTTCACATTTTTCCAAGTGTATCCTGACTTCATTGACTATTTGCAGTAGAAAAAAAAAATCCAGATTTTGTAAATGTAGTTATTTGGCTCTTGAAAAGGAATATCAAAGCAGAACAATTCATCAGCTCCTACATGTGGTGAATAAAACCAGTAAGTTCACTGTGTACAATAGATACTCCCCGCTCTGGCTGGAGACTGATCATCTGGGGACTAATAAGGCACTACAAAGATCATCTCCAGATCCACCCTGACATACATATTTTCTGTAATCATTATTATGCAGGGGTGCCAAGTGGTGGTCTGAGAGTCCTGCTGTCTACAGGGTTTCTGGGGTTTTTTGTTTGTTTTTGTTTTTTCTTTTGTTTGTTTGTTTGTTTGTTTTTTGCCTTTTGAGCTATGGTTCGTTCTTAAATAGCCATCAACAGTGTAAGTAGAGACTAAAACCTCACCTGCTCTCTGCTAACCTAACTGTATTAAGACTGGCCCAAAGTCTTCCTCAGGCAGAGGAAAAGGCCTTGTTTTGTAATTCACATGAAGGAGCTGTTGAGGTCTGAGGATTTAAATAGATGATTTTACATTTTAGTTCATTTTCACAGAAGTGACTTCATGTGGCCTTCCCGACCTCTTTACAAAAGGAAGTTAGAATGATTCCCCCAGTTCTGTAATGAAATTGAAGCTGTGAGATGTTCAGTGAGCTGTATAAGCCACATTAGCAGAATGGGGGGGGGGGGACGGGCTCCCGCTCTGCCTGCTGCCACCCGTTGCTCCTTGTCTTTGTGAGCAAAATCTCCTGAAAGAAGCTGTATCTGCAGAGATTGACTGATTAGAAGTATTGCACTGTGGAGAGACTGGAATGCTGCAGATCCAGAGGCTAATTACCTCATTACTTCATCGTGGGCTGGTTCTAGCCTTCCAGAACTGCCATTTCTTGCCTGTATCTGTGTTGGAACTAACATCCTGTGACTGACAGAAACCTTTTGGAATTTATTGACTTAGCAGAGCACTAGCTTCTTCCAAAGCTAAGAATATCATCAGATAGCACCTTCCACCTTTAAAACGGCTCCCCTCATCTCATTGCCCCCACCCCCCTGAGGTACCCACCAATGTATTTTAAATCTGCCTTGATTTCGGCTTTTATTATCCTATAAAACTATCAAGTCCATGAAACGGCTTCTATATTGGAACATGGAATTTGGGCTAACCCAAACCTGTGTTCCTAGGCCATGGTCACTCAAAATGGCTATCTTTTATTCCCTTCAAGATGAGAGCTGTGGCTTTATGTCAACATCTTATACTACCTGCCTAAAGAGAGTGATAACTGGATGTAGTCTATGTTGTTTTTCCTATGGCTATAGAGAATAGTTGGTTACCCCTGAGGAGAGAAATGATCTGAAATGCATAAGTTGACTTTTTTTTTAAGTTATTTAATTTACTTATTTGGTCTTTTGGAGACAAGATCTCACTGTGTAGCGCAGGTTGGCCATGGGTTTGTGTCAATCCTCTTGCCTCAACCTCCCAGTGCTGGGATTACAGGAAGGTACCATGAAGCCAGGCTTGGTTAGTGTTGAAACAACTCACATCTGTAGAAGGAACACACATAAGCCTGATCACAATTCATAGAACACAAACCCCCAACTTCGTCCTGATCACTCTTTAGCCCTTTCCAATCTCTGCAGTTCATCCGACTTGGATTCTCACTTTTTCAGGCCTTGGGTCCACTTGGCTTTTTGATGGGTCACTGGACTGTTTTGTTCTATGTGACCAATTTTGGAAGCTTCTGTACTGTTTGGGGAATTTGGGTAATAACATATAAACAACAAAACATATCACAGTCACTTCACTCTGGTGCCAAAGAAACTTCAAGAACCCATAAAATCTATGGGAGGCATTCCCACAAACACTGAATCCCTCTGTCCCAAATATTTCACAGCCTCTGCTTCTCCTAGGGGGGAAAAATGCATGAATGTTTGGAGGGTGATCAACTACCTTGCTATTGAAGTTGAAGCTGGACAAGAAAGTGGATAGATTAATGGAGTGTGCTATGCACCATGCTGCCTAGCTGTGAATAACTTTTAAAGGTATTTAGTACCTATTTATTTATTTATTTATGTATGACTCCTGCCAGTGAAGGAGGTAGGCTGATTATAGATCTTCATCTCACCTTCTGCTCCTCTAGATCCAATCCCTTAGTCTCTCCCCAGCTCTGTAACAGAACAGCTTTGGTCTCCTTTTCTTCTCTGATCCCATCCTTAATGAATCAGGAAGAGCTTCTTTTCCAACCTTCCTTCCTCCCACTAATCCCATTATTCCAGCCTAAAACACTAGCAGGCATTCCTTCAGCTGAGCTTCCAATACCCAGAAACACATTTACCTAGAACCATCAATGATCACAACTATTAGCTTCAGAGAAAATTTCTTACCAGACTACTCACAGCTATCAGACATAAATCCACACATCTATGGACACCTCCTTTTTTTATTTTATTTTATTTATTTTTATATTTAGAAATCATACAGCTATGACTTGTAGAAATCTGTAGCAAAATCACCTGATTCCTAAGATAATACAAATGATAATAAAATTTGTACTAAGAGTTTCTTTTCAATATTCTGAAAACTTTCTTATTTTATTTTTTTATTAGCTATTTTCTTTATTTACATTTCAAATGTTAGCCTCTTTCCTGGTTTCCCCTCTGAAAAACCCCCTATCCCCTCCTGCCTCCCTCTGCTCACCATCCTACCCATTCCTGCTTCCTAGTCCTGGCATTCCCCTACACTGGGGCAACTAGCCTTCACAGGACCAAGGGCCTCTCCTCCCACTGATGACCTACAAGGATATCCTCTGCTACATATGCAGCTGGAGCCATGGGTCCCTCCATGTGTACTCTTTGGTTGGTACTTTAGTCCCTGGGAACTCTGGGGTTACTGGTTGGTTCATATTGTTGTGTCTCCTATGGGAATTGAAAAGAAAACTTGGGTCTAGCGTTGATTCATTTGCCAAGCTCACCTGTGCTGGCTGTGTCTCAGGCAGACCCAAATGGTGAGGGATTGGTGGGGAAGGGTTCTAAGTTGGTTGTTTCTGCCCCCTCCCCTCCACACAGGTCTCCATGGGAAGCAGGACGTTCTTGGGGTCCCAGAAGGCTCCTCAGGATATCAGGGTGAGCCCAGAGACAGACAATGGAGGTCAGGGACTTGAACAACTAAATTCTGCTGGCTGTGCCTTTATTTTCCTTTTATTAAAAGAAAAAATTAATTACATTTTTTTATATATTGGGTGTGTGTGTGTGTGTATGTGTGTGTGTGTGTGTGTGTGTGTGTGTGTGTGTGTTGATGCCATGGTATTTGTGTGGAGGTCAGAGAACAACTTTTGGAAGTCAGTTCTTTCAACCATATGGGTCACCGATTCATCTCATTGGCCATTCTTTTCTCTTGGCTTGGCTAAGTGCTTTCTGAGACCAGTCATAGTGACACTCAGTGATGATCTATAGGTGTGTTAGTTGAGATATTCTCCAATTGTAGGTTTGGCCTTTGACCTCACAGAGTGGTCTACAGTATGGCAGGAGTTCACCTCTGACCTCAGGAGCCAGAGTGCCTGGTATGTGGGCACCATTGGTAATATTTCAGACAACCTCTGTTCTCAGAAGCTTGGGTGCATATGGAATATGGGCATGAAATATGCTGTTTCATGGCTAGGTCTAACTACAGAGACCAAGATCTCCAAGGTATGCATGCTGGGAGTGCACAGAGGCCTAGAGTTGCAGGCTCTAACACACAGGCTGGTTAGAGTTGATGCAGATCCTGAGTGAGCCTAGAGCATGGGATGGCTGCTGAGGTGAAGGGTCTCTGTAATCTCAGCTATTCCAGAGGTAGAAGTTGGAGGATAAGGAGTTCAAGTTCATCCTTGGTCTTAAACAGCTCTAGGCCCACCTGGACTACATTGGACCCTGTCTCAAAACAACGACATAAAACTTGGATTGTTTCTTTTTCTTCTTTGTGAATTCAACTGCTTGCCACCAAATCTAACACCCCTGAGTTTGATACCCAGAATCCACTTGGGGGAAAGAAAGAACCAACCTCTGCAATTTGTTCTCTGATCTCTACACTTACTCCACAGCACATGTGAACTCACACACACACACACACACACACACACACAAACTAAATCAATAAATGTGGTAGAAGATGTTAAATCATGAACTAAATATAGAATACATAAATACAATATATAATTAAATATTAATTATAAAAATAATTACATAATAAGACAAACATAGCAGTCCTTATGGCAGCTAAATTATGAAACCAACAACAGAAGAATGAATGAGGAAGTGTAGTGCACACACACATGGAATTGTTTCCAGCCATAAAAAAGAACAAAGTTATGTCATTGCAGGGAAATGGATACAAATGGGGATAATCATGTTAAGCAAATTATCAGAAGGGAAAATGTTGTTTGTTTTCTCTTATTTGTAGTTTCTATATTTTATAGAGAGATAAAATTATATATGAATACATGACATTAAAGAGTTAAAACCATGTAGGGGGACAAAAGGCACAAATAGGAATTAGGGAGAGAGGAGGGCATGGGGGACATGACCAATATGCAATAGTAATAGTAAGTGAAAAGTTAAAATTAAGATAATAAGATGGGGAGGAAAGAACACATGATGGGCAAAAATGTTCCTGGCTATGGAAACCGCATGTGGTGGGCACTTAGAGAGTGGTTGTATCCTTCTTTGTATTTCAACATATTTGAAACTTCTATTAAAAACCACAGTGAAAGTGTTTGGATGCAAAGGAAATGTCTAAAGTGTGTTGACAGAAGAGGAAGGAGGTTAGGGACCATTAGAGCAGCTTCGTTTTATGCTGGGTGTTCACATTGAGGAATTCAAACCACTTCCTGCCTCACATCCCTTTCCTGTTCTAGCTGAGGACAGATACTAATGGTTTCTGGGAAGTGTCACCAAGGGAGGAGCAGGTGTGAGTGTGCCAGGGTTCATATGTGCAAGTCAGAGGGCATCTTTCAAGGGTCAATTCTCTGCTTCTACTGCTAGTTTCAGGGACTTAACTCAGCTCACCGTGACCTGCTGCCAGGCGAAAGGCCGACATTATTGTAAGCGCAAGATAAAAATTATTTAATGGCAAAACATAGCCCTTAAACTGTTCACATTGGGTAAGATTGAGTAATTTTAATTATAGTCCTCTAACATTGATCTTCTTCCCTGCAGGATTTTCTCTTTTTTCAAAATGACATTACCAAGAATTGACATACTTCATGCTTACAGTCAAGAACAGCCTAGTATGATGTCATGTAACATAACTGTTGTCTCTGGGAGATAAAACTAGGTGATATTGTTCAGGTAAGGACTGGAGTGTGGGAGGTACTTGTCAGGATGTCCAGGTTCTTGGACGTGGAGAGACATGTGGACAGTGACAGAGCAACAGAGATAATTTATTAAGAAAGAAAGTGCTTTTAAGGAAGTAGACCGGACCTAATAGAAAGCTTATACTCAGCGGTTCCTGTACCAGTAGAGTGGACTTTCACGGGCCATTTGTGTGATATGCACTTCTCCTGTCCCTACTCATAGCGGTCTTGGTGGGGTAGGGTTGCTAGTCATATATTTTATATGCTAATTTTGACCTTACTCTCTACCCGTCTGCCCATAATTTCATCTAAGTGGCAGGGAACTGTGTTAAGCATTTTATCCACATTATCTTACCTCGCCCCAACTCCAAGTGGCTGACATCATGTCTTCATTTTATAAATTTAGAAATAAACTGTTAGAAGACTTTTTTTTTTAATGCCAAAGACTATATGTCTAGTAAGTGTTTACACTCAGCTGTTGAACCCAGATCTGTCTGGCTCTGAATCTCTGTTCACAGACTCCTGTACAGGCAGGAAAAAATAAGGAAGTATGGAAATACACCATCCTGTAAACCCCACAGTGAGGAAGGCCAGACAATCCTGGAGGCACATGAGAGTACTTGATACTAGCAGTGATATGTGAGAAGAAAGAACAGTAATAAGATTGCAGGGGTAGGAGAGTGGGAGACTCAAGTTAAATATCCTTTTTCCTTTCTTTTTTTTTTTTTTTTTTTGGTTTTTCGAGACAGGGTTTCTCTGTGTAGCCCTGGCTGTCCTGGAACTCACTTTGTAGACCAGGCTGGCCTCGAACTCAGAAATCCTCCTGCCTCTGCCTCCCAAGTGCTGGGATTAAAGGCGTGCGCCACCACCGCCCGGCCAAGATAAATATCCTTTTTCAAAGCCAAGGTGCCAAAGATTCTCTGAGCTTAAAGGATCTAAATCTCCATTATTCAAACAACCATACCACTTTGCTAGAAATGTAGTAGAACAATGTGAATAACCCCAAATTTAGACCTAAATTGAGGTGATGGTGAGTATTTGAGCTGCTAAAACCTACTTGTGCATTCAACTGTTTGTTGGCATAGGTAGCAATGGGAAAAATTATATTTGAATGGGAATCACTTGTATCCCTAATAAAACTTATAAAATCCTAGAGTCTGGGTTTGACTGTCATGTTGTATTATGGCTCTGTTGTGAAGAGAGATTCTGGATTGCTTGAATTTGACTAGATATCATGTATTGAATTAATAGAACATTTGGACTAAGATGATTTGGACAGATTTCTCAAAGTGGTATTAGGATATTTGTCCCCAGACACGTCTGTTATCAGCATACCAAACTGAATTCAGCCCCTTATTTCCCACAGTAACTCCCAGAGGCTCAGATCACAAAGATGAGTGGAGTAGAGTGGGATTTCAGACCTCATCAGCTTTGTGAATGGCTAATTGCTGTAATTACTGTGTGCAGTTTACTAGGGTGGAAGAGCTATCGGCAGGCACTGAGAATATTGAGTCCTATACCCAACTGGGCACCTATAGAAAAGCAGTGGGAAAAGATCAGAACCATTTGTTCTAATGCACAATGACTAATATTTATAAAACTGTTTTTATAGTTGTGCAGCCAAGTTTATATCACAAAAGGATGCTCAAATTAGTGTTGATTGGTGTAGTAGTTTGAATAAAAATGGACTCCACAGGCTCATAAGTCTGAATGCTTGGTTCCCAGTTGGTAGAACTGTTTGAGAGGGATTAGGAGGTGTGTCAGTAAAGGTGGGCTTTTTGAGGTTGCAAAAGCCTATGCCATTCTGTGTGTGTGTGTAGATAGATAGATAGATAGATAGATAATCTGCCTTATGCTTGGGGATCAGAGATAAGCTCTCAGCTACTGTTCCAGCACCAGTCCAGCTTGCCATGATGATTATGGACCCTAACGCTCTGAACTGTAAGTCCCAGATTAAGTTTTTCTTCTATACCTTACCTTGGTCCATGCATCTCTTAACAGCAATAGAAGAGTTACTAAGACAGCTGGAGAAGTATGAGCAGAAAGCTTGAGATTGAGATGTATATTATTAAAAGAACAGAAGATGAAATTGTGCAGTAGGGCAAACAATGCTGACTCCTGCCTTAACCTCCACCCTGCAACAAACACACCTAATGTAGGGAGCAGAATTCAGAGACTATAAAGCCAGAAAGAAGAATACTCACAAACCTTTCTACGAGGGATGTTTAAGTTTTTCATATTCTTCCAAAGACATGTTGATTATTCTAAATTGCTTATGTGAATAAAAAGTCCCAGGAAGTAACCACACCATCTACTGTATTGAACTTTCTACAAGGTTACTTAACTGAAGAGATCTTTTTAATCCCTCCTAAATGCCAGGTATCCAAGGCATGAGCCACAATGAATAGCTTGATTAGATTTTTAATGATTGTAAAGAGGCTGGAAAGTTACAGGTCTAGAACCTCCCTTGCAGAGATTTCCCTATTGTGCTATATAATCCATCTGATGTTGCCATTAGTAGATTTGAAAAAAGGTGTTTTGAATTATAGCTTTCTTTGTTCTGTTTCTATGGAACTGTTAGCACATTGAAGCATAGGATTTGGTGAAATCTGACATTCATAATTGGCTTCAGAAAAAATTATCTTTATTTTGGAGAATTCCCTCTTTCCGGTTTTGTAAAGGTTTAAATGATTAACTGTCTCCCACAGTCTCAACTATCTAAACACTTGGTCTCCAGCTGGTGACTGTTTGAGGAGATGGTGCAGCCTTGCAAGAGGGGCTGGACTTTGAGAGTTTACAGCTTTGTCTCATTTACAGTTCACCTCTCTCAGCTTTGTGCTTTCTTGAAAATGTGAGCTCTTAGCTTCCTGTATCAGGAAGCTGCCAGGCCTGGTGCTGGCGGCCATGACTTCACCCACCATGATAAACTATGCCTTTGGGACCATAACCCAAAATAAACTCTTCCATAAGATGCCTTTTGTCATGGTGATGAGGGGGTTAGAAAGAGTTAAATTTTTATTGCACTTTTAACTAAAACTCTGTGATTCTGAAATCTCACCTCCTGCCTCAGTTAACACCCCTCCCCTCTCCTTATCTGGGGAACAGACACTTGCAAAATAGCTGTTCTAACCTTACAGGTTCTTCTTCTGTAAGCATGCTGTATGGAAGTCTTATTTACGACCCCCAGTTAAGTAGACTAAAATTCTTACCCACCAGTGAAAGAAAAGGTCACAAATGATGCTGCTGGAGGTTAGTTCTGGCCCAAGCTTATTGTGGCTAACTATACAAAGCAGTTCTAACTAACATCTGTTGTGATTGGTTTCCAAGTGCACAGAACATAACAAAACACTTAGGCATAAGAAAGTTTCCTCTTATCAGCAGAAACAACATATGAGAAAGTTTCCTTATAATATTAGTAACAGCACAAAATGGCAGACTAATCAGGTAACAGTTACCTGGGTCTTAACATCCATCTAGGCCTTAACATCAGCATTGTTGATAAAGAACTTTAAAATTGACTCGGAAGGAAGCTTGAGGATCATCGAATTAAGAGTTTGAGAGAAAAATGAAGAATAGGCAAATCACAAGTCTTGGCAGTTTCCAGGAGCAGGGAGATGGAGAATGGGAAGAAAGGTGTTTCTTTTGAGTTAGGGTGAACAATAGAGGTCTGCAAGCACCTATAGAAAATCAGAATAATAGGGAGTTTCAGAAAAACAGTGAGAAAGCCCAGAATGTCAGAGCAAGCAGGCTTTGAACTTAGGCTAGAATTCAAAGAAGAGATAAATGAGAGATTATGCTTTTAAAGTTAGAACTCAGAAAAAAAAATACCCAGGCTTAACAGTAAAATAGATCAGCAAGCTGTTGCTTGGGAGAAGAGCTTCTGGGATGTCTAGGTACATTTTTTTTCAATAAGGGTATAATTATTCCTCCCATTGCCTTAGATTGTCACCAGGTGAATTAGCTTTCCCTAGGATTGCTCTCCTCACCAATTGACAGGCCCAGCAGAATTAACTCTTAAGGAAGAAGGCAATAATATTGGGGCATCTGCATGTTCTATGTCCCTCAGTGCTGGATTTACTGGCATGTGCAGCCACACCCAGCTTTTACACGGATGCTAAGGACTTAAAGTCAAGTACTCTTCAGAATGTCAAGTATTCTTACACACTGATTCATCCCTACAGCCTCAGAACCTATACATTTTATCTTCTTATTAATAGATTAGAAATTTAGGTAATTTAATATCATAAATATTAGCTAATTATTTACTAAGTGGTGATTTGACTTGGTTCAATTATCCTGATTTCATTTATATTTTGGAGAAATTTGCTTATATACTTCTCTTATTATTTTTGTTTTTGAGGTGGAGTATCATGTAGCCCAAGCTAGCCTCAGGTAGCTAAATAGCTGAGGATAACCTTGATCTGATTATTCCAGCTCTACTCCCTGAGTGCTGGGATCACAGGTATTTGCCAGCGTGGCCTGATTTTTTTTTTTTTTTTTATTAAACTTACTTTTTGTTTGTCTGTTTCTTTTAGACAGGCCACACTGTGTAGTACAGGCTGACCTCAAATGCACAGACATTCTCCTGACTTGGTCTCCCAAGTTTTGTAATTGCACGCATACGCCACAATACCCTAATGGGTATTGAGTAATTATTACTTTGTATTATTTACTTAGTAAATAATTAGCTAATATTTATGATATTAAATGTGCTCCTACATTTATGAATCACCACAACTTTATTTTAAAAAAAGGATATCAGTAAGGCAGTAACTACAGTGACGGTTGTTGTTGTTGTTGTTGTGTTATTGCTGTTTGTAGAATAATTTTCATCCAGCAGCATGGCTGCTTTGGCAAGGGATCTGGAGGCAGGAACGGAGGCAGAGGCCATGGAAGGGTGCTGCTTCCTGACTTGCTTCCTCTCCCCCCACCCCCCTCTTTGGCTTATTCAACCTGCTTTCTTACAGAACCCAGGACTACCAGCCTAGGGATGGCATCACCCACAATAGACTGGGCTTTCCCCCAGTGATCACTCATTGAGAAAATGCCTTACACCTGGATCTCATGGAGGCATTTCCTCAAGTGAGTCTCCTTGCTCTCTGATGACTCTAGCTTATGTCAAGTTGACAGAAAACCAGCCGGTACACAGAGAAAACATAAGTTACAGATTTATCCCTCGAGGGCAGAAGGGGCCATAAGGCTGGAAGTCTGCTAACTGGACCCTAGCTTGGATATTTCACAGGGTCTCTGGGTCATCCTCTGTGTCTTATTGGTCCTGTTTAGAAGCCCAGCCCCAAGTCTTCCTACCATTTGTCTTCTCAATGTCGTCCAGAAGCAAGAAGCCACCTTCTCAGGCACTTTCTTGTCTACCCCGTCCCTCTAATTCTCCTCTAAAGTTCAGGTCTTCAGTCCTGGAAGGAAAGCCTTTACCCATGTGTCAATCTTGCTGGTCCCACAACTGTTAAGACTCAATTAAGCTTGGTTGTAGTTAGCATGCTGCAGCCTTATTCCATGCATATATATATATATATATATATATATATATATATATATTCCATATATTTTCCATTATATATATATATTCCATATATATAGTTTCTTTGAAGCTTTCTGAAATATTAAAATGAGTTCACAGTCATCCACCTTTCTTATGCTTTTGATACATAGAAGTCCTGTTGAAATATCTTTCAACGTTATTAAGAACAAAACTAGCAGCCGGGCCGTGGTGGTATACACCCTTTAATCCCAGCACTTGGGAGGCAGAGGCAGGTGGATTTCTGAGTTCGAGGCCAGCCTGGTCTACAGAGTGAGTTCCAGGACAGTCAGGGCTACACAGAGAAACCCTGTCTCAAAAAACCGAAGAAAAACAAACAAACAAACAAAAAAACAAAGCTATACCGAAATCCCAGAACTTAGGAGTTAAGAAGGATGTAGGGTAAAAGGCCCAAGAAAAGAACACCTTGACTCTGACTTGACCTCAAAACTAGAACCAAGAAAAAGAATGCCCTGGCCCTGACTTGACCAGGAGACCAGGGCCAAGGGAAGGAGCATCGTGACTCTGGCCCTGACTTGACCCTGAAACTAGGGACAAGGAAAGGACACCCTGATCTTGACTCGACCAGAAGCCTGAGACCCGCAAGAAAAAGAATCCTATCAATCCCTGAGCTTGCCCCAAGATCAGGCCATAGAATCCCACCAATCGCAGGCCACCCTGGAAAGCTTCAAAGGGTTGCCCCCAAGAAACCCTACATAAAGCCTGCCTTCTGTTCCGTTCCCAGCTGCCTCTTGCCTGAGCAGACGCAGCCTCCTTCTTTTGTCCCTCCCTATTAATCTCTTGGGTGATGTTTGCTGTGTGGTGTGACTTCATGGTATTCCTTGGCTCCTGACTGCTGAGATACCTTGCCCCTCGGAGTTGTAACACTTACATTGATACTGTGACTCAGATAGGCTCTCCTGGGGCCTGTACTCCCAATTAGGGTCTGAGGTGAACTGGAACCCTATCCCTCATCTCCAGTCCACCCACAAAAGAACCCCAACCACAGTCTTTTTTTTTTTTTAATTTACATCTCAAACACTGCTCCCCATCCTGGTCCCTCCTTCACAGAGACCCTCTCCCCTATTTCCCCTCCCTCTGAGTATCTCCCCACCTTGGCACATCAAGTCTCTGCCAGAATAAGCGCATCCTCTCCCACTGAGGCCAGACAAGGCAGCTATGAGGACTGAGCTGCCTGCCGGCTACATATGTGCCGGGGCCTCGTTCCAGCCTGTGTGTGCTCTTTGGTTGGTGGCTCAGACTCAGAGAGCTCCCAGGGGTCCAGGTGTGTTGACTCTGTTGGTCTTCCTGTGGGGTTCCCATCTACTTCAGGGCTTTCAATCCTTTCCCCAGCTCTTCCATAAGTGTCCCCAATCTGCATCTGATGTTTGGCTATGGGTGTCTGCATCTGTTACAGTCCACTGCTGGGTAGAGCCTCTCAGAAGACAGTTATGCTAGGCTCCTGTCTAAAAGCAGAACAGATGTCATGGATTGGTGCTTGCCCGTGGGATGGGTTTTGAGTTGGGCCAGTTATCCAACCATGGTCTTTAGGGCTATGGATTGCCCTCTTTGTCTGACCTGATCCTCCACCCTTAGAGCTACAACCCTGCAGTTTCTTTAGGCCCACTCAGGCTACTATGTTCCCTCTTGCCCTCTTCTCCTGCCATCCCTTCATAGCTGCCCATGATCCCACTACTCCTCTAGTAGTAGTAGATCCCACTTCCAACCCTTTCCTGTGGATCAGACACACCCCTCATCCCTTCTAGTGCTCAGTTTTCATCCTCACCTTCTAACCTCCTTGCCTCTGGTCTCCACAAAGGCCTTGGTACCAGGCACAGAGTCTCTCCTTGAGCTTAGCTAGATGAAGCTATTGACCCTGGTTGAGGCAGGGAGCATTATGTGGTTGTTCTGATCTTCCTTGGGTCCTGAGGATGCCCTTAACTACAGGCCACAGTGACATTTTCCCTCCCCACCCTCTCTCTCGTCCATGGGAACAGCATCTTCCATACCCTCCCATTTCCCTTTGGGGAGCCTTTCAGAAAACCTCTAGCCTCTACACCTGGCAACAAACCTAGTTGGTTAGAAGATCTCTAAACTTGTTCATCTTTGCAATCTAATTTGTCCTCAATATCCCCAGAATAATCAGTCCAAAATGGCTGCCTAATGGCACCCTAGATCCCAATATTATTCAGGGCCTTTACAATTACTGTGAGCCCTGTTCCATATGTTCTTGTTTTCCCTTTTCTCTGCCTGCTAGCTGTGTTCGTTCTTTGTCTGGTCTCCACTCACATACCTTGTGTAAATGTCTTGCCCTTTTAGTTACCTTTGACAGATCTATAAGTTTATTGCAAAGTGAGATCTGAGAGCTGATCTCTCTGGAGGGGGAGAAAAGCAGAGGAATAGGCCAGCAGCCATGTGAGCACACACCTGACACACACTTCCCGCTGACTGGTGCATCTCTCAACTCTCTCCTGAAGTGTCCTCTGTCTATAAGCCAGGGCTCAAATTTTTCCTTTAAGTCTTTTTAGTTCTCCACTTACTGGTTTCAGTTTTACAGGGATTCAGTTGTCTTTTAGGTATGAGTGGCATTAGATTGTTTTATACTGTCCCACTGCAATTGAAAGCTGGCTGTGGAGATAGAGTATGGCTTTCCCCTCCTCTAGACTCAAGCATGCTTTTTTAAATGTTTTCTCCACATCTGGACTATGTCATGTGACTTCATTCCAATTTGATCAATTAAGAGTGACTACATGGCATAAGCCAACCAAGGAAAAAGCAGCTAGCTATGAAGCTCAAACCAGAGGACTCCTCCACTATTCTGCAGTCATGCTAATGAGCTTCTCTCTCTCCCTTAGCAGGGCCTCAACCTACACACAATGCCTTCTCTTCTGGTCTCTCTGGTCTGTCTCCCTTTCTTCTTTCTCAGTGATAGGCCATCCAAATCAATCTTCTTGGGTCCCCACTCTCAGCCACCAGTAGCCCTTGTTCTTGACTCTGCCACAGGACCTTCTTTACCTCCCCCTGCCTGGCCTAAACAGGACATAGTCTTCCTTTGTGGGAAGTTGCCAGGGTAGATGGCTTGACCAGGGTATATGTCCCCTTCTCACTAAGGGAACTGTCTCAGATAGAAAAGAGATTAGGGTCTTATATCACAAATTCTTCCACCATATTAAAAGATTCCAGTATATTACCCAATCTCAGAACCTCACCTACTGTAATATTTATGATTCTCATAAAGAATCTTCGCCTTGAGGAGTACAAGCAAATCTGGGACCAGGCTAGGGCACATGCAGATAAAATCCACGAAACTAATGCCACCCACCCAGTCGGGGCTGAGGGGGTCCCCAACTAGGACCCAAAATAGAATTATAATACCTCTAGGGGACATTCTAGCTAGGAATTAATTTGTAACTTGCCTCCTGCTTGTCTCCACAAGACCTCCCTTAAAGTGGTAAATTATGGAAAAATCCAAGATAAATCCCAGGACAAACACAAAACCCCATCTCAATACCTAGACCACCTTACAAAGGCCCTCCTACAATACACCAACTTGGATTCTGAGACCCTAGATGGAAAACAATTCCTTATAGTCTACTTCTCACAGAGTTCTCCTAATATTATGGCCAAACTTGAATGTCTAGAGAAAGGACTCCTGACTCCACAAGCAGAAGTTTAAACCATGGCCCTCAAGGTATACCATGGGAAAGGAGCAACCTGACTAGCTAGCTAAGGCTTTTCAGCTGGCTGTAGCAGCTACTCAGGCTCCCAATGCCTGAGAACCTCTGGATGCCTGCTTCAAATGCTGTCAGAAGGGTCACTGGGCCTGGGTCTTCAGGCGATCAAAAGGGACATTGATCTGCTGACTGTCCTCATGTCCCTCACAGCATGGGGACATCTGGCTCAGATTGTCCTCCAGACCACCTTCTAGGTCTGAGGATGGATGACTTAGGGGGCCTTGGCTCCCTTGGCCTGACCACTGCCATCTCTGACCAGGAGCCTTGGGTAGTTATCACAATATCAGGGTGACTATCTCCTTCTTTCTGGACACTGGGACCACTTTTTCAAACTTGATGAAGTTTTGAGGACCCACCTCTCCTTCTTGTTGTTCCCCTATTGTTGGGGTAGAGGGGCAGCCTTACCAATCTCACCAAACCTCACCACTTAGTTGTATTTTTAAGGGTATCCTCTTTCCTACTTTTTCCCAGTGGTACCTACCCTCCCTGTTCCCTTACTGGGAAGAAACCCCTAGCCAAATTTGGAGACTTTATTTCCTTTGCTCTCCCAATCTACTTGACCCCAGGCCTGTCAGCCATTCCCTTCCTCCACACCTTCTTCATCATCATCCTCTTCCTCCTCTCCCTCCTTCTCCCCCTCCCCTCCTCTAAACCACATAACCTAACACACCTTTCCCTTTATTGGCCTCCCAGGTGGATCCCCAAGTATGGAACCCCAAAAGCCCTCTACAGCCAAAAGTCACCCTCCTCTCCATTCAATTACAAAACCCCACCAAATATATTACCCAGGCTCAATATACATTCTCTCTCTTCTTACCTCTTTAGAAAAGGCCTTCTGTGCCTCACATTTTTCCCCTTTAACACTCACATATTCACCATTAAAAAAAAACAATGGAATCTACTTCTTAGTTCAGGATCTCCAACTTAACAACTCAGTAGTGGTTCCCCTTCACCCCATAGTACCAACCCCAATACTCTCCTCCCTACCTTCCCCTCAGGGACCTCTCATTTCTCTGTCCTAGTCCTCAAGGGTGCCTTTTCTTTTCTTTTCCTCTTAACCCCCAGTCACAAAATATCTTTACCTTTACTGAGACTAACCCAGATACTTACCTTTTCACCCAACTCACCTGAACTGTCCTACCCCAGGGGTTCTGGAACAACACACATCTATTTGTCTCTAGCCTCTGACTTATTCTCTCTGTGTCTTCCCAAATCCAAGCTTATATAATATATAGACAATATTCTGCTTTATAGTTCATCCCTGCAAATTAGCCAGGTCAACACCTCTACTTTATTGAACTTCCTGTCTGGCCAGGGATATAGGGTCTCACCCTCTAAAGTCCAGCTGCCTTCCCCCCCAGATTTCTTATCTGGAGTTAGTTATCACTGAAATGCACAAAGCCATTACCCTTGATAGAAAACGCTTAATTTGTTCATTTTCTGTACCCACTAGTAAGGACCAAATTTTATGTTTCCCAGAGATAACTGATTTTTTACACTCTTAAATCCCCTCTCATTCTTCTTGCCTACCCCCTATATGAGGTAGCCCTTGTCTCCTAACATGAACCCCTTCTTGTACCCATTATTAAGCCCTTTCATAAGCTTCAGCAGGTTCTCCTCCAGGTCCTGACCATACATGTTTCAGATTTGACTCACTCCTCACTCTATTTCATAGAGAAAGAGGGATATGCCCTCAGGGTTCTGGGTCACTGTCTTAGTGTTTCAGGCTGGGAAGGGACATCAGGACTAAAACAACTCTAATAAAGGAAAATATTTAATTGAGGCTGTCTTACAGTTTTAGAAGTTCAGTTTGTTATCATTGTGGCAGGAAGCAAGGCAGCATACAGGCAGATATGGTGCTGGAAAAGGAACTGATATTTCAGCATCTTGAGCAGAAGGCAGCAGAAGGAGATTGTCTCCTGCAGACAGTCAGGATGCTTTCATCCTACATTGGACGGAGCCTCAGCATAGGATCCTCAAAGCCCACCCCCCCACAGTGACACACTTCCTCCAACAAACCCACACCTATTTCAATAAGGCCACACCTCCTAATAGTCCCACTTCCCATGGGCCAAGCATATTCAAACCACCACATTCACCCTTTCACAGTCTATATCACAGAAAAGAAAGGATATGCCCTCTGGGTCCTGTGTCTTACTCCATGTCAGAGAGGAGGGATATATCCTCAGGGTCCTGGGTTACCAACTGGGATCGTCCTTTGCTTCTGTCATATACTTGTTGAAAAAATTGGACCATACTACCCAAGAATGGGCACCTTATCTACACGTTCTGGCTACAGCCAGACTTCTTATACAAAATAAAAAAGGTTAACCTTCAGGTCATCCCTACTGTCTTCAGCACCTATTCCACCTCCTAACATACAAGGATCTCCAAATACTATCCCTTTCCAGAGTTCTCTCGTGTCAGGTGGTGTTGGTAGAGATGCTCCACTTACTTTTCAGTCATGCCCATGTCTCAGCATTTCAGACTGACTCAAGTTGCTGATTTGACTCCCTTAAGGTAAGTAGAGATCATTTGTTTCTGATGGCTTCTATCACCCATCATATTTGCTTCTAAATTCTATAGTCTGCCTCTCCAGCTGCTCCTTCCCTCCACCTGCTCTAACCATCTGTCTCTCCTGACCTACTCAGTAAGAGTCCTCTCTTTCTCTCTGGCTCCTGGAGCCTGCTACACTCTGTGGCTCCATCATGTGGGCAACTCTCTAGTTATTAAGACACTTGTTCCTCTCCCTCTATAGGAATGCTCCCTGTTTCCTTGCCTCTCCCCTATTTGAGCTGTCTGCTAAGCCCTGTGTCTTCCTTAAGCCCTTCTGGGACTCTACAGCCTTGTCCCTCCTGTCTCAGCTGTCCTGGAAGTCTCACCATTTCTCTATGTCCTCCTGGGCTTTTTTTTCTTTTCTCTCAGCTCCCACTTGGAGCTTATAGGAACTCCCTCTGGCAGAGTTCATTATGGGACCCTTTCTCTCCATGGACTCTGATTTTGTTAGAGCCTCTCTCTGTTACTACAAATGGCTTAGCCTCAAGTAGCCAAAATTAGCATGCTCAGTTTTCAATAATGGGAAAATTCTGCCACTGTACAAATAAATGATCCATAAATCTTTTATATCTAAACTTGCTCTCTCCTTCTCTATTTCTTTCTATCTATAACTGCCCAGGGTAACTCTTCCGTATGGATGATTATCTTCCAAGAGACCCCCACCTCTAACCAACAGTCTATCTATCCTAAGAAAGAGGTGCTCTCTCTATCATACTGTCAAAGGCTGGTTCAGTTCCCTGTAACTCCCTTATCTGCCTCTCCTTTCTGGGGTTTATCCTGTATTCCTGTTCTATTTTTGTTGATAATTCCTGCCCTGAAAACAAAAATCATAAAAACAGGGTTTATGAAAGATAGGACTAAAAACTGTTTGTATCATAAAGAATAAAAGCTGCACCTCCATGTACTCACGTACAAGAAGCTCGTGCTGCTGGCTGAACTTTGTGATCTAAGAGTCACGTAGTGGTATTAGGGTGTTTTTTTTTTTTAAAGACATGAAGGAGTGGGTCATGGGGAGCAACTGAACTTGGCACTGCGTGACAAGATTGAAGTTCCTAAAGAGAGCCCATGAGAGGCTAATGGTGAGAATATAGCCCAGCTGCAATGAGAGTCTACAAAAGTATATAGAGGTGTATAAAAAATTGGACCATACTACCCAAGAATGGGCACCTTATCTACATGTTCTGGCTACAGCCAGACTTCTTATACAAAATAAAAAAGGTTAACCTTCAGGTCATCCCTACTGTCTTCAGCACCTATTCTACCTCCTAACATACAAGGGTCTCCAAATACTATCCCTTTCCAGAGTTCTCTCGTGTCAGGTGGTGTTGGTAGAGATGCTCCACTTACTTTTCAGTCATGCCCATGTCTCAGCATTTCAGACTGACTCAAGTTGCTGATTTGACTCCCTTAAGGTATGTAGAGATCATTTGTTTAAATGCTTTTTAAAAGCTTAAAAAGTCCTAAAGGCATAAGAAGGTATTTTTTAAGGCATGTAAATAGAAGTTCTGAAGGTATAAGGAAGTGATTTAAGATAATGAAGATATTTAACATTCCTTTCCCCTTCTATGCTATGGTTAAGATTTCAAAGGTTCAAATCCTACCCTTTCTTGCACTCCTGGGTATGATCACTAGTATTGCCATGGGAAGTGTGACTGACTGTTTCCCTAACTATCTATTATCAGTTTTCCTCTCGGTTTATCCAGGATCTCCAGTAGCTCAGGCTGTCCTCACTCTCCAGGGCCAAATAGACTCACTGACGGCCATAATGTTAAATACAGTGAGGGTAGATTTACTAATAGCGAAGAAGTCTCTGCCTCTTCCTCAGGGAGGAATCAACCAGTCAGCTACAACAAAAAATAAAATCTATCCAGTGGTAGTGCCACATGCCTTTAATCTCAGCACTCAGGAGGCAGGGGTAGGAGGATCTCTGTGAGTTCTTGGTCAGGCTGATCTACAGAGTGAGTTCCAGAACACTCAGGACTACACAGAGAAACCCTGTCTCAACCTCCCTCCCACCTACCAAAACAAGCTGGGTATTGTACTGCACACCTTTAGCTTCTCAGCACTCAGGAGGCAGAGGCAGGCTGTTTTCTGTAGGCGAAGCCAGCCTTGTGTACATACTGAGTTCCAGGCCCATAGGAGTTACGTAGTGAGATCTTGTAGCAAAAACTAAATCATAAACAAAGCAACAACAACCAACAAACAAAAAACCACAACCTCCACTCATGTCAAAGTATATATATTCCTTAATTTACAAGTCATATCCCAACCCCACCTCCACACAAAGGTCATCGTAGGAGCTGACGTGACATATGTTCTGTTCATTAAACTGCCAGGTGTTCTGGTCAGGGAAGAATGATTGTCAAGGCATCTGATGATTTGAAAAACTAGTCCTTTCCTTGAGAATTCCATGAGCTTCCAGGTAAGGGCTCCTGGTCAAGAAACCACTCAGTACTATTAGCTGGATAGTCAGTTACAAAGTCTAGTATAATAACAACATATCAATACAAATATATGCCAATGAAAATCACCTTTTCAGAATTTTCGTGTGACCGATGGTCAAGTTGACTTGATTGGCAGATATTGAGATAGGAGTTAGAGTAGCAGAGAAGGGAGCCAGGGAGCTTGAGGCAATGCCTGGAGAAGGAGAGTGGAGATGAACTCTGAGGGAGGAAAAAAGTATTAGACTTCCTTGTCTAAGCAATATATGCTTTCTGTCCTTCTCCCTAGCGTCTTAGGTCATAAACACACTTTTTCAGTCTCTTTCTAATCCCGCAGTACTCCATAGAAAACTGTTTTGCCTTGGCTGTCTAGATATACAACTGAGGTTCTGCCTTCAAAAGAGAGAAAGAAGCTAGAGAAGAGAAAAGAAAGCATTTAAAATCACAAGACAGCTTGATAAGACACAAAAATCCTACAGAGTGGACAAAACAGCGGTGGTGTTATCTAAGAGAATAGCCTTACTCTTGCTGGGGCATGCCAAAGTATTCAAACACAAACTGACAGGCTATCTGCAGAGACGTGTTTTCAAATGGCCTGAGGTGAGGTAGTGTGTGAGTAGCCAACAGTTAACTGGTGATGTGTTAGGAGGAAGACACGTTAGTGCTCATCACACAGTCTTCTCTAAGCTTAAAGGTTTCTGGGTAAAAAGTCAATGACACATACATCTGAAGCATTGTTCTCTAAATACACAGCATCTACCATAAGCCCACCTATAGTAAGAATGTGTATTTGGCTGGGAGAATGGGTTTTTCTGTTGTTATATTTTAAATGGTTCTACATTCATATATGTTGCCTTTGTATCCATATATTTTTATATAAAACATGACACCAAAGACCTATTCTGTCTCTCTGGTGCTTCTCATTACACCCTTGCTTCTGAGCCTTAATAAAATAGGCTACTTACAAACCACATTTCTCAGTGGAAATCACTAGTTCCTTGAACTTCCCCCAGACACTTCCTGCATGAACTACTGCCCACGAAAACCAGCCCTTTAAACTGCTCTACCAGAACAAATGGCTTCTGTCACCCCTGAGTGCACCTCTTGGTACATGGATTCCACCCACAAACCTCTCTTGCTCCTGTGAGGTTCCTGCCCACTCCTATTGTCTGAGTCACTCACCGCCTCTATCCCTGAGGTCAGCCTTACTGAAACGCTGGATTGAAGTTGAAAATTTCTCAGTTAGTAAAACTACAAGGTTGCTCTTGCAGGTTTTTCTGCAACCTGCCAGTCCTTACTCCTGGGTCTCACACTAAAGCAGTTCGAAAGACACGGAGGTCTATGAAGATGTACTTATTGTAGCAAGTCAGTGATCTTGACATCCCGTTGTGTGTAACAATCCAACCCCAATGTTTTGGATGACATGATTTGAAAAGTATTTTATTACATCACAGGTAAAAAGTTTCTCCATAAAGCCTAATTAGGAATTCTCTAGTCTCTGACTCAACACTTCAGAATGTTATTCAAGAACATTTTTCTTAATTTTTCTTTAAAAAAAAAAACTGTTTGTAGGCATTGGCATTTTACCTACACAGGTCAAAAGAGATCATCAGATCCCCTGGGCCTGGAGACTGTGAGCTGCCATGTGGATGCTGGGAACTGAGACCAGGTCCTCTGGAAAAGCAGCCAGCTCTTGTTCCAGCCCCTTCAAGTTCTTTTCTGTAGAGTGCATCTTCCCTTCAGTAGAATCTCCTTCGTTTCTTAATGCACCTCTCCAACGTTCGCAGAAAATAAATATGGGCCAGGTGCGGTGGCATTTATCAACCAGCCTACCTCCATCTTAGGGTTAAAAGCCATCTTCTAGTAAACAGGTTCATTCCTGTTTGTGATTAAACCTGTTTCCCAGCGACTGGGATAGGTCTCACCTGTAACTGTAACTACGAATGGGTTCTGTACTGCCTGCTCCAGGAAGCAGCAACCATGTTCTTTGTTTCAAAAAGTTGTCATGACCATCTTGCAAGTCTCCCTTTGTTTCTGAAAGGTTCTTATGACCACCTTGTTATGACCACTTTAATATGCTATTCCTGTAACCCTGCCCATTACCCTGCCAAATCTCCCATTTGGAAACCCCCTACCACTGAGGTATAAAACCCTTATCTTGCCCATATCCAGGGCTGACCTCTTAAACCCCAACTTAGGGAGAGGCAGCCCGTGTACATGAATTAAGAAGCTTGCTTTAATTAATTTGCCCATGATGATTTAGGTGGGTGATTTTTCTCCTTGAATCTTTGGGGTTAACAGCCCTTGCTTTTAATCTCAGCACTCGGGAGGGTAGAGACAAATGGACCTCTGTGAGTTCCAGGCCACCCAGGGCTATATAATGGGACTGGGGACAGGACCTTGGGGTGGGGGTGAGAGCAGTGAGGGGGTTATAGAAATTTAAACAGTCTAAGGTGCTCCCTTCCTTGTAGGACATCTAGGAAGATCATCTGGATGTAGAGGGTTGAGGGGAATGCTTAGAGAACAAGGGCAGGGCTGCCAAAATAAGGCATCTAGGGCAACCAAGAGGGCAGTGAGCAGTTGAGGGGTTTGATGAGACTGGAGGCCGGCCAGCCAGCCAGGCCAGCACTGAAGTCTAAGTACATGAGCTGGCAGGGTGGGAGTCTGGGTCTTGCTGCATGCCTTGGTGAGGTCTGGCCTAGTCCTAACTCAGAACATTCCAACTTTTGCTTTTTACTGGTTTTCGTTGTGGTGTTGTTGTGTTTTTCCCCTGACATTTGGGTTTCCTTGCTCAGTCTATAAAGCTGCACGCTGCCTCATGGCTAGCCTCCAAACCAGCTTAACTCAAACGGCTTTTTCCGTTTTCTTCTCACTCTTCCTCTGGGCAACTACTGAGATTTACAGCTTGGGATGTTTTTCTTTTAAAAGTGTTCCCCCTTTGAACAAACTTTGTCTCCGACTGACTTTCAAATTTGGTCTGCCTTTTAATTATTTCATTGGTAGAGGAAAAAGAAAAGCCTGTTCCCGAACCTTAACCCAGTAAATGCTGGCAGAGGCTCTTGAGTCTCAGGATGTGGGCCCCGGGCAACCTCCTCCTCCTCTGGGTTCCTGTTGCCAGTGCTCACTGGCTTCTCCTGGCCCCCACATGGTGCTTTATTTTGTTTTTTTTTAATCTGTTAGTTGCAGCATGTTATTAGTTCAGACATAGAGGTGGGCAAGGAATGCTGTTAAGGGGAGAGGGGTGGTGGCCAGAACTTAGCCCAAGCTAAGGTAATTAGCTCCCTGTGCCAGCAACATTCCGATCTCTCTACAGTTTCGTAGTTCTAATCAGTGTGCAGGCACGGCTTCCTTTCATGAGTTTTCAGGAGTACAATCCTGGGAGAAGCGAAAGGGGCATGTGTTGGAGAGGAGAGATGGGGACTAGAGCCCATCAGACCTCCTACCCTTGGTGCAGAGCTGAGTTCAGAGGGCACAAAGAGGAAGATGAAGAAGGCAAAGTTTAAGCAGGAACATATATAATGGTTGATCCATGCCCAGCACAGTGATGCATGCCTTTAATTCTAGCCTTCAGGAGGCAGAAAGAGGAGAGAGAGAGAGAGAGAGAGAGAGAGAGAGAGAGAGAGAGAGAGAGAGAGAGAGAGAGAGAGAGAAAAGAAGGAGGAGGAGGAGGAGGAAGAGAAGAAGAAGAAGAAGAAGAAGAAGAAGAAGAAGAAGAAGAAGAAGAAGAAGAAGAAGAGGAGGAGGAGGAGGAGGAGGAGGAGGGGGGAGGAGGAGGGGAGGAGAGAAGAGAAGAGAAGAGAAGAGAAGAGAAGAGAAGAGAAGAGAAGAGAAGAGAAGAGAAGAGAAGAGAAGAGAAGAAGAGAGAAACATGTCGGTTCATGTAAAATGGGGGACGCTGGGATCTCTGCGAAGGGCAGAGGCTTTCTCATCAACAGCGTTAAACGACCCTTATGGCTTCTCCGTGTCTCACCAGCTCCGAGTGAAATTCACTGTTGTCTGAGAGGCAAGTTTATAAAGAAACTTATTTTTAAGATTTATTTATTAGTATATGTGAGTACACTGTAGCTGTCTTCAGACACACCAGAAGAGGGCGTCAGATCTCATTACAGATGGTTGTGAGCCACCATGTGGTTGCTGGGATTTGACCTCAGGACCTTTGGAAGAGCAGTCAGTGCTCTTAACCGCTGAGCCATGTCTCCAGGTCCTAGAAAGGAATTTTATCATACGATTTTACAAACAAGGGCTTAAGAGAAGTAAAGATGGCATGGCGCCTATCCAAGAGAAGCCGGTTCCACGAAAGCAGCACCGTTGAGCAGTCAATGGGGCTTGCTTTACCGGAGTGATGGCAGAAACAGGGTGAGGTACAGAGATAGCTCATCCGGCCAGCTGGTACACCGGCAAGGCGTCCAGGTGCCTCTCCGGATCAGTCAGAGGCTCACATTTAGTTTCCAGGATGGGGAGGAGGGGCATGGCGTATGAGTTGGGTGGCAGGGGTTGTGTTAAAAGGGAAAGAGGAGGAGATCAAGAAACCAGACACGGAGCTAGGGCGCTCTCTTCTGGGATGCTTTGCCTCTAGCTAAGTCACAACCAAGTACACTTCTGATCTCAGGCCAAGTTTAAGAATTAGAACTGCTTGATTTCAGAGTTCCTTCCCGAAAACTGTCTGGCCAGTTTGTAGCATTCCCTTGGGCTCATTTGCATAGTGCAGGCCTTCCGCGCATGCTCTGTTGCACAAAGTTCTACTTATAACTTTATGCATTGTGTATCTCATACGAGCAGTATCAGGGACAGAGAGGTACAGCTCCACACTGTCACCTACAGCAGCCTGAGAAGTTTTCTTAATCTTTTAGGGGCCTTGGGTAAAACTGGATCCTTGGCTTCAAACAGATGGTGGGGCAGAATTCACGATGAGCCAGTATGAAAGGAGCTGTTATTTAAAATGGGGGAGGGGCAGTCAGAGGAAGAGTAAGGCCTGATGAGAACATGGGCATGCGCTTCTCAAAGAAGTTGCAGTCTACTGAAAGATGTTTTTAACTCAGATTCTAAACATGGATGTTGAGAGAAAGCAAGATGCTTGGAGAAAGAATAAGGTATACTCAAGTGTGGGCATGGGTGTCTCAAGGGAGACTTGCCATAAATGTCTTAGCATTGACTATATGTGCCATTTTGGTGGCTTTCAAATGACATCAGAAAAGGCTGCTAAGATTTCTTTTTCTCCTTTTCTTACTTTGTGTGTGTGTGTGTGTGTGCATGTGTAATTTTATTTTATGCGTATGGGTGTTCTGTACGTCTGTGCAACAAGTACTTGCCTGGTGCCTCCAGAAGCCAGGAAAGGGCACTGATTGGATCCCCTAGAACAGGACTGTTGCGAAACACTGTGTAGGAGCTGGAACTCAAACCCTTATTCTCTGGAGGAGCAGCCAATACTCTTGTTGTTGTTTGTTTGGCTGGTTGTTTGTTGTTATTGTTGTTGTTTGTTTTTCGAGACAGGGTTTCTCTGTGCAGCCCTGGCTGTCCTGGAACTCACTCTGTAGACCAGGCTGGCCTCGAACTCAGAAATCCACCTGCCTCTGCCTCCCAAGCTGGGATTAAAGGTGTGTGCACTGCCACCACCACCAATATTCTTAATCACTAAGCCATTTCTCTTCTTGTCTTTACTTTTTTTTTATTGTCTCCAGAGGTGTCACTAATGGAATAATAATCTGATAAAGCAAAGCCCGGAACCACTGGGGATGTATAAATGATTCAGAAGTGACTTTTATAAAGAATGGTGTTCAGGGTAATATTCTTAGAAAATATGGGTTTAAAGCTGGAAAAAGAACAAGGCCTTAATAAACGTTCATTGTGTTGGAATTCTTTTTTAAATGTATTATTATTGTTGTTGTTGTGTATACATTTTATGATTGCAGGTGTGTGTGTGTGTGTGTGTGTGTGTGTGTGTGTACACATGCACGCCATGGCACACATGTGGAGATCAGAGGAAAACTTTCTCCAGTTGTTTTTCTCCTTCTACCATGGGGTGCAGAGATTGAACTTGGGTCCTTGTCTTAGTGAAGGTTGCCATTGCTTATGGCTTCAAAGGGTTAATCCATGACTGCCATGGTGGAAAGCACAGATGCAGGTAGGACAACTGCAGGTAGGGACAACTGCAGGTAGGGACAGCAGCAGGTAGGGACAGCCATAGGTAGGGACAGAAGCAGGTAGGGACAGAGGCAGGTAGGGACAGCTGCAGGTATGGACAGCCATAGGTAGGGATAGAAGCAGGTAGGAACAGAGGCAGGTAGGGACAGCTGCAGGTATGGACAGCCATAGGTAGGGATAGAAGCAGGTAGGGACAGAGGCAGGTAGGGACAGAGGCAGGTATGGACAGCCATAGGTAGGGATAGAAGCAGGTAGGAACAGATGCAGGTAGGACAACTGCAGGTAGGGACAACTGCAGGTAGGGACAGCAGCAGGTAGGGACAGCCATAGGTAGGGACAGCTACAGGTATGGACAGCCATAGGTAGGGATAGAAGCAGGTAGGGACAGAGGCAGGTAGGGACAGCAGCAGGTATGGACAGCCATAGGTAGGGATAGAAGCAGGTAGGAACAGATGCAGGTAGGACAACTGCAGGTAGGGACAACTGCAGGTAGGGACAGCAGCAAGTAGGGACAGCCATAGGTAGGGACAGCTACAGGTATGGACAGCCATAGGTAGGGATAGAAGCAGGTAGGGACAGAGGCAGGTAGGGACAGCAGCAGGTATGGACAGCCATAGGTAGGGATAGAAGCAGGTAGGGACAGAGGCAGGTAGGGACAGCTGCAGGTATGGACAGCCATAGGTAGGGATAGAAGCAGGTAGGAACAGATGCAGGTAGGACAACTGCAGGTAGGGACAACTGCAGGTAGGGACAGCAGCAAGTAGGGACAGCCATAGGTAGGGACAGCTACAGGTATGGACAGCCATAGGTAGGGATAGAAGCAGGTAGGGACAGAGGCAGGTAGGGACAGCAGCAGGTATGGACAGTCATAGGTAGGGATAGAAGCAGGTAGGGACAGAGGCAGGTAGGGACAGCTGCAGGTATGGACAGCCATAGGTAGGGATAGAAGCAGGTAGGGACAGAGGCAGGTATGGACAGCCATAGGTAGGGATAGAAGCAGGTAGGAACAGAGGCAGGTAGGGACAGCAGCAGGTATGGACAGCCATAGGTAGGGATAGAAGCAGGTAGGAACAGAGGCAGGTAGGGACAGCAGCAGGTAGGGACAGCCATAGGTAGGGATAGAAGCAGGTAGGGACAGAGGCAGGTAGGGACAGCTGCAGGTATGGACAGCCATAGGTAGGGATAGAAGCAGGTAGGGACAGAGGCAGGTAGGGACAGAGGCAGGTATGGACAGCCATAGGTAGGGATAGAAGCAGGTAGGGACAGAGGCAGGTAGGGACAGCTGCAGGTATGGACAGCCATAGGTAGGGATAGAAGCAGGTAGGGACAGCTGCAGGTATGGACAGCCATAGGTAGGGATAGAAGCAGGTAGGGACAGCTGCAGGTAGGGACAGCCATAGGTAGGGATAGAAGCAGGTAGGGACAGCAGCAGGTATGGACAGCCATAGGTAGGGACAGAAGCAGGTAGGCAAGCACAGCCCTGGGGCAGTAGCTGAGCACTTATATCTGATCTGCAAGATGAAGATGAGAGAAAGTGAACCTGGAGCTGGCAAGGACTTGTAAAACCTCAAAGACCACCCCCAGTGACACACTTCCTCCAGCAGGCCACACCTCCTAATCCTTCCTAAATACCCCAACAACCGGGAACCCAACATTCAAGTATATGAACCTTAGAAATTGAACAGTCTTAGAAAGAAAATGAAAACACAAAATATACAGGCAAGTTTTTTACTTCATAAGCCTCTCATGTCTCACTTCATTTAACCCCAGGATGAAATATAGCACCCACAATAATATAATAGGCTTGGGGACATTTTCCCAAAGATGCCATTGAACCTATTAAAACACATTATATTGCCCTGGCCAGGGCAATCTTCTGGAATTCTTTTCTATCAGGTTTAGTGCATCTTTGACTCAGTTCAGCTCAGCACATTGACCCATAGTTACCTGCCCAAGAAACTAAAAAGAAGTAGCTAAGAATAGATCTTGTGATGAGCTTTATTTTTATTTTATTTTATATCTATGGGTTTTTGCACTGCATTCCAAAAGTGCCCACAGAGGCCAGAATAGATTCAAGGCTTAGTTAAAGATGGTTATGAAATATTGTTTCTGTGCTGGGATTTGAAGCTAGGTCCTCTGGAGGAGCAGTCAATACTCTTAGCCTACTGTGTCATATCTCCAGCAACTTGTGCTAAACATTTGAGAACTACCAACCTGCTTTCTAAAATGGCCAAACCATTTTTCAGTTGTGCTAGCAACAAGGAATGCACTGTTTCTTGACATCTGTGTCAGCACTTGTTAATATTGGTCTTATTTATCATGGATATTCTAGCAAGTAGCAATGCTATCTAATGGGACATCGTCTTTCAGAGCTAAGGATGGATTTCAGAGTTTAGGCAAATGCAACGGTAAGCCACATGCCCAATGAAGTACTATCTCATTGTAACTTCTGCCATCGTGGATTCTAGTCCTCTGGAGCTGTAAGACCCAATAAAACTCTTGGTCGTGGTGTTTTATCACAGCATTGACTTTGAACAACCTTGAACTCCTGACACACATGTCTCTACCGCTCAGATATCTGAATTACAAGTGTGTATCACATCTGGCTTCTGTGCAAAAACTCTGCTAATTAAGGACAAAGTCTACCATTGACCAGATAGCCTTCTAGGGCTCGGCACATAATGGAGGACTCCCTCGTTAGCAGAGTTTCTCCTTCTCTGACCTTGTCTGGAGAATTCTAAGCCCCCTACTCACCTCTACTTGAGGAATGCCACATAGCCTCAATTAGTCTATAGGAGCAATTTCCTTTCTCTTGACAAAATCTGTTCAGCCAGCACCTGAGATTCCTGAAAAGCTTCCCCAGGCTAACGAGGCATTCCAGGTACCCTAAGCCCCAAGCCAATGACCTTTTGCCCATCCTGGATGTCCCTACTCTTAGTCCCCCAAAACTTGATAAGCCTTCATTTACTCTAAGTAAAGTTGATCTGTCTACTGGCAGCAGGTCCTTTGTGTACTCACAGGGCTTCCGAGCTTCCTGTTCTAAGTCTCAGCTTCCACTGCGCTCATGGACTTCCTGTCCTAAGTCTCGGTTTCCATTGCGCTCATGGACTTCCTATCCTAAGTCTCAGCTTCCACTGCGCTCAAGGACTGTACCGGCTGACGATCCATAAGACACAAGAGCGGGGAGATCCATAGCTTCATTGTTGTTTCTTTGTTCTATTTTTGGTTTTACTTATTTTAAGTGTGTGTGCGTGTTTGACTGTACAGATGCGTACCTCATGAGTGCTTGAGCCTGCAGATGTCAAATTAGGGCACTGAATCCTCTGGAACTAGAGTTACAGGTGGCTTTGAGTCACCACATGGACTCTGGGAACCAGTCCTGGGTCCTCCACAAGAGCATTAACTGCACTTTATTACAGAGCATCTCTTCAGCCCCCGTTACTTGTTCTTTATGTGTGTCATCAACCTAAATGAAGTTTTACATTTGCGTTTATCTGTAGTCTGACTCCCTTCATCTAAATGTGAACTCCAAAACAACACTGTCGTGTTGCTGATCTCTAGGCTCCTAAGGCCTACAGTGTTTGAGTAAATGAATAAATATACTCTATCAATTACTTTAATGATACGCTGTTAAAATAAAACACCAGGACCAAATTTACTTTGGCTCATAGAGGAAAAGGCAGTGAGGCAGGCATGGCACCTAAAGACGGTCAGAGTAGGAAGGTGAGAGATCTCCCAACCATTCAGGAAAAAGTAAGCAGGAAGTGGGCGGGGCAATAAACACTCAACTTCCTCCCCCAGTGACATACTTCCTCCAGCAAGGTTGTACCTCCTAAAGATTCTGTAACACTCTGAAGCCTCCACCAACTGGAGACTAAGTGTTCGAAATGTGAGTCTGTGGGGAAAATGTCTCATTCGATCCTAGTGTGTTCTCCTACTTGGCAGCCTAAAGAAATACCAGCAGCTCTGAACATTTGAATGCTTTAGACTTCCCTGAGCTTTAATGAAAGACAGCATCAACTGACTGTGAGTTGCAGAGATGCATGTGTGTGCTTGCAAGTATGTGCACATGTATACACATATGCATATGTTTCCTGGCATTCCTATCGCAGTACATCTGAATACATGTGATTTGTTTTCCTTTTGTAACACATTTTATTATTGGAATGATAAAGTTCTAGGCTGAAATGGTGACTCTAGATTCAACCCCTTAGCACACTAAGTTAAATAAGGTAAGTAAGTAAGTAAGTGAATTAGTTTGGGTTTTACTGCTGTGAACAGACACCAATGACCAATGCAAGTTTTATAAAAGACGTTAACTTGGGGCTGGCTTACAGGTTCAGAGGTTTAGTCCATGGTCATCAAGGCAGAAGCATGGCAACATCCAGGCAGGCATGGTGCAGGAGGAGCTGAGGGTTCTACACCTTTATCCAAAGGAAACCAGGAACAGACTGGGCATCTTCAGGCATCTAAGAGGAAGATCTCTAAGCCCAACCCTACAGTGACACACTTCCTCCAACAAGGCCACACCTTCTAATAGTGCCACTCCCTGAGACAAGCATATACAAACCATCACAGTAAGTAAATAGGATGTGTCAACAAGATGGTTCAGTGGGTTAGAATACTTGCCGCCAAGTGTGACAACCTGACTTCAATACCCAAGCTCTAGATAAAGAAAGGAAAGACCCCTCCATATGTGCCCTATGGCACATCCATACCGTTATACAAGTAAATAAATAAATGTAATTTTTTAAAAAGCCAAAGTTCAAAGCCAATAGAAAAATGCATAAGATAAATCTAATTCAGGATTTTAAATTAGTAATATGGTTCTGCAAAGCCCACCAGGCATACTGTTGGTAAGCATCATTAGAGCAGTGTGCTACTGCTGATGATAGGGGCTGGGTAGGAACAAGTTTGTTTTCTCTGCCAGTTAAAGAAGTAAAAGGCAGGAAACACATGTGTCTTAAGGTTACCGTTACTATGATAAAATACCATGGACAAAGCAAGTTATAGGGAAAGGGTTTCTTTGTCTTACACTTCCAGATTATAGTCCGTTACTGAAGGAAGTCAGGGCAGGAACCTGGCAGCAGGAGCTGATGCAGAGGCCATGGAGAAGTGCTGCTTACTGACTTGCTCCCCACAGCTTGCTCAGCCTGCTCTCTTATAGAACCCAGGACCACCAACCCAGGGATGGCACCACCCACAATGCACTGGGCCCTCCCGCATCAATCACTAACTTAGAAAATGCTCTACGGGCTTGCCTGAAGCCCAGTCTTATGGAGGCATTTTCTCAATTGGAGTTTTTCTCCTCTTCGATGACTTTTCACTTGTGTCAAGTTGACAGAAACTAGTCAGCTCAAAGCATTACTAGAAATCTCGGTGTGTCTTTGCAGAATAATCATATGGTACGTGGGAAATAGGATTTCCCTCCTGGGGTTCTTAGTTTCATTAATAAAAGAACTTAAGAATGGACACGAACAGAAGCTCAAGTACAAAGAACAGAGTCAAACAGAAGCTTAAGGATTTGTTAAGAGTTTGAAAGAAAAACCCCAGGGCAGGTGTGCTGTGAAATCTGCCTTGCTGCCTGCAAGGGAAGAGAAGAATAGTAAAGGAAAGGAACTTTGGTTCCTTAAGATAAGGCCTCTGTAGCCACCTGGCAGCCATACACTAAAAGAGTGAATAATCCCAGATCATGTGTATGGCATTTTGAAAGCATGCTCAGGCACTGGCCACCATCCAAAAGAAAAGAACAGGGCCTGGAGAGATGGCTCAGTGGTTATGAGTGCTTGTTGATCTTAAAGAGTTCTGTTCCCAGCACCCACATAGCAGGTCACAACCAGGTATAACTGCAATTCCACGGGATCCAACTCCTTCTTCTCGTCTCTATGAGCACCTGGCATGCATGTGGTGCACAGGCATACATATAGGTAAAAAACACATACACATTGGGTCACAACATTCTTCAAAAATTAATCATATCAAACAAGGTTATTTATCCAAAGGTCAGGGAACAAAATCAACTATTACAAAAATGAGTCCAATTCCAGCTCTATTTTATAGGGCTGGGATGAATTCATACTAAGTAGCAGCTCTAACAGTGAGTCACATCCCTAACTCACACCAGTCTCTTTTGATCAGATTTACTCTACTGTAAGCAGAGGGGAAGCTGCCAGACCCTTTATTTAGGGCTGTTAATCCCAAATATGGGAGGAGAAAAGCCACCAACCCCATTCATCATGGCCAAATTAATTAAAACAAACAATTAATTAGAGCAAGCTTTTTTATTCCTGTGCATGGGCTGCCTCCCCTAAGGTGGGGTTTGAAAGGTTAGCATTATATATGAGGAAGACACAGATTTGTATAGTTCAGGGGTACGGGGTTTCCAGATGGGGGATCTGGCAGGTAAAATAGGTGGGAGCCTCAGGAGCAGTCCATAAGTATAGCAAGTTAGTCATAAGGACCTCCTGAGGCAAAGACAGGATTGCAAGGTGGCTGTAACAATGTAGTTATGACAACAGGTGGTCATAACAATTGAAACAAAAGTTGAGTTGCAAGATGATTTTGTAACAAAGACATGGTTGCTGAATCCTGAAACAGGCAGTACAGAACCACTTGAGTCAAGGTTACACAGAAGGGGCCTAGCTCAATCCTTGAGCAGTTTGATCATAAACAGAAATGAACTTTGTTGTCTTTTCTAAAAGATGGCTTTCAGTCCTAAGATGAAGGCAGACTAGTTCATCAGGGCAAAGGTGCTTAGTAAGTCTGCGGTGCATACTAGTGGTTCCAGGCCATTTGTGAGGGAAGAAGAGCAACCTGCGTCCAAGGAAACCTATTGGCCCCTGTATAGGCTGATTTTGTGTCGACTTGACACAAACTAGAGTCATCAGAGAGGAAGGAGCCTCAATTGAAAATATCTCCATGAGATTCAGCAGTAAGGCATTTTTTCAGTTAGTGATCGATGGGGGAGGGTCCAGCTAACGGTGGGCTGTGGTCCTCCCTTCTCCCCAGTGGCTGTTGGCTACTGGCCCACATGGAAAAAGGGAGCAGGGGTTCAGCAGACCTGTGAGTATTATGGAAATGACAGACTTTCAGGATCAGCTTTAGAGAGACAGCTCAACTTTATTCGGGGTAAGTCACGGCATATATAGCTCACAGGAAGTGGGTAGGGATTTCCAGAGTGGTTATGTACCACTGGCTAAAGCTTAGGGTGCTAGGAATGCCTCATTTGCATGGAGAGGCTTTCCAGGAATTCTAGGTGCTTGCTGAACAGGTTCTTTATTGGGAGAAAGGAATTTGAACCTCACCAAGGTCTCACCAGGCAAGATGGCATATGCCTGTGATCTAAGCACTCAGGAGATAGAGGCAGAAGGATCAGGAGTTCTAGGTCATCCTTAGCTACATAAAAACTTGAAGGCCAGCCTGGACTATGTGAAACCTGCCTCATAAAAACAAAAGCAAGGGGCAAAATGCTGCCCCTCCCACAACACACAACTGAAGAAGAGCCAGAGAACAGAACTGGGAAAGGAAGACGCTGGCATGTGATGGTCAACAGGCAAGCACCCAGGAGACTCACACTGAAGCCGGAGAATTCAGGTTCCGTGGGTAAAGTTCCTTGCTGCCAAACCTGACAACCTGAACTTGACTCCTGGGAGCCACAGGGTAGAAATTGAACATCAAATCTCCCAAGCTGTCCTCTGATATTGTCTACTTTTGTACTTGTCTAAACACACACACACACACTCACTCTCACACACACACACTATAGATAGATAGATAGATAGATAGATAGATAGATAGATAGATAGATAGATAGATAGATAGATAGATGTAATTTAAAATCTATGAACAAATATGTCACCTTTCTTCCCTGGTCGGAATGAAATGATGTTCATGCGTGGTTGGAGCTGGGAGACGGGACAGTGGCAGTGACTGTGTGTTGTTTATTCCAGAGGGGAGATGAGATTCATAGCCTGAACTGGAAATCGCCTTAGGCAACCCTTGGTGAGTAAGGAGCATTTGGAAGAGGCAGACAGGGTCAGGCTACAGCACAGCACAGCAAGCCATTCACCCTTTGTTTTGAGCCACAGCAGGAGCTCAGAACAGCACTCTCTGAAAGGAAGGGAAAAGCAAAACCCCAAGCCAAAGCTCATAAGCAAAGCGGTGCCCCTCCCGCAACCCACAACTAGAGAAAGAAGCTGGCAAGTGAAACATAACAGGCAAGCACCCAGCAAAGGGACAAAGGGAATGGAAGCGGGGGCAATGGAGAGGGGGTTCTTTCAGCTGACGGGAGAGAAAGGAGGCAGATGACTGTGGAAAACTATCCAATCTAATTTAGGCCAAACCTAAAAATGAGCCAGAAAGATTATAGAAAAGAAAACTTTCATTTTTATTGAAATACAAATTAATAACAGCAGAAAAATAACAACAGGCATACAGCCAATGTTAGCTCAAAAGATGCTCTTTGGAAATAAATTATTATTACAAAAAGCATACACAATTTACCAGGAAAAAGGCGGCACAGATCTCAGGCAAATCAAAGTCAGGCAGAAGGTGTGGCGCAGAGTCCAGAGCTCTCTGGCTGTGCCAGGAAAAGGGAGGCACTGGCTCTTTTCTACCCTCTGGCTGTGCTGACTTTGCTCTTTAGTCTCGTTGGGAAACAGCTTAAAAGAAGAGGGGGAAGAGAAAGAAAGAAAGAAAAAAGACAGACAGACAGACAGACAGACAGGAAGGAAGGAAGGAAGGAAGGAAGGAAGGAAGGAAGGAAGGAAGAAGGAAGGAAGAAAGAAAGAGAAGGGAAGGAAGAGAAAGCAAGGAAAAGAAAAAACCAATATCATAATCCTCTGTTGTTGCAGAACTATAGCTCTGAACTTACAGTGGATGAGAGATAGTTATCCTGGAGGGAAATAAAAGTGACTATAACACAGGAAGACAGATGTAGGTTACTCCAAATTCCGTGTTCCAACATGGAAGAGTTTCAATAGTAATGGAACAAAGAAAATCATAAATCAGGACAAATTTCATGGGCGGTATGATGGCTCAGCAAATTAAGACACTTGCCACCAAGCCTGATAATCTGAGTCTGATCCCTGTGACTCATATGGGAAAGAAAACTAACGCCCACAAGCTATGATCTGACCTCCTCGTGCATGGTGGCAGGCTCATACTCAAGTGCACAGAGTGTGCACACACACACAGCAAATAAAGTTTTCCCCCCAAAGACGCTTTTCAAATACATTGGTAGAGACATTAAAGAAGCAGGTTACAGCAAGTGAAGAAACCTTCGCTACAGGTCTTAGATGTTCTCTGACGACAGTTTTGCTTTGGGGTCAGTGGAAGATGCTGGTCTGCTAAGTTAAGACAGTCCAAAGAGAAGTCAGGCTGTCTGTACATTTCAAGTGATTTCCCAGTGGCACGGAGCTGTCAGTCAGTGACAAAGGAGGCCAGTGAATGGCTGTTTGGCTCTGGACTTGTAACATTCCACACTCTTCACAATCATTAAAGCTCTAAACCAATGGTTCTCAATCTCTGAGGTCCCAGCCCTTTGGGAGTTGCATGACCTTTCACAGGATCAAATAAATATCAGACATCCTGCAGATCAGATATTTACATTACAGTTCATCACAGTAGCAAAATTATAGTTATGTAATTTTATAAGTAGCAAAAAAAACAATTTTATGGTTGGGGGTCAGCAGAACCTGAGGAACTGTATTAAAGGATCTCAGCATTTGGAAGGTTAGCACCACTGCTCTAAACAGTCAGTCAGCCTTAAAGAAGGGTCAGTTTGAAGAGCAGCTTCTTTCTGGGAGTTTTGTTCATACTTTGCTTTCCCCAGAACACTACAGTGATATAATATATTCTTAGCTGTACTGATTTTAAGCTATCAAGGAAACATAATGAACTGGTATAAAACATCTCTAAAATATGTTGATTAAAAGTAGCATGATCGGGCTGGAGAGATGGCTCGGTGGTTAAGAGCACTGACTGTGCTTCCAGAGGTTCTGAGTTCAAATCCCAGCAACCACATGGTGGTTCGCAGCCATCTGTAATAAGATCTACTTCCTTCTTCTGGTACATCTGAAGACAGCTACAATGTACTCACATAAATAAAATAAATAAATAAACCTTTGGGCTGGAGAGATGGCTCAGTGGTTAAGAGCACTGACTATTCTTCTGAAAGTCCTGAGTTCAAATCCCATCAACCACATGATGGCTCACAACTATCCGTGATGAGATCTGATGCCCTCTTCTGGTGTGTCTGAAGACAGCTACAGTATATTCACATATAATAAATAAATAAATCTTTAAAAAAAATAAAAAATAAAAGTAGTATGATCTAGAACAGTGCATCTAACACAGTCACTGGTGTGTATAATAAGAGGAGAAAAATTGTATTCATCTTATCTGTACAAATCTTGAATGGATGCAAATAAAACTAGAATATTGGTTGCCATGGTGAGAGTCTTAGGTGATTTTGCTTTGCTTTTTTGAGATAGAGTCTCTCTATATATCCCTAGATATCCTAGAAATCACTATGTAGTCCAACCAGACTGACCTTGAACAGAGATCGTCCTGTCTCTGACTCCCAAGTGCTGGAATTAAAAGTGTGTACCACTATACCCAGCTAGTGCTTAGTGTTTTTGTCTATGTGATTGTATTATCCATAGTAAATTTGTAAAATTACATTTTTTTTGATTTAGTGTGTGAGTGTGCAAGCTGAGGACAACTTACAACAATCTGTTCTTTTCTTTCACCTCTCTGGTTTTAGGACTTGAACTCGGGTCCTCAGGCTTGGCAGCAGGTGCTCTTACCCACTGAGCCACCTCATTGACCTTGCTCTTCTGTTGGTCCTTTGAGATATGGTCTCTCTGAAGCTGTGATGATCCTCCGGCTTCATTTTCTCATATGCTGGGATTGCCAGAGTTTGAAATCCCTCCTGGTGCAGTTTGTTTCTTCCCTCAGGCTTTGCAGCTCACCTTACCCACTGAGCCATCTCGATGCCCACCCCTCCTACACTGAAAATGTTAAACTAAAAAGAAAACTACTAAGTTGATCTTAGTGTTTACTCTTTCGTTTCCTACGATCGTGTAGCCCAGGCTGAACTCAAACTTCTTATGTAATGCAGATTGGACTCAAATTCTTGGCCGTCCTGGCTCAGCCTCCAGAGTACTGAAATTCCAGGTGAGCACGACGACATTCAGCTAGACACTGGACATTTTTGTTGGCTTTGGTGTTTGGTTCTTCAGTAGAATAGAGGGCCTTGAATGTGCTAATGTTTTACTACTTAGCTGTACCTAAACCCATTGACATTATTTGTATGTGTTTGTGCATGTGTGTATGGCCATGATCATGTTTGTACAGGTGTCTGTGTGTGCGTATGGAGGCCAGAGGACTATCTTGTGTATCATTCCTCAGGTACTGTCCACCTTCATTTGTTTGGGAAAAGTCTTCTACTAGGCTTTAACCCAGCAAGCTGGCCTTCCCAGATCCACTGAGCCCCAGGGATCCTCCTTGACCTCCCCAGCACTGGAACAATGAATGGAAACCACTACCGTGCCTGGCTTTTTATTGTCTTCTGGGGAGCAAACCCAGGTCCCTCATGCTTTCGAGGTAAGAACTTTACTGACTGATCTGTTGCCAGCTCCTTAAACATTCAAGTATTTAAGATGCTGGAAAACAGAAGCAATGTAAATGTCACCAATTTGTGCAAAAGTTAAGGGGTAGGAGTGAAACCTGAACGTCACAAAGAGGGACTGATGTATAAAAAAGACTGTATGTTAGCTGAGAGAGCTCCCCTTTCCTCTCACCCACATTTCCCCCCTAAATGTTGGGTCCCTGCAAGAAGTTGGAAATATCTGTAGCCACAGGATCATCCTGGAGACAGACCAGATAACAAAGATTATCTTCCACAACAGATTATCTGGGGCAAATTTTACTGATGTACCTATGCTGTAAATGGGTGACGCACATTTGAATACATTGCTTGATTAGCTGGAGTCTTGTTCAAGCGTTTATCTCTCGTCTTAGTACAGGATGGTGGTGTGGTTTATTATTGGATGAGGCTGGAAGGCAGATATTGTACAGAAGTCACTACCTTCATAATGTTCATGTTGTCTCTAGGGTATATTGTCACTTCTAAATTATTTGAACTTTTGGTCCATGAGGTTGGATTCCCAACTGGACCGTGTTCAGTATGGGCTAGAATCCTGAAGCAGGCTCTAATGCCAGTGACAGAATGGACTTTCTGGCAGCACAGGCACAAGAGTAAGCAGACAAAGAGCAAAGTTCCCTTCTTCCATGATCTTCCTTATATAGCCCTCCAGCAGAAGGCGTGGGCCAGATTAGAGCTGGATTAAAGGTGAATATTCCCAACTCAAGATCTAGATTAAAGATGTGTCTTCCTACCTCAAGGATCCAGATTAAAAGTAGAGCTTTCCATTTCAAATTAAGCAAAAGTCCCTCAGTTGTGCCTTCTATTTGAGTTTTATCCCAGATGTAGTCAAGTTGACATCCAAGAATAGCCATTCCATGGCGTTTAAGCAGAAACAGTGCAAACCAACTTTACAGGCTTGACTGGAGTTGGATGAATGTGGCCAGCGCCGTGACAAATGGTGACAGACAAAAGGATATTTGCTGCTGCATTGTCAGTATGGATCGGGAAAGAACATGACTGAGAAATTAAGAGCAGGAAAAAAAAGAGGAAAAAAAGGCAGCAGAGGAGAAGTAAGATCTGTGAGATGTAGATACTCAAAGTAAATGGAGCACATGGGAAATGAAGGCTAGGAACAAGTCTAAAAGAAGTAGCTGTACCCCCTTCCACACACACACACACACACACACACACACACACACACACACACCATTCTTTCCCCTTCATCCCTTGCTATTCACCCACCAACTCATTCTTAGATGCTTTTGGGACATGAGGTCTCCTAAGTCTTTCTTGGCTGATGTCCCAGCTTCATACCAAATCACACACAAAAAGAAAGTATCTGATCTCTTTATTCTCAAAACATTGTGATACTAAATAAAATCCAAGAGGTATTGGGTTGGTCTTTGGTCTCTAGGGCTTTAGGGGAAGCAGACTGAGCCCAGAACATGTCACCTCCAAGATGTCGAAGGTACTATTTGAAGGCATATATCCCAAGTGCAGTGGGAATGGGCTCTAGCTCTTCCAGAGGAATGAAAGCTAGTTTGAGAAGGCAACTAAGCAAGAGGACCAGGCATCAGAATAGTAGAACAACACCAGGAAAGGGAAGGGTAAGCATCCTCCTCTTTCCTTTCTGCTAGAATCTAAGAACAGAGACTAGTGACCTCAGCAAGGGACCAAAGTAGACAGCTACTAGGACCCCACCAGGGGACCACCAGAACACTCCATGGCCAGTCAGTTGTCATGCTTGGGTTGTGGAATGCTCTCCATAAGAATGGAGACAAACCTCTCCAATGTCTGTGCTGCTGCTTTCCCAGCCTCCAGAACTTCCTTGTGATTGGCCTTCTCCAAGATCTCGTAATCCATGACAACCTTGTTAGTAATGAGTGAGAAACCAAAGACACGGAGCCCACAGTGTCTCGCAACGATAACTTCTGGGACTGTGCTCATGCCTGGGGGGTGGGGAGGGTGAAGAGAGAGAGAGAGGGAGGGAGAGAGAGAGAGAGAGAGAGAGAGAGAGAGAGAGAGATAATGACTCATGCAGCTCTCCTCACCCTTACTCTCTTAAGTCCACTGAATTTCAGAAAGCATCCAAAGCAGCTAAATCAGTGCTGAGCATTCGCTGCCCTGCTTCTCTTCAGGCAGCCTTACTAGCTTCTTACACACTCTACCAACACAATTTGTTTCTGTGCTTTGTGGCAATTAATGAGTCCCTCTTGCAGCCACAGGTAGAGAAGGTGGCTGTACTGACATGCTGTAACAGTGCTGAAGCTCAAGCCTGTGGTCTCTGCTTTCCTAGTATTCTAATTCATCCTCCCCCAAATTCATAAGCTCTCCCTCCCCTTTGCTATTTTACCAGACCCTTTCCTCAAACCACAGCCAAATCACCAAATCCCCCTTCTCACCAACAGCATCTGCTCCCAGCATCTTTAGCAGACGACTCTCTGCCACAGTCTCAAAGTTGGGGCCTGCCAACATCACGTAGGTGCCTTCTTGTAGTTTTCGTTGCTCCCCCATTTGTCTCCAGGCACTGAAAGCCTTCTGCCTCATTTCCCGGTCATAAGCATCAGACATGGCAGGAAAACGAACTCCAAACCTAGAACATGGGTGGGATTATCTCAGATAAGTGGCACCAAGTGAACTTTCTTTCCCAACTCCTGGACAAGACCAGACTCTCTGCATCCAGAGCAAGGGGTCAAAGGTGTGTACCTTTCATCGTTGGGGCCTCGGAGTGGGTTCTGACCACAGAAACCAGGTAGATTGATGTGATCACGGATCAGCATGATATCTCCAACTTCAAAATTGGGGTTGAGTCCTCCAGCAGCATTGGTGACCACCAAAGTGTCCACACCCAGAAGATGGAAAACTCTTACTGGGAAGGTCACCTTAGATGCAAAAGGTCAGAAAAGATTTTTCAAAACCTCACCAACCAGCTCAAAGGTAAGCATAATATGAACCATAGAACAAGAGATCAAAAACTTGACCCAGCCCAAATAGACAAAGTAGGACAGCTCTCCCATCTTCCTCTTGATTCAAGCAAGCTTGTGCCCGATTTACCTTTGACAGCGAGTATCCTTCATACATATGGAACCGGCCTTGCATCATCACACAAGATCTGCCATTCAGGAATCCAAACACCAGTCGCCCCGCATGGCCTTGCACTACAGACAGAAGAGGGAAAGAAGCAAAGCGATTATGCCAGGTGTAGTGGTGCGTGCTTTTCTCTCAGTATTCAGGAGGCAGAAGCAGGCAGGTCTCTGTCAGTTCAAGGCCAGCCTAGACTACATAGCAAGTTCCAGTCCAGCTAGGATACGTGGCGAGACATGCAAAGTGAGCATACTTCCCTGTATCACACACACTAGCACTTACTAGAAGCCACTCACTGTATCTAATGTATGATGATATAATCAACAACAGCAGTAGCTGATCATCATAATCATGCAAATGTACCCTGAGGTTAGAGATGTGGGAGAAGAACATTGATGTGAACATATAACAAAAGGAATTGCAAAAGACTTTTCCAAACAGAGAAACTCATACTGCAAGGGGGCAAAGTTGAGTACAAACCAAAGCTGGAGGTTAATTCAGTAATTATAGGCCTCTTGTAAGATTTTCCAAATTCTTAAAATGTGCACGATAATTAACTCTTCTAACTAAACTGTGTGCCTCCTTATTCCAACTAGGGAGCTCCTGGTATAAGCTGGCATCTTAAAGATGAACCAAGAAGACGGGCTCAATTGAGACCCATACAACTCCTTCTTTTTGACCGACATAGCAGTTCTGTGGGAAACAATACCCATATTGGGGTATGTGGGTCATGGTAGCACACAGATTAACCATTACTACCATCCCCATTCTCTGGCAGTATCCTCTAATGAATGGTCAAAACTACACTCCTTTAAGGAACGGCTCTGTCAAAGGCACTAGAATCAAGAATCATTAAAAAAAAAAAGCAATAGAACAAAGTGGACATAGTTGGGAAAGCCCAAAAGTAAAAAGTAAGTTGATAAACTTCAAGTTAACTTGCTTATCACTTAGTGCAGGGCTCTCATCCCTGAGGGAAGGAGTGGCAGATGCCCAAGTCACTACTGTTTGCCTTCTCCCGTCTCTCTTAACAGTGTCACCCTTCCTCCCCTCACTCCCACACCTCCCGGCTTTGGTCTTCCATTCTTACCCCAAAGGGCTTTTAAATATTTATTAAAAAGTTTCAACTCCCTTAAGAAAGGTAGATAAGATAGGTAAGAAGATATGTTAATAATAATACTAATAAATTAATACCAACGTAAGCTAGTTATTTTAAAATAAGAAGAAATGAAAAAGCCTGCTCTTGTCCTTTATAATCTGAGTCCGAGTTTCCATGCTTGCGATCACAGTGCTACACTGACAACAGAGCTATCAGTAGATTTCCAAAGGCCACTGAGCCAAGTGTTCTCCTATATTAATCCCTGTGCGCCCATGACCACAGGGTGGCCACAGTGCTTACTGTTGCCTTGTATGCCCAGGCTGCAGATGGAGGTGGAGATGAAGGATGACAGGAAGGGTGACCTGGAAACAGGCCTTTGTCCTGGGCTACAGGTGCCCCTTCTACTGAAGATGCGTGCGTGCTGTAGTGTGGAGACAACTAGTGGGAGTCAGTTCTTCCCTTTCAGTTCATGGGTATTGGGGACCAAACATGTTTGTTCAGCACCTTTCCCCAACCCCCTCCACCCAAACACACACATTAGAGGGATTTCTTTCTAAAGTCATTCTGATTCTGTGATGTCTCTGTCCCTCTTACAATTATTTGTCTTTGATCACTTAGGACAAGAGTAGAAACATCTCCTTGATTAGATTCCACGGAAGCCCAATGTAGTGGTTTGAATAAGAATGGCTGCCATAGGTGCATCTATTTGAATACTTAGTCACCAAGAAGTGGCACTATATTTGAAAGTATTAGAAGAATTAGGTGTGGCCTTTGTTGCAGACTTGTGTCACTAGGGGTGGATTTTGAGGTTTCAGAAGCCCATGCCAGGCCCTATGTCTCTATTTCAGCCTTCACATCAAAGTATAGCTCTCAGCTACTGCTCTAGTGTCCTGCATGCTGCAATGCTCTCCACAATGACGATAATGGACTAAACCCGAAACAAAGAAAACCTCTAATCAAATGCTTTCTTTCATGAGTTGCCTTAGTCATGGTGTCTCTCCACAGCAATAGAACAGTGACTAACATCCCACCCTCCAGCCCGTACCTGTGCTTTGGGGAAAGTTGGGTATCTCACTGTATTCAAAGATCTGAGCCTGAGTTAATTTAGCAGTCAGCCCTCCTAAGCCGGAACCACAGATCACTGCCACTTGAGGTCGATGGGCAGTGTGAGACCGAAGCCACTCGGCGGTGCTCTGATAATCTTCGTATGTGAACCTAGGGATTAAAAGACAAGTACACAGGCTGTCAACACAGAAAACCTAACAGGTATTCTAAGGCAGAGGACAGAGATGAAAGCCCAGTCTGGTTATTCAACCACTCACCTGTCTCTCTGCAGAATCAGGCCCACTAAAAGCCTGACAAGAAGGTTAATGAAAGTCCGGTTTCATTGGCGGCCCCACCTCAAGTGCTCTGCCGCTGTTGCTCCCCACCCGAGCACTAGGAAGCTCATACCTCTCCTTGTGACAGAAATGGAGCCAGGTTTCTGATGCAGTGATCAAATCAATGTGAGGGATCTGAAGAACTGAGGCCTTCCTAAAGGCAAGTCTCCTGTCTCTGTCTCTCTCTGTCTCTCTTTTGAGACAAGGTCTCCCTATGTTGCCTACTAACCGACAACCCACCCCCATTCCCCCATTCCCTGCTCCAGCAGTTCATACTTGGGGTAGATGTAAGGGTAGGCCAATTCTGAGTCTACAGCTCCTCCACTCTCACCATGTCACCAGGTGAGGGTTAGGGCCAGCTCTCCTGAGTGCTGCAACCAATGAGGAGCGGAGCCAGCTCTGCACAGTCCTCAGACATTAATATGTCCCCAGGCGGCAGCCCAGAATATCCACTTGGCTTTGGTGGTAACAGACCCCACTGCTGCAGGGACACAGACCCAGACGTGGTTCTCAGTAGTAGCAATGGCCAGGACCTCACCATGAGGTAGCCCCACAGGCTCCTCCCACCAGGCTCCTCCTCACTCCCCTCGTGTCTCCAGTTCTACTCCCTTCATTGTGCACACACCATTCTGTTTCTCTTTCTCTTCTGTCTCCCTACTACTCACTTGCTCTCTATTAGTGCCCCAGGCTTCTGCGTATCTGCAGTTGCCTTGGGCTTGCTCTGTTAACCAGGCCCAAATTTAATTAATTTTTAATTTAAAAATGTAATTACACTTAATTTAGTTGGGGTGTATGTGTGTGTGGTGTGTTCAAAGCATGCCACAGCATGTGTGGTGGTGGTCAAAGGATAACAGGCGAGTCAGTTATCTCCTTCTACCACGTGGGTCACAAGACTGGAACCCAACTCAGACTTGGCAGCAAGTACCTTACCTGCAGAATCATGTCACCAGCCTTCAATTTTTAAAATTTTTATTAATAAGTAATAAGAACAGTCCTAGAAGTCTACAGGAGAGCCTTAGTTTCTCTAAACATGTTTCTTTGATTCCCAGATACAGATTTCTGTCATATGGACTTAACAAAGCTATTCAGTGTCTGGACCTGGGCCAGTATATGTATAAATATATTCAAGACCAGAAACTCAACTTTTTTCTTTTTCTTTAGAGTTTGTTGTTTTCAGACAGAGTAGCGTGTAACTTAGGCCAGACTCAAACTGACTGTGAGTCCCTGATCCTCCTGTCTCTACAGTATGAGCTATGATTCACAGCTAAGAAACTAAATGACTGCAAAACAACACAAAACCCAGGCTTATTTCACAACATTGGTTATAAAATGCCAAGCTAGTACTGGCTGCAGACACTAATTAAAAATGGAAGTTTGTGGACCCATCCCTTCAGATGAAAAACTTGTTAAAGAAGTTAGGAAGGGTGGCACATGCCTTTAATCCCAGCACTCAGGAGGCAAAGGTAGGCGGACCTCTGTGAGTTCAAGGCCAGCCTGGTGGTCTACGGTGTGAGTTTCAGGAAGAACCAGGACTATGTACAGAGACTGTCTCAAAACAGTGGAACAAACAACCAAACTTGCTAGGAAACTCTGTTGTGTAACAGTTAATCTTTCCACCTCCTGCTTCTCCCTCTCTCCCTACTTTCATCTTTGCTTCTCCCCACACTAAGGTATTTTGTCCTTCAGAGAGCAAAGAGCAACGTACATAACTCATAATCAAGTACTAGTATCAACTGGGGGCCGGGTGCGGTGAGGCAGACCTTTAAAATCCCAACATTGGGAGGGGGAGGGGCAAGGCAGGAGGATCTCTACAAGTTTGAGGATTCCAAAACAGAATGAAGAGGAAACCCTGTCTAATCAGCCTGGACCTTCTCACAGTCCCAAGTCCAATTCCCACATCCAACTACAACGATCAAAGATTGCTCGAGGGAGTGGAAGAACGGAGGTGCACATAAATTGAACACAACCGAAAAAGCTTCCACAAGAATTTTCTTTCTTCCAGCCAAAAAGCCTTAAGTCTCAGCTACATGGCAGACCCAGACATTAGGATAACTTGAGTCTAGCCTGGAAGTATAGCAAGACCTTGTCACACACTGCCTCAGAGAATATTATAGGAAACAAAACAGAACTACAACACAACAGGTTATTCTCAGTAAAACAGCTAGGTAGGGCAGAGACGGACAGAGCCACAGGGTAACAAACAGAAGCAATTAAGTAGGCAAGAATTTAACGCAATAGCATCCTAAAGGGACGGAAGTATGAGGCTTGGCTATCGGGCCATGTCCAGCCATAGCTCACAGTCCCTAAGGACACGTTGGACCTGAGATCCTCCTAAAGCTGCTGTGATCCCCACAGCTCTGCTGGTGAGTCAATCTAGGAATTCCCGACGCAAAACGAAGGGAGTTTTTTTTTTTTAAGTGTACAGGAAGGAGTGTGTTAAGTATCTGAGCAGGTCAATGAATACAGATTTCCCAGCCTTAAAGAGCCTCCATTCCTAATTTGTCAAAGCGACTTCCAGCTTGGAGGAAAGAGAGGGGCTGTCGTGGAAAGTGAGCAATTTTCCTTCTAAAGGAACTGCGGGTTAGCACAACACAATTATCTCCCGGATTACCTGGACCCCTAGAATGGAAACTTGTGTTATTAAGTAGTCAGGGCTTGTGCCTCCTTTCCCACACACATCCACATACACCACAGAGGCACAACGTTCCTGGTGACAGTGCCTACACAGCGCTAACCTGTTTCTTCCTGCTCCGGGGCGCCCCTACCGCTGGTTCCCGCGCCAGCCGCCCCACCATTCCGGAGCCGAGTCTGCCAATGGGCTCTGTGCCAGGCCTCTCTGCATCCTCAGCCGACTCGCTCCTTCTCTGGGCCCAGACTGCTAAGTTCCCAGTTCTCAGCGGCAGCCCGTCCCCCTCGGCAGAACGTCCGAGTCCCCGGGCCCGGCACTTACTCGTTCTCCATAGTGTCACCGACGGCCGCGCGGAAATCCTGCCCTTTCCGCTCCACGGCGACACCGTCTGGGTCCGGTCAAGACTGTTAGTACAATGTTCGCTGGCCCGGCCTTTATATCCCCAGCCCGAGGCGCCAGCCAATGGCAGCAGCTTTGTCTCCATGGTGACACACCCTCATCCAGAGGTGTGGCAGGAAACCTCTCCAGAGTTCCTTTCAAAGAGACCCACTCCTCGTCTAAAGCAACTAGTAGGTGATCCCCGCACACATTCTTGATTCTCCCAGCCAGAAAAGGAGGCCTATTATGGGAAGAGAAGCAGGGTGGAGAGCCTTGGAACCGCCTATCTGCAACTCCATTCTCCGCTGTGTTGTGTAAAAATTTGGAAAGCGAAAAAATTCAAACCATAGATTATGCAATCTTAAAGTAAAATGAAACGAAACAGTGTCTGAGTTGCTTTCGGGAACAGGGAAATTGTGGCCGCCCGGTCATTGCCGGGCGGGTAATAATGCTGACTTGAGGCCTGCAGGATTTGGGGACACACTTAGAGGCACAGATGGAAATGAGTTCTAGATGTCTTGGATCCTAGGTAGGCATAGACAGGATGGCAAGTTGATTAGACGCACAGTCTGAGTCCAAGCAATTCTAACTTTAAGAACTCTTGTCAAGAAGGAAATTCACATAACAGAAGCACACATTGCCCCACCCCCAAACACCCCCAGAAGTAACAGTACACTGTGGAAAGTATTTGGTATTCCTTTTCCGTAATCAAACTTTACATAACCATACATGCTTAGTTCTTGAAATCTTTTAACTGTTTCTCTCCTGCTTGATAGTTTATACCACAACTCAAGTCACTGTTTTCCAAACCTGTTTTTCTCATTCACTTAAAGAGTATTTATTGAGCATTAACTGTGCACCAGTTTTAGTGGAGTGAGCATAGGAGTAAAGATAATTGCCGGAAAGTTCAGTGTGGTGGTGTACACCTTTAATCCCAGTACTCAGGGCCAAAGCAGAGGATGTCTAGGTTCCGCCAGCCTGGACTACTTGTAGTGAGACTCTGTCTCAGTAGTAGTAGTAATAGTAGTAGTAGTAGTAGTAGTAGTAGTAGCAGCAGCAGCAGCAGTAGCAGTAGCTGGGTGTGACTCTTTTCTGTAATCCCAGTACTGGGAAAGGCTGATGCAGGAGGATTGTATAGATTGAGCCCAGCCTGGGACAGTCTATGCTGTTTCAAAGAAAAAGGAAAAAAAAAATCAATCCAAGAATATCTATGTTTGATTGATTTAAAAACCCTTTTTGCTGGGCGGTGGTGGCGCATGCCTTTAATCCCAGCACTTGGGAGGCAGAGGCAGGAGGATTTCTGAGTTCGAGGCCAGCCTGGTCTACAGAGTGAGTTCCAGGACAGCCAGGGCGACACAGAGAAACCCTGTCTCAAAAACAAAAAAAAAAAAAACAAAACCCCTTTTTGTTTTATTTACTTATTTTTTAATTTGTGTGCAGTGCTTTGCCTGCATGCACCTCTGTGTGAAAGTGTCAGAACTCCTGGAGACAGAGTTACACACAGGTGTAAGCCAGGAACTGTGCTCAGGACTTCTGGGGAAACAGCCAATGCTCTTAACTACTGAGAAATCTCTTCAGCCCTTAATTTTTAACTTTTTATGGTTTTTGTTTTTGTTTGTTTGGGGTTTTGTTGTTTTGTTTTGTTTTAAAGACAGGGTGTCTCTGTGTAGCTCTGACTGTCCTGGAACTCCCTCCTGAGTGCTGGGATTAAAAGTGTGCACCACCACAGCCAGCAGTAAGTTTTTATTTTTGATTGGTTTAAATTATTATCATCACTATTAGGCTTTTATTGAAACATTAGGGCCATTCGTGGTAGCACATGCCTTTAATCCCAGAATTTGGGAGTAGAAACAGGAGACTCTGATTTGTGGCTAATCTGACCTAGGTTAGCAGACTGAGGCAATAAGACAACAATTACCACTAGAGATCAAAAGTTACATATACATAATGGTACCTGAAGGAGTCTCCATTATGACACAGAATTTGAGAATCATGGTCCCAGTCACTTTGATGTAACCTCATTCCTGAGTTCATACACTATAAATGAACAGTAGTACTAATACAAACTACCTATATATAAGGTCTTTATCTCTACCCTTTGCCTACCAACTATGCCATCCATACTCAATAAAATTTTTATGCCTAAATTTTTCTCATCTGGAAAATGATTAGAGGTTTTTGGTTTTGCTACTCTTACAAGAATCATATAATATGGTTAAGTGTTTTGTTAAGTACTTGACACTATAATTATAATAAACACACAGTAAATGTTAACTGTTACTATTTCCTAGGTTTTTTGTTGTTGTTGTTTTGTTTTTTTTGTTTGTTTGTTTTGTTTTTTCGAGACAGGGTTTCTCTGTGTAGCCCTGGCTGTCCTGGAACTCACTTTGTAGACCAGGCTGGCCTCGAACTCAGAAATCCTCCTGCCTCTTATTTCCTAGGTTTTTTAGGGTGTCAGATTCCATTACAGATGATTATGAGCCACCATGTGGTTGCTGGGAATTGAACTCAGGACCTCTGGAAGACAAGTCAGTGCTCTTAACCACTGAGCCATCTCTCCAGCCCCTATTGTTTCATTTTTACCTTTTGATATCCATCTAACCTTAAATCAGATGCAACAAAAAAATGAGTGGTTCATTGAGTTTATCAGCATCATCTGGAACCCCACAATACTCAGAATATCCATGTGGCTATTTGCATTTAATAAAATTATGACAACATAATCATGAGTGATAGCTCACACCTTTAATCCCTGCACCAGGGAAGCAGAGGCTACACAGAGAAACCCTGTCTCAAAAAACCCAAGCAGAAGAATCTCAAGGACTGAGATCTAACTCAACAACAGAATATCTGTCTAGTTGCACAAAGCCCTGGGCTCAATCCTCAACACAACATAAAACTAGGGTAAACCCAGAACTTGGAATATAAAGATAGAAGATTCAGAAATTGAAAGTCATTCTTAGTTACAAATAGGTTGGAAGCTAGCCTGAACTGTATGAGACCCCATTTCAAAAAAAAATAATTCCCAGATTTTTGTGAGAAACTTGTTTAATAATTCTCTCAACTGTTATCTCTCATCCTTTGTAGACCACAAAACAGTTTTCTCCACTTGAAATATTATTTATGCTCACTACCACCAATATTTCTCCAATTACTGAAATTAAGATATTATTTTAATTTATTTTGTTGTTAAAGGTATCACTTTTGTTCTTTTATTTCATTTCTCCATTTTTGCCTCACTTAACACCTGAAATAACTGGGTAGATGTGAAGAAATAATCTAACGTCTTTGACCCCAAAGAATGGCTCCAGAAAGAGAGGCTGACTACTTAAAGAAAAAAGGAAGAACTAACACTCAGAAAAGACATGAAACACAAGGGAGTGCAGGCTCAGAGAACTTCCTGCTCTATCTCACCCTAGCCAACCCGCCACCTGAACTAACTCACTCTGCATATTATGATAGTCATGTCTTAAATATTTATTTTATGCGGGGCATTGTGGCATTTGCCCTAATCCAAATACTCCATGAGCAGAGGCAGGTGGATCTCTGTGAGGCTAGCCTTATCTTCAAAAAGTTCCAGGATAGCCAGGGCTACATAGAGAGTCTCCGTCTCCAAAATACATATTTTAGCTTCACGTGTATGCATTTGTGGGGAGGAAGTGTACACAAATGCTTATGGAAACCGGGGGTGTTGGATCCCGTGGAGGTAGAGTTACAGGCAGTTGCTAGCTGCCTGATGTGGGTGTAGAGAACCTAATCTGAGTCTTCTGCAAGAGCAGTACACACTCTCTCTTAATCACTGAGCCATCCCTCCAGCTCCTCAAAAGCAATCTTTAGTCTGGAAAAGAAGTCAATAAAGAACCAACTCAAAGAAGAAAAAGTGGAGCCCATGGCGCCCATTGTTGATGGTACTCTCTTACTGAAAATTGAATCTTAGGTCTTGTATATGCTGGGCAAGCCCTCTACTACTGAACTATATCCTCAGCCCTTCACTTTTGTTTTGAGACAGTTTCACTTACTTACCCACACTGGCTTTAGACTGATTCACTATGATGCCCATTCAAGTCTTGAACTTGTCATCCTCCTGCCTTAGCCTTTCAGGTACAGGTCTGCACCATCAGGATAATACTTTTAAAGAAGTAATTAAGTTAAATAATGTAGGCATAATTTTATTGTGCATTGTGTAAAAATTATCCATGTATTACTTAAATGCTGATTTCTATGCCCCCATATCTGGTTGTAATCTTTATCCTAAGTATCTCCTGCCTCCATGTTGTGTAAGCATTGCTCCCCATTTAGTCTCTGATTTGTCAATAAAAGCTAGTCAGTCAATGACTGAGCAGAAAAGAGAATTGGGCAGGACTTCCTCCCAGCCAGGGGATAGGGAAGGCAGAGAGAGGAGGAAGTGGGGATTAGCCACAAGAAGAGAGTCCAAGAGACACCATTAGAAAACACCTGGATTCGTACTAAAATGCAAGTATGAACTGGGATTTTAACTGAGAGCTAGCCAGATTAGTTTAGAAGATCAAAATTGAGCAATACTGCTCAGTTGTTGTGTTCTTAAAGCTTATTAAATAAATATAATAGTCCAGATTCAATTATTTGGGAGCTAGCTGGATTAAGAAGAAAACTGCAACAAACACTTTATAAACTGCCATTAACAAAATAATATCACAAGAGGGAGAGGTATTTGATCAAGAAGGCTGCCCTTATTGAGGGAATTGGCCACATCTGATGTGGTGGTTTGAATAAGAATGGCCCCCATAGGCTCATATATTTGACTGCGTAGTCAGCAAGGAGTGGACGGTTTGAAAGGATTAGAAGATTAGGGGGTGTGATCTTGCTGGAGGAAGTATATCACTGGGTATGGGTTTTGAGGTTTCAAAAGCCCTTGTTAAGCCCGTGATCTCTCTGTGTGTCCCCCACCCACTCTGCCTGAGGATCAAGATATAGCTCTCCAACACCACACCTGGATACTGCCAGGCTCCCTGCCTTGATGATAATGAACTAAGCTGTAAGCAAGCTTCCAATCAAAAACTTTCTTTTATAAGATATGCCTTGGTCATGATGTCTGTTCACAGCAATAGAATCCTAAGACAGAGGTTGATACCAGAAGTGATGCATTACTGTCACAGGTCTAACCATGCTGTGGTTAGTGGAATGTGGACTTTGAGATATTGGATTAGGAAAGTGGTTAGATGTGGTTTTGGGTTCCATTTGGGTAGATGAAATGCAGAGCTCTATGCTGCACTTCACTCTATGCTGCCATCAGGTACTAGGCTTGCAGGAAGCTCCGAAACACTGCTTGGGGGTTGGGAGAACACAGCCTAAAATGGAGGCTCCAACTTGGGTGAAACACAACACAGGCTGAGGGCGAAGCTGGGTTCCCTAATTCCCAGGCATCCAGTCGCAGCTGGAAACCACATGGAGTCAGGAATGGAGGGGGCCCTTGTTGCCCTGTGATGAGCTGGGGGCCAAGGGGGGGGGGTCTGGTTTAGCTTAGTTGTGAGTGACTGGGAACACAGAGGGGCTTTCTGCAGAATAGTTAAGTGATGTGGCTCTGTATGGCAAACGCTTCCCGCCACAACGGTTCTTGATTGTCCATATTGGTTTTTGGCAGTAGAAGATAGATCCATACAACTTCTTCAGGGTGGGCTAGAGCTTAAATACCTTTTGCAGGAAGAAATGTCCAGGAAGGGAAGCTTATTGCCTAAAACCTTAGGGCCCATCTACATACCCTATTAGCATGTAGAACTCCATGTTCTGTGTTACGTGACTAGTGGTCACCTTCTTTGTGGGAAGTTGTGGTCAAGTGTTCTAGGCCAGGAATCTGGTCAGGAGTAGATGAAACACCTACCATTCTCAGGTAAGAGATATCAGGGTTTCTGAATCCACTCAACTGTACCAAGTTTCCTGGCATGATCTACTGCCCCATAGTTGGATGCTTTAAGTAGAGCTTAATGGGAATGGAAGAGAGTGGCACTAAGAGCAATGTAAACTATGATGGCCCAGCTTAATAAGTTTCATAGGGGAAGAGTATTAGTAAGTGATCTAATGGCCATACTTGTAATATTTTGGGAAAGAATGTGGCTGCTTTTTTAACCTCATCCTTAAAAATCTGTCTGAGGTTAAATTAAAGAGTTTGGATTAATGCTGTTGACAGAAGGGATTTCAAGACCACACAGTATTGACTCTGTCATGTGGTTATTAGTAATCACTCCTATGCAGATCTATAATGAAAAGGAACAAGCTGTGTTGTGGATAGCCCTGGGGCTAATTGTATTTGATGCTAATTCTGTTCTCCTGTCAGGGGCTTCCAACAAGGAGTGAGTCAGCACTCAGGCCATTTCCTGTAAACCTGCTTCCCGCCTTAATTTATAAAGAAAGGCTAGAGCCTGTGATTGGGCAGGAGGAGAAGATTTTGGGTGAGAAGGAGAGAAAGAGGACAAGGAGGAGGAGAAGGTTTTGGGAGGGAGAAAGGAGAAGCAGAAGCACATGGCTTGGAGATACTGCAAATTATAAAGTGTCTCATAGATGGGAAGGATGGTAGTGTAGTGGTAAATCCACCCAATCTAGGCGGACAGCTTGTGTTCATATTATTTGAGTTGTGTTTTCCTTGCCGGGGCATATTTGGGTTGGAGATTTTGCCACAACAAAGGTGGACAAAGAGAAATACACAATGCACAGCCTAAGGAGAAAAGGAGCACCAGGAAGAGTAACGGAGCTAAGTCCAGTGCTCAAGGTGATAAAAAGGTTAAAGAAAAGCCTTATACGAGATGAAAAGAATGGAATTGTGACTTCAAGGAAGACCCCACCCAGATACGCTTTCAACTTGTGGAAAAATAATTACAGAAAAGTTTAAACAGTAATGGAAACCATCAGTAACAAAGTCGATGCAAATATAATTAAACAAGGAGGGCAAGTTCCAGCCCCATGAAGCAGAAGAACTTGGTAGCTTCAGTCACATGGATCTGGCTTTAGAGTCAAGGATACAAAAAGGGATTACATAATCTCCCTCTGAAGCTAAGAAAAGCTGCTGAGGCCAGGCATACATTAGGGATGTCCATGCATGGATGCCCAGAAAGGCCATTGTGTGAGGCTATGAATGTGAAGTCTAGATTGTGTTGGAGAATCTAAGATGTTGCAGACACCAGAGTCATGGGATACCTCCCGAGAGTGATAGACTGGTGTGGAAATCAGACCAAGAGAGAGAAGTATGTTGTAGTCAGCAAAGCTGAAAGGAGTTGGAGATCTGAAGAGCACTTTGGCACAGTGACTAAGGCACCTCATATCCTACCTAGTACCTTCTGTAAGTTGCTAAACTCTTAGCATGTAACAGTCCCAAGGTAAGGTGGGACAATAGAATAAGCTTCCTAAATTAACTGCTCTATAGTCAAGTTTTATACAGTGTTTCTCAACTTGTGGGTTGTGACCCCATTGGGATGTTGAGTAACCCTTCACAGGGGCTGCCTAAGATTATCAGAAAACACAGATACTTACATTATGATTCATAACAGTAGTAAAATTACAGTTATAAAATAGCAACAAAAAATAATTTTATGGGAGCTGGAGATATGGCTCAGTGGTTAGGAGCACTGACTGCTCTTTTGAAGGTCCTTAGTTCAAATCCCAGCAACTACATGGTGGCTCACAACCATCTGTAATGAGAACTGCTGCTCTCTTCTGGGGCGTATGATGGAAGACAGCTACAGTGTACTTACATAATACATAAATAAAACTTAAAAAAAATAATTTTATGGTTGGGAGGTCACCACAACATGAGGAACTGTGTTAAAAGTTTGAAGCATTAGGAAGGTTGAAAAATACTGGTCTAGTACCTTCTCAAATCTGCTAAACTTGGAAACCCTTCTCTTCTACATTCAGATACCTCTTTCCTCTAAAGTCTACAAATATAAGGAATTTCCTTTGTTATTCAGGTTGCTAGTATATCTCCTATCCCAGCCCCCTCCCTGGCCACTGCTGTGAGTACCTGGCATTATTAAAGGACCATATTTCTTGAAATCAGGCTTAGTCAATCTCTCTACTGAACCTGGAAAGGATCTTCATTATTCATTTTTTATTTTTATTTTTTATTTTTTGGTTTTTCAAGACAGGGTTTTTCTGTGTAGCACTGACTGTCCTGAAATGAATCTTCATTACTTAAAACAGAACTATAATGAAATAAGGGCCATGCTCTTATAAGAAGAGAACGAGAAACCAGGGAAACAGACAAAAGGCTACTTGCAGACTTTAAATTAAGGAGAAGGAACTTCATTAACTGTGAGCGACTTACAAATATCATTAGTTTTTTCATTTCTCTACCTATTGACTTAGTGAAGATAACTCAATTTCAAGTTTCTCATACATAATAACATAAATTTGTTGTAAAACAGGGAAAATCTGGGGGCTGGAGAGATGGCTCAGTGGTGAAGAGCACTTGATGCTTTTCCAGAGGACTTGAGTTTAGTTCCCTGCATTCATGTCTATTGGCTTCACAACCTCCTATAACTCTAGCTCCAGGGGATTCCATACCCTCCTCTGGCCTCAGAGGGCACCTGCACACAGGTGGCATAGACCCCCCCCCCAACATGGACACATACACACAAATAAAATAAATCTAAAACAAAGAAAAAAAGGAAACTAAACCCTTTAACCCCTTGACCTTGGATTTTCAGTCTTGAAAACAATAAGGAATATGAATACATAGAAGGTCAGATATACCGTTATTTGGGGATTTTCTTGTTTTGAGACAATGTTTCTGGTGCTGGCCTTGAATTTGCTATATATAGCAGAGGATGACCTTGAACTCCTGGACTAAAGGGAGGACAGAAGAAAGGATCTCTTATTAACTGTTGTGAGAAAGAAATATTTTGCATTTCTCTGCCTATTGACTTACTGAAGATAAGTCAATTTTAAAGTTAGTCATGCATGATAATAAAACTTATTTGTTTGTTTTTATTTATTTATTCATTGAGACAGTGCCTCACAGTGTATATCATACTGGGCTGGAACTCAGAGATCTACCTGCCTCTGCTTGCTAAATGCAGGATTAAAGGTATGTGGCACCACTATACCTCACTCAATTTTTTTTTTCATATTTTCAAGATTTCTGGGACTGAGGAGATAGTTCAGCAGTTAAAGCACTCATTTTTCTTACAGAGGACCTGAGTTCTATCCACAGCACCCACATGGTACCTCACCACCATCCTCAACTCCAATTCCGGAGGATCCAATGCCCTCTTCCTACCACCTTGGCACCAGGCATGCACTTGATGCACATACATATAAACAAACACGTATACATATAAAAATAACATAAATATATCTAAGAATAAAATTTGAAAACTTAAAAAATTCTTTGGCTATCCTGATTAGATATATATGAACTCATTTTTAAGATTTATTTGATTTTATGAGTACACTGTAGCTGTCTTCAGACACTCCAGAAAAGGGCATCAGATCCCATTACAGATGGTTGCTGAGAATTGAACTCAGGACCTCTGGAAGAGTAGTCAGTGCTCTTAATCTCTGAGCCATCTCTCCAGCCCACATGAAATTATTTTTGTTGTAATCATTTGACTCCCATAGAGCCAAGCTTTCTATGTGGGTGAAAATGAACTTGAAGTTCTGCTCCTCCTCATCCTACCTGAATGCTGGGACCTACTGTCATAAACCACCATACCCAATGTATGTAGTGCTGGGGTTTGAACCCATAACTTTGTTCTTAATACCCACTGAACTAGATCTCCAGCCTTCTCCTCTTCTTATACTTGTCTTACATTGCTATTAGGAAGCATATATGCTGCATCATGACTTCCTAGCATTGATTTTTTTTCACACAATAAAGGATTACTAGTGCTGACATTTTATCTGCCAATGCTTACATTATTTTGTTCCCCTATCCTGAGTGTAAGCTTCTCAAGGTGTCCATTTCACAGAGTACATGTACATTAAGTTACTGTAGAGGCCCTGATTGCTGAACATATAGTAAAACAGCCACTGCGTATGGCTGAGGTGTGGTGAGGGCATAGCACTACAGAGCAGTTGCCTAGCATGCATAATGCCATGAACTTGGTCTCTGAGGAGACAGAAAAGGAGAGGAGATGGGCAAGGAGGATGGGAAAGGAGAGGGAAAGGAAGGGAAGAGAGGAAAGGAGAAATAAGAAGAGGGGCAGAAAATGGATAGAAGTCAAAAATTATAGACTGGAGAGATGGCTCAGCAGTTAAGAGCACTAACTGCTCTTTTAGGGGTCCTGAGTTCAAATCCCAGCAACCACATGGTGGCTCACAACCATCTTTATGAGATCTGATGCCCTCTTCTGGTGTGTCTGGAGACAACTACAGTGTAGTTACCTATAATAAAGAAATGTTTTTTTTTTAAAGGTAAAAAACTTATAATAGTTCTCATCAAGTAAAGTCTATCTAGATGTGTTGGTGCATAGCTGTGATCTCAGCACTGGAGAAGCTGAGACAGGAAGATCATGAAGAGTTCAAGATCAATCTGGCCTACATAGTAAGACCCTGTCTCAAAAACACTGAGGGGGGCTAGGATAGGGAGTCTAATTTATTACAGTGAGTATAGACAGGCACCATGGATTGCTATGAACACTAGAATATAGTAAAGATGAAATTGCGCTAGTGCTGTAGCCTAATGATGCTTGGTAACTTTTCCTTTATCCATAACTCTTCCACTAGCATCTGCAGCACCATGCTCCAAAGAAGTCAGGATAATCTGACACTCAAAATGATCACCTATGTGAATGAAGTCATCTCTGGCCAATGAGCTGTTTCCAGAGATCTTCTGTGTGTTCATGGGGAAGCCCAAGTGAGATGGTCAAAGAACCACTCAGAGAACAGCACAGAATCAAGAGACTATGTCACTGATGGGGGGGGTGTCACTTACCAGGTAACTAAAGACCCCCCCAAAAGGAGAGCTGGATAGATTGCTCAGCAGTTAGAACACTTGATACTCTTCCAGAGAAGCTGGATTCAACAACCATCTGTAATCCAGTTACAGGAGATCTGGAGTCCTCTTCTGGCGTCTGCATGCAATAGGCAGGAAAGTAGTATACAGACATGTAAGCAAATTAAATGTGTATGTATATGATATCTATCTATCTATCTATCTATCTATCTATCTATCATCTATCTATCTATTTGAAGACCAGAAGACCTGTTCCTTTATGTTGATATGTTTTCTACCATCTTTATGGTACTTTGTTTTCTGGGCTTGATATATCTGATCACTACCAAACCTTATTCTTACTTGAGGAGATGACAAACTGTATTAATTTGAATTTTCCTAGGGTGCTCTCTGCCCAGAACTGTAGGCAACCTCTCTAGAGGAGATCTGCCACACTTTATGTCCTTTTAATATCTCTCCTAAACTGCCAGTCTGCTGTGGTAGCAGTCCCAGAGGTATGGTGGGGCAACAGGATTAACTTTCTAAATAGTGACCTTCTAACTAGTCTAGCATCTTCCTCACTCTGCTAAATGTAGAACTCCTCTCCTATCTCAGAGACCCCTCCCTTCTAAAATCTATCAAAGTAAGGGATTTCCTTTGTTCCATGAGTTGCTATTATATATTCCCATCTGAGCTTCTCCCTCTGTGAGTCATGGCAACAATAAAAGACCTGACTACTAGGAATCCCTCCCAATGCATTTATTGTTTAAGACAGGTAGTGAGTGATTACTCCACATTCAGACTAAGTAGTGGGTCCTTCCAAGAAAGTCTTGGCACTCAGGGATTATAGAAAGGCTGAAGAGATGGTTCAGCAGTAAAGGATGTTTGTTCTTACAGAGGACCTAAGTTCCACACCCAGCATCCCCACAGCACATTGAAGCTGCCTATAACACCAGTTTAATGTACTCTAACACTCTTCTCTAGTCTCAGCAGGATCCTGTATACATTTGTTGCACATAAACTCATGCATAATAACATAGGGGGCTGGCATGATGGTTCAGAGAATAAAGGTGCTTGTTGTCAAACTTGACAATGTGTGTTCAATCATCAAGACCCACATGGTAGAAGAAAACTAATTCCCAAAAGTAGGCCACTGACCACCACACAAGTGAGCACACACACACACACACACACACACACACACACACACACAAATGGAGGCTAAGTGTAGTGGCATATGCCTTTGATCCCACCAATTGGGAGACAGAGGCAGGTGAATATCTGTGAGCTTGAGGCCTGAGTGAGCTTCAGGGGAGCCAGAGCTACAAAGTAAGACCCTATCTCAAAAATGATCAAACAAATAAATGAATGCAATTTTTAAAATAATCTTTTTGTTTTAAGAAAACATTTCCAAGGCTTTTTTTTTTAACAATACAGCATTGTCATAAGAACACTAACAGAGCAATTGTCTTCTCTGAACCCTTTCCCAGATCTAAGACTGAAAGAGGTTTAAAGACAAGAGGGTGGTATCTGTATCTAACCTGGTATTGTGCCTCAAGCTTGTAATCACAGCATTCAGAGGCTTGCAGTAGCAGAATCATTAGTCCTAGTAAAACCTGGGTCACATAGAGAGATCCTGTCTCAAGACACAGCACAAAAAGATGTAAAAGTGTGTACCGAGGAATTAATCCATTATCATGTACTTCCTTCAGTACTTCACAAACTTGTCAGAAAATACCCAACCTATTGGCTGCCATTTACTTTATTTGATTTTAGTCTGCATCCCTATATTGACTATATATAACAAAAACATCACTTAGAGGCCAAATGACAAATGAATGAGTGAATAGTAGATAAATACACAAATCATTTATTCATATATATATAACACACATACATACATATATACATACATACGTACGTACACTCATTTATCCTACTTTGACCCTTCAGAGTATGAAATGGGTTCTTTTCTCCCTACATTGTTTTGGTTGCGGGAATGACACTAGGATTGAAATCCAGGGCATAATGTGTGCTAGGCAAGTGCTCCACTACTGAGATATGTCCCCAGTTCTACTTTTAACTTTTTTTGTATAGCTAGAACCAGATGTAAGTTATCATAAAACACAACTTAGTGAAGATGGAGGTATCACAAAAGAACAGATTTGGGGGGTTATATATAACCAGGGCCCAAATAATGAAACCTAACCTAATTGAGAGTCTGTAGCAAAAATCAGCAAAAACAGCAAACTGGCCTGTTTTCTGCAGAGCTGGAACTCCTTGCTAACTTTATGTCTGGAGACTCCTTATTTTTTCAAGTACGTGTTGGGGGTTCCTATTTGAAGACCTACTTGATGGTAGAAACTAATCTGGAAAAACTGTCTAAAAGTATCAGAACCTAGAGACTGGCATGGTGTCTCAAGCCTTTGAGGAGATGTGGGACTTGCCAAGAATTTAAGAGCAGCCTAGTTCTAGGATGAGACCCTATTTTTTTTTTTAAAAAGCCTCCATTTACAATTTCTTGGCTGAAGACAAAAATTAAGCAAAGTCTAAAGACTTTCATCTACCAAATATGACTAAAATATCTTTGGATTTGATTCACTAGTTGAATCAATAAACACTTGTGTATGTATCTGACAGGTCAGTATACATCAATTGAGTAAAATGGTGAGCTTTCTTTCCATCAGTGGAGACACCCATAAAAGATAATTTTCCTTTCAGCAATGGAGATATTTAGATCAGTTGTGGATCACTGTAGTGGCCTCCATCTGCTCGGAAGAGAAGCTTCTTTAATGGTGTGTTTGAGTGAGTGTGTGTGTGTGGGGGGGAGGCAGACAGACTTGTGTATGTGTATATGCATAGGTATTTAGAATGCTGTTGGGGGAGCTGTTGGCAACCACGTGGTGCCTCACAACCATCTGTAAGGGGATCCGATGCACTCTTCTGGAGTGTCTGAAGACAGCTATAGTGTACTCACGTACATGAAATAAATAAATCTTTAAGAAAAAAATAGAACGCTGTTCGGAATTTTAGTGTTTTAGGAGTGCAGCAGCAGTGGGGTCCATGACATCACCAGCCACAGTAGTTGACAAGGTTTACAGAACCACACCATCCCAGGCTCCTTCAGATGAAGTACCACACGATTGAACCCAACCTTGCTGGGCTGGTCGTTGTGGTTTGTAGGGTTTTTAATTGCTTTTCTCCCTTGACAGCTTCCATAGACAACACATTTGAGAGCTAGTCCTCTGGGCTGGGGCTTTCAGGTTGGTTCCAACTCGAAACCTGGTAGAGACATTTGTAGAACTAATGTTCTAGAATTATAATTTCACAGCCATGAATAGAAGTAAATGCCTGTAATCTCAATTACCCGGGAGGCTTTGGCAGAATCACCAAGTTCCCAACCAGTACCTTGTCTCAAAACTGAAGAAAGACTGGATGTAGCAGTAGTAGTACAGCACATTTTCAGAATTTAAAAAAAATCAGTTATTATTATTACCACCTTTTTTAGGTTCTGAAAGGGAGCCTAGAGCTTCCAGCATGGTTACTACTAAGCTCACCAGATAGCATCACCATAACCATCCGGCATGAACACTCATTTCTGTCTATTAGTCAAACTGGTCTCAAACTCATGATCCTCTTGCTTCAGCCAACCTCAGACTCAGCATGTGCATTAGGTTTTTAGACGTCTCCGTATAGCTCAGGCTGGTCTCAAACTCTTAGCCAAACCCGAATGTCTGACCCTCCTGTTTCCATTTTCCATATTCTGGGGTTACAGCCTTACACTGTGACCTTCTGTTTTTTAACTTTGGGTGGCATTATTTTTATATATGTGTATGTGCCCACGCACGTAAACCAAGTGTGTGTGGCTGTCCGGTGCACGATCCCCTGGAGCTAGAGTTACAGGTAGCAATGGCCCTAGGACTCAAAACTAGGCTCCTTTGAAAGGGCAGAAAGTTCTCTTAACCACTAACGCATCTTTCCAGTGCCCCGGCCTCTTGTATTCTGCTTCTCCTTGTGTTGTTCAGTATGTCTCTCGGCTACCGAGGCTGCCCTGGAATTCCCTTTCCTAACTCATCTTCCCAAGTGTTGCATTTACAGGCATACGCAGCCACATCACCACTATTCGGCGAGGCTGCGGGCTGAACTCGCGGGCCTTGTGCGAAGCCAGACAAGCGTGCTAAGCCCTCCCGTGGCTTTCCAATTCTCGTCCAGGTCTTCGGGCGGCTCCCGCGGCCCACTGCGGGCCAGGATACCAGCCTTGCCAGGCAGAAGGTTCTGCAGCCGCCCTCACGTTCTGGCGCTAAATTTGGGCCAATAGAGTTGCGTCCCACGGGAGACTTAGGACCAATGAGGAGCGACTCACGCGACAGGCGGGGCACGTGACGCCTGCGGGGCCGCCGCCCACCAGGGAGGTAGCGCGATGGCCGCACTTCCAATGGCTCGCACAACTTCTAGTCACGTGCAGTGTTTACGGACTCAGCAGCTACGGGAAGGTCATGTGACAGTGACGTGACACGTCTCTCTCCAATGGAGAGGGAACGCTTCCCTTACAAACCGGGAACTGTTTCACGTCCACGAATGACAGCGCGGAGGGGCGGGGCCAGCCTGTCACGTGAGCGGGGCGGCACTGGCTGCGGGCGAACGCGGCGCGCAGGCGCCTTAGGGACCCGGTAGAGACAGCGGCGGTGGCGGCTGCTGCGGCGGCGGGAGCTGGTTGCTGACAGAGCGGGAGTCGCCATGGCGGCAGACGGAGAGCGCTCCCCGCTGCTCTCCGAGGCCGGCGATGGCGGCGCTGGTGGCAACGGCTTAGCGGGCCCGGGCGGGAGCGCGACTGGGCCCGGTGGAGGCCTAACGCCCTCCGCACCTCCGTACGGAGCCGGTAAACATGCCCCGCCCCAGGGTAAGCCGGAGGTCTGAGGTGCACCTAGGCCTAGGGGCGGATCGGGTCAGGGGGCGGAGCCTGCTTCCGCGCCAGGTGTGGCCCCGTGGCACCTGTCGCGGGGCGAGGCATTCTTGGTCCGCAATCACTGCCTAAGCCTGGCACGAAAGCGGGTTTTGAGGGAGCTGATCTGAGCGCTGTTTGTGAGCTTACTCAGAGGGTTCCCCGCCTCCGTGGAGGAGCATCCGTGGGAAGTGTCCGAATGATGATTTGGGTTTATCTGCTTCCTCTTCATAGCATTTCCCCCGTTCCCTGACGGGCATCCAGCCGTGTTGCCTGGAGAGGACCCACCCCCCTACTCACCCTTGACTAGCCCGGATAGTGGGAGTGCCCCCATGATTACCTGTCGAGTCTGTCAGTCTCCGATCAACGTGGAAGGCAAGATGCATCAGCATGTAGTCAAATGTGGTGTCTGCAACGAAGCCACTGTGAGTTATAACTGTCTGCAAAAATGGGCCTTGTTTCCTGGATCCTCTTTCTGGTTCTAGACCCGGGTCAAGAACTAGTCGTGAAACCTACTTTCAGTTCCTGGATCTCGCGGCAGCCATTTCTTTAGAAGCCATGCACCAAAAATAATTTTCGCCAGCTCTCAGTTTTTGACCTGAAGTGTAGTTCTCCCTGGCAGTTGTTGTAGTTGCTTTTGGTTTTTGTATTTCGGAGTTCTCTGCTTTTCTGAGACAGTCTCACAGTGACCCAGGTTCCCCTCAGACTCTGCAGTCTTCCCGCCTCAGCCTCACAGGCACACTCTGCTCTGCTGGCAACATTTGTATATCTCAAATGTCTGATTCTTTCTTTCTCAGTAGTGTTCTTGCAGAGGACTGGGATAATGGGCTTTTCCGCTGGTGTACCTATTGTTCCTTTATTCATTGTTCTCCAGCCCATCAAGAATGCACCTCCAGGAAAGAAGTATGTCCGATGCCCCTGTAATTGTCTCCTTATCTGCAAAGTGACTTCTCAGCGGATTGCCTGCCCTCGGCCCTACTGGTAAGAGACCTAAGATGAGAAGGCCATACTTAAGGGAAGTTGTAAAGCAAAAAGAAAACACACAAACAACAACAACAAAAACCCCAAAAAACTAGATCTGGGTATGGTGGTGCATGCCTATATTCAATCCCAGCACCTGAGATGCGGAGGCAGGAAGACATGTAGTAGCACCTTGAATTCCTAGTCATCCTGCCTACACCTCCTAAGTGCTGGGATTCAGTGTATCGTCAGATCCAGTTAGAACTAAGAATTTTAAAAACATACTTTTCCCCCTGTATAGCAAAAGAATCATCAACCTAGGGCCTGTGCATCCAGGACCTCTGAGTCCAGAACCACAGCCAATGGGTGTCAGGGTCATCTGTGGACATTGCAAGAATACGTTTCTGGTGAGGAGGGATGTTGGGAAACCCTGGAAGAGGCAAGTACTAGGAATAGTAATAAATCCTGAAAAAGACTGTCCTATTTCTCATTTTTCATCCTCCCCCTTGCTTTCGGGTCTCATTGAGGAGAACCTTCTTTCTATGGTTGTTTTTCTTTTTCCGTAGTGGACAGAATTCACAGACCGAACCTTGGCACGATGCCCTCACTGCAGAAAAGTGTAAGTGGTTAGGGATTGTACTGGTAACTAGGTGATGCGTGGCATAAAAATCAACAGGTCTGTTCCAAATACCAATTTCTCTTGGCTCCCCACAGGTCATCTATTGGACGCAGATATCCTAGGAAGAGGTGTATTTGCTGCTTCTTGCTTGGTTTACTCTTGGCAGTCACTGCCACTGGCCTTGCTGTGAGTAGCCTTCAATGTAAACCTCTTATCAGCCTCATCACCAGCTAAGATTTGAGAAGGTCATACCTTAAAGAATGGTGAAAGAGCTGGGTGTTGGGTTATGTCCCTGTAATCAAAGAATTCTAAGGTAGCCCAGGCTACATAGCAAGACCCCATCTATAATACAAAACCAGGGGAATAGATTGTTGCCAGCTCCAAATGTGGCTTAGCTGGTAAAAGTGTTGATTGGCCTAGCTTGCATGAAGCCCTGGGTATGTTCTCCAGCACCACATAAACTGAGCAAAACTGAGCGCGGCAGTGCCAGCCTGTGGTCCCAGTACCTAGGAGGTGGAGGCAGGAGGATAGAATTTCAAAGCCATTAACTATATGATTTGAGGCTGCTCAGGGTGCCAACATGAGACCCCTGCCTTTAAAAAAAAAAAAGCCTAAAATGAGCAGGGTGGGGGGTATATTTTTAGATACAGGTGAACTAAAGTTAAAGGTCACTAATAAAGAGGCTAAACAGTGTTCCCATTCTAAAGAAAGAATTGAGTTATCAGCAATCCTGGTTCATTTGGTAGGTGTGAGAAATGCTGGCTGGTGCCTGGGATGGCAGAGTACTTTCCTGTTTAAGGGAAGGAAGTGCTAAACCACCTGATCTTGGAACAGTCCCTGAAGGTGTTACAAGTGATTGGGATGCAGAGACAGATGTTTGCATTGCATTACTGTTTCTAAGACTTTGAAACAGTAGATACCAAAAGTAACCTCATCTTTTTTTTCTTCCTCCTCTGTCAGTTTGGCACATGGGAGCATGCACAGCAATATGGAGGCATCTACGCAGCCTGGGCATTTGTCATTTTGCTGGCTGTCCTATGTTTGGGCCGGGCCCTTTATTGGGGCTGTATGAAGGTCAGCCATCCCGTCCAGAACTTCTCCTGAGCCCCTTGATGCAGGCTGTGCCTGGCGGCTGCCTGCTACCAACAGTAACACTACAGAAGGCTCTCTGGACTTCCACAAGGAAGCCAAACAGCTGCCTCCCTTTTCCAAGGGGAGAGGTAGGAAGGAATCAGTCCCGTACTTAGGTTTGGAAGGGTAGGTAAAACCATTGCTGGCTGGCTGCTTTCTTCCAGGGGTTGCTGTTTAGGGTAAATAGGCAACATTGCCCCTAAGCCTGGATCCTAAAGATGGTTCTAGCCATGTCCTTCCTGTATGTGCTCCCTGAGAACCATTCCTGTCCCTTAATACATTCCAGGGCAGGGTGGGGTGGGAAGTGGGAGGGGGGTATTCCCCTCCCTCCTGTGCACCATTAGGACCTTGCTGCTGCTATTGCACTTCACAAGGGGCTGGCTCTGGCCTCAAAACCCTCAAGTCTTTTCTCCCCACATTTCTTGTCCTGTGGGGGTGGGGTCAGCCACTGCTCTGTACAGAACTACAAGAACTGATGTGTATATAGATAACTATTTAATATGGGATATGTTCCCCTAATCCTGTACTTCCCTGAATTTCTCCTTCCGACTTTACTTCCAGTTGCAGTATTGATCTGGGCTGAGGTAGGGTCACTGTCTTGGGAGAGATCAGGGATTCACCTGTGCTTGTAAATAAATAATGTCATGACTCTAACCTTTCCCATTTAACAACTTTTGTGTATGAAAAGGGAATATGTAGATTTACAAAGGGACAAAGACAGTGAAGTTGAAAGTAGGGCCTTTTATTTCACTTGGATTGTTTAAAGGAAACCAGAAGTTTGGTTTAATGCACATACAAAGCCAAAAAACCTGAAGAAGAGATAACACACCAGACTTCTCTAGGGGAAAGGAGATTATTTCCCAGACATGAAGCTACTTCAGGAGGGTGTCACAGTGCCAGGTAAAGGGTGATGGGACAGTGGTCGCTGCCAAGAGCCTTGGACCGGATCTTGCTGTCACATAATGCAGGTAAAAGAGAGTGTGAGAGCAAAAAGTAATCAAGGCGCCAACCAACATTCTTAGAGCGGGCATTCATCATGTAGGTCCAGAAAGTGTAAGCATAGGCAGTGTTGGGGTAGAGATGCCGGAAGCTGTCAGCCAGTGGTACAGCCTGTAGCAGTTCCCCAAAGCCTTGGCGCTCCTGGGGAGTAAAGCCAGCATTCTTTTTGTTTCCTTTGGGGTTACGAAGGTCAATTTCTTCATGAGCCACATTGAGATCCCCACATAGCACAAGAGGCTTTCGGGAAGCCAAGTCCTTTAGAAACTTTCGAAAGGCTTCATCCCAACGCTGTCGGTATTCCAGTCTTACCAGACCCCTACCTGCGTTGGGAACATAGGCTGTTACCAAGACAAAGGACTCAAATTCAGCCACAATCACCCGGCCTTCTTGGTCATGTTCTTCCTCACCTATAAAAATGAAAATCAGTGTAAAATTTTTTAAAAACTTATAAGAAACAGTAGTAGAGTTAATTGAGGAACATTCAGACACAAACGTCACTAAGGTCTCACCGATGCCATAAGAGACTTTGAGTGGGCACTGGCGAGAGAGTAGGCCCACACCACTGTACCCTTCCTTGTCTGATGGAGCTGACCAGTACTGATGGGTGAGTCCAGGCAGCTCCTGCACTTCAGCTGGGAGTTTGTTCTCTGAGCATTTGGTCTCTTGGAGGCACAAGATATCTGGTGCTTCTTCCTTTACCCACTGAAGGAAAACGTGGAAAATTAGAATTTTATGTGCTACATGCTACACAGAAGAAAGTCGAGCAGCAGAACAAAACCAAACCATGTATGTAAGTAAATGCCTGTTAGTCACCTGACTGGGGTGCTGGAAACCTAATTGGACCTCTGGGAGCACAGTAATGTGCTGTTAAAAGCTGGGCAATCCCCCAGCCCTCTCCCCACTTGGATCTTTAGTTACTGGGATTGAGGATATGCTGAAGACACAAGAGCCACCGCCCCCCCCCCAACATTCTAGACTAGTTTAAAAAAAAAGATTGGGGTTTAAAGAATAAGACATTTAGGGACACCCCCCCCCCAAGGAAAAAAAAACCTACAGATGAGAAAAATAACTTTCTGTGGACTCAAAGGAAACAAGATGAAGATCTGAATTATACTCACATCCAAACCTTTCTTTTTAATCCAGGCTCGAAGCCCATCCACATTCCAGGAGCATATCTTGAGTGTGGCAGATTTGCCACTGGGCGAGGTTTTCTGATCTGGAGGGTCCTCATACAGGACAGGGCCCTCTCCTGCGGCCTCCTTCTCAGTTTTCTTTCCTGCCCCCTTACTCTTCTTGGTCTCTGGCTCTATAAAATGAAGTAGTAAGAGCTGGCAGTTTGCAAACTGAGGCCAGAGATAACTACGATCTCATTAAGCACTCTAATTACAAACTTCTCGGAGCCCTGCAACGTAACTTGGTCCGTATTTACCGTAGTTCATGGCGGTCTAGTAAAGTCCTGAACTTGCTTTGGGGGGTGTGGGGGAAGGCACACTCAGGTTCATTTCACCACCTTACCCGACTTGGGTTCTTCCCCGTCTTCGGCCGCCGCTCTCTTTCCCCGCTTTGGCATCGCTGTGACGAAAGCCCTTAGGCGCCTGGAGTACCGAAGCAGTGTTTACGGCGTGCCTGCAGATAAGACGGTGAAATCAAAATACAAGGAGAGGAAGAGAGGCGCCTCCCGCAGGCGTCTGCACACCGGGGACCGCGGTCCTCCCGGTCTTCCCCGCCATAAGCAACGCAGCCCCTCGTCGTGTTAGGCCCTTCAGCGAGCAAGGTCGCGAAACGCGCTAGAACAAGGTACCTGACCTTCCAACGAAGCCAGAGAGACCCTCACAGCACAAAGAATGGAGGCCGCCACTTCCCACGTGGGCGATTGGTGTGGTCACGTGCCCCGAGTTCTCCGCCCCCACGTGGTTCCGGAGCGCGGTGATTGGTCCGCCTGGGGCCTCGTGATGTAACTTCTGGCGCCCGAAGGTCCCTTCTCTTGGTTCTGGGTTGTTCGTCGTAGTGCCGGTTACAGCTAGTCCCTCAGTCCCACCATCCCGAGCCGTGGGGTACCATGCCCGCGGTGCTGGGGTTCGAAGGCAGCGCCAACAAGATCGGCGTGGGCGTGGTCCGCGACGGCACGGTGCTTGCGAACCCGCGGCGCACTTACGTCACGGCCCCGGGCACCGGTGAGTGGCTGCGGCCGCGCTTGCCTTGTCCGATTTTGTTCTGTCGGGTTCTTTGCAGATATTCCGTACTGTTGCCTATGTCAGCTTTCCCGGTGTTGGTATTACAGGCTTGTAATCCCACTCCAAACTCCCTTGATTTCGCGTTTGGTTGGTAACTTTTTGACTACAAGAGTCACAAACATAAGGGCTTAAGTCACGTGGGTTCGTTCAGGTTTTGTTTTGTTTTGTTTTAATTACATATTTTGAGACAGTATCTCACTTTGTAGTGACTTGGAACTTGCTGTGTAGAGACTATACCTCTTGAATGCTGGAATAAAAGGCATGAGCCACTACTCCTGGTTGTATTCTGATTTTATTGCGCAGCATTTATGAGCTAAGCGTTGGAAAATAAGCGTTCCGAGGCTGCTCTGTAGACGCACGTAGGGATTGTTTTACACTACAGCATGACAAATATAATAATAATAATCTAAATAAAAATAAAAATAATCTACAATGAGGAGAAGGGAGAGCAGGACAGATATCAGGAGTTCCAGTATTTTCGTTTTGTTTTAGGTGTCTGTTTTTCGGTACTTTTAGAATGGAAATGGATATATCAGTGGGTTTTGACAACTATGTGAATGCACCAGGCACTGCACGACCCCCAATTAATATATTTACAAGTTGTGTCTTGCCCACCCTCTCCCAGAGCTTGTGCACACATAGAAGATGCATGTACCTCTAAAGGCTCCCTAAGTAGGTGAAATGTTGCAGGTTATATAGCAGAAATATATGTGTGTTTAGGACTCACTCGTCTAGGCTCTTAGGCACCGAGGCTGAGATACACGTGGATAAAGGGAAGCTACTGACAGTTGTAGTGCTGTAGTTATCATGTGTTAAGTCCAACAGTATGACCTTTCATTAGGTTCTGTAGAATTACCAAAGAGTAGCAAGTATGTATAAAACTTGGATTGCTTCTGAACGTTGTGTGTGGACCAGCGCCGTCTCTGAAACCTCAGTAACCTGTGTAGAGGTTGGAAAGCTCGCTGAGTGTGTGGTGCAGTCTGTAATCCTAGCACTTGGGAGGCTGCGACAGGATCTGAATTTAAGGCTGTCCTGGGTTATGTGTGACCTTGTCTCAAGAGTAGAGGCTTGAAAAGAGGATATCCTGGGCTGGAGAAATGGCTTGGTGGTTAGTAGCACTGACTGCTCTTCCAGAGGTCCTAAGTTCAATTCCCAGCAACACATGGTGGCTCACAGCCATCTGCAGTGGGATCTAGTGCCCTCTTCTGGTGTGTCTGAAGATAGTTAAGTGTGCTCATAATACATAAATAAATTTTTTTTTTTTTGGTTTTTTCGAGACAGGGTTTTTCTGTGTAGCCCTGGCTGTCCTGGAACTCACTCTCTAGACCAGGCTGGCCTCGAACTCAGAAATCCGCCTGCCTCTGCCTCCCTAGTGCTGGGATTAAAGGCATGTGCCACCACTGCCCGGCCATAAATAATTCTTTAAAAAAAAAAAAAAGAAAAGAAAAGAGGATTGCATTGTTGAAATCTGTTGTTTGATACTGGAATGCATTTATAGTCGTTCATGCTCTGCTTCTCCCTCCTCCCTGCTTGCCTCCCAAATGCTGGGAATACAGGCATGTAGAGGCTTAGAATACATTCTTCAGTGCCATTTTTCTTTTCTTTAATCTGTTCTTTTACAGTCCAGTCTTTAACCCCCTCCCAGTCTGTTCTCTGACTATTCATCCCATACCTCCTCTTCCCACCCTCCACCTCCCACCCCCACCCCACCAGACCTCCCCACTCCCTGGAGCCTCAAGTCTCTTGAGGGTTAGGTGTATCTTCTCTCACAGAGTCCAGACCTGGCAATCTTCTACTGTCTATGTATTGGGGACCTCATATTGGCTGGTGTATGCTGCCTGGTTGGTGGCCCACTGTCAGAGCAATCTCAGGGGTCCAGGTTACTTGAGACTTCTGGTCTTCCTATAGGGTCACACTCCTCCTCAGCTTCTTCCAGCTTTTTCCTAATTTAACCGCGGGGGTCACCAGCTTCTGTCCATTGGTTGGCTGTAAATATCTGCATCTGACTCTTTCAGCTGCTTGTTAGGCCTTCGTAGGGCAGTCATGCTAGGTCCCCGTTTGTAAGCACACCATAGCCTCAGTAATAGTGTCAGGCCTTGGAGCCTCCTCTTGAGATGGATCTTAATTTGGGCCTGTCACTGGACTTCCTTTTCCTCAGACTTTTTTTTTCTCCATTTTTGTCCCTGAGGTTCTTTTAGCCAGGAATAAGTCTGAATCAGAGTTTTTGACTGTGGGATGGCAAACCCCATTCCTCCACTTGATGCCTTGTCTTCCTACTGGAAGTTGACTCTCCAAGATCCCTCTCCACACTGTTGGGCTTTTCATCTAAGGTCCCTCCCTTTGAATCCTGAGAGTCTCTCATCTCCCAGGTCTCTAGTACTTTCTAGAGGGTCTCCCACTTTCTACCTCTTGAGGTTTCCTGTTTCCATTCATTCTGCTGGCCCTCAGGACTTCACTCCTATTTCCCCCAATACCTGATCCTGTTCCCCTTTTCCCCCTCCCCCTCCTCTCTCCCACCCAGATCCCTCCCTCCCTCTGCCTTCCATGATTATTTTCTTCTCCCCTTCTAAATGCATCCTCACATGGGCCCTTTGGCTTGTTAACCTTCTTGAGTCCTGTGGATTGTATCCTGTGTATTCTGTACTTTTTTTTTGGCTAATATCCACGTATTAGTGAGTACATACCATGCATGTCCTTTTGGGTCTGAGTTACCTTACTCAGGATGACATATTCTAGTTTCATCCATTTGCCTGCAAAACTCAGGATGTCCTCATTCTTAATAGCTGATAGTATTCTATTGTGTAAATGAAACACATTTTCTGTATCCATTCTTCTGTTGTGAGACATCTGGGTTGTTTCCAGCTTCTGGCTATCACAAATAAGGCCACTATGAACATAGTGGAACACGTACCCCTGTGGCATGGTGGGGCATCTTTTGGGTATATTCCCAAGAGGGGTATAACCAGGTCTTCAGGTAGATCTATTCCAATTTTCTGAGGAACCTCCAGATTGATTTCTAGAGTGGTTGTACCAGTTTGCAATCCCACCAGCAATAGAGGAGTGTTCCTCTTTCCCCACATCCTCACCAAAATGTACTGTCACCTGAGGTTTTGATCTATTGTGATTTTGAGTCATTGTGATTGGTGTGAGGTAGAATCTCAGGGTTGTTTCGATTTGCATTTCCCTGATCACTAAGGACTTTGAACATTTCTTTAAGTGGTTCTCATCCATTCGAGATTCTTCTCTTGTGAATTCTCTGTTTAGCTCTGTACCCCGTTTTTTAATTGGGCTATTTGTTTTCTTGGTGATTAGCTTCTTGAGTTCTATATATCTTTTGGATATCAGCCCTCTATCAGATGTGGGGTTAGTGATGATTTTTTTTCCCATTGTGTAAGTTGCTGTTTTGTCCTATTGACTATGTCTTTTGCCTTCAGAAGCTTTTCAGTGTCATGAGGTCCCATTTATCAGTTGTTGATCTTAGTGCCTGAGCCATTGGTGCTCTGTTTAGGACACTTGTCCTTGTGCCAATGAGACTCTTTCCCTTCAGTGTCATTCATTGTATCTCATCTTAATGTGCACTTACTACATTTAGGTTTGGATGAGCTTTTATTTTTGGCTAATGACATTTCTTGCTGTTTATTTATTTTATACTATGGAAATGATGTTAGACAAAAAAATAAAACTAAAGCCAGGTGTGGGAGATTAAATCTGTAATTCCAGGAGGTGGAAGCAGGTAGATCTTTGAGTTTAGAGTCACCCCCGTCTGCCTAGCAAATTCCAGGCCATTTAGAGCTACATTGTAAGACCCTGACTCAAAATAAATAATAAAAATGGAATCAAGTATTTACTTTGAGTTTGGAGTAGGAAGTAAAGCAGTGGAGAAAGCTTGGGACACCAGCAACACCTAACATTTGGTCCCCGGAACTGCCTCATAAACAGACTGAAAATCGAACAGCCGTTGTTTTCAGTTCTCATGCAGGAACTATTTCTCGAATTGTGATGACAAAATGTGGACTGTATGGGAAAACTAGTCACAACCAGCTTAGTGGTTGGATGGACTGAGAAGCCCCAAAGCCAAACTTTCACCAAAAACAGTCCAGTCACTGGTGGTCTGCTGCTGGTCTGATCCACTACAGCTTTCTGAATCCCAGGGAAACCATTGCATCTGAGAAGTGTACTGTGCTGGCTGGGTTTGACTGACACAGACTGGAGTTATCACAGAGAAAGGAGCTTCAGTTGAGGAAATGCCTTCATGAGATCCAGCTGTGGGACATTTTCTCAATTAGTGATCAAGTGGGGGAGGGCCCCTTGTGTGTGGTACCATCTCTGGACTGGTAGTCTTGGGTTCTATAATAAAGCAAGCTGAGCAAGGCAGAGGAAGCAAGCCAGTAACTAACATCCCTTCTCTGCATCAGCTCCTGTATCCTGACCTGCTTGAGTTCCAGTCCTGACTTCCTTTGGTGATGAACAGCAATTTGGAAGTATAAGCTGAATAAATCCTTTCCTCCCCAACTTGCTTCTTGGTCATTATGTTTTGTCCAGGAATAGAAACCCTGACTAGCCGGGCAGTGGTGGTGCACACCTTTAATCCCAGCATTCGGGAGGCAGAGGCGGGTGGATTTCTGAGTTTGAGACCAGCCGGCCAGCCTGGTCTACAGAGTGAGTTCCAGGACTATTCCAGGACTATTCAGAGAAACAGTGTCTCAAAAACAAACAAACAAACAAACAAAAAAAGAAACCCTGACTAAGACATGTACCCAGGGAAACCATTGCATCTGAGAAGGGTACTCAGCAGATCATTGAGGTGCCCAAAACTGTAGTTCCTGCAGTCAGCATTGATAAACAGGAAGAGGCCGATTTAGAGCAATGCCTGACTGCATGTGGCATAACCAGTGCTTCAGAACGGGATGACCAAAGTGAGGTTCTGCTTTATCCACCACATTTACCTGACCTCTCATCAACTAACCACCGCTTCTTCAGTACCTTGACAACTTTTCTCCGGGAGAACATTTCCACAACTAGCAGTATGCAGAGCATGCTTTCCAAGAGTTTGTTGAAACATGGGTTTGATGCAGGAATAAATAAACTAATTTTTTGGCTTGTTTTGTGTGTTTGTTTGTTTGTTTGTTTGAAACAAGGTCAACAAGTCCCTGACTGCTCTAGAACTCTGTAGACCAGGCTGGCCTCAGACTCATAGAGATCTCCCTGCCTCTGCCTTGCTGGGATTAAAGGTCTGCACCACCACCACCCAGATAACTGTTTTGTTGGCAAAATGTGTTAATTAACATGGTTTGCATTTTGATTAATAAAAATGTGTTGGAACCTAGTTATAGTGATTTAAAGTTCATAGCCCCATATCACACAGATCTCTTTGCACCTGCCTTCCTTATGGTTCGTGCTCTATGCCTTTCCTTAGGATTCCTTCCAGGTGACACGGCCAGGCACCATCGAGCTGTTATCCTAGACCTACTGCAGGAGGCTCTAACAGAGGCAGGATTAACCTCCAAGGACATTGATTGCGTTGCTTACACCAAAGGTAAGTGGGAGAGTTGTCAGCAAGGGCAGAATGAGAATGTGGGTGGAGCTACTACCACCACCATTACAAATTTTCAAATCTACTTTGTTTACATGCTTTTCCTAATTTCTAGGATTCTAACCACGTTTGTACCCTGTTAGGTCCTGGCATGGGAGCCCCGTTGGCTTCTGTAGCTGTTGTTGCCCGTACTGTGGCCCAGTTGTGGAATAAGCCTTTGCTAGGCGTGAACCACTGCATAGGCCACATTGAAATGGGCCGCCTCATCACTGGAGCTGTTAACCCAACAGTCTTGTATGTCAGCGGAGGAAATACGCAGGTATTTAAGAGGACTCTTTTTATTCCATCTTAATGCTAAGGTATTCTACCTGAGTTATAGGAACTGCAAGAACAAAGCCAGGCTCATTCAGACCTAAGACACTATAGACAGTACAACAGAGGGATGAAGTTGCAAGTTCTGGAGACGAATTAGAAGGTTAGAACTTTATACATACAACTAGAATTTCTCATTTAAAAAGAAAAGAATGTGGATTTAACCCTTCAAGATAATATGTCTCTTTCATTTTTTTTTTTTAAACTCATGTAGGTGTTTTGCCTGAATGTATATAAGAGCTCCAGGAAGACAAAAGAGGACATGAGATTCCTGGGAAGTGGAGTTGTAGACAGTTGTAAGCCACTGTGTGGGTGCAGGGAATCAAACCCAGGTCCTTTGGAATGGCAGCCAGTGCATTTAACTGTTGGGCCATCTCTCCAGCCCTACAATATATATATATTTTTTCTCTTTACTTATCCACCCTGCTCTCCTTCTTGTCTAAAAGTCAGAGTCTCCAGATAACCCAGCCCCAAACTTGGGGTTCTCCTTCCTCAGCCTAAGCAGCTGGGATCACAGGCCTGCTGTGTGATGTCACTGTGGCGGGGCCTCGATGCAGTAGACAGCTTTCCCTGTACTATTTTGATCCTCCGAACTCCTCCAAGTGCTGGGATTACAGACTTACACCACCATGCCTGGCTCGCCTTTTTCTATTTCTTATGGAATGTCTGTGTGACTCTGTTTTTCCTTTGTTTTAAATTCTTATTTTTAGGGGTTTGTGTGTGTGTGTGTGTGTGTGTGTGTGTGTGTGTGTGTGTGTGTGTGTGTGTTGTTTCTTAGGCTATGTAATGTGGGTTGCACAAGAATTTGTGTGTGTAATCCCTGCACAGGGGCCATGCTCGTCCTCTGCATCGGTACAATTTTGGTATGTGTGCTGCAAAGTTTGTTGGCTCTTGGAAGAATTTTTTTTAATTATTTGGCAACTTTATACATGTATGCAATATGTCTTGATAACATTTGGGTTTATTTTGTGTGTGTGAGATGTGGGTACACACATATTATTGTGTTTGTGCACATCAAGGGACACATCAGGAGTCCATTCTATGGGAAGGGATCAAACTCAGGTCTCTAGGCTCACCTGCAAGTGTTTTTGACTACAGAGCCATTTTACCAGCTTCTGGTTTGGTTTTCTTGAGACAGGGTCTTGCTATGTGTCTAGGATGCCCTTAGCCTTCACTGTGTAGCCCAACATAGCTGCCTGTCTCAGCCAGACCAGTGCTGGAATTACAGGTATGAGCCACTATAGACAGTTTCCCATTCTTTCTTACTGCAATGTCTAGTGGTCATGTTGGCACTATGCTATTTCCTTCCACATAGCTAAACAGCCTTTATAGGCTGAAGGTTTCATGGACGGTCTCATTGTTCTTAGGTGATTTCCTACTCAGAACACCGTTACCGCATCTTTGGGGAAACTATTGATATTGCTGTGGGGAATTGCCTGGATCGTTTTGCTCGGGTGCTGAAAGTAAGCCATTGACACTGTAGAGTGCATAAGGTGTGGGTCTGGGAAACAAAAAGAAATGAAAAGCAAGAAGTAAATAGATCTTAGGCTTCTTCATATCTAAGGTTAGTCTTTGCCATTTTTTTTAACAGAGGTAGGAAATTAGGTGTTTATATGTATGTGTATCTATTATTTGTTACTAACGTGTCTGTTCATGTCTATAGTTTACAAAAATAGATACCGGTTGCTTGTCTTGACATTGGTTTGGGGAGGAACCCCAGAGTGCTGAGTAGACATGAGGAGAAGGATGTGTTTTACATTGTACATCCACAGTTCTCTACTTGTCTCTCCTCCTGCTGATAGATTTCCAATGACCCAAGTCCAGGCTACAACATTGAGCAGATGGCAAAACGGTAAGAGGATGCGAAGGTGAAGAGCCCGGGCTGCTGCCGCTTTAGAGACGTCTTTTCATTTCTGTTAGTGAGGGTGGGAGGGGTTCTGGAGGGTGGGCAGCCAGCCGACTCTGGGTTTAGTGCTCTTACTCATTTCTACATAGAGGCAAGAAGCTAGTCGAGCTGCCGTACACTGTAAAGGGGATGGATGTCTCGTTTTCAGGGATTCTGTCCTTCATTGAGGTGAGTATGAGTGGGAAGGAGAGAGCACATCCCTCCCTGCTTTTAAAAATGACGTGTCTGAGCCGGGCGGTGGTGGCGCACGCCTTTAATCCCAGCGCTTGGGAGGCAGAGGCAGGCGGATTTTTGAGTTCAAGGCTAGCCTGGTCTACAGAGTGAGTTCCAGGATAGCCAGGAACTCAGAGAAACCCTGCCTCGAAAAACCAAAAAAAAAAAAGAAAAAGAAAAATGACGTGTCTGCTTTGCTCACCATTATTTCCTGCGTAAGCATTCACTCATGAGCAGATACTGTATATCTTCTATGTGCCAGGCACTATTCTAATGACAGGGATCCAATACAGGACAAAACATTCCTTCCCTAAACAGGAAAAAGACTTAAAAAGGAGAAGCCAATATGGGGTGCATCACTCCCGCAATCTCACTATAATGAAGTCAGCGATCCTTCCGAGGACAGGATGTTTTGTTTTTATGAAAGCCTCATATTGCTATTCATGATTTGGATTGCTGCCCCTTTAATTGCAGGATGCAGCTCAGCGAATGCTGGCCACAGGAGAGTGTACTCCTGAAGACCTGTGTTTCTCCTTACAGGTAAAAGAGTGAAAAGCTGGGATGTAAAACATGTTCTAGACTAGAACTGAAGTAAAATGGTGCTCCTCTGAGGTTTCCCCCTTGTCTGTCCTCCACAGGAAACTGTGTTTGCAATGCTAGTGGAGATCACAGAGCGAGCCATGGCACACTGTGGCTCCAAAGAAGCCCTCATCGTCGGAGGAGTTGGATGTGTGTATCAGTGGGCAGTCAGCCTTCTTCTTGCTCCTCTAAATTCTCAGAGTTTGGAGGATTATTTGTTTCATCTCTTTGCCTTGTTTCCCAGTCCTTTCCCCCAGTTTCCTGGTAAACTCATGGGAGCACAGCTGGTGTGATACCGAAATGGCCAAATCTAAGTTCACTGTGTGTCCTCTCTCTCTGTAGGTAACATGAGGCTGCAGGAGATGATGGCGGCAATGTGCCAGGAGCGGGGAGCCCAGCTCTTTGCAACAGATGAGAGGTGAAGTCCTCTTCCTTGTCTTAAGTTCTTTTCTTCCCATTATTGTGGCTTTTCTGTGTCTCAACCACAAGTTATGTTGTCCCTTCTTTCTCAGATTCTGCATTGACAACGGAGCCATGATAGCGCAAGCTGGTTGGGAGATGTTTCAGGCTGGGCACAGGACCCCTCTCAAAGATTCTGGAATTACGCAGAGGTGAGCGGCATACGCCTTGGAGAGAGTAGACACAGGAGATAGTGGATATAGGAAATAGGTAAGAAAGTTGAAGAACAAAGGTAGAGAAGAACAGAAAGTCCTATGGGCAATGGGTATGGTGGTGTGCACCTATAACCCAGCATGTGGGAGACCAAGGCAGGAAGATTGTGGTTTTGGTATAAGCCTGGGCTACAGATGCAGTTTCAAAAAACAAATTGCTAAGGGGTCGTCAGTCCTTTACAGAGTTTTTCCCATTTTCCACAGGTATAGGACAGATGAAGTAGAAGTGACATGGAGGGACTGACACCATCAACACCAAGAGAAGAGCTTTCCAGGGGGAGCGGTGAATCGAGAGTCAGTCTTGGTGATGCTCTGAACTCCCCTTTTCTCTGGCAAGGGTTTGGGACCCATATATGGTTTCAGGTCCCTGTGGAAACCCAACATGATGCCACAATAAAAAATTGTTTTTGTATGTTGATAATTAGGTTGTGTTTTTCAGTTAGCACTGGGTAAATTCTTACTGATGTCAGTGGATAAGCTGGTGAGGGTTGGAGTAGCACCTTGGTTGGTAGTGCAGCTAGTTTTGATGGCTACTACTTGGAGAAAGCCCTGGGTGTTGTACTAACATCCCTTTAGCAATAATATTTTAATTAATAGTAGTTTAGTGTTGTGCCCTGTGCTGACCACCGTGCACTTAACATACTGTGTTTACATTCATTGAAGTGAGCATCCCTTAAAAAAGACCTAAAAATATCTAATTTGTAACTTGAGTAAAACTGCTGCCTTTATAACTTTTTTGATGTACCACTACTACAAAATACTTCACAAGGCCGATTTGGGGGCATGTTGAATTTACTATGCCCCACCACCACTACACGCATCAGGACTACAGATATTGTGCCCCTTTTCTTGAATGTACTGATACAGGGTGTCCTAAATTACCAAGCTCCCCTTTTGCCCTCTGGTAGCAGTTATGTGTCTTTTCATTCTCTCTGTGTCTCTGTCTGTCTGTCTGTCTGTCTGTCTGTCTGTCTCTCTCTCTCTCTCTCTCTCTGCTATTCACTTATAAAATCCATATCCCCTTACCCTCTCCCTCTTGTCTCCTAATGGTCCCTTCTCATTGTTCTGAGACCTGGTTTCTTGGGAAGACTCTGCTTCTCTTAATCCCGGGTGGTGAATCCTTCACATCCCATGTACCCGTGGGCCTGGAGGTGGAGCACGTGTCCTCCTTCCTCCTCTATTTGCTTTTCCTCCCCTATCTTTTTTTGAGACAGAGACTCTCTATGTAGTCCTGGCTGGCCTGGAGTTTGCTATGGAGACTAGGCTTGCCTCAGACTCAGAGATCCACCTCTGCTCCCACCTCCTGGATGCTGGGATTTAAAGCGTGCACCACATGCCCCACCTCTTCTGTGTCTTGTTCATCGCCAGTGTCCTTTGCAGCACACTGTTCAATATCTCAGTCTCGTCGCATCCCTCTGCCATAGCCGTGCTATTCAGATTATTCTCCGTAGTGTGCAGAATCCATCCCCTCACCAGGACCTGCAACCCTGACCATTCTTCCTTTCTGCATGCTTCCCTTCTTCCCTTAAATGCAAGTAAGCACTTTGTTGTAGATTCTTCATCTCCCTTTACCATTAATAATAATTAAAAAATAACCAGGATGTCATCAAGTTCAGGCTGGCCTTGAATGAACTACCAGAGGACCTGACCTGCCTCCACCTCCCAAGTGATGGATTACAGGCACACCTCACCACACCCAGTTCACACCGTGTAAGAGACTGAACCCACAGAACCACCTGAGCTGCATCCTTAGCCCCCATTCTACTTCTGTCACACACATCACCTACTTTATACCTAGATCAGCAAGTTAGAGACAGTGACAGACAGGGACAGGGAGGGAGGGAGGGAGGGAGAGAGAGAGAGAGAGAGAGAGAGAGAGAGAGAGAGAGAAAGAAAACGAACTAAGGAAAACCTTTAAATTCTCATCTTCCTATCTCTACCTGCAGAGCACCGAGATTGCAGGTGTCTATCAGTGCTCTATGGCTTCGTATCAGGCAAACATTCTACTACCTGAGCTCCATTCTCAGCAACAGAATACACATTTTCATAGAGAATTCAGAGAGAAACTGGAGGCAACTTTTTTAAGCAGTGTTGTGAAGTTGGGAAGAGTATGGGCTTTTGTAACATCCGAGCCCACCCCCACTGACACATCTCCAATACGGGCACACCTCCCAATCTTTCCCAAACAGTTCCACCAACTGGGGAGCAAGCACTCAAATATATAGACCCGTGGAACCATTCTCATTTAGTTCACACCTTGATTCTTTAAAATAGAAGCAAGGAGAACACATTTATCAAGTTCCCAGCACCATTCTGAATACCTTACATCATTTATACTCAGATGCTCTGACTTCTGTCCCATTCCCACAAACAAGAGGTTCTCAACCAAGTCTTATTTTGTTCTAGGAAGACTAAGATGCTACTAAAGAGAAGCCAAGGAGGGCTGGAGAGATGGCTCAGTGATTAAGAGCACTGGCAGAGGACTCAAGTTCGATTCCCAGCACCCAGGTAGCAGCTCACAGTTGTCTGTTATTTCAGTTCCAGGGGATCTGATGCTTTCTGGTCTTGGGTGCCAGGCACACCTGTGGTACACACATGAGGCAAAACACCTATACACATGAAATAAAACTACATCTTAAAAAGAGAAGCCAAGGATGCTAGAAAATACAGTGTTTAATAAAGCCTCATAGATAGAGTCCTATGCAAAAATGTCATTGGTATCATGGTTGAAACTGCTCCAGATACAGCTCATATTCCTGCCCACAGACATGAAGTAGGCCTTGCTCTCTGGCAGAAAATGGATGGTTTACTTTGGTTTGGGTTTTGAGAACTCTATGGAGTAGCTATGCGCTGATTGACTTGGAGAGTTCTGAGCTATGTCCTAATTGCTAAGCAGCAATCCATCTGCTGTTACTGTGAATTGACAGGTTATCTGTAACTTCACAACACTGCTTAAAAGAGTTGCCTCCAGTTTCTCTCTGAATTCTCTATGAAAATGTATTCTGTTGCTGAGAATGGAGCTTAGGTAGTAGAATGTTTGCCTGATATAAAGCCATAGAGCACTGATAGACACTGGAATCTCGGTGCTCTGCAGGTAGAGACAGGAAGATGAGAATTTAAAGGTTTTCCTTAGATATGTAGTAAGTTCAGGGCTAACCTGGGCTACATGATACCCTATCTCAGAAAATGAAAATAAAACTATCCCAGCAGATTTGTTGTTACTGTATCATTAATTATGTGGTCAAAAATCTAATGATGGATTCTGGTTCTCTTAATAAGTCTGTCTGAAGCATTTGACAATTACTCTTTTAGAAAGTATTGTCTGCTTTCTAGATGACCCTCACTTTGTCACCTTTGCTGGTTCTCATTTCACAGTCTTAGCTTGGAGTGAGTTGTCTCCTGCCTTCAGTCTTTGAGTGCTGGCCTGTGCCACTGCTCCTGTCTATTTCTACAGTCCTGACTTCCTGGAGTCCTGAGACAGTTGACACAGGCATGTGGGTGATTGCATCCAGTCTTAAGCCATGAAATTCATTAGAATATAGGTGACTCCAGTTTTATAACTCCAGCCTGTACTTCCCTCCCAAATACCAAGTTGCCCTTTGGCATCTTTGCCTGGGTACTCACTTAGAACTTTGTCTTAGGGTTTTTATTGCTGTGATAAAATACCATTACCAAAATCAGCTTGGGAAAGAAAAAGTTTATTTCATTTTACAGTCTGTGGGGCATTTTATAAGGCAAGTCAGTATAGGCAGGCACTAGAGCTGAGGCCCCAAGGAGTGCTGCTCACTGGCTTGCTCCTGGTTTGCTCAGCCTATTTTCTTATAGCACCCAGGACCACCCACAGCGAGCTGGGCCCTCCCCGGTCAATCATTGTACTGGCTGGTTTTGTGTGTCAACTTGACACAGGCTGGAGTTACCATAGAGAAAGGAGCTTCAGTTGAGGAAATGCCTCCATGAGATCCAACTGTAAGGCCTTTTCTCAATTAGTGATCAAGGGTGGGAGGGCCCATTTTGGGTGGTGCTATTCCTGGGCTGGTAGTCTTGGGTTCTATAAGAGAGCAGGCTGAGCAAGCCAGGGGAAGCAAGCCAGTAAGTAACATCTCTCATGGCCTCTGCATCAGCTCCTGCTTCCTGATCTGCTTGAGTTCCAGTCCTGACTTCCTTGGTGACAAACAGCAATGTTGAAGTGTAAGCTGAATAAACCCTTTCCTCCCCAACTTGCTTTTTGGTCATGATGTTTTGTGCAGGAATAGAAACCCTGACTAAGACAATCATCATTGAAGAAAATGTACCATAGGCTTCTCACAGGCCAATCTGGTGTGGACAGTTTTCCCAGTTCCCCCTTCCCACACACAAACTTGTGTTAAGTTGATATAAAACTGGTCAGCACACAAAACTGAACTTGAGTTACCCAACTTTCTCCTTTAGTTATTTCTTAGCTAAGTGATGACCACCCCCTCTGGTTCATGTCAAACACAGACCATGGCGTTCTTTTGAGTTCTATGAATAGGTGTGTGTGTTTCACCTCTAGTTAATCAAATCCGCTTGGATTTACTTTCAACCTTTAACCACAATCCTCTTTCCTTTTAAACTGAACCAAGTTAGTGGCTTATCTTCAGAATGCCCTAACTCCCTCCTTGCCCCCTGCCATCTTTTGTACTGTAGGTCTCTGTCCATAACCTTAGGGTTTTTATGTCTAGCTCACTTTTTGCAGCTCCTCTAGCCTCTCAGGGCAGGGCTGCTCACAGAAGGTCACAAAGGTCATTGGGTCCATGTTTTCTTGCATGTCAGTAGCTAGGGATTAGCATGTTCCTGTAATGATGAAGGGGAGACGACAGTCTTCCCAGCGGTATTTTGGGGGGCTGAGAGAGAGTACTGCCTGAAGGTTTCTCAGGTGGGGGAAGGGCGACGAATGCTTTGTAACGTGGGTTCAAGGCGTCTGAGCACAAGAGCAGTGCAAACAGATTACTTGCCATTTTTATACAAGGTGAGACATAGGCGAGATGATGTTCACGGTTTAAGCAAATTCAGATACAATGAGGAATATACCTGGCTTATGTTTTATGAATACTGTCTTTGGTTATGCTAAAGAGTCAGGAATACTCCAGGTCTTTCCCACAGAGATAATTCAGACATGCCAGGTCATTCCCTTCATGTGCTTGCCCGTGAGTTCATTCACTTACCGTAGCTTATGCTAGTCTTTCTAGACGTACAGCTTCAGGAAGAACATTCTACAGTCTGCCCCATCCCTAGTTCACAGTAAGTCACACAGGCTCCCACAAAGTGCCTTTCTGTGTTTTAGGTTTGATGTTTTCCTGTGCATGATGTTGAGGTTGAGCCCAGGGTCTCGCTTGTACCATGCAGGCACGCTGCCTTTCAGCTCTCTCCCTTGTCCTTGAGCCCCTCAAGTGCTAGTGAGCATGCACCACCATGTCCCACACTGATGGTGCCGCAGTCCATCACTGCGCCTCCTTCAATCACAAACTTCTCCCTTTCCTCTGAAACTTGGGCAGGAATTAGGGCTTCTGAAGGTCTTTTAAGCTTTGTACCACCATCATCACTGAGCCAGTGTAAGTTCAGTGACTGCAGGCCCTGCTTTAACTGAATGTCGTTTGAGGATGCTAGTGTGATGTAACTGCCCCAAAGAGAAAAATTATATAAAGTGGCTGTGATGGTGTAAACCTGTAAGCTCAGCACTTGGGAGGGAGTGGCAAAATAATCAAGTTCTAAGCCAGTTTGGGATACTGTCTTAGGGTATCCATTGGTGCAGTAAAACGTGACCAAAGGTAAGTTGAAGACAAGGGCTTTATTTGGCTTACACTTCCACAGTGTAGTCCGCCCTTGAAGGAAACCAGAACAGGAACTCAAACAAGGCAGGGACCTGAAGACAGGAGCTGATGCAGAGGTCATGGAGGGTGCTGCTTACTGGATTGCTCCACGGGGCTTGCTCAGCTTGCTTTCTTAACCCAGGATCACCAGCCCAGGGATGGCACCACCCACAATGGGCTGGGCCCTCCCCCCTCCCCCATCAATTACTAATTAAGAAAACTACAGGCTTGCCTACAGCCTGATGTTATGGAGGCATTTTTCTCAATTTAGGGTCCTTCTCCAGTGACTCTAGCTTGTATCAAGTTAACATAAAACTAGTCAGCACAGATACACAGTAAGGCCCAGTCTCAAACCAAACAAAAAAGAAGAAAAATTCCTTACCTATATGAGCAATTCAGGCCATGTCTGCCTATTAGGTACTTAGCTTTTCCTAAATTATCCCACTTTCATGCCTTTGATGTTCAGTTTCCACCTTTCTTGCCTTATTCTTGGACTTCCTTGTTTGACTCACCATGGCCTTGGTATTGTGTAATCACAATTAGCCTTGCTGCCATCCTTAAGAGGCAGACACAACTGCAGGGAAAGGCATCACTTTATAAGAGTAGGCACAGGAGGGAGGGCTGAGGGAGTGCCCTCCCTTGGGGCACTGGTACTATTAACAGCTGGAAGCAATGGGATTTATCCTAATTATCTTTCCTTTTGTTCTAGTTCCTGACAACTTCTCTTCTCCCCACCCCCCAACCCCCCACTTCACAAATAGAATCAATACAATAGTCCTCCACAGCAGATAGGGGCAACTGCCAATTTTGCTTATATCCCAAAACCAGAACATTGTGCTTGAGAAGGCCTGCACCTCAGACCTGAACGGAGAGGCAATGGAGAAGGAGTAGGGATGTAATATGTTTGACAGGTAGGTGACAAGAAGGGTTTTAGTTTGGCAGATGCCCACATGGACTCATCCCAGAATGAAGCTTATGGGAGAGGCAGGGAGAAAACAGAGTTGTAGATTTGAGAAGAAACAGGCACATGTGAAAACAGATAGAAAGGGGACACTGAATATCCTACTAGGAGAGGAGCCAGAATGAGTGTCTTAGTTAGGGTTTCACTGCTGTGAACAGACACCTTGACCAAGGAAATTCCTATAAGGACAACATTTAATTGGAGCTGGCATACAGGTTCAGAGGTTCAGTCCATTATCATCAAGACAGGAGCATGGCAGGGTTCAGGCAGGCATGGTGCAGGCAGAGCGGAGGGTTCAACATCTTCATCTGAAGGCTGCTAGTGGAAGACTGACTTCCATCCAGGCAACTAGGAATAGGGACTTAAAGGCCACGCCCACAGGGCACAACTACTCCAATTAATAGTGCCACTTCCTTGGCCAAGCACAGAGTCTTCTAAACATTCAGTCATACACACACACACACACACACACACACACACACACACACGGTTGGGGAGCAGACAACTGAGTATTATCTTTCCATCCTTGGGCTTCTCGAGGCACAGTGGCTTAGGTAGTGCATAAGTACAGCATCAAAAGTGGGTTTCTTCTCACATGACTAGAAGTGGCCTCCTGTGTTGCCCCACAGCCTCTACTCTGTTATCTTCTGTTACTGTGCTACTCCTATGGTTTTGTTTGAGCTTTGCCTTGTTTTTGAACCAGGGTCTACTGTATAGCCCAAGGTGCACTTTATTATAAGGTGACTCTGTGTGAATAACCACATTTAGAAAATGAAAATATCTTGCTCAAAATTACTCCTGTGTTATTTAGTAATTTAAAAAAATACAGAACAAATAAACTTATTTCAGATCTTTGAAATATTTCAGGCCTTGCTAGACTGATGTAGAGTTGATGTATTATTTTTAAATATGTGGTATATTTAAATATGTTCTCTGAAGACAGTAATACATAGAAATTTCAAGTGAATGTATATCTGTATACTATTGGTAATATCACAGCTATAGAAAGTCATATCTAATTTTATTGGCTTTTGAAATACAGAAAAGATCTTTGGTAACAGATGCTATGAAAGTCACCTTGGGAAAGCCAATGAAATATCCTAAACCTTAAAATCCTTTGTTTAAAATGGTCATATAAGAGTGTTCTCCATCAGCCACCAACCTTGAGTATGTTCCCTGTGCCAATAGTATTGTGGGTTTTGTTAGTTGCCTTGTTTTGGAAAGAGGGTTTGCTATGTATCCCAAAGTGCTCTTTGACTCACTACATTTTAAAATCTTAAACTTTCAGGAACCATTCAGGTTTAGGGAAGGTTATTTGGAAAATGATGTAGGGGAACTTGGGTCTCTTGATTACTTTTCTAATCCTACCTGATTGCATTTGAACAGACCCCAGAGAAGGGGCAAAGAGTTCAGACCAAAGATCTAGTCAGGTTATAGATAACAACCTTTGGTGACAGGCAGCTGGCTCCTATAACCCAGGCTCTAGGCTCTACGTGGCTGCTGATCCTGTCCTTTCTAAGGCAGAGTTCTGTCTCAGGGGGAGTATGAGGAAAACATCAGTGGGTACCCAGCAGGTGGCTCTGAGGGCTGGCAGTGTGACTTGGGGGAGAGTGTTCAGAGCATCGGTGGACACCCGGACGAAGCCGTCCTTAAGACTCATCGGTCCACTGGACCTGCAGCCTCACTTCTGTTCCCTTCTATGGTATAGAGGCAAATCTAACAACATGATATAAGCTTCCTCTTTCTGAAGTAACTTAGGAAATCCAGTTAATGTGGTGGAGGTGATGGACAGGGAGAAGAGAGGGGAAACTGTGGTCGGGGTATAATATATGAGAGAATTTTTAAAAAGATCTCAAAAATATGCAACTTTGTGCTTTTCTGTCTCCAACTCGCTGAAAGGCGGCTAAAGCATGGATGGACAGCCTAGTCTGGACCCTGAAGCCATGCAGAGTAGAAGAATGTAGCTCTTCTGCGCAGTCTCGTTGTTGCCAGTGGGAGGGGCGGAGGAGAGCTGGTGAACAGAGAGGTCGCTGTTGCCCATCACCTACCAGGGAGGATTTCTCCACCGTCCTGGAGACTCTGCTGCTGTGTAGAGGAGTCCTAGTTCTTTGCTGTACTCCCATTCAGAAGCTTAGTTTAACCTTTCCCTGTCTTCAGACATACACACTTTTTACAGGAGGGATCCGCAGATAACTACGTTGGTCAGGAGTGATCCGCCCCTCCCACTGGCAACATCGAGGCTCTCTGTGTCGTGGATGGACTTGGTCAGCTAGCTAGCTCTGTGTGAACGAGTACTAGGAAACTGTCTTCCTTCCCTAACCCCAAAGATGACTTTGTGTCGCTGGGGATTTGGGACTGTGTTTTGAGTTGTAAGCCCTTAGTTGAAAAAATTGTTTGGAAAAATATTTAGGCTTTATTTTGAAATCTCAACTGAAAGCTATAGCCCTTATTTTAAGACAATAAAAAACGTGAATGCTTAACTGAAGGGTCTGTGTCTTCTAACTCTTGTTTCAACAATGTAGTTTCAATGATAAGGTAATTTTTTTTAGCAGTAAGGTTGAAGCGTTCATTCTTTTGCGACAAACAAGTAAGTTACTTTTCCCAGTTGACTACTAAAGAGACTTGCACATGTAGTAAGGGCCTTGTTCCATGGCACAGAATTGAAACCCCAGACATTTTGGACCCATATACCTATATACCCATATAGATTTGGGAGTCATCACATAATCTGTATTTTATGTATATATATATAAATTATTTCTGTAAAATCTCTATATTTTGTACATAAAATATTGAATTATAAAATACAATTTAGACAGGGAAAGCACATTATATTTTATAGTGTTTAGTAATAATTGTTAGCTACTACTCATTAAATTATTCATTTTTATTAGCTATTATTCATAATTATATTAGCTATTAGTCACTAAGTTATTATTCTATTAAAAGATTTTACTAGGGGGCTAGAAAGGTGGTCCAGTGATTAATAGCACTTACTGCTCTTATAGAAAGCCCAGGTTCGGTCTCCAGAAGCCACATCTGGTAGTTCACAAACACCACCTGTAACTCCCCTTTTAGGGGACCCAATGTGCTCTTCTGGCCTCCACAAGTGTTTCATGCATGTGGTTACCATATAGACAAGAAGGCACACACACTCATAAGCATTTTTAAAAGGATTTTTATTAGAATGACTGCTTTTTGTTGTCAGCTATTTCTTATATGGTTTTTTCCCTTTACTAGCAGAGAATGTTACAAGTTTCAGACCACATCTAATTCAACAGTTTGTCACCAGCTCAGGGCATGAGGAAAGGGTTTACTTAAATGCTCATGCTACATTCGGCTGTGCTGTGGACTTAGTACCTGGACTAAGTACCTGGAGTCTCAGTGAAATCAAGGTGCAGTTTCTGAGATGGGCAGGATGAAGATTCACTGGTGGATAGACAGTGCAAACAAATGCTTCCTACCTAGAAGGCCCAGTGCCTGGAGGGAGGTGCAGGTGGGGTCCAAGTCGGTCTCCTTCAGCCTCCTGCCCTATCTTACTCTTCCTTGGAGACCTGGGTCCAAACCTCAAGCCTGGGCCTTGCAGGAACCTCATCGTATACTGTGAGCTGCCAGCCAGACTGAATTCCCTCTTTGTCCTAGGCCTGGTGACTTTGTCCAGTCTTCCTGTCATGCAGCAGGCCTCTCCAAACCCTTGGCAGAGTGGCAGTCCAGAAACAGCTCTTGGTAATTGCTCTACTTGAGCTCTCTGAGTCCTGATCCACGCCCCAAACAGGCCTGCCATAGCAAGACAGCCCTCCTGTAGCCCTGTGCCTGGAGCCTGACTTCTGAGATAGGGGCATCCTCATGCTGTTGGGTGGATACCTTAATGACCTGGCTCAGTGGGTATGATGGTTTGTATATGCTTGGCCCGGGGAGTGGCACTATTAGAAGGTGTGGCCCTGTTGAAGTAGGTGTGTCACTGTGGATGTGGGCTTTGAGACCCTCCTCCTGGCTACCTGGAAACCAGTATTCTGCTAGCAGCCTTCAGATGAAGATGCAGAACTCTCAGCTCCTCCTGCACCATGCCTGCCTGGATGCTGCTGTGCTCCTACCTTGATGATAATGGCCTGAAGCTCTGAACCTGTAAGCCAGCCCCAACTAGATGTTGTCCTTTATAAGAGTTACCTTGGTCCTGGTGTCTGTTCAAAGAAGTAAAGCCCTAACTAAGACGGTGGCAAAGTGCAGTTTTGACCAAGTCTAACAACCTGACTTTGATCCGTGGAACTCATGAGGTGGAAGGAGAAGACAGATTCCTTCAAGTTGTTCTCTGACTTACTTGTGTAAGCCATGGCATGTGCGTGCTCCTCTCCCCATGCAATAAATGTGATTATTATTTGTTTTTTAAAGAACAGAAACTTCATTTTAAAAAGTTAGACTGTGGATTTCAATCTTGTGAGATTGTTTAATGGTTAAGAGCACTTATTGCTCTTCCAGAGGAACTGGGTTTGGTTCCCGGCAACCACATGGTGGCTCAACAACCATTCTTAATTCCACTTCCAAGAGATGCCTTCTTCTGACACCGGGCATACACATGATGGACATATATTCACACAAGCAAAAACACTTGTACATATAAATAAATCTAAAACTTTCAATTGGATAGGATAGAATAGAATCCATGTTTGAAATCTTAACTTATTGGTTTATTTTTTAAGATTTTTAAAAATGATGTGTATATCTATGGCAATATGTACACATATGTATGGGAGGCCAGAGACACCAAATCCCCTGGATTTGGAGTTCAAGGACATTGTAAACAGTCAGACATAGCTGTTGGGAGCTGAACTTGTGTCCTCTGTAACAGGAGTGAGCACTCTTACCTGCTGAGCCATATCTAGTCCCTAATTTGGTTGGTATTCTAGGATCTCATTCTGTAACCCAGGCTGGCTTCAAAGTCACCCTGTAGCTCAGGCTTGCCTTAAATTGTGGCACTCCTCCTGCCTCAGCCTCCTGAGAGCTGGCATTCTGAGCCAGAGTAGGTCAGTGCCTCCAAGCTGTGCCCCTCCTGCTAATATGCTTTGTGACTTTATTTTTCCATGGACTTCTGTTACTTAGAATCTGTGGGAGAAACACATTGAGATTTGAACTGGAAATCTGTCTCTTAGGGGAGGGTTTGTATTTGCTTCTTGTAGATGCTGGATGCCCTTATCAGTCAGTAATAGTAGACAGTGTCTGTCAAGAGGTTTTCAGGATATATATGTAGTACCAACTGGGGCTGCAGAATCACGTAGTGAGTATGGTGAGTGTGAATTGTCACCAGGGAATTTCTCTCCCTGTTATCCAGCTTCATTGAGGATCTTCTTGGTTTTGGTCCCTTGTTTCAAGGTTTCTGCCAGTGGCTCCTACTAGATGTTCCACTCTTGATGGGCCCTGAACTTCCTCCCTGATGCACACATGGTTTTCAAGTCTTGGGTTCAAGGCTAGCAGAATTGAGCATTTGTCCTCGGTGTAAAAACTGCACCACTTGCAGCTCAGATCTCTACCTTTGCTTTGGGCTTCTAAAATTGCTTGTGTTCTTGCCAGCTCAGCAATACTTTGAAAAATATGTGTTATATTTTAATCAAGTATTTGTGGGTACTGTATCTTGGCTCCTCCCTTTTTGGAACAGAAGTTTTAACTTGCTATTTATATTATCTAATATCAAAATGTTTTATGAGCTGTGCATATGGGTGCACTCAGGAGGCAGAGGCAAGGTGAACATAAAATAAAAATAAACATTTTGAAAACTAAAAAAATGCATACAAAAATTATTGTTGTATCCATTTTAAGTATATAGTTCAATAGTGTGAAGAAAGTTTATCTCATGTAACCCACCTCCTTGCCAAACTACAACTATGTACTAGTTAAACATCAGCTCTCCATTCCCCACTCCTCCCTAGCCCCACTTCTGGCAACTGTTGTTCTACTCTCTGATACTGTCTGATACTATTGACACCTCACGTGAATGAAACAAGCTACACTTTCCCATAACTGGCTTATTTCACTTAGCATAGTGTTAGCCATGTTGTGACATGGGTTCAAATTTCCTTCCTTTCAAAAATCTTGAGCCATATGCCTTTAATTCCAGCAATTGGGAGATGGAGGCAAGTGGATTTCTATGGGATCCAGACAATTAATGCTACACAGTGAGCTCCATGCCAACCAAGGCTACACAGTGGGACCCTCTTACAATGACCCGCATACCCCAAAAAGCTTGAAACCTATGTTTTTTAAAGATTGTTTTTTATTATTTTCAACCATGTATATGTTCACATGAGTACAGGTCCTCACAGATGCCAAATGTAATACATTCCTTGGAGCATAAGTTAAATTATGAACCTTCTGACATGGGTGCAGGGGACTGAACTCAGATCCTCTGAAAGAGCAGAAAGTACTCTTAAACACTGAGCCATCTCTCCAATCCCAATCTTGTATTATTATAAAGACTTATTTTAAGTTATTTTCTATATAAATGAAAAGAAGGATAAAAAGCACACTGGTTTTGGGGCTTTCAAAAAGGCTAAGTAGATAAAAAACACCTGCCTGCTATCAAGCCTCAGGACCGTAGATCCATTCCTGAGATTCAAATTGTGTGACGATAGAACCAGTTCATTATCACAAGTTATCCTTTGACCTCCACATTTGTCCCCATCTCTAAATGAGCGGAATGAAAATCAAAATCAAAATATTCTGGTTTTAAAAAGGAGAACTTTCCTTTTTATCCACAGGAGTTCTGTGTGTACACACAGAGAATGGATGGTAACAATATAAGTACTGTTATAGGGTAATGAAGCAGAGAGAAATTCAAGTCACTTTTCAAGGACTTATTTAAAAAATATTGTGTGTGTGTGTGTGTGTGTGTGTGTGTGTGTGTGTAAGGGGGTGTGCAGAGTACAACTTTCAGGAGTCGGTTCTAGCTTCCTACCTTCTGGTTCCCAGGGATCAAATTCAGGTCAGACAGGCAGGAATGTTTATCTACTAAGCCATCTTAATGGGTCTCAAAGACTTGATGGCTGAAGAGAAGAAACACTAAAATCCCAGAGTATCTGGTCACAGATGGCACGTATAGCAAGCATTTGTTTGTTTGTGGTACGCATGTGGCCGACGGAGAGTGGAAGTCTCTGCTTTTCCCTTTGGGTACTGTCTTAGCTACTGTTCTATTGCTTGATGAGACACCATGGCCAAAGCAACTTTTATAAAATAATTTAATTGAGAGCTTGAATATAGTTTGAGAGAATTAGTCCATTATCATCATGGCAGGAGGCATGGTGGCAGGCAGGGAGGCACAGGTCTGAGAGTTTACAATCTTCCCAATATATAGGCAGGAAGGCAGAGACAGAGAAACTGGGCCTGGTATGGGCTTTGGAAACCACAAATCTAACTCCCAGTGACACACTTCCCATAAGACCACTCCTCTTCTAAGAAGACTACACTTACTAGTCCTTCCCAAACAGTTCCACAGTTTGGTGACTAAGCATTCAAATATATGAGCCTATGCTGGCCATTCTCATTCAAATCACCACAGGGACCCTCTATTTTATCAAGCCTGTATAAAGAAGGTGGCCCATGGTTCTGGTCCTATTATTAAGGGATACCTTTGTTCTCAGAATGATGTGAAAACTTAACAGCAATTCATAATTGTGTCTAGAGTAACTCATGGCCAAGTTAAGAAAGAGAAATCCATCCGTTTCTTAATTGTGACATATTTATTAATAAGACTATGAAATTGCCAGGTGGTGGTGGTGCATGCCTTTAATCCCAGAACTTGGGAGGCAGAGCCAGGTGGATTTCTGAGTTCAAGGCCAGCCTGGTCTATAAAGTGAGTTCTAGGACAGCCAGGGCTACACAGAGAAACCCTGTCTCGAAAAACAAAACAAAACAAAACAAAAAAAAGACTATGAAATTACCAATATTTAATTCTTTGACTTAACAAAAAAACGCCTTTTACATCATTCAATCTAATAGAATTCTGTGACTACTTTCCTTCATCTATCAGAATAAATTATTCTTTACTTTTTATAACAAAAAGCACGACCTGGCAGCTAAAGTTGCATGCAGTTGATGTAAATAGACTTGAATTTGGATCCTTGCTCTTTGGCTATGTAGATGTGTGGACTAAGTCCCTTTGTGGGAGCTTTCTACCTGAATCATGCATATCAGAACCAGACTTCTCCCAGAGGGCTGCTGTGAATTGAAAAGAAATAAGAGTTATAAAATGTTTATCAGGATCCCTGGCGTGTAGGAATTTCTCACACCATAACTTACTATTATGACTCCCAAAACCAGGAAGGATAGCATGTTAAGGTAAAGTGATATTAACTCATGTGTCTTAGTTCATTTTCCTGTTGCTGTGATAAAACACCCCAACAAAAGCAATTCAAAAGAGAAAGGGTTTACTCTGGCTCACTGTTTAAGGGTGCATACAGTCCATCATGGCAGGGAACTCAAGGCAAGAAGAACGAACTTAAAGTAACTGGTCACATCACATTGATAATCAGGAAGCTGACAAGGATGACTTCCTGTCCCTTCTCTATTATGTACACATGAGTGTACACGTGAGTAGCCCTGTGTAGGGAGTGGTTCTGCCCACAGTGGAGATGGGTCTTCCCACATCAGTTCACATAATCAAGATAATCCTCTGCAGCCATTGTCAGAGGCTAATTATCTCTCAAGAGGAATATCTCCTGGGTGATTCTAGATTCTATCAAATTAACAATTAGCATCATTACAGCATATTAAGGTAAGGTGATATCACATAGTGAGGTTGGCCTCGTGTCCTCCATTTCCCCACTGTCCTTAACTGGAATATGCAACCTTGAACTACCAGCAAAGCAAGGGAGGACCACGGTGGTGAATGTCTGTGGCCTGTCCTTAGCTCTCCTTTCTAGAGTACGTGTCCCCTAAGGATAAAGGTGTTACAATGGCATGTCAGTGCTGAATACTCAGACTTCAGAACAGAATGCTATAAGGGACAAATAACTATGACTTGTAATTTTCCAGTTTTGTATTTTGTTTGGAAATTAGCTGGCTTCTGCTTGCTGCATTTAGTGTGTACCAGACAGTTCAAAATGAAAGGTTTGTGTTGTAATTTTAAAATTCATCACATTCAGCCAGACCGTGGTGGCACACACCTTTAATCAGGGAGGCAGAGGTAGGTGGATCTTTGTGAGTTTGAGGCCAGCCTGGTCTATAAAATGAGTTCCAGGACAGACAAGGCTAACAGAGAAACCCTGCCTCAACAAACCAAAAGTAAATGAAATTTAAAACGTAAAAATTAAGCACATCTCAAGGATCCTCACACGAGGTACTCAACAGTGTTTAACAATGTGAGTCGGTGAGTCTAACCACAGTGAAGGTTTGGAACATCCACTCCTCACTGCTGTAAGGTCACCTCTCGGAGGCAAGAGCTTGGAAAGGAGGAAATAAAAGAACCAGAGGCATGCTGGGTCACATTCAGCTCACGGTCTTTGCATTACAGAGCAGGGATTTTTTTTTTTTTTGATGAGGGACTGCACACTGACCTAGCACTCATTCATACACTGAAGATCAGAGAGGCAGTGCATCTGGTCCGAGCTTGATTTGCCTTGATGCTTCCTGTGTGACCCTTAAGGTCATGAATATTGTATTGGAAAACTGTCACATACTGTTGGTCTTAGTTACATTTTTATTCCCATGAAGAGACACCATGACCAAGGCATCTTATGAAAGAAAGCATCTCATTTGGAGCTTGATTATAGTTTCAGAGTGTCACTAGGATCCATGACTGTCATGGTGGGGAGCATGGCAGGAGGCAGGCAGGCATGGCCTGGAGCAGCCGATAAAAGCTTACATGCTAAGACAACAAACACAAGACAGGGAGAGGACTAACTGGAATGGCATGGGCTGTTGAAAACTCAAAGCCCACCCCCAGTAGCACATATTTTCCAACAAGGCCACACTCCTTTCCAAACAGTTCTACCAACTGAGGCCAGGCATTCAAACATACGAGACTGTGAGGACGGTGATGGTTTGCATATGCTTGGACCAGGGAGTGGCACTATTAAGAGGTGTGGCCTTGTTGGAGTCGATAAGGCCTTGTTGGAGAAAGTGTGTCACTGTGTGGGTGGACTTTGAGACCCTTCTCCTAGCTGCCTGGAAGCCAGTCTTCTATTTTCCTTCAGAACAAGATGTAGAACTCTCAGCTCCTCCATGTCTGCCCGGACACTGCTATGCTTCCTGCCTTGATGATAATGGACTGAACCTCAGAACCAGTAATCCAGCCTCAATTAAATGTTGTCCTTTATAAGACTTGCTTTGGTCATGGTCTCTTTACAGCAATGGAAACCCTAACTAGGGCATAGGTCATTCTTATTAAAAACACCATATGTTTTGATCTCACTGAGAAACTCCATCTGGAAACAGGGTTGAACTCCACCTCCAATTCAAACCTAAATAGATTTGTATCAAAGTGTCCTCTATGAACCCTTATCTTAGTATGAACTGGGCCTCCCTTGCCTCTCTGTGACACAAAGAAAAAATGATAATAAGCATCTAAGAGTGTTTGAAACACTGTGACCTTGAGAACACCTAAGGCAAGCCATTTTGGGGAAGGGTGATTATTGTTTGTCCCCTAATACGGAAGTGTCATCCATGGGAAGTGGAAGCCAGAACCTCAGCCGTGAGAAGCTCATCTGTGAAAAGAAAGCTCTCAGTCGCCAACTGTGGCTGACTGCCTCAGTTTCTTCAGTTGGATTGATTGGATGATGTTGTCTCTCTGTTGTTTCCTGCTTATTCTTTTACTTGGTGACCTCGCCCAAGAGACTCCTGATGTCTGCTGTACTCAGGATTCCTGATTTGCTTGAGCTGGCTGCCTCAGTGAGCCTCCAGTTGATTTCTGCTAGATGATCATGGGTGCCCAAATTGATAGTGTTTTGCTGTCTGTCTACTGATTCTGTCTCCTACTTGCCATTTATTCTTTTAATTTTATTTGCTATATATTTAATAAACTCATTCATTAAAAACCGGAAGCATGGCTATTGAAGATCATTCTTCAGACCATAGGAAACACTTGGCAAGTCCTTTGAACTTCCTCTGTCTGTATTTCCTGAAAGTTTGAGGTGATAATTGAAGCTCTCTGGTTATCAGTGTTAAAACCATTAAAACAGTACATAACAGAGCCAGTGACATATCCCAAACCTTAAAATCCTTTTGAAATGACCACATAAAATTGTTTATTTTAAAATCTTAAACTTTCAGGAACCATTCAGGTTTAGGGAAGGCTATTTGGAAAATGATGTAAGGGAACTTGGGTCTCTTGATTACATTTCTAATCCTAACTGATTGCATTTGAACAGACCCCAGAGAAGGGGCAACGAGTTCAGATCAAAGATATAGCCAGGTTGTAGCATTTGATGACGGGCACAGGAAGGTTGACAGGCAACTGGCTCCTATAACCCAGGCTCTAGGGCCTACATGGCTGCTGACCCTGTCCTTTCTAAGGCAGAGTTCTGGAGTATGAGGAAAACATCAGTGGGTACCCAGCAGGCAGCTCTGAGGGCTGGAAGTGTGACTTGGGAGAGAGCGTTCAGAGCATCGGTGGACACCCTGACGAAGCCGTCCTTGAGAATCATCGGTCCACTGGACCTGCAGCCTCACTTCTGTTCCCTTCTATGGTATAGAGGCAAATCTAACAACATGGTATAAACTTCCTCTTTCTGAAGTAACTTAGGAGGAAATCCTAACTAGTGAGTTCAAATTCTCTTAGAACATGGCCCAGGGGGTAGGGAAGGACAAGAGCCAGTAGAATTCAGTTTCCTGACAGTCCTGGTGGTACATGCCTATAATCCCTTCACACAGGAGCTTTCCACTAGAGTTTGGGACTTCAGGGAAGGGGAGGCCACATAGAAGACATTATCTATGAAAACCAGTTCGTAAACATACACATCTTTGATTTACACCTTCAGTTTGGTTATCACTGATGTGTAAAGTGTTCAGCTGCTATGAGAGGCTTTTACTCAACCTCTGAGGTTGTGGAGAAACAGCAAAGTCAGGCAGACGTTAAGAGATATTTTCCCCCCAAATCCCACAGCTATTATGGAGGAAGGTGCATCAAAGTTCAAGTGTTTACAGTCTAGACTTTTGAGACTCCCTCCAGCCACTAGCTGTGGAAACAGTCAGTCCTTCTGGTCTGGCTCACCCCATCCAACCTTTGCATTCTCTTTGCCTTGCAATTTTCCCCCACTCGACACACTCTTGTGACCTACAGGTGGAAGGGAAAGGGGAAGTCATCCCAGGACTTGGCCCAGTCGAATGAGTGTCAGCTTCCAGCACCGGGGAGATGAGGGTTTAGCCCTCAGGCTAGCTATAATTAGCCAAGTGGGGGCACTGCTGGGATCTGTACACAGCAGTTCTAAACAGACTGGGAACCTGAGTGAGGGCAAGCAGAAGCCTGGTGTCGCCTGCCTGGGATTAAAAGAAAACGAGTGGAAAGCAGGGGTTTGGTCCTGGGCCAGATGGCTGCAGGTGTTTGCGGTTCTCTTGCACTTGGTGAGACCTATAGTTAGTTAGCGCCATATAGCCCACTATTCCAAAGTTAGTGTGTCACCGGGCGGAGTGAGGGACTGACAGCAGAATCGAAGACAGTTCTGTTTTCCTGAGTGCAGCTCGGGCATACTTTTCTCATGCCTGGTCACCTGCAGCAACCTCACAAGCCTGAGTCGTGAGCTTCTGGAAGATGGCAAGCCTTGCCTCAGACTTGGAGCGTGTCTCCCTTCCTATCCAGAAGGACAGTCTTGAACTCCCTGTATCTGACCGAAGAACCGTCTCCCGGTCTCCCTCTTCCGATGACGATCCCGGCTTGCTTTCCTTTTCTCTTGCAGAGCCTGGCCCGCCTAGCCCCTTGGTCTCCGGAAACCTTCCCTTTCTAGCTTCAGCCCCGGAGAAAGGGAAGAAGCGGGATGACAGCGACGACTCGGTGGAGCCGGAGATGCTGTGCAGCTTGGAGCACCCCTGCCAGTTCTTCACTGAAGCACAGAGACTGCGCGAGCAGAAGCTGCTGCTGGATGAAGAGGTGTCTGTAGGGGGACAGGTATATGGGGTGCATCGGGTGATCTTGGCTGCAATTAGCAGCCTCTTCCGAGGCAGGCTGCTGGGCGGCGGGGGTCAGCAGCCTGGCTTCAGCCTTGATGTGACCCCGAGGGCCTGGGAGGCTGCGCTGACCTTTGCCTACGAGGGGGTGCTGGGCCCCGCCTCACAGGACGAAGTGCTGGCTGCTGCAGAGGCGCTGGGTGCACCCCGGGTGAAGAAGGCGGCCCAGCTGAGGCCAGAAGGGCTTGGCAAAACCTGGGAAAATGAAAAGAAGCTCAGCCAGGCAGAGGAGCTGAGGGAGAATCTGCACAGCATTGAGCGTCTGTATCGAGAGGGCATCGGGTGCGACCTGGAGCTGGAGGCAGAGGGCTACCGCCTGCGGGGTGAGAGCCAGTGAGGCAACTGCCAAGAATGCATGTCGCGGGGAGTTTTGTTTTGCGGGGCTAAGGATGGAACCTAAGGCCTTACTTCCACTCTACCACGGAGTCACACTCCTAGCCCTGCGACATAGTTTTGTATCATTGCTCCAGCAAGAATGTCCTTTTTGGTGTTTTTCCAGTGTCACCAAGAAGTGCACATGCGCAGTTGAATTGTTTTCCTAGACGCCTGGACAGATTTGAACTGATGGTTCAGGCTTTTTTTTCCCCTCCCCAGTAGCTAGAATTTCCAGCCAGATGGCTAGGGCTTAGAGTACAGTCCGTGGCAGCAAAGCAAGGAGAAAGAGACTGACTCAAACAAATTAGCTAGAACCGTTTGCCATCTACACAGCACACAGCAAAGGGCAGCAGAGGCAACCAGTACAAGTTTCCCAATGTGTCCTTTCTCCTAGGTGTGTTTGAGTCTGGTTAGCAGACGCCAGTCCTCTTCCTCTGTGCAGTTGTCTCCTATGCAGTTATACCAAGATATGTCTGTCCTGGGAAATGGAATCTGTAATGAGACACAGCACAGCTTAACGTTACAGTAGATTTGCTTATTGATTACCTAGTTCAGGGCTAATAATTTTCAAATGAAGAAACCAAGCAAAGTGTGGTGGCTCATGTCTGTAATTCCAGCACTAAGGAGACTGACTGTATAAGAGAATTGCCAAGAGTTTGAGGCCAGCCTGTGCTACATAGGCCAGTGTGGACAACACTGTGAGTTCCTATCTCACAAACCAAAGTGAAAAAGAAAAAAAAAAGAAAAGAAAAGAAAAAAAGAAATCTAGTAGTGCCTTGTGACCTATACCTGTAACACTTAGGAGGTTGAGAAAGGAGAATTGGCATGAGTTCAAGGTCAGCCTAAGCTGACTCCAAAGCATGCCCAGTCACACCACTAAGTGCTAGTGAGGGTACTCCAGAGGAAAGCCATCCCTAAAGGTTTTCTATTGTCCTGTGGCACTAGCAAGAGGGTGATGCTTCAACATTTCATAATAGCTGTAACATTTTCACGAAGGAATAAATTTAAATGTATTCATTCATATCACTGTGTGGGAACCCATTACTTAAAAATCTTAGAGCTTTTCACAATTGAGCCTCAGATAAAAATGTTGATTGGTGATACGAAGGCTGAGCTAGTTTAGCCCATTTTCCAGAATGAAGATTTTTCCTCAGACAGCACAGAGCAGGAAGCTGTAACTGATGTTTGCTACTTGGGAACTACTAGGCCACTACATACTGCATATATATATAAAGGAAACACAATTAGTATCCTTTTGAGAGTTACACATTCTGGTCAAGAAAGCATCGAATGTGTAAGGCTTTCTGAGATATTTTTAGCAGAGTGTTCTTCTTTCTATCATGAAACACTTCAAACACAAAGCAAAAACAACACATGCATTCATCATACCGGCATAGCGATTAATATGCTACTATGTCCATTTCATCTCATTCTTTCTAGTTGGCATTTTATTGAGGGATATGTGTTTTAAAACAAAGCAGAGGCTAGAGAGATGACTTGTGGTTAAAAGCTCGATCTAGTCTTCCAGAAGACACAAGCTCAGCTCTCAGCATCCACACTGGACACATCACAACTGTCTTGGGAACCCATACTCCCACACACATACCCACACATGGACACACACATAAACATAATTGGAATAATAAAAATATCTTTTCAAAGGATATTTGAGCTTTTGCTTTTTGTTGTATTTTTTTTCTTTTGATGAAGTGTCTTACCGAATTCCCCAGGTCAGTCTTAAGTGAATCCTGCAGCCCAGGCAGGCTTTGAGCTTACTACCCTCTTGCATTAGCCTCCAGGTAACTGGGGTTACAAAGCCTTAGACAAAGCAGCACACCCCTATTTTTTTAACTCTTCTGTACTTAAAAGTTATTACTTTTAATTATTCGTGTGTGTGTGTGTGTGTGTGTGTGTGTGAACAGCAGGACATTATAGTACTCCTGTGCTGTGTACAGTCGAAGGACAGCTTGTTGGAAGCAGTCTTCGCCTTCCACCATGTGGGTCCCACAGTTAGAACTCAGGTCCTCAGTCTTGGAGATGATTTCCTTTACCCACTGAGCCATCTTGCCTGCCCCTGCTTCTTTCTTTCTTTTCTTAGAGGCTTATTTTATGTATGCATGAGTGCCTGCATGTATGTCATGCACCACGTGTGTGCCTGGTGCCTACAAAGGCTAGAAGGGGGTGTCCAATCCCCTGGAACTGGACCTACTGGACCTAACTGTAAGCTGCCAGGTGAGTGCTGGAAACCAAAACCATGTTCTCTGCAAGAGCAGCAGGTATGCCACTGTGCCTGGCATGGGGAGAGCCAAGATGGCTGATGGCTGTGAACTCGTAAATCTATGAATGGAAAACCCTTATTTTGTATACGATGCAGTGATACCTCTATAAGTTACACTTTGCACTATTCAGTTTACTTTATGTCCCCTGTTAGCAAATGCTGTCTATGGGAATTTTCTCAACTCGATTCATTAAGACTGTTTTTCTAACTGACATGCTCCTAAAACACCAAAGTGTCCTCTAGATAGTAACATGAGAATAATACATGGTACTTGAAAAATGTCAAAATAGAGGATGCATATTGGTAGCTCATGTCAGTGAGTTCCAGACTTGCCAACACTAACTACATTGTGAGATCCTGTTTCCAAAAACAAAGAAAGAAGGAGAAAAAGAGGAAGATGTTAAAGCAGAGTCCCTAGGTCACTGTTTTGACCTATGGAATCATAATCCAGGGAGGGCAGGGAGGGTCCTGAAAGCTGCACTTTGCTTGATAATCTATTGCGGTACTGGGGATGGAATCCAGGCTTTGCACACACTAGACACGTGCTATACACCACAGGACTTCATTCCCAGCATGAAAGCTACAAGCATTCTATGCTATTCCTGTGGCTTGGCCGATGGCCTTGCTGGACCCAAACTGCGGGTTAGGATTGTAGCTAGCTGTCATGCAACACCCGTGGTTTCCTCTGCTCCCTCTCTACTGCAGTGCACCGAGTAGCCCTGGCTTGTGGCAGTGAATTCTTTGGGGCCATGCTTCTGAGTGGGATGAGGGAGTCCCAGGGCACAAAGGTGTCTCTGCGTACCATCTCTTCCCAAGACCTGAGACTCCTCGTCTCTTTCGCCTACTCTGGAGTTGTTCGAGAAAGATGGCCAGGATTGCTAAGAGCTGCCCAGGCTGCTCTGCAGTACCAAAGCTCTTCCTGTCTGGATTTGTGTCAGAGAGCCTTGGCACGGAGCCTCTGCCCTGCCCTTTGCCTAGCTTTGTTCCCTATGATTGATGCCCCTGGCTTGGAGAAAGTCTGGGGGAAAGCCCACCATTACCTCCTCAGCCACCTGCCTGCTGTGGCTTCGTGCCCTACCTTCCCGTCATTGCCGGTGACCTGCCTGGCTGAGCTCCTGGATAGTGATGAGCTCCATGTACAAGAAGAGTTTGAGGCTTTCGCAGCTGCACGGTGTTGGCTGGCTGCCAACCCCGAGACCCAGGAGGCAGAGGCCAAGGCCCTCCTGCGATGCGTCCGCTTTGGCCGCATGTCTACCAGAGAGCTGCGAAAGGTGCGGGCGGCTGGGCTCCCCCCACCCCTGCCCCCGGATCTGTTGTACCAGCTGATGGTGGAAGCTGACGTTCCAGGTCAAGAGAGATGGAGGAAGCCTGACCAAGCCCTGGTAGTGATTGGTGGAGATGGGCTTAGACCTGACATGGACCGAAGAAAGCCATCTTGCAAAGTGTGGTGGGCCCGGGCTTTTCACTGTGGCATGGGTCTGGTACGAACTATGGAGTGGTGCCGGCTGCCTAATTTGCCTGCCCCAGGGCGCTTTCGGCATGGAGCTGCGAGCCTGACAGGAAGTGAACTCTATGTATGTGGGGGACAGGATTTCTACAGCCACACCAGCACTCTGGCTTCAACTCTCAGGTATCTGTGACCGACCACAGAAATTGCTAATGCTAGCCAGCCATAGACTCCCAGAGTCACCCTCTTCATATCTTGTCCCATTGTGTCCAGGTGGAGTTCCAGCCAAGAAGACTGGGAGGAGATGGCACCTTTGTGCCAGGCTCGGAGCTTCTTCCCTTTGGTGGTATTTGATGGACAGCTTTATGCCCTAGGTGGACGAGACAATGGTATTGCCCTCAATTCTGTTGAGACCTATAACCCTGAACTCAATGTCTGGAGGTAAGCAGGCAAACGGACAACAAAGAGAAACTAGATATGGCGTTGGGCGTGGTGGCACATCCCTGTGATCCTAGCGCTGCTAAGGTGGGAGCCTAGGCTATCTAGTAAAATCTGGCTCAAAATAGAATGGAACAAAATACAGTTGAGCATCCCGGTTGCCTGATCACACGTTCTCTTCTCCCTTAGGCCAGCGCCCGTTCTTCCAGCACCGTGCTTCGCCCACGCAGCTGCCATCCTTGAGGACCGATTATATGTAAGCGGTGGCTGTAGTGGGACTGGCCAGTTCTTGGACTCACTGATACACTATGACCCCAAACTTAAGCGGCCTGGGACACTTCTGAGCCCAATGGGAGTTGCCCGGGCTGGCCACGTGATGGCTGCACTGAGTGGGAAGCTGTATGTGGCAGGTGGAGTAGGTGACACTGGGGACCTCCTAAGCTTCGAGGCCTATGAACCAAAGACTGATGGCTGGACCCGGCTGGCATCCTTGCCCTCCCCCCATGTAGGGGCCGCAGGTGCTGTGCTGCAGGGGGAGCTCCTGGTACTAGGGGGCTACAGCCACCGGACTTATGCCATCTCCCACCTTGTTCATGCCTACTGCCCTGGTCTGGACCGCTGGCTGTGCCTGGGAACTCTGCCAAGGCCTCGGGCTGAGATGCCCGCCTGCATCTTGACATTGCCCAGTGTGCAGCACATAGCGTTGGTTCCCACTCAGCACCAGAACAAACCTGCTGGATGACTGAGGATCAGATCAGCAGGTTGTGAGGGAGGGAGGAGTAAGCAACACCATGACACAAGGACAGAAATTATGAGAGGGTAAGACGGTCTTATTGCCTGTTTACTTTAAAAAATATTATTATTAGGAAGGTTCTTTCTATTGTAGCTCTGGCTGGCCTTGAACTTGATATATAGCCTGGGTTGACTTCAAACTCAAAATCCCCTGGGTGCTAGGATTGCATGCTCTTCTACCCCACCTTGATTGAGAGGCATGATGATGATGATGATGATGATGATGAAGACTGACAGACTCTCTTGTATCCCAGGCTGACTTACAACTCCCTATGTAGTCAAGGATGACCCTGAGCTCCTAATCCTCCTGCCTCCACCCTGAAAGAGTTGGGATTATAGGTACATACTATGACCCCTGATTTGTACTAGTGATCAAACTCAGGACTTCCTGCATCCTAATTAGGTATTCTGCCTACTTACCTCTATCCTTAACCCTAAAAGAAGGCTTTATTCTTTCTGTTTGCTTGTTTTGAATTGTTTACTATTTATTTTATGAATATGGGTGTTTTGCTTGCATATATGTGAACGCATGTGTATCAGGTGCCTGCAGAGGCCAGAAGAGAACCCCAGATCCTCTGGAACTGGAGTTAAAGATGGTCATTAGCAACAGTGTGGGTGCTTGGAACTGAACCCTGGTCCTTGGGAAGAGCAAACCGCTGAGCCATCTCCCCGGCCTCTTCCTTTGTGATCTGAGGCAGTCTCATTATGTAGTTCAGATGGGAAGCTTTGCTCTTGGTGGTATTTTACTCCAAGCTGGACCTCCAAGCTCATAAACTGCTTTTGTATATGATCTCTACTAAGAAAAGGGTGCTTCTGGAACTCATGGGAAACAGGCCTTGGAGCAAAGATCGGCAGGTAAATATTTGAGTGTGAGAGGCAACCAGGAAGAATCCACAAGGATTAAAGAGGAATTTTCGATGAAAGAAGTACAGTTAGTTGGGAGCTAAAAGTGGAACTTATTAGTAGGAGTACCTACTTGGCATACATAGGTTCTGGTTCTATAAATTCTGGAATAAAAAAAGTTAAAACAAAACAAACAAACAAAAAACCCAAACTTCAGTAGTCAAAGTGTAGGGACCAGGAAAATACTGGGACATTTTGGAAATCAGTGGAAGAGTTTGGGGGGAACTAATCAGCCCTCCCTTTCTTAGCACTTGGCACCTTACTCTCTCATCTGCAGGATACCTGAATTCTCCTAACGATATTCTCTCTTGGGAAGTTTTGTAGGCCCAGCCTTTGTTCCACAGGCTGCCTGTGGAGTCTTTTGGGTTCCATTTGAGATAGAAATGCCCATTAGGTCTGGATATATCTGTGTACACTGGGAATCCTGGCCCTTGAAAGGAGGAAGTGGGAGGATCAGGATTTGAAACTGTTTCAAGAAAACCAAACCAAACCCAACAAAACAAACAAACACCAAAAGGGAGAAGATTTGCACAGCACAGGAACCTGAAGTCAGGCTGGACTTCCAGGGTGAGGTGGGAGTACTCAAGGGGTCTGGGAGGAGAAAGACAGAGGCCAAGGAGGGAGAATCCATGGTAGAAAATGGAAAGAATGAGGTTGAGAGGGTGGGAGAATCCACTCAAATGTCTTTCCTTCCCTTTGGATGAACTCAAGAACCAGGACTAGAAAAAAGAAATTCCATGGTTTCAAGATGGTGGGAGAGCATGGCTGAGGAAGTGAAAGATGAAAGGCAGTTGGGAAGGAAGTTTCTTCCTGTCAGCCCCTCTCCCCTTCACATTATTTCGAACCTCTTTTTCTCTATTTTTTGTTTAGGTTTTTGTTTGTTTTGTTGTTGTTTTAGACAAGGTCTAATGTAACCTAGGCTAGCCTCAAACTCATTGTGTAGCTGAGGTTGTTGTCTTTGAACTTTTGATCCTCCTTGCTTCCAACACCAGAATCCTGGGGTTACAGGTGTGGACCACCATGATGGGTGAAATGTCTTTGTTTAAGATAGGCAAGGAATATAGTTGGAAATGAGAAAGTTTACGTAGAATACATAAAAGAAAAAAGAAGATTGAAAAAGGAAAGGAAGAGGGAATGGGGGTGGTGGTGCACATTTTTGTTTGTGATTTGTTCATAAAGATGAGCTTAAATAAAAGTTTAACATGGACAAAATCATTCTTGTCTGAATGTCTCTGCTATGAACAGCATTCAAAGTAAAAGTCCCTGTAATTTGGCTTCTATATCATTATTCTCTGAAACTACCCTTCATTCATTATTTCTATGATCTTCTCACCAAGGAGCAAACCATAGCCACCGTCATCCCACCCACCCCCCATCTTTCTTCAGGGTCTGACTGGAAACTGAGTCTCCTCCTAAACTGTCTCTGGCTCCAGAGACAGCAGAACCTTGTAGGAGAGCCTTCTATCCTTCTCTAATCCAAAGGGCAGAGAGCCTCCTGGGGGTGTGGTGGGGGTGTGGTTTTGTCCCAGGTGAAGCTGTCATTAAGGTTTGAAAACCATGCTCCCAACACTGCCAATATGGGCATGACTTTTCTGGACAGGGCACGGCTGCTGCACAAATAAACTCACATGGCCTCTGACTGTATGCACAAGGTCAAGCCAGACAAAAACTCCAGCAAAGAGAAGGGAGGGTCTCACAAAATAACGCCCCTACCTGGGTAGCTATCGGGCAATTGATGGATGCTGGGGATGGGAGAATGAAGCTTTTTTTCCCCACATTTATTTGTCTGTCTATCTATCTATCTATCTATCTATCTATCTATCTATCTATCTATCTATCTATCTATGCATGTATATGTACAAGTGCAATTATCACAGCACTTGAGTGAAGGTCAGAGGACAACTTGCAGAATCAGTTCTTTCCTTCTTCTATGTGGGTCCCAGAAGTCATTCTCAGGTTATCAGGCTTGGTGACAAGTGCCCTTATCCACTGAGCCATCTTGCTGGCCCACCTTTTTTAAAAAATTAAATTTTAGCTGGGCAGTGGTGGCGCACGCCTTTAATCCCAGCACTTGGGAGGCAGAGGCAGGCGGATTTCTGAGTTCGAGGCCAGCCTGGTCTACAGAGTGAGTTCCAGGACAGCCAGGGCTAGAGAGAAACCCTGTCTCGAAAAACCAAAAAAAAAAAAAAAAATTAAATTTTATTATTATGAGGTGTGTGTATCCATGCCCATGTGTTTTGTATGAATGTGGGCACTCATAGACCATGGTGCACATTCTGTATTGCTTCTGTTACTATAAAACACTAACAAAATCAATTTGGGAAGGAAGTTTTATCTTAGAAGTTACAGCCTGACATTGGAGGGCAGGAGTTTGAGGCTGGAACTGGGAATCAGGAGCTGAAACAAAGACTATGGAGGAATGCTGCATACTGGCTTGCTCTCCATGGCTTGCTCAGACTTGTAAAGCCTAGAACCATCTGCCTAGGCATAGCTCTCCCCATAGAACAGGGCCCTCCCACATCAATCAAGAAAATGCCCCCACAGACATGCCTATAGGCCAATGTAATTGAGGTAAATCCTCAGTTGAGGCTCCCTATTCCCAGGTAACTCCAATTTGTGTCATGTTGACAAAATCTAGCCAGCACAGTGCATATGAGAGGTCAGAGGAGAACTCTGGGGAAATAGTTCTCTTTTTCCACAAGGAGTTCCAGAGAATGAACTTAGGTCCTCAAGCTTTTACAGTTAGTGGAAGCTTTTACAGACTAAGCTGTCTTGCAGGCCCACAATCCATTCTTTATAAGAGGAAGAAAATAAAGGTAGGTTCAACACCTATGGAGCTTAGGAAGCAAAGAAGAGTGGTTCTATAAGTATAGTCTTGGGGCAATATGACTATGTAAGAACTGAAAGCCTGCTCTCTCTCCTGCTTGTTCTCCCCCGGCCCTCTTCTTTGTCTATCTCTCTGTCTTTCCATTTTCTCCCCTTTCCACGTGGTCATGGCTTTTCTTATCTATTTTCTCCTCTTTGTCTTTCTATCTCTTTTCTCTTCCTATTTGCTTAATAATAAAACATCAAAGCTAAAAAAAAAAAGAACTGAAAGCCTGGCTCACAATCACACGTGAGACTTGAAGACAATCCTAATTACTTCTAAGTGTTGATTGTGTTCTGAATCCTGGCTAATTTCTGCGATAAAAGAGTTGTACATAAACAGTGTGGGTTTGTTACAGTTCCTGATAACTCCTGAAAATATATGTGTTTGTGTGTACCCATATATATACACACATGGGTTCATCTCTGAAGGGTGTTCATGGACTGTTACTATAGCCAACTCAGAATATAATGAAGTGTGTCCCCTCCTAGAATAATGAAGTAGATGAATCCTTGAAGGCCTACTGAGCTAGAATCAGGAAACTGACATGAGGCCCAGTTCAGTTGATGCTTCGGTATCTCTGGATCAGTCATTCAGTCACTCTCTATGCTAATGTCCTAGTCCATAATTATACTATAATTGCCTATACTATAAACACTACAATGTTACTACAGTTCCAACTATGGAGGCATATTTGAAAAAGTGGCCTCTATAGGCCACAAATCAGGTTCTCAGGCCGTGTCCTTTTAGATCAACAATGCCAAGCACAGTGGTCAGTATGTTGTGGCAGGCCTCTGAGAGTTAGCGTCTTATTCCAGTTTAATAGTACTCCGAGATACGGCTGTAAGTTCATATGAACTTCAACTGGGTCTGAAGTATTTAGAGGGTAAGGGCTCACCAACTATGGTGGTTTGATTATCTGGCCTCCATAGGGTCTTGTGTTTGAAAGTTTGGACTATGGGGAGTGGCACAATTAGGAGGCACAGCCTTGTTGGGGTAGCCGTGACCTTGCTGGAGAAAGTATGTCACTGTGGGGGTGGGCTTTGAGGTCTTCTATGCTTACTCATCTCCCAGTGTGCAATCCTGCTGCCTCCTGATCAAATGTAGAACTCTTGGCTCCTTCAGTGCCGTGTCTGCCTGCATGCTGCCATGGGTCCCATCGTGATGACAATGGACTGAACCTCTAAAAGTGTAAGCCAGCCCCAATTAAATGTTTTCCTTTATAAAAGTTTTCTTGGTCATGGTGCCTCCTCACAGCAATGAAACTCTAAGACAGAGAGAAAAGTGGAAGGAGGGTGAGGCTGTGAACTCGCAAAGCCTGGTCCCTGTAACACACCTCTTCAACAAGGCTACACCTCCTAAACCTCCCTAAACCATGACAACTGAGGATGGAGTTCAGATACCTATGAGCCTGTGGGGATTATTTTTCATCCAAGCCACCACAAGGAGGGAAAAAATGTTGTAGAAATAATAGAAATAATACCCAGTAATAGAATATAAATACCCAGTCCTGACCTTTATTAGAAAAAAATAAGAGAAACCAAAAACCTAAAACCAAACCCATGGTTCAGAATACTGAGGCTTTGATACTGTCCCAGTACAAGAAACCATAGCAATCAGGGAACACCCCAAATCTGAATTGACTTAATTGGAATGTATTTATTTGTTTGTTTGTTTATTGGAGGGGAGAGGCTCATGCAACATGGGGCCAGATCAGACCAGTTTGAGAGCTGTGAAAGTGGAAAAACTGAGGGAAACAAGTATCCGTCCCTTCTTAAGATAGAGCTTGCACAACCTGAAGCGTGTGATGGGCTTAACAGAGCCGAGTTCATACGATAGTCGAACAGGAATCTGAGCAGAGCAGGGTGATGCACAGGCGGAGACCAGATGACAGCCTGCAGAAGACAGTTTTCTCCTTCAGCCACGTTAAAGGAGGGTCGGGAGAACATGTGCTCCACTATGTTCATAGCAGTCTTATTTGTAACAGCCAGAAGCTGGTAACAACCCAGATGTCCCTTAACTGAAGAATGGATGCAAAAAATGTGGTACATTTACACAATGGGATACTATTCAGCAATTAAGAACAAAGACGTCATGAATATTGCAGGTAAATGGACGGAACTAGAAAATATCCTGAGTGAGGTAATTCAGGCCCAAAAGGATATGCACGATATGTACTCACTAATAAGTGGATATTAACCAAAAAGTACAGAATACCTAGGATACAACCCACAGACCATAAGAACTTAACAAGCAGAAAGGCCCAAGTGAGGATGCTTCAATCCCACTTAGAAGGGGGAAAGAAAATAATCACAGGAGGCGGAGGGAGGGAGGGATCTGGGTGGGAGAAGGGAGGGGTAGTGGGAGGGGAAAAGAGGAACAGAATCAGGTATGGTGTGGGGGCCAAGAGAGAAACCCAGAGGGCCAGCAAAATGGATGGAAATGGGGGACCCTCTAGAGAGTACCAGAAACCTGAGAGGTGAGAGACTCAATGAGGGTGACCACAGACAAAATGCCCAAAAGTGGGGAGAAGGAAATTGAAGATTCCACCTCTGGTAGATAGACAAGGGCCCAAGTAGGGGGATGGGGTTACCAGCTCACAGTCAAAATTTCTGACCTAGAATTGTCCCTATCTAAAAGAACTGCAAGGGACAAAAATGGAAAAGAGACTGAAGGAAAGTGAAGGAAAGGCGGTCCAGTGACTGACCCAGCTTGGGATCCATCTCATTGTGCTGGGGGGGGGGGGCTGCCTGACACTATTACTGATGCTAGATGTGCTTACAAACAGGAGCCTAGCGTGGCTGTCCTCTGAGAAGCCCAACCAGCAGCTGACTGAAACAGAAGCAGATACTTATTATCCAACCACTGGACTGAAATTGGGGACCTGTCTTAATTAGGGTTTTACTGCTGTGAACAGACACCATGACTAACACAACTCTTAAAACAAGAACAATATTTAGCTGGGGCTAGCTTACAGGTTCAGAGATTCAGTTAATTATCATCAAGGCAGGAGCATGGCAGCATCCAGGCAGGCATGGTGCAGGAGGAGTTGAGAGTTCTACATCTTCATCCAAGACTGATAGGAGACTAGATTCTATGCAGCTAGGACTAGGGTATTAAAGTCCACTCCCACAGTGACACACCTACTCCAACAAGGTCACACCTCCTAATAGTGCTACACCCTGGGTCAAGCATATACAAACCATCACAGGTCCCCTAGCATTGAATTAGGGGAAGGATTGAAGAAGCTGAAGGGGAGTGCAGGAGACCCCATAGGAAGACCAGCAGTCTCAACTAACCTGAACCTCTGGGAGCTCCCAGAAATTGAGCCACCAACTAGGCAACATACACGGGCTGGTTCTAGGCCCCTGGCACATATATAGCAGAGGTCTGCCTAGTCTGGCCTCAGTGGGAGAAGTACCTAATCCTCAAGAGACTTGAGACCCCAAGGAGTGTGGAAGTCTGGTGTGGGGGGGTGGAGCACTTTCTTGGAGACAAGGGGAGGAGGAATGGAATGAGGAACTGTGGAAGGGAGAACTGGGAGGAGAGGCAATGACTGGTTGTAAAAAATATATATAAGTAAAATTTTTAAAAATTTCACCCAGAATCCCTGGGTGGCCTTTTAGCTTTGAGGCCCTTCCCATCTCTTTGATGGGAGCTATTTCTGTTATTTTATGCTCCTTTTTTTTGAGATTATAATATAATTACATCATTTCCCTCTCACTTTCCTCCATCCAAACCCTATCATATACTCCTCCCATTGATCTCTTTCAAATTCATGGCCTCTTTTTTAAAAAATACTTGGTGGTTATTACACACATATATGTGTATATATATATATATGTATACATATCTATATATGCATTTGTATACTATGTACAAATAGTATACATAGCTACATAGATATAGTTAGTCCTAAAATGTGTAAATGCAATTGGCTCAGTTTGTATAATATTATGTATATATATATGTTTTCAATGCTGACCATTTGGTATGGGATAACCAACTGCTGTACTCTTCCAAAATTCCAAATCAGTTCTTCATAGAGCTAGAAATAGCAATCTGCAAATTGATTTGGAATAACAAATAACCCAGGATAGCGAAAACTATTCTCCACAACAAAAGATCTCCTGGTGGAATCACCATCCGTGACCTCAAGCTCTAGTACAGAGCAATAGTGATAAAAAAAAAACTGTATTGTATTGATACTGAGACAGGCAGGAAGATGAATGGAATAGCATTGAAGACCCAGAAATAAACACATCCCTTTTCCCAGGTCTCTGTACCGTCCTGGAGAGGCCCTCTACCTCTACACCTGTCAGCTGCCTCTTTCCATTCATTCTCATGGCCATCTGACTGTCTCTCCTGTCCCTCTTCCCAACTGATCCTGAAACTCCCTCTATTCCCTCTCAGTTCTCTCCCTCCATCTGCCTTCCTCAACTATTTTATGCCCCCTTCTAAGTGAGATTCAAGAATCTTTGCTTGTGTCTTCCTTTATGTTTAGCTTCTTAGGGTCAGTGGAATGTAGCATGGGTATCCTGTATTTTACAACTAATATCACTTATAAGTGAGTACATACCATGCAATGTCCTGTTGGGACTGGGTTACCTCACTTCAAGGTGGACTGACTTCTTTTTTTTTTTTCATTTTTTTTAAAATTTTATTTTATTTTCTAAGTTTTTTTTTTATTTACATTCAAAATCATTTCCCTTTCCCGTTTCCTCACTCCCCGAAAGTCCCATAAGCCCCCTTCCCTCCCTCTTTTCCCCATTCAACCCCCTCTCTCTTCTCTGTCCTGGCATTCCCTTACATCTAGTCTTTCCAGGACCAGGGGTCTCTCCTTCCATCTTCTTGGAAATCTATTGATATGCGAATTGTGTCTAGGGTATTCCGAGATTCTGGGTTAATATCCCCTTATCAGTGACTGCATACCATGTGTGTTCTTTTGTGATTGGGTTACCTCACTAAGGATGATATATTCAAGTTCTGACCATTTGCCTAGGAATTTCGTGAATTCATTGTTTTTAATTGCAGAGTAGTGTTCCATTGTGTAAATATACCACATCTTCTGAATCCATTCCTCCGTTGAGGGACATCTGGGTTCTTTCCAGCTTCTGGCTATTATAAATAAGGCTGCTATGAACATAGTGGAGCATGTGTCCTTATTGCATGCAGGTAAAGCCTCTGGGTATATGCCCAGGAGTGGTATAGCCGGATGCTCTGGGAGTGTCATGCCCAGTTTTCTGAGGAACCGCCAGACTCCTTTCCAGAGTGGTTGTACCAGCTTGCAATCCCACCAGCAGTGGAGGAGTGTTCCTCTTTCTCCACATCCTCGCCAACAACTGCTGTCTCCTGTGTTTTTGATTTTAACCATTCTGACTGGTGTGAGGTGGAATCTCAGGGTTGTTTTGATTTGCATTTCCCTAATGACTAAGGATGTTGAACATTTCTTTAGGTGCTTCTCAGCCATTAGATATTCTTCAGGTGAGAACTCTTTGTTTAGCTCTGTACCCCATTTTTTAATAGGGTTATTTGGCTCTCTGGAGTTTAACTTCTTGAGTTCTTTGTATAGATTGGATATTAGCTCTCTGTCGGATGTGGGGTTGGTAAAGATCTTTTCCCAGTTTGTTGGTAGCCGCTTTGTCCTTTTGACAGTGTCCTTTGCCTTACAGAAACTTTGTAATTTTATGAGGTCCCATTTGTCAATTCTTGATCTTAGAGCATAAGCTATTGGTGTTCTGTTCAGGAAATCTTCACAATGGAATACTACTCTGCAATTAAAAACAATGAATTCACAAAATTCTTAGGCAAATGGTCAGAACTGGAAAATATCATCCTTAGTGAGATAACCCAATCACAAAAGAACACACATGGTATGCAGTCACTGATAAGGGGATATTAACCCAGAAACTCGGAATACCCAAGACACAATTAACATATCAATAGATTTCCAAGAAGATGGAAAGAGAGACCCCTGGTTCTGGAAAGACTGGATGTAGGGGAATACCAGGACAGAGAAGTGGGAGGGGGTTGAATGGGGAACAGGGGGAGGGAAGAGGGCTTATCAGACTTTCGGGGAGGGAAGAACCAGGAAAGGGGAAATCATTCGGAAACAAACAAACAAACAAACAAACAAATAATTGGAATGTTAAAACAAAAAAAAGAGAGAAAAAGACATAAAGCATTTCAGAATCCTCATTATAATGTTGGCTAAGAGGATGTCTGAGAATGAAAAGGCATAACATTAAGTTAAATGCTCAATTAATGACAGATTTGGGATTTGTCACCAAGCATAAAATTGCTGCATGTCTTCCTTGGAAAATTTGATTATTTTACCAATACACAATCATGACCTACAAAAAGGCATTTTGTATATTCTGTTAAATAATACACTTGCATGTTGCCATGAAAATAAAATAAAACAGGGAAGCAAGCTCGTTAGCAATCCATTCGAAGAAAAAGACAAAGAAAAGAAGAGGAAATATCATACTATTTAAAATCAGCCACATGACCAAATGGGTCGTTTACTTTAAAGAAAAAGACTTAGAAATCCCATTATCTTTAGGAATGCATTCAGAGTCTCTGGCCTCTATGGAAAACAAATCAATAGGAAAGGGGCAAATGGAGTTGTATTTTTCTGAGTGAATCAGGCATACAAAATTCCACTGCACTGTTGTGACTCCAAAAGTCACCTCCCACTTTCCACTTTCTAGGCATTATGAATGATGCTCTTATAAACATTTGAACTGAAATATTTGCATGAATATGTGTTTCCATTTCTCTGTGTATGGAAGCATGAAGTTCCTGAGTATATGGTAGAAATAGGCTACCATGTAGAGTAACAACCAGAATATAAAACTGAGAAATGTGAAGTGTAATTTAATGTATGTTTCATACTCACATTGCATTTTTCTATCCAGCCCAGTTTAGCTCTGTTAGTGAGGTTTCCCACTGGTTTATTTATTGTCTTTCCTACTTACTAAATCAGGAGTCTAGAATAGTTGTGTGGAATTGGAGAGTCCATCATCCCAATGTGTTCTGATAGCTGTTCACTTAGAGACCTTTGATCATTCACTTTCCAGCCATGATAGGTGGGTCACCATATACATAGACAATGACACCAACTTAGACTCTCTAGAGCTGTTGTCATTGTGATTTTGCTGGGTGGCCCCTACTTTTTTTCCCTCTCCTGTGAATTTCAAGGTATGTCAATATCCATGAACCCTTTTGTCCTTTGTACAGATTTTTTTCTCAATTTTATGCATATGTTACACTGTCCCTGTCTCTAGATGCACCAGAAGAGGGCATTGGATCTTATTACAGATGGTTGTGAGCCATCATGTGGTTGCTGGGAATTGAACTCAGGACCTCTGGAAGAGCCCTCAGTGCTCTTTCCTGCTGAGCCATCTCTCTAGCCTTGACGAACTCTTATCTCCATAGTCTCGAATTACTGGAACCACACTTCTACTGGATTTTCCTACACTCTGCCTGGAAATCTGTCTCTTACAAAGGAACTCTGAAGTTCATAGAAATGTGCTGAGAATTTAGAGTTCTTGCTTCTCTCTTCTCTTTGTTTCCCTTCAGGCCTACTCCATACTCCTCACTGTCTAGTTTCACAGTAGTGAATTATTTCATCATTTATTTTGTTCCATTTTCTCACTGCTTAGAGAATGTTAGAAAGTCCAACATTAATGCTATCATTGATAAAATGCTTGTACTCCATCCCCAAGATGGATTTAAGAGGAAATTTTAATGATATAGCTAAGATCCTGTGCCTGATAACAATCCATTTTGTGACTTATGTTTGTGTCTCTATGTGGCAGAGAAAAAAAAGCACAATTGTAAGGTCATCCATCCCATTGTGAGGATTCCACGTTCATGACTTAACTCCACCTTCTTGTCAAGCACCCACCTATAAGCGTGTCTGTGACAACTCTCTTTTTAGCAACAAATTGAAGGATATGTCTTAAAAATAAAAAACTGGAAGGACATAAGCACTTATCCCTATCAATAATAAATGTAGAATGGGTACATTCATAGAAAAAAAGGAGAAGATCAGTTGTTGTCATGGGATAGGAGAAGAGGCAACTGGGAGATGAGTTATATGGGGGCACTAGATTTCTCTGTTGGAGGATTACAATGTGTATAGAGTCAATATAGACGGCGATTGCACAGCACTGTGAATGCACTGAATTGCTCAGTTGAAAATGGTAAAGAGTTATATTATGTAAACTTCGTTTCAGTTAGTACAAAGAAGCTTCACATTTTCCCGCAAATCATAGGCACTCATAATCTTGTACTGCTTGTGTTTACATATATTTATAATAAAATATGTTTGAAAAGTGAAAAATACTCATCATACCTTATAATCATACATATATGCATCTACACAAAAAACAAGTGGCTTGATATCATTTCCTTTATCCTATTCAAAAATTCCTTCTCTGGTTCAACAAGAGATGTGCTTACTTAATTACTTACCACTCTGGATTGCCAGGTGAAGTCCCAAAACTTCATGTGCATATGACATGGAGGACACAGATCTTCTGTGTGAAGGAGAGAGCTGGCCAGGAGATGAACAGTGAATGACTTTGGAGCAAACACCACTGGGAACAGCAGAAAAAGAGAACACTGAGTACAGAGAAGAAATGGGATACCAGGGAGTGAGGGAGATGAGCAACTAGAGAAGAGGTTGGCTGCCAACTAACATAGGATTGGTACAGAGAAATTGTGATGTTCTCATTTCATTACCTTACTGTGAAAAACACCATAACTAAATACTACTATTGGTAAAGTTTACTAAGGTACAGTTTTCTTGCAGATGACAGGTCACAGTGCATCACTGGAGAGTTAGGACAAAGACTCAAGCAGAAATTTGAAGCAGAAGCAATGGAGGGTAAATCTGTTCTGAAAGTACGCTAGGGAGCCAGCTTCTGTCTTGTAAGATGATGTATGTACCTCAGCTAGCTGTTTACAGAGGCCAGCTCTAAAGCTCTGGGCTTAAGCCCTAAAATGATTATAGTGGTGGAAACGGATTCTAGGAAAGTCAATTCCTATGCAGGAACACTCACATCGTGGAACTGGTGGCTGTCACACGTGTGCATGTGATCTCATTTCACACAGAATACACACAAGACCACATAAAAGCAAGGAAACATGGGTAGGGTTTATGGAAGATAGAACTAATTAGGGCTGGGTTTATGATTAGGGTTACAGATGCAGTTCAACAGTGGGGACTCAGATTGCAAAGTTGAGGTGCTGTCTATATTGAGATATCTCTGGGAGCAGTGGAATGAGAAACACATGTATACTTGTGTTGATTTGTGCACCTGGGAAGTGGGAGGGCACCTAGGGGCCCTTTAAGGAAGCCCTGTTGAAGAAGGGACGGCAATGGAACTCTTACAGTGACCTAACAATGCAAAACCTTGGTAACCACACAGCCCACTGCTTAGAGCAAGGTCGATAGGCTCACTTGTCAGAGACACTAGAGAGGGCAGGATGTTCTCTTGCTGTCTTCGGACTACTCGAGCCTCAGGCCTCAAGAAAGACAACAGGGAAGGCCATGGTAGTGTCTGGAGGCACAGGATTCACTCTTGCCTTCATCGCCTCTGGCCATTTTCGCGAAATAATTCAGAAAAACTTGGAATGAGAAGAACCAACAGCATGCGCAGACCTGTGCCCTGTGAGAGCTTGGCCTCTATCTTTCCTCAGGGTGAGAATGCTTCTGTCCCACAGAACCTGAGGGAGCCTCAGAGAGAGTCACGCATCAGTGCAGGGACTGTGGTTAAGCTGGTGAACAATCTGGTGCCATCTCTGCAAGAAGGGGACCCCTTCTTTGTCCCTAACTTTCTGTCCACATACAAAAGGTTTGCCACACCCCTACAGGTACTGGACTTGCTGTTCATGAGGTGAGTGGTCATCTCCAAGCCCATAGTTCTCAGATCCTCTTGCTGGTGCTGGTTCTGGGATATATTCTCTCTCTCTCTCTCTCTCTCTCTCTCTCTCTCTCTCTCTCTCTCTCTCTCTCTCTCTCTCTCTGCCCCTTTATTGTATAGAGAATTGTCAGGACCCAGCATATTGAAGCAAGAAAAAGCTTCTCCCCAGCTTGGTCCAATGGAGTGGGCTGCCAAAAGCTGAGACCCTAATGGATGGGACTATACCTTGAATAAGCTCTCTATCTCCCTCAATATTTCTGAGGCCTTGGTGAATGCACTTTCCCCATATGTAAAGGAGGTTCTAGAATTATTCGAGTACCCAATAGAGATGTGTCCAATGTGGAGATCCATGAAGGTTAATCCAAGGGACCCTGTGACCACTGAGATGCCTGGATAGAAATGGCTGTGCTCAACCTTTGCACAGATATATTGAAAGCACCTATTGTGTAGATGAACTAATATATATGACAGCAGACGAACTCCCAGTATTAGGTGTGAGCCATGGTCCTTTACAGGTGACATTCTGTCTTGTCCTCTCTAGGTATGCCTACTTTCACCCTTATTCTGAAGAGGATGAACAAATAAAGAAAACCCTCTGTAGCTTCCTGGACACATGGATGGACAAGAACCCTGAGGACTTTTGTGATCCCACAGACCTGTTCCCTCTGAAATACCTGAAGGCCTACTTGAGTATTCACATGCAACACTCAGATCTTCTTGTCCGTGTCAATAGGATCCAGACCACGTTGCAAGAAATAAAGGCCCAGGACCCACAGGCCAAGGATGAGGAAGACTCGGATCTTGGGAGACACACATCCTCAGATCCAGAGCTTAAATGTTTTACATCTGTAGGGAAACCAGGCACTCTGGAGCCAGATCCATCTTGTGCACCAGAACTGGAGAACACAAAAGCCACCAGGAGTCTCTGGGACAGATTCATAGCTGCAGTCAGACGTGGCAGCAGCCGTCATGCCTGCACACCTGATAGCAGCTGTGGGACCTGTGTCTCAGCATGTCTGTAGATACAGTGTATCTTTCAGCTATCTCCTGCTTGCTACAAGGGGCCTACATTTTTAGAGACTGGCCCTGTCAACTCTTGTCACTGTTCCTGCCCCTCAGGATCAGCCCCTTATTTCAATCCATCAGCAGTCCCAGCCGCACAGCCAGCCTTCCCCTCCCATGAGAAATGGTCTATTTACTCTTTCTGATCTTTTCAAGATTGTGTGTATTTTTTAAGTATTGTTTTTTAATAAATTGTTAGTGTTTATAAAAAACAATCTAGTAAGAGAACATATCTGAATATTATAAATATGCTATTTGATTAAAAGTAATTTTAAGATTATTCAAAAGGCTTTTATGGCCCAAAAATAAAATTATAAATGTAAGCATTCTGTAAGTTTAAATATTACACTTGAATAGCTATTTCTCTAAAGAAGATACTCCCATGTCCAGTGAAGCTTATGAAGTGATGTTCAACGTCATTATTTTTCAGTAAACCACAAAGGAAACCTGAAGGGTCAGGAGTCTGAGAATGGGTAGCCTAGACCCACAATAGAACTAAACGGGAATGGCAAAAATGTCAATGAAGTGATTTCTAAATGATATCCAGCTATAGTCCTAGATTGGCATCCAGCCCATTTGTCATCACAGAGGCTTCATCCAGCCACTGATGGAAACAGATGCAGACATCGACTCCTTAGCTCCAACAGGTGGAGCTTGTAGAACCTGTGGATGAGGTAGAGGCTGTACCGTAGGAGCTAGGTTGCAAGACATAGCAGCAAGGAAACCACTCTAGACAGAATTAACTGATAAGAAGAGCTTGTCTTATCATCAAAAATCAAATTCACACAGGCACTCGCACACACACACACACACACACACACACACACACACACACACACACAGAGGGGGAGGAGACATAGAGAGAGGAGGGAAGGGAGGGAGGGAGGGAGAGAGAGAGAGAGAGAGAGAGAGAGAGAGAGAGAGAGAGAGAGAGAGAGAGAGAGAGAGAGAGAGAATGATAAGAGCGGCCCTTTGCAGAGCAAAGGAGGCATTCAGGAATACAAAGTCTAGTGTCTTCTCCAAGGCTGGCATTTGCAAGGGACCTTAAGTGTTTTTTTCTCCCCTTTTAGTGATGGTCAATTTGAGAAAAAGAAAAAAAAATGTCTGATTGTCCTAAAGCTTTGACATAAACATATCCTGAACAGGCCTTGAACTTATCAAAGCTCAACAATAGCAGAGGGGTCAGACCTCTGTTTGATAACCTACCAAGATTATCAAAGATCATGAGCGTAAAGAAGAAGCGAGCCATCTTGGAGGTTCACTATTTTAATCTACTAAATGGTTCTTTTCACAACCTTCTTCATAACAGTGACTCTTTTTAACTCCAAGTCCCTCAGGGTCAATGGTGACTTTGAGTCTTCCACTGTTTTCTAGCTCAGTTATATTTATGAAGATTAGCAGGGTGGGGCTCTACCTGAGTACTGCCTGTGCTGCTCTAGGGCAGTATGGAAGATGTGTGGTGCAGTTATGGTGTCGTGTTCATCCTCCTAGATGCTTGAAACTTGAGGTTTCCCTTCTCTTTGTTCATTGTTCCTGTCTTGATAATATCCAAATAGGCAAGCACATCTGGCCTCTCCAAAGATGCATCTTCTGAACTTAGATGTCCCTGTTCCCATTACCAATAGCAGATTGAACTCACCAGCTAGTTATAGGCATACATCGTAGGGGTGTGTATCTATTCAGTTTTCCAGAGTCCTTGATTTTAATATAACCTGTAAGAGGAGGAAATCTCAGTCTACACACACACACACACACACACACACACACACACACACGCAGAAGCATGTACACAGCACATGTACACATATGCAAGCACTCATGGCCTCACACACACAGACATATCCTGTCTCTCTTTAGTAAAAAAAAGCATATTAAAAGGAAAAATAATTACCACTAGGACACATACACTATTATGTTCATAGAAGCCTTGTTCATAATAGCCAGAAGCTAGAAAGAAACCTTATGTTCTTCAAGCAAAGAATGGATACAGAAAATGTGGTTCATTTACACAATTGAATACTATTCGGCTATGAAAAATGAGGACAGCCTGAATTTTGCAGGCAAATGGATGGAACTAGCAAATATCCTGAGTAAGGTAACGAAGAACCAAAAGAACATGCAAGCTATGTACTCACTGATCAGTGGATATTAGCCAAAATATACAGAATGCCCATGATAGAACTCATGAAGTTTAACCATAAGGAAGGCCCTAGTGAGGATGCTTCAATCCCACTTAGAAGGGGGAACAAAATAATCAAGGGAGGCAGAGGGAGGAAGGGACTTGGGTTGGAGAGCAGAAAGAGTGGGGAAAATTATGAAGGAGAAGATATGGGGGGAGAGAAGTCAAGAAGAATGAATGGAAATATGCAGCTGTGTGGGATGGGGATGTGAGATGAGGTAGGAACCTTTAGAAAACCCCAGAGACCTGGGCACCCAGGGCTCAATGGAGATGATCTTAGCCGAATTGTTCAACAGTAGGGAGATGGAACCTGAAGGAACCACCTCCAGAAGTTAGACAAGGCCCTCAGTGGAAGGATGAGGCCATCTATCTACCTTCAAAGACTTTCCCAGAGTTGTTCTTGTCCAAAAGAAATGTAGGGACAAAAAAGAAGCAGAGACTGGAGGAAAGTTGATGCAGTAACTGGCAACTTTGGGATCCATCCCATGGACAGGCTCTAAATCCTGAAACTATTATTGATGCCATGTTGTGCTTGCAGACAGGAGCCTGCATGGCTGTCCTCTGAGAGGCTCTACCAGCAGCTGACTGAGACAGATGCAGATACTTACAGTGAACCATTGCACTGAGGTCTGGGATCCCTATTCAAGAGTTAGAGGAATGATTGAAGGAGCTGAAGGGGATGGTAACTCCATAAAAAGTCCAACAGCATCAAGTTACCAGGACTTGTCAGAGCTCCCAGAGACTAAGCTTCCAACCAAAGGGCATACATTGGCTAGTCTGTGACCCTCAGCACACATATGTAGCACAAGACTGCCTGATCTGGTCTCGGTGGGAGAGGGTGTGATTAATCCAGTAGAGACTTCATGCCCCAGGGAAGGAGAGATGTTGGGGGGGGGAGGGGTGATTGAGGTTGGGGGTTGGGTGGGTGAAGATGTCAGTGAGAGGAGGGTTTGCTTGTGGGTGGTTGGTTAGTGGGTGGGTATGTGGGGATATGGGGTGGTGTGTAGGTGGTAGGGGTGGGTGGGTGACTTGGTACCCTCTCAGAGGCAAAGGGGAGGAGATATAGGGTGAAGAATTCTGGGAAGGAGCATCGGTAAGGGGCAACATTTGGAATGTAAATAAATAAAATAATTTAGTAAAAAAGAAAAAGGGGAAATAAGAAAACAAAATGAAATAAAATAAAAACACATGAATGGAATAAAAGCAAGTAATAGCAATGAAAACACACAAGAGAGTCATATAAAAACAGATACACAAATTCACACACAGAGAAATCCCATAAAGTTTAAATTGCAAAACATAATATGTACGCAAAAAAAAAAAAACTGTAGGGGCTGTAGGGTAAAATAAAAAGAAACAAAATTACAAGATTAAAACAAAGTCCTCCCAAAACACCACTTGGATTGTTCTGTATTGACTATCTACTGCTGGGCATGAGACTTATACTTAAGTGGTTTGTACACACAGTAAGAGTGAGGGAGACGACTTTTTCCTTTCAAGCATTGATCTATTGGCCATGGCTTCTAGGATAGGGGTGGAGCTTGTATATACTTCCACTCTCAACATTCGAACCCCATCTGGCTTCAATCTCTGCAGTCCGTTTATGCTGCCACAGTCTCTGTGAGTTCAGTAAGCCCCACTCCTGTTGTATGGAGAAGGCTCTGTTTCTGTGGGTATCTTCCATCTTTCACCTTTCAAAGGATCATGTCTGGACCATCAACATTAGCATCATGTGAGAGCTTGTTACAGATGCAGACTTCCTACATCAGCCCCTATATGTGAGCAAGTGTCCCAGATGATTAGTGTATGTATTTAGGTTAGGAAAACACACTACAGACCTCTGCTTTCCTAGTTATGCCATTATAATTCTCTTTCTACTGTTCCATATGAGCACCCAGAGCATGAAGCTTTTGGAGGATAGAAAATATATTTTATCATTGTATAATCACATTAACAAATGATCTGAGCTCAGATTTTTCACAGAAACCCTTTTTATAATTAATGGGGATATATCATGCTTTTGGCAACCTCCATGCAGGATCTCAAAAGTCTGGGACAAAAACCTGAGGAGCATAGTGAGATATCAGAGCAGACACTGTCCAGCTCTCCTAGCATCACTGGGTACTCGTGGTTTCTCCCAGCATATCACAGTCCCTGGGGCTCCTCCCAGAATCCTTCAGTCCCTGAGACTCCTCCTAGAATCCTTCAGTCCCTGAGGGTCCTCCCAGCATCCCTCAGTCCCTGTGACTCCTCCCAGCCTCACTCAGTCACTCTGCCTCCCCCAGCTCTCCCAGCATCCCTCAGTACATAACATTCCTCCTTGCATTTCTCACCCTCTCTCCTACCCTAAGCCTCTCCTTCCCAAGGGCTGGGCTTCTCCTTCCCTTCCCCCAGCCTGATCCCTACATAATCCAGCCAGGCCAGGCTGGTTTCTCTTGTCCCAAGCTACCTCTTGACTGCAACTCCATTCTTACTCTCCCTTCCCCTCTGTCCTCTCATAGTCCAGGTTTAATCTGCAGACCATGTTCAGCCTGGACTCCTCCTCTGCCTCTTTCTCCCTTATATCTGTAATAAAACTCTTTTCCAGTCTTTAGGAGTAGTTATGCCCTCCTCTTTTTATTTCATTTTTCATTCACTCCTAAGAGGGTTTTACTTTTTCCTCCTCTCTCTCAATTATTAGAAGTCAGTTCACCTTGAAGTGAGGACATTGCATGGTATGTACTCACTTATAAGTGGATATTAGCTGTAAAATACAGGATACCCATGCTACATTCCACTGACCCTAAGAAGCTAAACATAAAGGAAGACACAAGCAAAGATTCTTGAATCTCACTTAGAAGGGGGCATAAAATAGTTGAGGAAGGCAGATGGAGGGAGAGAACTGAGAGGGAATAGAGGGGGTTTCAGGATCAGCTGGGAAGAGGGACAGGAGAGACAGTCAGATGGCCATGAGAATGAATGGAAAGAGGCAGCCGACAGGTGTAGAGGTAGAGGGCCTCTCCAGGACGGTACAGAAACCTGGGAAAAGGGATGTGTTTATTTCTGGGTCTTCAATGCTATTCCATTCATCTTCCTGCCTGTCTCAGTACCAATACAATACAGTTTGTTTTTTTTTTAATCACTATTGCTCTGTACTAGAGCGTGAGGTCAGGGGTGGTGATTCCACCAGGAGATCTTTTGTTGTGGAGAATAGTTTTCGCTATCCTGGGTTATTTGTTATTCCAAATCAATTTGCAGATTGCTATTTCTAGCTCTATGAAGAACTGATTTGGAATTTTGATGGGGATTGCATTAAATCTGTAGATTGTTTTTGGCAAGATGGCCATTTTTACTATATTAATCCTGCCAATCTGTGAGCATGGGAGATCTTTTTATCTTCTGAGATCATCTATGATTTCTTTCTTCAGAAGCATGAAGTTCGTGTCATACAGATCTTTCACTTGCTTGGTTAGAGTCACACCAAGGTATGTAATATTATTTGTGATTATTGTGAAGACTGTCATTTCCCGAATTTCTTTCTCAGCTTGTTTATCCTTTGAGTAGAGGAAGGCTACTGATTTGTTTTGAGTCAATTTTATATCCAGCCACTTTGCTGAAGTCATTTATCAGCTTTAGGAATTCTCTGGTGGAATTTTTGGGGTCGCTTAAGTATACGATCATACTTTTTTTGGGATAATATCCACTTATCAGTGAATGCATACCATGTGTGTTCTTTTGTGATTGGGTTATCTCCATCCATTTGCCTAAGGATTTCATGAATTTATCATTTTTAATAGCTGAGTAGTATTCCATTATGTAAATATACAATACTTTCTGTATCCATCCTTCTGTTGAAGGACATCTGGGTTCTTTCCAGCTTCTGGCTATACATAAGCCCTCTATAAACATCGGGGATGTTAAGAAACACTGTGTTCATGACATAGTCACCCTCCAGAAAACATTCCACCTTGCCAAACACTAGGAATAGGGGCAAATATGCACTGGGTCAGTAATGGAAAACAGGCCCACCTGAGACCAGAGACCCAGACAAGGGCCTGAGAAACAGGACTGTCACCCCTGAAAACCCAGAGGACAGTCAGAGCAATGTAGGGAAAAGGATGGGAGAGTAGCATTCAGGCTGCAATCTTGGCCCAGAAACAGATCATGTGGACAGGACAGAGGAGAGAAGACAGGCCCAGCACTTGGGCATGAACGAAAAGGTGGTAGCCTCACAAGGAGGGGAGGGAGGAGTCATAGCCTGGCAGGATGCAGGGACTGGAGAGGAGGAGTTCATGGCAGACATGACCTGGGTCAGGGAAAGGTGATTGGGCCCCACATGTATGCGGGTGACCCGTCCAGCAGGTCTCATTATTCAGGGTCCCGAAGAGGCGCTACTTGAGGGTCAAGGGGGGGGGAGAGAAGAATGAGACCAAGCAAGGTTCCATTGTCAAGGTCCCGTTTATTGTCACACAGGCAGCACATTTTAAGCAGTGGGGATGAGGAAGTTGGGAGGGGGAGCTAGGGGGAAGTGACCTTTGCAAAATGCAAAGGAGGGAGGGGTCAAGGTGTTCTTGGCAGCAGGAAGCACAAAGGGCATCTGGTGAAGACATCTGGTATCTGCGCACGTAGGGACATTCCGCGGTTAAGGGTGGAGCGATCCGTAGTTACTCTCGTCTGGCAGTTCCTGGGCAGGTCTTTGTTCAACAATGGTCATAAGACAGCCATGGCTGAATGACCTTGTTTGGCTCCCCACATCTCCCCCTTCTTTGTATAATTAATGGAGAGTCTGTCTTAGGCTACATGATGTGCACCCACAGCCAGCACCTAGAAGAGAGGGGTAGAGCCTCTGTCTTAGGCTACGTGAGGTGCCTCCATGCCCAGAACCTCCAATAGGAGTTTGCTCCCTGGGCAATGGCCTCACGCTACTCCCGTCATGGAGTTACTCTACAGCCCTGGGATCATGCTCTACCGACTGAGTTAGCCAGGCTCTCAGGTGTGCATCTGGCATGTGGCATCATGATACTCCTGTCATGGACATCTCCATAGCTTTTTATACCAAGGGTTTTGGTAGTCTGCAGCCAGGATCGAGAAATCGAGGCCAGCAGAGGGGGTGCCCAAGGGCTCCTCGTAGGCACCCGGGTCATTATCTCTGACATCTAGACGATGGTAATGCACTGAAACCGGCTTGTTGGTGAAAGCGGTATTCACCTGTGACTTGACAAAAAGAGTTAATTTTTGGAAGGCCCACGGCCCAAAAGAAATGAGCAGGAGAAGGCCCACCAAAGGTCCCAAAAGACTAGGTAACAGAGTAGAGAGCCAAGGGGTTGTAGAGAACCAGTTTTGATACCATGATTCTTTTTTTTCTCTTTCTTTCTTGCGGTTTTCTAGACTTTCCCTGACCTTTTTTAGGCTATCTTCAACCAATCCTGTCTTGTCTGTATAAAAGCAGCATTCTTCTTTAAGGGCAGTGCATAACTCACCTTGTTGTAAAAAGAGCAAATCTAAACCTCTTCTGTTTTGTAACACTACCTCAGAGAGGGATGTAACAGAATCTTTAAGATTCTTTAGTCCTAACTGTAGCTCTTGTAGGTCTCTATCGACCACAGAGCTGAGCTGCGCATACTGCTGACTGGAAGTGACCAAGGAGGCAATTCCTGTTCCGGCCCCTGTGGCTCCCAAACCAAGGAGTATAGCCAGGGTGACTGCTGTTATAGGTTCTCTCTTTTGTCTGGACAAATGAGTTCCCCTGTCCCAAAAATTAAGGAGCTCATCAGAATCATGAATGGTCAATCAAGGGAGGAGCTTGACAAACACACATTATTCTCTATTCTCTAAAAAGGCAGCTGAAACTATAAAAGTGGTCAATCCTGAGGACAAGCAAGATAGGAATCATTAGAAACAACAACATATTGAAAGGAAGCATTAATTACAATAGTTTGATTGCAAACCTCAATCAGGGTCTTGGGGGGCAGCATATCAGGTCCCAGAAGGCACATGCCTAGGCCAGAAATTTGGCCAAGGGTGAGTCCTTGCTTCTCTGGAGGACTCCATCGCAGAAGCGAGGTGTCATTAGTGGGTAATAAGTCTCCAAAGCTTGCAATCCATTCGTAAAAGGGTGGGGAGGGTGAATAACAGACCCAACATTCCTCTAAAATGGAAAAATTAGCTTCATGTATGACTTGTATCGAAGCATTAACTAATGATAGCACAAGCTCAGTAGACGAGGGAGGACCCATAGGTAGAGTAGCCTGAAACAAAGGATTGGGTGTTCGGGTATCTGTGATAGTGGGTGTTGCAGGGACCTGGTTTCCAGATAGATGTCCACTACCTCCAGCTCTTAACTGTAGCTCAGGGTTTGGGCCAACAGTGGCTGTTTGGGGAGCAGGGATCGTTTTTTGATAACTTGATCTTGAAGGTTAGTCCCATATCATAATCATCCTTATATAGGCGGAGACCCCATTGGGCTCCTCTAGAGTTTTCCTATTCAAATTTTTTGCCCGCCTCTGTAAAGGCAATCTGGAGGGGGCTGCACCATCCTTTAGATGTTTTATTTTTAATGGAGCATGCCAAGGAATTTCCTTCCCACTTTAGGTATGGAGTGCTAGGATTGTGTGTTGGAGGATACTTTCTTTTTACGGTAATAAGGTCCCAAGAGGAGCTGGGTTTCCAGTAAGTGTCTCCTGTAGTCTTGCAGCCCCAGGCTTTACAGTAAAAGTCAGATCCGTACTCACAAGCTTGGGCAATGGAGCGGTCGTGATGACCTCCCGGCAGACATAAAGTCCCCAGGGAAGGAGCATTAAGTGTTTTCGCTTGCTTTCAGTGGAGCACCCGGGGGGACCAGTTAGAATCCGAAAGCTCAGGCACGCTTTTTTGAGGGACAAAGGTGTCAGGGGTACCCCAATCCGCACTAGCTCCCCGAGCGAGCTGGTGAGCAACCACCTCATTGGGGCTACACATCATCGTCCCCATTTGAGAGAGAATGTCTCTCCCCCAAAGATTGACAGGGAGGCCCTCAACAATAAAAGACTGCACAGTGCCCGAATTCCCCTCTGAATCTTTCCATGTCAACAACTTTGAACTTTGTAGGGTATTTTTAGACTGGCCAATGCCTTGTAAATGAGTCATCGAGGGCTGGAGAGGCCAGGCAGAAGGCCAGGAGCTCAAACTAAGAACTGTGGTGTCAGCTCCTGTATCTATAACGCCATCAAACTTTCTCCCGTCCAATGTAAGGCACAAGGAGGGGCGCTCCTTAGAGAGTTGCTGGACACAGTAGACATCAGAGGAACCAGGTTGGCTATCTCCTCTGAGCCCTCCCATGTCATAAGACAGCCATGGCTGAATGACCTTGTTTGGCTCCCCACAATTTTTCCCAATCCCAGCATTCCTTAGTTGGCTGTAGTTGTTTGTGTAGGGGTGAAGCCTCCTTGGCTTTCCCCGATCCATGTTAACATGGCTGTTGGTGTCATCTGTGTTCAGGTCATGTTTGGGCAGCCATATTGGTGAGACTTCACGGGTGTAGCTTCTGACATTTCTAGGGGACACAATCTCATAGCAAACTCCTTGATCCCCTGGATCTTACAATCTTCCCATTCTCTACTCCACAATGATCCCTGAGCTTAGTTTTAGGAGTTGTTTTGTAGATGTATCTGCTGGGATTGGGCTCCACAACTGCAATTTGATTGGTTGCAGTTTTCTGTAATGATCTATGTCTGTTGCCAAGGGAAGGTTCCTTGATGAGGGGTGAGGATTACACTTACCTATGGATGAAAGAGAAAATATTTACAGTGTGGTTAGGGATTGTGCTGGATAGTTTATGTCAACTTGACACAAGCTAAAGTCATCTGAGAGGGGGATCTTCAATTAAGAAAATACCTCCATAATATTGGGCTGTAGGCAAACCTGTAGGGAATTTTTAAAAATTCATTATTGATGTTCGAGGGCCCAACTCATTGTGGGTGGTGCCTTTTCTGGGGTGGTGGCCCTGGGTTATATTAAAAAAAAAAAGCAGGCTGAGCAAGCCACAAGGAGCAAGCCAGTAAGCAAGCAGCATCCTTCCAAGGCCTCTGCATCAGCTCCTGCCTCCAGATTCCTGCCCTGCTTGAGTTCCGTCCTGACTTCCATTGACAATGAACAGTGTGGTGGAAGCACAAGCCAAACAAATGTTTTCCTTCCCAACTTGCTTTTGGTCATGGCTTTTCGTCGCAGTAATAGAAACCCTAAGGAAGACAGGGATCATGATGACTCAGTAAAGTGTATGTCTGTCTCTTTTAATAGTTTGTCCTTTTTGTCTTTCTGTTTGCAGAATCTTTTGTCATTCCACAGAACAAACCCTGCTGATTCCCTAACCAGTTTCCTCTTTTCTCCAGTCCACACATAACGATATGGACCCCAGGGATCAAACTCAGGGTGTCAGTCTTGGCAGCAAGTGACTTTACCCCCTGAGCCACTCAGATTTTAATCTATGCCAAGAACTTGTTACAAGAGAGAAATAGTGCAAATTAATGGGATGTAGCAACACCCATGTTTCTAAATATCTAAGTGACATCAATAGTCATGTGGCAGAAATAGAGAAATCCTCATAAATATCAGGGAATGGTGCAGGCAACCATTGTTGGAAGAATGAAAGCTTATTGTAAACCCAAGTTTTCAGTATCTTCACTGTTAAAATTAGATAAAGCATAGCTTTCCCATAGTTGTTACCTGAACAAGATTATACTTTAACTACTGTTTCTTCCAGGGAAAGACTTTAAGATTATATGTGAGCCTAATTTTTTTTTTTTTTTGTAAATACAGAACCATGTGCAGAGTGGTTTTAAAAAAGTAATGTTGATGGTTGTTATACAGGAGAAATATACACTATACATCTAAAGAAAGTTATTGGAGATGAAAGGGAAAGGATTCCTGTAGAAACAGAGGTGTTTTCACTGGCTTACTCCCTTGTAAGCTTCTTAGCAGAGGCTTGTCCTTCTCTGTTCAAAGTCTATCTTCTCCAAGATATTGCTGGAAACTCCCTAAACCCGACACACTATGTATCCCTGCAGTTTGTGCGTTGTATCATCCCCTTTGCCCTTGACAGAGGTTTGTAGAATCAAAGTGGAGGAGGGCACCAAGTGGGAAATAAAACCGATGACAGCCAGCTATTTTAATAGCTTAAGGGTCTTACTGAAAGGACTTCCCGGGCCTGCAAGATGGCTCTGCAGGTAAAATAATGCCACTAAGTCTGACAATGGAGTTTGATTTCTGGAACCTTCCTGGTGGAAGGAGAAAGGCAACTCCTGCAAGTTATCTGATCTCCACATGGGCGTGTATGTATGTGTGCATACACACAAGTTAAAAATGTAAAAAGAATGTTTAAAAGGTTTCCAAAGGTTGAAGGGAATGGTTACCTCCAACTTAGAGGCAAGTCAGTGTAGATGTTACCCTCCTCCGATGGCCAATGTCACTCGACAACAGTTAGGAGTGTGGGTAATAGAGAGAGGAAAGTGTGGTGGGGAAGAAGAGATCTTAAGAGAAGAGTGGAGAAGGAAAGAAAGACAGGCATGGAGTACACATGATGTGAAAGTAGATGGGGGAACTAGAGGGGGAAGGAGTGGAACAAGAGGGAGTCAGGGAGTTAGGGGTCAGGCGGTGGGGGAGGGGTAAATGAGAATAAAGTATAATGACATGTGCATATGAAAATGTCATAATAAGGGAAGGAGTGGGGTGAGTATAATCAAAGTACACTATGAACTTATCTAAGAATTAATAACAATATTTACAAAAGGAAATGTCATAATTAAGTCCATTACTTTGCATGCTAACTTAAAAATCAATAAATTTTAGAGGCTGGAAATATGGCTCAGTGGTTAAGAGTATGCACTGCACTTCCTGAGGACCTGGGTTCAATCCCCAGCACTTATGCCAAGTGACTCATTGAAGCTTCCCTGGAATTGCTCACGAGCGGGTTCTACGTGGAGGGAGAGCTGAAGAATGAAACTACGGGGGTCGAGAAAAAAGAACACACAGAGACATTAGTGCATGGCTGTACAAAATCTTTCTATATTTCTTTGGGGATAAGAGTGACAATATATGTGCTGTGGGTGTGACCCTCCCTCCCAAAGCTGCAAGTCATCTCAGCAGGTCTCAGGCAGGCTGAATGATGTTGCCATAACAGATCTCAGGAAGGTGTTACTTTCACAGGGTCTGCTACTCTGCAGGATATGGTGATGGACCCCCTTTCGCAGGAAACTGCAGCTCCTTTGAAATGCCAGAGGAGCTCTGACATCTCTGTCAGGTGGGGGGAGGTATGGCTGGAATTCCTCAGCTCTGTGTAGGTGAAATGCAGGCAGCTGAATTCTGCTTAGAGGCTATATGGCATTACAATGGCTCGCTACAACTCATAACCACTTGTAACTTTAGTTCTAAGGGATTCAATATTTTCTACCCTACCCCTTGGAAGACACACATGCACGTACCTACACACACACACACACACACACACACACACACACACACACACGTAGATGTTGTTAAAAATAAATATAAAAAATTAAAAATGAGTGGTTCTCTAAGCACTTGAAGATAAAGAAAATATGAGATTTGAGAACTAAACAAATTCAAGATGGTGGAAAAGGACAGTGTCTCTTCAACTTGATTTGACAAAAATCCCCTCCCCCCAACACACACACACACACACACACACACACACACACACACACACACAGGGTTTCTCTGTGTTGCCCTGGCTTTCCTGGAACTCACTCTGTAGACCAGGCTGGCCTCGAACTCAGAAATCTGTCTGCCTCTGCCTCCCAAGTGCTGGGATTAAAGGCATGCACCATCACTGTCTGGCCTTGGTAAGAATTCCTAATGCGACAATGATTGTCAGTAAACTTAAAACTGCTGAGCCATCTCTCCAGCACTCTGGCTTTTTATTTTTTGAAATAAGATCTCATTATGTAGCCCCAGCTGGCTTGGAGCTCGGTCTGAAACACACAGCAATTCTCTTGCTTCTGCCTAACTGCTTCGACTTTGGGCATATAAGTATGCCTGTCAAAATTGTAATGTATATGCTTATAATTCAGTCTGGAAAGTGTATTCCTTATTAAATGTGTTACATAAGGATTACAGTAAGCCACTGTTTTGGATTAAGTTTCTACACTATGGTTTAATGGGGGAAAACTAAAATTGGAAGCTGGTGTGGTAGAGCATGCCTACAATCCCACAGCAAGCACTGGGAATATAGAGGCCGGAGGATCACTTCAAGTTCAAGGCCAGCCTAGTCTACATATTGAGTTCAAGGCCAGCCTAGTCTACATATTGGGTTCAAGGCCATTCGGGCTTTTGTAGTAAGTAAGACGTTATCTCAAAGAGTCAAAACAACCAACCAACCAAATAAGAAAAGCAAAAATAAACAAACAAGCAGACAGAATAACAATAACAACAAAAACCAACCCATTGAGTTAAAGCTTCTAACACCTACCTGCTCACCTGAACTGAGAAATAGGATCTTAGGGATGGTGGGCCAAGTGTACACAACCCAGTTTCAATTGCTGTGACAGGGAAGATTCCTTTGCTTTAACCTTGTACAAAAAAGTTACTAAAATTACTGGTGTTAACTACTTATTTTTCTATTGTGAAGTTCCCTGCTCAGCAGCTGTAAGGAAAATAACTGACATGCCCAATCTGCCTTTTGTTCTCTTGTCTCTGCACCCTCCAGCCTTTCTGTCTATAAAACTATTGTTTCCTGCCTAGCGTACAGGAATGTATATTTTCTGAAGTGTTGCTCAATTCTGGAGTGACATATAACTAAGATCGTTAAGGATTCCGGGTGTCGTATGGCAGTAGAGTATAGCTTATAATGCTTCAGGCTCTGAGTTGGAGCCATAGCACCACCATTCCTAAAAAAGAAAGAGGGGCATAGATGGGGCCTCACCTCCTACTTCCCCTTTCTCAGTATGCCTCTTATGATGGTTATCCCTTTTAATATATAAGATATTTGTTTATGTTAATTTTATGTGTTTGAGTGTTTGCTTGTATGTATGTAACATGTTGCTCAAGGAAGCCAGAAGAGGGATTCAGATCTATTGGAATCAGAGTTACATTGGTCATTCACCACGTAGGTACTGAGAATGGAACCCTAGTCCTCTGCAAGGGTAGCCCCAGTGCCTCTTTGCTGGGCCTTGTGATGAGTATTCCTTCTTGTCAACTTGACACATGTGGAAGAAAGGAAACATCAAATAAGGAATTGCCTCCATCAGTTGGCTTATGGGCATGTTTGTGGGTCACTCATTATAATAATAATTATTATTATAACTAATAATTATATATTATTATTATGATGATGATGATTAATTGGTGAGGAGGGCCAAGGACACCATGGCATATGGGCCCAGGCTGTATGGGAAAGCTGAGCAGAAGCAGGAAATCAGCCAGTCAGCAGTATTCCTGCATTGTGTCCTCCTTGACTTTCCACCACGATCTGTAGGGGAAATAAACCTTTTCTTTCCCAAGTTGTTCTTCTAGTTTGTTCATATTTTTTTTTTTTTTTTGGTTTTTCGAGACAGGGTTTCTCTGTGTAGCCTGGCTGTCCTGGAACTCACTTTGTAGACCAGGCTGGCCTCGAACTCAGAAATCCGCCTGCCTCTGCCTCCCAAGTGCTGGGATTAAAGGCGTGTGCCACCACCGCCCGGCTGTTCATATTTTTTTAAATCACAACAACGGAAAGCAAAATAGAACATCTCATCCTAGTAACTTTGCATAGCCCTGTTTTTTAGACTTTCCGTCTTGGGGTAAGAGTCGTAGAATCATTCCTTTCCCTAGAGAAAGATTTCAATTGAGATTGATGGCTATTATTATGGATGGTATTGCATACTAGGGATGTTTTTGGAAACTTGTTTTCTCTCTCTCTCTCTCTCTCTCTCTCTCCACCCACAAATTTATTTATTACAATCAGGATTATCTTAGCATTTAATATTTAATAGGTGGGACTTAAGATTGCTACACACTTAGTAACTGTGCAGAGCCCTTCCACAGTGAGGGGCATTCTTGTACTTAAGCAACTTTTAATGATTCTGCCAGTCACTCCTGCATATTAAAAATCCACTGGACTGCATGGTGGTGGCATGCATTTTAATCCCAGCACTGAGGAGGCAGAGGCAGGCAGATCTCTGAGTTCAAGGCCAGTCTCTACAGAGTTCCAGGATAGCCAGGGCTACACAGAGAAGTCCTGTCGCAGAACTACTACTACTACTACTACTACTACTACTACAAAAATCTACTAAAATTACTATTTATTTTTAGGGATTTTAAATATTTATCTATCTATCTATCTATCTATCTATCTATCTATCTATCTATCTATCTATCTATTCAATGGATGCAAATGTTCCCTAAGGAATTCAGCTAGAATTTGAGACCCTTCTGCTTTAGACTTTAAAATCTCTAGAATTATAAGGGTATTCTAGCTGGCTAGTAGTACTTTACATATAAAACAGACCCTCCCCCCCTCTCCACTTTGTATTTATGAGTGTTTTGCCTCTATGCATTTCTGTGCACAGCCTTCATGCCAGGTGCTTTTGGAGGTTAGAAGAGGGCATCATGGGTAATTAGAGTTACCTATGTTTGTGAAGCACAATGTGGGTGCTGGATACTGAACCTGGGTCTTCTGCAAAAACAAGTTCTCTTCATTTCTGAGCCATTAGTGGTCTACATAGTGAGCTGCAGGTCAGCTGGGGTTATATAGATAGACATTGTTTAAAAATAAAAGCCCAAACCCCCCAAATCAAAAATTTAAAAATGTTATTGCTGGATGTGGTGGTGGTAGTACATGCCTTTAATTCCAGGAGTTGGGAGGCAGGGACAGGCTGTGAGTCAGAAGCCAGCCTGGTCTACATAGTGAGTTCCAGGACATCCAGGGTTACAAAGAGAGACCCTGTCTGAAAAAGAAAGAAACAGACAAACTAAAAAAAAGGCTTGGTTTGTTATCTTAGGTAGTTCGTCGCAGTAACAAAGAGATAATGTAATGATGACTCAAATACCATGGGCAGAGTTAACTCTGTGATCTTCCTGCCGAGCCTTCTAAGTGCTGGGATTAAATGTGTGTGCCACCACTCCGTATCATATTTTTGGAGGTTTCGATCAATGATCTCTTGACCCTCTTGCTTTGGCCTATGGCAAAGCAAGTTCATGGATGGTGTGGGGTAGGATTGAGTTGGGTGGCGAACACTGACAAGGAAAGTGTTCACTTCCATGGAGGATAAAAGGAAGCAAAAGGGAGAGAAAGGACCCGACTTTCAAAGTCCAGTCAAGGGCACACTCTCAGCCAGCCATCTTTCTAAAGGTTTCATCATCTCCCAACAGCTGCCCAATGCTGGCATGATTTTTAGCAAATAAGCCTCTGGGATATTTTCAAGATACGTAATACCATCAGAAAATGACTGTATTGGGTAGAAATACAGCTCAGTTGGTAAAGTTGGCCTAGCCCGGAGTATGCATCCCTAAACCGTACAAATCAAACCGGGTGTGGTTAGCACAACCCTGTAATCTTGGCTTTTGCGATTATCCTACCCGCGGAAGCCCCGCCCTCAGCCCCACCCAGGTCACTACCCCGCTCCTCCCCTTGCCTAGCCTCGCCCCTTCGCCTCGCTAGGGTGTTGGTTTCTTTTCAGTTCTCTGCCTCCAATCTGTCCGCTGGCTGACCCTGGCCGGTTTCTGCTCCCTGTTGCGGAGAACCAACGCGCCCCTCATTGCGCCCAGCTTTTCCTGTCCCGAGCGCAGGTAGAGCCCTAGCCGAGACCTGTGTGGCTGGACTCCGGGAAGGGCCTCCCGGCGAGCGTGGTGCAGCCGTCTAGTCCTTCCGGGCGGCTGGCGGGGAGGTGGGGCGGCCTTAGTGGGGAGGAGGGATAGAGGCTCAGAGAGAATGGGTTCCTTTTGCCTTAAGGGCTTCTAGAAGGAGGGAGTGACTGTAACAAATGAAGGGTGTTGTGATCACTTTTGGCAACAGAAACTCACTAGACTGTCACGTTTAACAGTGATGGACACTAATATGCCAACATGGCAGGCTTTCACGACTTCCTAAGAAAAGAATAGCGTCTGAAGTATGGCCTCAGATGCAAGGCCAAAGAAAAGGAACTGGGGGTAGGATTGGAGGCAGATATACATCCTAGAGTGTGCATAGAATACCAGTATAAGACTATCAATACCAGTTATCTCCGGAACTTGGGGAAGAACTTCTAAGCTTTCAGAAGTTCATCAGGATCTCCAAAAACTCCAAAGAGGATAAAAATTCCATGCCTTTGTGTATATGTGTGCACATGTTTGTGTGGGCATATGCAGATATATATGCAAGTATGTAGAGGCTATTGCTTCACTTTTGGTAGGCTGGCTATAAGAATCCGCCTGCCTCCCAGTGTTGGGATTACAGTCAGACTACTGACGACTGAGCCTTACTTTTTTTTTTTTTTTTGGTGTTTTGAGACAGGGTTTCTCTGTGTAGCCCTGGCTGTCCAGGAACTCACTCTGTAGACCAGGCTGGCCTCGAACTCAGAAATCCGCCTGCCTCTGCCTCCCAAATGCTGGGATTAAAGGCGTGCGCCACCACTGCCTGACTGAGCCTTACTTTCATCTAGATGCTTTATCAACTGACCTATCTTTCTAGATCCCCACCTTTTTTGAACAAAGTCTCCTATATTCTGAGGTGACTTGATCTTTTAACTTGCTATGTAGCCAAGGATGACCTTGAACTCCTAACCCTTCTGCCCCTGCCTCAGGCGCTGGGAGTGCAGGTGTATGCCAGGTTTGTCCTCACTACTTTTCCCCCTTATAGTACAGGGACGCGAGAGAAATTGCAAGACACATTTTTTTTTTTTTTGAGAAAGAGAGTGTCAGTGTAGCTCACATGGACCTGGAATTTGCTATGTAGCCCAGGCTGACCTCCATGTCCTTACAGTCTTCTCTTCAGCTGTGATTCTAGACAGGTCACCGCTATGCCAAGCCAGGCTTCTCTCTAAGCTTTGGCTTTCCCTTTTCCATCTGTTCCCTTAGAATTATTCCCGGGTGAATTAAAAAAAAAAAAAGAAGTTGCCAACAAGATGGCTAAAAGTGATTGCCGCGCAATCCTGACCACCTGAGTTCAATCCCCAGATCCCACTGTGGGGGGAGAGAACCAACTCCCAAAGATTGTCCTCCAGCCTCATACATGCTGTGACACGCATGCCCAAACTTATAGACACACCTCTCTTCCCCTCTCCCTCTCTCAACACACACACACACACACACACACACACACACACACACGTGATAATAATAATAGCAACAATAACAATAACTTAAATTTAAGAAATAAAAATATTTGTTCTTTGTATATTACTGGCACAAATAGATGACTATGGAGATGATATGTTTCTAGTGCATCTCATCACCTGTTTTTTCTTCTACGCAGCTATGGAGAAACTCTGTGGGCATGTGCCTGTCCACTCAGATATCCTCTCCTTGAAGAACCAGTGTCTGAGCATGCTCCCTGACCTCCAACCCCTGGAGAAAATACACAGACATATATCTGTCCACCCAGACATCCTCTCCTTGGAGAATCGGTGCCTGATCATGCTCCCTGACCTCCAGCCCACGGAGAGAATAGATGGACATAGATCTGTCCACCCAGACATCCTCTCCTTGGAGAACCGGTGTCTGACCATGCTCCCTGACCTCCAGCCCATGGAGAGAATAGATGGACATAGATCTGTCTGCCCAGACATCCTCTCCTTGGAGAATCAGTGCCTGACCATGCTCCCTGACCTCCAGCCCCTGGAGAAGCTATGTGGACATATGTCTAGTCATCCAGACGTCCTCTCTTTGGAAAACCGATGTCTGGCTACCCTCTCCACTGTAAAGAGCACTGTATCGACCAGTCCCCTGCTCCGGGGTCTTCACATATCTTATATGGCACAAGCTGATCTGCATAGCCTGAAAACTAGCAACTGCCTGTTCCCTGAGCCTCCTACCAAGAAGGCTCCATGTTTCTCCAAGGAACTAGACCTTCCAACTGGACCCAGGGCCCTGAAATCCATCTCTGCTGCAGCTCGAGTTCAGGAAGTAGCTTTGGTATTTGCTTTTGGATGCTCCTCTTGACTCTAGCCTTTTGCTATATGTTCTATTAGTAGGTTTATTTCAGTGCCTTAGTTTCCATCTCTGATGATCTGCATCTGGGGACTATCTTTTCTCAGCATTTTTGGTATCAGCCTTTTGGTTCTTTTTAGATAGTTCTAGGAACTGAACCCAGAGGCATGCACATGGTAGGTAGGCACTCTACTACTGACCCTCTCATGACCTTTCTGGGGTACTCTTTACTTTAGGACTGTTTTCACTGGCATCTCTAGTCTTATCAAATATCTAGAGATTCTGGGTAATAGATCTCAAAAGTAGTACTTGCCTCTAGAAAGCCTCTGATCAAGAAGAAATCCAGTGTGATTATTACAAGAGTTAGCTGGGTGCCTTTGAGGTTAGACATGCTGATCTGTCTATATCTGAGCTCACTTCCTTGTATGTGTGTGTGCTTACACATGCCAACTTGATGGATCCATGTAAACACATTTAGTACATAGATCAGAATTAGCAGACAGAACCACATTTCCTCTGTGGATACTTGGAAATAGTTAACCTGAACCTTATCATATCTCTGCTAACTATAAAGTATATAGCCTTAGGCAAAGCTAATATCCCCCCTGAAGTTTTAATTTCCTCATCTTTCAAATCAAGTCAGTGAAAATGTGCTTCACAAGGTTCTGGTCCAAAGTGCAACTGCTGTTACCCTGTTGTGATTTGCAGTTTGTAGAGTCAAACATATATTATTCCATTGAATCTTTCAGCAGCCCTATCAGGGAGGTGATAGGGTTGGGGTTCTTCTGATTCGGAAAGCACCATAGTGGGTTTAGAAGGTGTGTGAGATGCCCTGGGCCCCCCAGACTTGCAAGCATGAAATGGCAGTGGGGAAGATCACAGAGCATCTGATCAAAAACTCAGAAGCCTAGATAGAGTAAGGTAGTGTGAGAAAGAGTACCAAGCTAGAGACAGGCTGCACTAAAGGTGATTAGTGTGGGGGTGAAGGGAGAGGGTTTATTAGTTTAGAGATGTGGACCTTCCATATCTCTAGGAGATACTTTCCTACCCCTCTGTTGGAGGGCTGTGCTGCGATTTGTAACTGCCACCGTTTGTAGGGTCCGTGGTGCGTCTCTGAAGAAAAGGAATTGCAGGAAGAAAAAGAAAGTGCAGAAGCCCCGATGCCTTTGTACAGTCTAAACTTGGGGGAAGAAGAGGAGGTGAAGCCACTGGTCCTAAAGCTTACATCTGGAGACTCTGACTCTCATCCTGAAACCACTGACCGGGTCCTTCAGGAGAAGAAGGTAGAACTTCCAGACTTGGGATGTTGATGGTGGAGGGAAGGGAGAAGCTGGAGACCAGAATCAGGGCTTCTCCCTAGGTGGAAGGTGGCAGAGGGAAATGTTCCCAGTTCCTGCTTCCTAATCTACTTGTTCAGTCTCTCAGTTGAAAAGACATCTTTCCAAACCTTGGTCCTTGTTCTCTGTGCTTTTTTAATTTATTTATGCCTATGAGTATTTGCCTACATTTGTAGATAGGCACTGTCTGTATCTTGTGCTTGTGGAGGTCGGGAAGGATGTCAGACCTTCTGGGTATGGCAGCACATGACTTGTAGTCTGAGTACTTGGGAGGCAGAGGCAGGTGGATCTCTGGTAGTTGGAAGAGCTAGCCTGATCTGTAATAGTGAGTTCAAGCTAGGGTTATAAACTGAGACTGTCCCCCTGCAAATGTTCCGCCCTCTGGAGCTCGACTTAAAGGAGGTCATGAGCCAAAGTGGGTACTATAAACTAACCCTGGGTCCTCTGCAAGAGTAGCAAGTGCTCTTAACCACTGAGGTATCTCCCCAGCTCCTCTGTCCTTGACCGTATAAGTTGGTCTGTGGAGATCTGTATTTACTCCTTTCTTCTGTGTTTCCCAATTCGTAGATGGTTCTCTTGACCTTACTGTGCTCTGCTCTGGCCTCAAATGTGAATGTGAAAGATGCCTCTGACCCTACCCGGGCATCCATCCTTGAAGTCTGTAATGCACTGGCCCCCTTGGAAGCTGAGTTCATCCTTAAGGTATTGTGGTATGAAGGAGTGGGGAGAAGAGGGATATATTAATGTAGTTATGGTTGAAGAGCTGATTATTGGCTCCCTGTGGTAATGGAAGGAATGCTTGCTCAAGAAGGGAGCAAGATGTCTGGGTGAGTCTGGGGCCTAGCCCCAGTTCTGTGGAGTAGAGAAAGGGGAGATGAGGTAAGGTATACTAGAATTGGTTTGCATAAACTAAATGCACAGTGCTAGGCTGTGGGAGTTGTGTTAACATGATGAAACTTGGATCTGGACCCATGGGTATGTAAAACTCTTCCCCAGATATGTATGGAGTAGATAAATAACGGCTGCTTCAGAAGCAGAGAAGAGGGGTGTTCTAGTTTCATTCTGTACCTGTGACAAATCACTCTAACCAAGAGCAGCTTAGGAGAGGAAAGAGCACTGGTTTGTTGTTGCTCATACTTCCGGTCACAATCCATCACTGAGAGAGGTTAGTGCAGGAACTTGAGGTGGTAGCCATGGCGGAACACTGCTTGCTAGCTTACATAGGCTCATGCTTAGCTTTCTTCTCTCCTTTTTTCTTTTTCTTTTTAATTTTTACTTTTATTTAATCTAATGGGACTATGTATGCTCTATATACAGCTGCAAGGATTGTTACAAAATGAACACAGTTGTTTAATCTGGCTAGCTAGTTCCAGAATTGGAGCATTAATACAGTCTTTCCCAGAAGCTACTTCAGGCCCCGTCCCTGTCACTTCCTCCTTCAGCAAAAACAGCCACCACCCACAGAGAAGTTGCCCAGGAAGGAAAAAAGCAGCCCTCAGTTAGGCTCTCCTTGTTTGAAAGGAGTGGGGGGGGGGATTAGGATGCTAACTTCAAACACCAATTCTCAATTTCATATACTTATATAAATATATTCTATAACATTTATTATATATATAAAACATTATAGCATTCATTTACAATGTTGTATATCTTGGATATTAGCCCTCTGTCGGATGTAAGGTTGGTAAAGATCATTTCCCAGTTAGTTGGTTGCCGCTTTGTCTTTTTGACGGTGTCTTTTGCCTTGCAAAAACTTTGTAATTTAATGAGGTCCCATTTGTCTATTCTTGATCTTAGAGTATAAGCTATTGGAGTTCTGTTCAGGAAATTCTCCCCTGTGCCCATATGTTCAAGGTTCTTCCCTAGTTTCCCTTCTATTAGTTTCAGTGTGTCTGGTTTTATGTGGAGATCTTTGATCCACTTAGAATTGAGCTTAGTGCAAGGAGATAAGGATGGGTCAATTTGCATTCTTCTGCATGTTGACCTCCAGCTGAGCCAGCACCATTTGTTGAAAAGGCTATCTTTTTTCCACTGGATGGTTTTAGCTCCTTTGTCAAAGATCAAGTGACCATAGGAGTGTGGATTCATTTCTGGGTCTTCAATTCTGTTCCATTGATCTACATGTCTGTTACTGTACCAATACCATGCAGTTTTTAACACTATTGCTCTGTAGTACAGCTTGAGGTCCGGGATACTGATTCCCCCAGAGGTTCTTTTACTCTTGAGAATAGTTTTAGCTATTCTGGGTTTTCTGTTATTCCAGATGAATTTTTGAATTGCTCTTTCTAACTCTATGAAGAATTGAGTTGGGATTTTGATGGGGATTGCATTGAATCTGTGTATTACTTTTGGTAAGATGCTCATTTTTACTATATTAATCCTGCCAATCCATGAGCATGGCAGATTTTTCCATCTTCCGAGGTCTTCTTCAATTTCTTTCTTCAGAGACTTGAAGTTCTTGTCATACAGATCTTTCACTTGTTTGGTTAGCGTCACGCCAAGATACTTAATATGGTTTGTGGCTATCGTAAAGGGTATTATTTCTCTTACTTCTTTCTCAGCCTGCTTATCCTTTGAGTATAGGAAGGCTTCTGACTTGCTTGAGTTGATTTTATATCCGGCCACTTTGCTGAAGTCGTTTATCAGCTGTAGGAGTTCTCTGGTGGACAATGTTGCATACAGCTGAAGTTTATTGTTGTAGTAAGTCTATATTCCATAGCTTATCTGTGCTACAATTTAGCAGTGAATTGTTCGTACCTCTAGGCCATCCCAAATAATGTTGTCATGAACACACATGCTATTTCAGTGCACTCATACAGGTGCTTTTATTTTATTTTTGTACCAGTATTAAAAATTTCAGATACCAATCAACCGTTATTCAAAAGTTATTCAAAAGTATTTGTACTAACTCTAACTTCTTAGCTAGCTTTCTTACACAGTACAGGATGACCTGCCCAGACACAGTGCTACCCACAGTGGGTCAAATAATAATTAAGATGATCTCCTCCCAGACATACCCACTGGCCAATCTGGGGAGTCCCTCAACTGAGGTTTTCTTCTCAGATGATGCTAGGTTGTCAAGTTGACAAAACTAACCAGGACAAGGGGAAAATGTTTTCTGAGAAGCTTTGGAAGATGACAGGTTTAGTCATCAATTGAACCCTTGGTAAACTGTTTTTTTTTTCTTTAAACTAATTGTACTTTATTTTACAAAGTAATAATCTGGATGCCAAATATCTTTTTCTTTTTCTTAATATAATTTAGCGTAATTTTAAGGCTCACAGTTACCAAAAAGATTTCAGAAACTGCCTTCAGGAAGATCATAACTAGTAATCAGCTTGTTATTTCTCTCTCTTTTACAACACACCCACGTTGCGATCAGTAAGGTTTTGATATGTGTTGGTATGAAGGTGCTTCCAAACAAGGTCAGACCTGGTTGTTGATGTAGATTAAGTGATGCTTGAGCTCTATCTTTTGTAGGTATTGTGGCGTGCTCAGAAATGGTTTTATACTGGCAGATTCAGTAAGCAAGACAGTTTAGGGCATGGAGTTGTGGGATAAGTGACCAACATGCCAATCTCTTCTACCCTCCCCACAGGCATCTTTGTATGCTAGGCAGGAACTTAACCTCCGGGACATCGCCAATATAGTTCTGGCTGTGGCTGCCCTCTTGCCAGCCTGCCGCCCCCACGTACGACGGTATTACTCCGCCATTGTTCACCTGCCTTCAGACTGGATCCAGGTAGCCGAGTTCTACCAGGTATGGTACTTAGCACCCTGCACTTTGACCTTTCCTCTTTCCCCCTTTGTTCATAGAGGACATTTTCAGACAAGATAGCCTTCCCTCCATTTTCCTGCATTCAAGTGCCCAGAGAGGATAAGGTTTCTCTGTAAGAGCCGAGTGGACTAATGGAATAATGAGATGAGGGTTGGATCAAAGTTTGAGACAAAGTTGGTCTTATTCTGGACTTTATTTTTTTAAATTCATTATTTTATTTATTTACATCCCAACTGTTGCCCTTCTCCCGCCCCCAGACTTTCTTTATAATGATGATGTGCTTAGAGAAGACTGCTGACTTGCCTTGTACCCAGAAATGTAATTTTGGACATGGGATTAGGAAATTGTTCCCTATTCTTGTTCCCATGTAATTCTAGGATCTCTGTGTGTGTGTGTGTGTGTGTGTGTGTGTGTGTGTGTATGTGTGTGTGTGTGTGTGTGTTGGGGGTGGTGGGTTGGTTCCCACTTCTACTGATCTCTTTTATTTTTCTCCACAGAGCCTGGCAGAAGGGGATGAGAAGAAGTTGGTGCCCCTGCCTGCCTGCCTCCGTGCTGCCATGACCAACAAATTTGCCCAGTTTGATGAGTACCAGCTAGCTAAGTACAACCCACGGAAACATCGGTCCAAGAGACGGCCCCGCCAGCCACCCCGCCCTCAAGTCAGTCTTTGCCTCAGCCCTGGGAGTTCATGGTCCCCTTTCTCTGGGAAGGGAGGGAGAAAGGAACATGTTGAGCTTGGGAGCTACTGTACAAAAGTAACTGACATGTTTATATACCAGAAAGCAAAGGAGCCAGAGAGGCCCAGATAACCCGTGGAGAGAGAGCTCAGGGCCAGAAGGAACAGGGCTACCTCTGTGAACTCGCTTCCTGTTTGACAGAGATATTCTTTCAGGGCTACTGGAATGGGCAACTTCCATTTCTCTGTTTGAAATGTTTTCTCCTATTCTTGTAGAAGTCAAAACGTCCATTTTCAGAGAGAAGGAAATGTTTTCCAAAGAGCCTTTGGCCCCTTAAAAATGAACAGATATCGGTGAGTTTCTTGCTTGGGAGTTGTCTGTATGCATGTATGCACTATCCCTTCTGAACTTGAATTTGGAAATAGAACTCTGTCAGTTTTAAAAATTCCAACAGCCATTGTGGTAGACACTTACTTGTCTCCTACCTGGATGTTCTTCGTTGTGATTGTGTGCTTTGGTTCAGAGAATAAAGGGAGGGAACTTTTTTCCTCTGTTGTTCTTGGTCATATAGTTTGTTTATAGGTAACATATCCAGTTGGATCTGTGAATTTAAAATGTCAAAAAACATTTCCACTCTATATAAAGTTTTTAAAATTTTTATTTATCTTTTTGTTGTGTGTGTGTGTGTGTGTGCGTGTGTGTGTGTGTGTGTGTGTGTGTGTGTGTGAGTATTTTGTCTCTATGTGTGTCTGTGTGCCACATGTATGCCTGTGCTCTTGGAGCCCAGTAGATGGCATCAGATCCCCTGGGATTAGAGTTACATTATTAGAGTCACCATGTGGATCTTGGAGTTGAAATGGGTCCTCTGGAAGAGCAGCCAGTGTTCTTAACCACTGAGCCATCTCTCCAGGCCCTTGTATTACAATGGTGGCACCACAATGAAGGCTCATGATAGAGATATTAATTGCCTCCTTTATCCTCTCTGAGAGAATAAGGACGTTCTCTGTTCTCATTCCCGCCTTGTTCTCTCTAAGCCAGTCACTCCATCGTAACTCTGATAGGTCAGTCTTGTATGAGTGAAACACAAGAGCTCTCAGAAAGCTGTTGTTGTCCCCCACCTTTGTTCTTTCCTTTTGGAACCCGAAGAGCTACCATCTTTTGTTTCTTTTTCTGTTTTGAGATGGTCTACCATGTAGGCCATGCTGCTTTGCCCTCTCTGGATCTGTTGTGGAGTTCTTTCGCCTTAGCCTCCCAAGTTGCTGCCGTTGTAGGGGCGTTGTTACTGGGGCCTTCAGCTACAGCTGTGTCTTGGGAACTCCCACAGGGTTTCCCTGGATGTTTCTATTCTTCGTCCACATCTGTTTTAGAGAATGAAGTTCCCTCAAGGGTGTATGAACATCCTATGCTTCAGTTCCTGATAGGGCATAGTAGGTTATGTTTTTATTTCTGGTACCCCATGATCATGGCTGAAATGAATCCTGTGGTACTTGGGGCTGTTTCCACAGTTTGAAGCAGCTTATAATGCAGTGCCGGAGAAAAAACGGCTATCAAGGTTCACTCTGAAGAAGTTGGTAGAGTATCTGCATATCCACGAGCCTGCCCAGCACGTCCAGGCCCTGCTTGGCTATAGGTGAGACATAGTATTTCAGATGCATTCCATGTGCTTCATTCATGGCTCCCATCCTGGTAGTTCTCAATCCCAGCAGTATGAGGTTAGTCAGACAGTGGTGTGAGCATGACTGGCTGACTTTGGCTCTTTCCAAATTTGTGTAAGTGTTGAACTGATAGGTACTTTCTTCCCTCTCTCAGGTACCCATCCACCCTAGAGCTCTTTTCTCGGAGTCACCTCCCCGGGCCGTGGGATTCTAGCAGAGCTGGGCAACGAATGAAGCTCCGAAGGCCAGAGACCTGGGAGCGGGAACTGAGCTTGCGGGGAAACAAAGCTTCTGTGTGGGAGGAGCTCATAGGTAGGTGGCGGTGACCGGCACGTTCCTGCCCTGCCTTCTCCCTTTGTGCTTCTGTAGTTTAGATCCTACCTTGAAGATTTCCACAAAATGGGCAGTTATTCTGCAATTTAATTTACATAACCAAAAAAGATTGGATTTTTTTCAGGTTTACCATTTACCATACCACTGTGGACAGTGGAATTTGCTTTAAATGGTGTTGATATCATAGGTTGATCGTGATTCCAGATGTGTGTTGGTGGATACAGAAGTCTTCAGAAACACAGGGCAGAAAAGTGGTGCCTTTTTCCTGTCTGCACCTGTATCATTACACCTGTAATATATTGCAATAGAGTAGGATTAGATCTCAAGATGATAGAGCCTCTATAGAAATTCATGTAGGATCTGAAAACTTTAATCATTTCTTTCTACTGATAAAGGAAGAAGTTTGGAAGACCAAATTACCTTCAGTCTTTTCTTTCTCCCTTGATTGTCTATTTTTAACTATGAAAGGCTCTTTCATGCTTATTTCTTTAAATATTTAAATTTTATTTTTAATCGTGTGTGTGAGCTCAGGTGCCCTCAGAGACCAGAAATAGGCATTGAATACCCTGGAGCTGGAGTTATGGCTAACTGTAGGTGCTAGGAATCAAGCTTAGTAACACTGTAAGACCTGTATTCTTTCTTCACTGCTGATTCACTCTCTTCATCCCATTTTGACGGAGTGATGGCTTAGCAGTTAAGAACATTTGCTGTTCTTCGAGAAGACCTGGGTTTGATTCCCGGCACCCACATGGTCGATCACAACCATCTGCTACTCTGGTCTTAGAATATCTCATACTCTCTCCTGGTCTCTTCAGAACCAGGCATGCATGTGGTTCACAAACACACATGCAGGCAAAACACTCATACACATAAAACAAGCAAACTAACGAATCATTTTAAAAAGAAAAAGGAAAGCTCTGTTCTCTCTTTTATACCCCCTTCCTTTTGCTTCATCTTTTGTCTTTGGAAATTCAACCGTGTATTTCTCTCTGTGCTGAAATATATGTAACATTAGACCTTGGTGGATGTGGTGGTTTGAATATGCTTGGCCCAGGGAGTGGCACTACTAAGGAGGTATAGCCTTGTTGAAGTAGGTGAGGCCTTGTTGGAGGAAGTGCGTCACTGTAGGGGTGGGCTTTGCAGTTCCTAGCTGCCTGGAACACAGTTTGCTTCTGACTTCTTTTGGATGAAGATATAGAACTCTCAGCTCCTCCAACACCATTCCTGCCTGGGTGCTGCTGTGCTCCCTGCCATGATGATAACGGACCGAACCACAGTACCTGCAAGCCAGCCCCAATTAAATTTTGTCCTTATAAGAGTTGCATCGGTCATGGTGTCTCTTCACAGCAATGGAAAACCTAACTAAGACAGTGGAAGCTTTCCAATTTTGGAACTTTGGAGCCCAAATGCCCTTTGCTGGTTGTTTTGTCTTGTACTCAAGGCAGCCTGAATTGCTTTGCTATTTAATATTCTCTCTGTACAGGTGCCTCAGCTAGTGTCTGTATAAGAATTACCTGGGGATTAAATTCCCCATCATCCATCAGCCTTTTCACCAACTTACAAGTTAAGATATAGTGAGGAAGAGGCTTTGAGTGTGCGTAGGTGTGGTAATGCACACTTGTAGTGATTGGGAAGCTGAGGCAGGAAGATGACTAGTTTGAGACCAGCTTGGTGAGTTCTCGTCTCAAGCAAACAACACAAACAAATAACAAAGAAGGATGCTGTGGTGTTGGGCTGAGTCTACATGTATGTCTCTACTTTTTTCATTTTGCTGAGAATCTCTAACCCTGAAAGTTTAAACTGCAGTCTTTATCTTGTTTGAGACTAAAATTCCTATGGTTAATTTCTTTTTTCAAATTTTTATTTTGTCTAATATATATATACATATATATGTGTGTGTGTGTCTTAGTCACTATTCTGTTGCTATGAAGAGACACCATGATCAAGGCAACTCTTATAGAAGAAAGCATTTAATTGTGGATGTGGACTTGCTTATAGTTTCAGAGGTTTATTCCATTATTATCATAAAGGAAGCATGGTGGTGTGCACAGTGCTGGAGCAGTAACTGAGAGCTATATTCTGAGAAACAGAGAGAGCAAGGAGGGCGGAGGGAGGAGGGTGTGGAAGAGGGATGGGAAGGGAGAGACAGGGCCTGGTATGGGCTTTTGAAAACCTCAAAGCCCACCCCACACTGACAGACTTCCTCCAACAAGGCCACACCCCTTAATCTTTATAATCTTTTCAAACACTCAAATATATGAGCCTGTGGGGCCATTCTTACTCAAACCACCTCAAAGGTAGTTTTGCTTTCATGTTTGTCTGTGTACAACATTTGTGCTTGGTGCCTGAAAATGCCAGAAGAGGGTACTGGATCTTCAGGACTGGAATTACAGAGGGTTGTGAGTCACCATGTGAGTTTGGGGAATTGAACCCAAGCTCTCTGGAAGAGCAGCCAGTGCTGTTAACTGCAGAGACATCTCTCTAGCCCCCTCCCCCCTTTTTGAGATAGAGTTTCTTGAGTTTATTTATTTCACCCAGGCTGTTCTTAAACTCAACTATTTCTCCTGCTGCGACTGTAGGTATCGACCTAGCCCGAAAGGTACTTACTTTCTTTCTCTTCCTCTCTCTTTACCTCCCTTTTTGATGCCTACCCATGTAATCCAGGTTAGTCTCAACTCCCAGTCCTTCTGCTTCAGGCTCCCCAATGCTGAAATCATGCTTCCATTTGTATCACCTAGAGTGCACAGAAAGGCCAGAACACTGATGGAACTGGCTGTGGATACAGTATACGCCGTATATATGTGGCTCACGCCTATAATCCCACTGATTGAGCTCTAGAGCCGAATTCCTGTTTCCCTTTTTGTTTCTTAGTCTTTTAAAAATAGTTTTTATTTTTTGAAATTAAAATATAATTCCATGGTTTTCACTTTTTCCCTTCCTCCCTCCAGCTCTTCCCATGTTGCTTGCTATCTCCCAGGTCCATGGCCCTTACTTCTTTGTTATATTCCTAAATATATAAGTACAACCTGCTCAGTCTGTATAAAGTTACTTATATGCACATGATTTCAAGACTGAGCACTTGGTATTGAGTAACCAATTTGGGAATTCAGAGGAGAACCTACAACCTCCATTTTACTAAACCAGAATAATAAGTATTTATCGCTATATACCCACTGAAAAATATAGAGGTCACTACTCTTTCTTTTAAAAAAAATTACACTTGAGGCTAGAGAAATGACTCAGCAGTTAAGAGCATGTATATTGCTCTTGTAGAGGACCTGAGTTCAGTTCCAAGCATGTACATCAGGCGGCTCATAACCACCTGTAACTCCAGCTCCCGGACGTATACCGTATCCTCTTCTAGACTCTGGGCACATGCAAACAAGTGGTATTCTCTCTCTCTTTCTCTCTCTCTCTCTCTCTCTCTCTCTCTCTCTCTCTCTCTCTCAAACACACACACACACACACACACACACACACGGAGATGAATAAAGATAATTTTTAAAAGAAGAAAACCTGGGAGTGGTGGTGCACACTTTTAATCCCAGCACTCAGGAGGCAGAGTCAGGTGGATCTCTGTGAGTTCAAGGCCAGCCTGGCCTGCAGAGTAAGTTCCAGGACAGCCAGGGTTACACAGAGAAACACTTTCTAGAAAAACTGAAAGTTATACTTATTTATTTGTGTGTGTGTGGAGGGGGAGCTGTGTGAAAGGTCAAAGGACAGCTTGCAGTAATCAGTTCTCTCCTTCCATCAAGTGGGTGGGAAAAGAAGAGAACATTGTACTAGTTGAACCAGCAAGGGGAGTCAACAGATAGTGACATAAGTTATTCTATAATCTATGTATATAAACTAAGCTATCCGATACACTTTGTTATGTTTTTACTCCCCAGTTCAGGCCACTCCTGGCTCCGTCTTCCTGGATCTTTAAAACATTTTGGATAGAGCAGATTGCATTTTCCCACTTGAGGCTCTGGGGGGCTCTGTGTTTCCTGCTGTGGGCTGCAGCTTTGTGTGTGTCACTCACTTGATTTATCCTGTCCCCCCATGACTGAAGACAGTGGGAAACTCCCCTTCATGGCCATGCTCCGGAACCTGTGTAACCTGCTGCAGACTGGGATCAGTGCCCGCCACCATGAACTCGTTCTCCAGAGACTCCAGCATGAGGTCAGTGTGATCGCTGGGGGTGTGTGGCTGGGTCAGAGACTGTGTACCCGGAGGCCAGGCTCTTCCACGTGGCTGAGGCGGTCATGGCTACCAGCTTGTTTCTACATATGTTGGGAAGGACAGGTCTCTGGGCTGAGTCAATCCTCCAGAGATTACCATAGAGAGTAATCACTTTCATGTTTACTTTGTGAGCTTGAAAACTTACAGAAAGATCCCCATCTATGAATTAACTCACTTCAGGAGCAGTGTAATAGAAAAAGAAATGGGGCTCTGTGGCTGGAGAGACGGCTTGAAGTGGGTAAGGGCACCAGCTACTCTTCTGGAAGACTTGGATTTGATTCCCAGCACCAACATGGCTGCTCACAACCATCTATAACTCAATTTCCGGAGGATCTGGTGTTCTCTTCTGTCCTCTGTGCACATGCATACCTGCGGGCAAACACTCATAAAATAGTTTTCAATTAAAAAATAAATAAAAAAGAGAAATAGGGCTCCTGTTAATCCCCTTTCACCTCATTCATATCTTTCTTTCCCTTCTTCTTCCTTGTTTTCTTCTTGAAATCTATTTTTCTCTCCTCACCTTCCTGCAACTGTAGTAGAGTTACTGAGTCACTGTCCTGGTCCTGAAGCCCCATGGCTCCTCATCTTCCCATAGGCCTATGGCTCCTCATCTTCCCATAGGCCTATGACTCCTCATCTTCCCATAGGCCTAAGGCTCCTCATCTTCCCATAGGCCTATGGCTCCTCATCTTCCCATAGGCCTAAGGCTCCTCATCTTCCCATAGGCCTATGGCTCCTCATCTTCCCATAGGCCTATGGCTCCTCATCTTCCCATAAGCCTTTGGCTCCTCATCTTCCCATAGGCCTATGGCTCCTCATCTTCCCATAGGCCTATGGCTCCTCACCTTCTCTGAAGCCCCATGGCTCCTCATCTCCCCTCCTCCTCTGCTCACCATCCTTCTTGTTTTTCAGAAATCTGTGGTTCACAGTCGTCAGTTTCCATTCAGATTCCTTAATGCTCATGACTCTATCGATAAACTCGAGGCTCAACTCAGAAGTAAAGGTATTCTTTCTCCTCTGGTTTCTGTTTGCCTCTCATCTATAAACGAGACAACACTCAGATATTTTCAACTTCTCGCTTTGTGGACTTAGGGTGTGGTGTAATGTGTAGCCAGTCCCTTACTAGCCCTATGGATAGGGGTTTAACATACTAAGGGAATAGAAGTTGAAGTTGCCTGACTTGCTATTTTCCTGTTACCATACAGCATTGCCCTTCCCTTCCAATACAACATTGATGAAGCGGATCATGATTAGAATCTCAAAAAAAATCAAGAGGCTCGCCAATCCGAGGTACCTGTGCACCCTGACGCGTCGGCAGCTTCGTGTGGCAATGACTATACCTGTGATGTATGAGCAGCTCAAGCGGGAGAAACTGAGGCTGCACAAGGCTAGGTATGTGGTTGCTAGCTGGGGAAAAAGTAGGAAGAAGGACGTCACTAAGGAGCCATCTAGGAGCCAGCCATTCATTATCCTCGAGAGCTATGCTTGTCAGTCATTCATTCAGGGCTGCAGACTTTTGGTTTCCTGTCACTTTTACACCAAAATTCAGTCTTTTACACTTATATCTACCATTGTCCTATGAAATGAGCCATCTCTGTAGCCTGAGCCGGAGTCTCTTGCTGTCTGTTGCCACGAACTTGTTGTGTAGCCCAGGCTGGTCTCCGATGTGAGATCCTCTAGCCTCAGATGCCTCAGTACCGAGATCAGTTATGTGTCACCATGCTCAGCCTGATCTTGTTAGTGTAATAGATGGCTTATGTGTTGATGGTTTCTGGCTTAGCCATATTTCATTACTGGCGGTTGGAGAATGAATTTCCTGCCATTCTGTTGCATTTATTAGCTGGAAATCTAAAAAGGGTTTCCTTCATCAGCTACATCCATTGCGGGGTGGAAGCCGGAGGATCAGGAATGTGAAGGCAACTAGGTCTACGTGAGACCTTATCTTAACCCCTCCCCCGTGGCTGGAGTGATGGTTCAGTGGTTAAGCACTGAATGCAAACCCCACCCCTCAGGGCTCAGGGAACCCTACCAGAAGAGGGGCAGGATGGGGGACACCAAGAAAACGAGGCCTCTAACTCAGCGTGATCAAAGTTCATCTGAACTCACAGAGACCGAGGCAGCATGCCCAGTGCTCACATGGCTCTATACCAGGTCCTCTGGGTATATATTATGTCTTCCAGTTTAGTGTTTTTGTAGGACCCCTGAGTTTGTGAATGAGTGGATCATTGATTCTTGTACCTTCTCTCGGGCTCTTTTCCTTCTCTTGGTTTGTCTTGTTCAGCTTTGATTGTTCTTGTTTTATGTTATATTTTATTATTATCTCTTAGAAGCTTATTCTTTTTTAATAGACAAAAATGGAGTAGTGGATCTGGATAGGAGAGAAGGTGGAGAGGAACTGGGAAGAGTGGAAGGAAGGAATCCATAATCAGGATGTATTATGTGAGGAAATAACCTGTATTTAATAACAGGAGAATGATAAAACAACACCCTATAATGACAATAAACCTATAAATAAAAATTCAAAACAAAAAAAAAAACAAAAACAAAAACAAAAACCACTGGATGCTTTTTAGAAAATCTGAGTTTAAATCCCATTCACCATGTGGTAGCTCACAGCTCCCAGTCTCAGGGGATCCAACACCATCTTCTGGTCTCTGCAGGCACTGCACATGGGTGATGGACAGTTACACACATAGGCAAAACATCATCCATACAAAATAACAAAATGATTTTGAAAAATTAATACTCCCTAATGAACTTGTAGCAGTTAAGCCACGCCTCTTGGAGCAAGTCCACATGAGCATGGCAGATGTTTTGAGCACTGGCTTTGCTAGGTACGCTGCTGTGCCTGTCGTGGTCTGTGTAAGAGTCCTGTGGTATGGAGAAAAGGAAAGTCTCTATCCCAGCAGTGGAAATAGGCTGTGGGAGGATGAGAAAGTGTGTAGGAGGGAGAGAGAGGATTTAGTATTGAAGTAGCGTGTTTTGTCTTTCTGTCTGCTTCAGAGTCACAGGCAGACAAGCTTCTGAGCCCCGTGTCTATGTCTTCTCTTGCTGCAGACAATGGGATTGTGATGTTGAGTTGCTGGAGCGGTATCGCCAGGCCCTGGAAACAGCTGTGAACCTCTCTGTAAAGCACAACCTATCCCCAATGCCTGGCCGAACCCTCTTGGTCTATCTCACAGATGCAAATGCTGACAGGCTCTGTCCCAAGAGTCACTCAAAAGGGGTAAAGTAAAAAAAAATACATCTTCCAAGGGGCTAGCAGGATGTTGGGTCTTGAGAGGGTTTTGTTTCCCTCTGGTTCTCTGAGAGCCACACAAACCGAAAGAAGTGCTGTGGGTTTCTTCCAAGTGCCAGTTGTTGGTGCCCTGGGACAGTTTTAGTCAGTCTTGCTTATGGACCATAATACTAACATTTCAAGCATGGCTAGCTAATTGTGATCTCTGAATTTCTGTCATAAGTATATCTCACACCCATTTGAGTTGGGCAGGGATTCTAACATCTTCCTGGTCCCCCCATGTCACTTCTTCCAGAGAACTGCTGAAGATGACCTCTCCTGAGAGACCCACAGTCCTTCATTTCCCCAAACCAGGCGTTTAGCCTCTAGAATTGGGGAGGCAGAAATGGGGTTCCAAAGTTTTACTTCCTGATGATTCTCTGCTCCATCAGCCTCCCTTGAACTATGTGCTGCTGTTGATCGGAATGATGATGGCTCGGGCAGAGCACGTGACTGTTTGCTTGTGTGGGAGAGGATCTGTGAAGACACCGGTACTTACAGCCGGTGAGGGCATCCTGAAGACTGCCATCAAACTTCAGGCTCAAGTCCAGGTCAGAAACACAGTCCTGCTATCCAGAAATATATAAATGACAGAAGGCTCGGTTCATCTCAAATAATTGGTGAAGGCATTAATAACTAGGTATAATACTGCACACCTTCAGTTCCAGTACACAGAAGCAGGAGAAATGCAAGTTTGAGGTTAACCTGGGATACAAAGTGCTCTTTCTGTCTCTCTCTGTCTCTGTCTCTGTCTCTGTCTCTCTCTCTCTCTCTGTGTGTGTGTGTGTGTCTGTGTGTCTGTCTGTCTGTCTGTCTCTGTCTCTGTCTCTCTCTTTCTCTAGCATATGAGCTGGGCATGGTAGCTAGCACACACCTTTAATCCCAGCACTTGAGTAGCAGAGGCAGGCAGATCTCTTTGAGTTCATCGTCAGCCTTACTTACATAGTGAGTTCTAGTCAAGACTCCATAGGGAGACACTCTTTCAAGAAAGAAAAAGAAAAAAGAAAAGAAAAAGAAACACAGGTATATTTAACTTTGAAGATTTCTCAAACAAATCAACACCAGCTTTTTTATTGATTATATTAGTCTTTCGTTGCTATAATGAAATACTGGAGACTAGCTAACGTCATAAGGGAAAGATGTTTATCTTGCTCACAGTTCTTGAGGCTAGAGGGTGTGGTACTGGCATTGGCTAACTCTGGTAAGGATCTCATGGCAGGAGACATGTGGAAACACACACACACAGACACACACACACACACACACACACGGAAGACAACGATTACGTCTTGAACCAAGGGAGAAAGTGAAAGTGATTGATGGTTCAGGTTTTTACAACTTATGTTTGCAGGAACACAGAGATACTTTAGAGTCTTCCAAGAGTGCTGCATAATACACTCAGAACATTTCACTGGGCTTCACCTATCAATACCAAGGTCCAGCCAAGCCCGCTGTTTTTACCGCACCGTGGGATCAAATTTCAACACAGAAGCCAATGGGGGATACATTCAAACTGCATCCAGAATGGGGCATTGACACCTCAGCCCAACCTTGTAACCCAAGTTTCTTTCCTTCAGGAGTTAGAAGAGAAGGATGAGTGGCCCCTGGACACTTTTGGGAAGTACCTGCTGTCTCTGGCTGTCCAAAGGACCCCCGTGAGTCCTAGTCGGTTCCAATGAAAGTCCCTCCTAGCATTTCCCTGACAACCTGGTCCTGTTTGTTGTCTCCTGTAACTGAGGCTGGCCTCCATATCTGGTTCTCCTGCCTCCATCTCCCAAATGCTGGGCTCACAGATGTGGGGATATGTGCCTAACTGCCTCTCATTTCTTGACCTTTCTAAACAATCTGTCAAACTTTGTGGTGTTCTCATCAGCTCAGTGTAGTCCCTCGGATAGGACTGTGCTCCTAAATCTTTAATGATAAATGGAAAATAGGAGTGTTATAATAATGTTTGCTAGTTCCCGTGGTATAAATTGTTCCACCGTGGCAGCCTTCAAGCTACTAGCATTATGCCCTTGAATATAGAGCTGTGCAGAAATACTCAGAAGCCTGTCTGTTGATTGTATTTCCACAGTAATGGGATGTAAATATGTTCAGGGTTAGATGATAGTGAGAAGTAGTAAGATAATTAGAAGGTAATGCATTTTGAGAATGTATTACCATTGTCTTAAACATAATAGAAATACTGTAGTGTTTAGAATTGAAGTCAGGGTAAGTGCTTCACCTTGAACTATATCCATAAGCCCTTCACTTATCAAACTGAATGTTTAAAATGGCCATGTAGAGAATATGCTTAGCTTAACGTGCTCAAAGCCCACACCAATAAATATAAAATAGTCACACTTAAGAACTGACCCACAGCCAGGCATGGTGGCACACTCCTTTAATCCCAGCAGAAATAAGAGGTAAGAGGATCTCTGTGAGTTCAAAGCCAGCCTGGCATACATAGTAAGCTCTAGGACAGCCAGGGCTATGCTGAGACCCTGTCTCCAAACAAACAAACAAACAAACAAACAAAACAGTTTCACAGTGAGCCTTCATTTCTCCTGAGCGTGAATGAGCGCTACAACACAATCCCTCACTCCTTTTTCTTTTCTTCCCATCCCTGTTGTCCCTGATTCTTTGATGCCACCCTAGGTTGGGGTATAGTGGCATCCTTTCTAAGCACTCTTAGTTGCTGCAGTTTCCCTTCCCCTCAGAGTTCTAACCCGTCAATCCTTAGGCATATTGGTGCTCTGAGCCCATCCACATCTGTGATCCTTGATCCCTGGTCTCAGCCTCCTCTTTTCATCTTGCAGATTGACAGGGTCATCCTGTTTGGCGAAAGGATGGATACTGAGCAGTTGAATGTAGCCAAACAGATTATCTGGCAGCACGTGAATTCCAAGTGTCTCTTTGTTGGTGTCCTCCTACGGAAAATAGAGTACATGTAAGGATGCTGGTCGTTCTTGTCCTGTGTCTGAAGACAGTGATCGTATTTCCCGTCTGCTCCTGCCAAAGCCTCACTTGTTTGATATTTTGTATCTGGCCTTCTTGCTTTATTCTACTGAGTTTAAATTTCTAGGACCTTCTTTGAAGTCTTTTTGCTCCTGTGTGCTATTAGATACTGGACCCAGAGCTTTGCTCTTTCTAGGCAAACATCCTATCACTGAACTGTACTCTGGTCACATAATTCTATTAAGAAAATTTTGGGTGTACTCAGGGTAATACAGCTATTGATCACAAAACTATTATACAAAGGTGAGGTGCATATCTTAAAGTACTGGGGAGTAGAGTCTAGGTATGTAGCCTTGACTAGCATTGAACTTGTTGTCTTTCTGTCTTCCGTGGCAGGTGCTGGGGTTGCAGGTGTAAGCCATCACACCTGGCTCCAAGCATCGATTTTAGAGCTTAGTGACTGCTTCTTTCTTTGGCAGATCACCAAATTTGAATCCTAACGATGTGACACTCTCAGGCTGCACTGACGGAATCCTAAAGTGAGTACAGATTGTGTATCAGAGGGAATGGAAACTGCATTAGAATACACCTAAGGGATTCTCTATGCCTATTAGTTCATTTTTTTTTCAAAATAAGATGGTTTATTTTCTTTCACAGATGTCTAGGCTCATCAGCTACACAGTATGATAGGGATTCCAACCTTCACTGTCTTTTAAAAAAAAAAACCAAACAAACGATAGAGCACCTTTTATTTTCTTTTTTCTTTTTTAATTTAAATTTATTTGTTTATTCCATGTAGGTGAGTATACTGTTGCTCTCTTCAGTCACACCAGAAGAGTGAAATCAGATCCCATTACAGATGGTTGTGAGCCACCATGTGGTTGCTGGGATTTGAACTCAGGACCTCTGGAAGAGCAGTCAGTGCTCTTAACCATTGAGCATCTCTCCAGCCCAACCTTCACTGTCTTAATGCTTGATCACTCTCAACAGCCTCTACCTCCTGGCTAAAGATGGTGCCTCAGCTCTGTGTTATATACATCCAAATTTATGCTCTATCCAATAAGGAAGAGGAAAAGCAGGCTGGAGCATTGGATCATCAGTTAAGAGTACAGACTGCTCTTGTAGAGGTCATGGGTCTGGTACCCAGCATCCATGCCAGGTGGCTCCCAGCTACCTGTAATTCTATCCAGCTCCAAAGGGATCCAACCACACCCTCTGCAACTCCAGAGATTTGATGCCTCTGCAGACACTGCACTTGTGCACACAAACCCACAGACATACACATAGGCATTTTTTAAATGATCTCCTTTTTTTAAAAGGAGATCTTTCCAATCTATTTTATTGAGTTATTATTTGCAATTATTGTGCATATTCACAACTTTATTTCCTTATAGTTTTTAGCTTTTGAAGTTAAGTTATAATTACATCATTTCCCCCCTCTCTTTCCTCTCTCCAACCCCTCCCATGGTTTGCTCCTCTTGCATCCTCTCAAATATATAGTCTCTTTTTCTTTGTTTTACACACACACACACACACACACACACACACACAGACTGTAACTAGCTCAGTTCAGTTACTTGCATGTGAATGATTTCAGGGTTGACAACTGGTGTTGGATAACAAAGTTAGAGGGCTCGTCTCTGGGGATGACTTTCTTCCACTCTCAGCTTCCCTTAGTTACCTGTGATTCTTTGTTTAGACCCCCAGTGGGTCTTTTGGTGGTGTGCTTGTTTAGGTTTTGTTTAGGTAGCCACATAGCCACACAATGACATATACAAAAACACATAATTGAAAGCCAAGTGTGGTGCTGCACGCCTCTATTCCCTTGAGCGGCAGTAGCAGGCAGAGTTCTCTGAGTTTGAGGTCAGTCTGGTCTACATAGTAAGTTCCAGGCTAGCCAAGTTTACAGGGGCGGGGGAGAGAGAGAGAGAGAGAGAGAGAGAGAGAGAGAGAGATATGAAGAAATTACTTTTCTTTTATGTGTATGAGTGTTTTGCCTCGTGTATATTGATTACGCATGTATATATACATGTACGTATAGTGTACATGTATATATAGCGATTGCCATATGTATATATGCCTGATGGACAAGGCCAGAAGGGGGCGCCAGATTCCCTAGACCTGGAGTCAAACAGATGTGCGCGTCCGTGTGGGCGTCCGTGTGGGCGTCCGTGTGGGCGTGTGGGTGGGCGTCCGTGTGGGCGTGTGGGTGGGCGTCCGTGTGGGCGTCCGTGTGCGCGTCCGTGTGGGCGTGTGGGTGGGCGTCCGTGTGCGCGTCCGTGTGGGCGTGTGGGTGGGCGTCCGTGTGCGCGTCCGTGTGGGCGTCCGTGTGGGCGTGTGGGTGGCGCAACCTTCCTCTGGAAGAGCTGCAGGTGCTTTTTAACCTTTGTGTTTGTCTCCTCTCCTCAAGTTTTCTTTGGATGTCACCCATGTTCTTCAACTCCTGTTGGGAAGCCTGAAGCAATAGGGAGCTATTGTAGTTTGTACAGAGCTGATCACCCAGGACAGGGAAGGTCTTAACCTGTAACTTTGACTCAGACCAGTTTTCTAACAGGGATCTTAAGGTCACCATGCACAGTGAGTGGGAGGGGCTGGGGCTGGTGAAATCCCTCATCCCCAGTATTCTGTAGTCTTATTTTCCAGTTCGCTTTCCTGGCTTATGGTTATCTTTTTTGTCTGGCTAGTTTTTTTGAGATGGGGGGGGGGTCTCATTATATGGCCTGTGCTCACCTCAACTTGTGATTCTCAGGTTGAGAAGTGTGAACATGGCATACCAGGTCTGCTCTATGCTGTCCTCCTAGGGGAGCCACTGAGCTGGGCAGGCATGTCTTCATTGCCTCTTTCTCTTGGGACATCTTCCTGGTTCTGCTCTCTAATATTCTGTCTTCATCATGATTTTTATTAGGTTCATTGCCGAGCATGGAGCCTCTCGTCTTCTGGAGCATGTGGACCAACTCGATAAAATATTCAAGATCCCTCCACCCCCAGGAAAGACAAAGCTTCCCTCTCTCCGGCCACTGGAGGAGCACATCCCTGGTCCCTTGGGTCCTGTTTCCCAGCATGGGTCAGTCTAGGTTGTGCGACTTGGTGAACTGGGAGGGTTGCCATCAGAACCTGGAGAAATCCTGTGATTGCCATTCTGTCTGCAATGGGGGCCTTTGCATTTGTTCTGTTTACTAAGGTCTTTGTTTTCCTCCCCAGGCAGGGGCTTCCTGGAAACTGTCAGATTGTCAACCTATTCCTTGCTTTACTAGAGGAAAAAAAATGTCTGAATGTAGGGAGGGCAGCAGGCTCCATGTCGATGTGGCCAGGGCTTGGGCAAAGGGTTTAGGACACAGGTTCTGGCTTTTCACATGGGGTTTGCCAAGTGATAACTTTGGGTCTTTTAATTTCTTAAAGATATAGTTAAGAATAGGTTAAGGTTTGCCTCAAATATTGCATTGATTGAATTGTACCTTTTTAATAATGATTTTTCTGAAGAAAGAGGCCATAAGAAATGACAAGTGGGGCTCAAATTTCAGGTTTCTGCAATTGGTGCAACAGCTAGAATATTATCTGGAGGCCCGTAAGACCCCTGTCTGTCATAGGGTTTATGTCAAGTGTAGAAGGGTCATTGCACCTGTAACTATGGACTTGAGATGGGGACTGATCCCTAGACTGAGCCCGAACCTCCACCTGTCCCCAGATGGCGCAACATCCAACTTTTCATTTCATCCACTTTCCGTGACATGCATGGGGAGCGAGATTTGCTGATGAGATCTGTTCTGCCAGCGCTGCAGGCCCGAGTGTCCCCCCACCGCCTCAGTCTTCACGCCATTGACCTGCGCTGGGGTATCACGGAGGAAGAGACCCGCAGGAACAGGTGCAGGGCCACAGGGAAGAGGGGCTAGGTCAGGGTGAGAGGATCGAGTGGTGGAACTCAAGGGACCAGAATGGGGACAGCAAGAACAAATGAGGGTGAGGGCGGGGCTTTGCCTTTTAGATACCAACAAGAACTTTATTTTCCCTTTGCCCAGTGCAATTCAGGGTTCTGCTTCCTCTATATTTGTGCCTGTATTGCTTGAAACTGCCCCCCCCCAGTGACTCCTTCCTATTCCCATAATTGTACCTACAGACAACTTGAAGTGTGTCTTGGGGAGGTGGAGAACTCACAGCTGTTCGTGGGGATTCTGGGCTCCCGCTATGGCTACATTCCTCCCAACTATGATCTGCCTGACCACCCCCACTTTCACTGGGTAAGACAGACAAGGTTGGAGGGGCTGGGGAAGAAACAGGGGTGGGAAAAAGCCCCTTGACAGGAATCCTGGGATGATGCACCAGCAGGTCCTTGAGTCTTGATGTGAAACAGTGGCAGATGACTGTACCAGATGTACCTAGATGAAGCAGTTCCTTTGAGAGGGATTTCTTCCCTGGGTTCTCAGAGGGTTGAAGGTTGATCTGCTTAGCTTTGGCCATCAAATAGATGGTTTAGGTAAAAGGATCGGGAGTTCCAGACCAGCCTGGGCAACTAGGTGACATTGTTTCAGAATATAATGCAAAAAATCATCGTGGCTTATGCTTTTAATGCCAGCACTGGGGAGTGAGAGGCAGAAAGCTCTCTGTGAGTTTGAGATTATCCTGGTTTACATAGTAAGTTCCAGGCCATCAAGTCACACAGTGAGACCCTCTCTCTCACACACACATACACAAAAAGGGAATATAATTTGGTGGTAGATTTCTTGCCTACCACATGTATGGTTCTGAATCCAATCTTCAATGCTGAGGGAAAAATGTATTTTAAAATACCCAGTACCTGTCAATCATTTGATAATAATTAGCTGGTAACTATATTTTACTGTCTGTGTCTGGTGGGAGGACATAAGCTTACTGAGATAAAGGTGATCTTGGGCTTTTGAAGGCTTCCAGAGATGGGTTGATGCTTGGGACTGACCTTGCCTGTGTCTTCCCTCTCCATGCAGACCCGGCAGTACCCTTCAGGGCGCTCTGTGACAGAGATGGAGGTGATGCAATTCCTGAGCCGTGGCCAACGCTCGCAGCCCTTGGCCCAAGCTCTCATCTACTTCCGGGATCCTGATTTCCTCAGGTACCTTCTGTTGCTACCTTCTGTTCCTCCACAGAAAGCCAGGCAGGTCCCATCCAACACCCCCAGCATTCAGTGCCGAAACGGGCCTCAGATCCATTTTTCCCACTGAAACTCAGATCTCAACCTAGTACAAAGTTTCAGGAGGCCAGAGCCTTATCTCCTGGCTAATGAGAGGAGATGAGGGTCTGAGTCTGGCTCCACTCCTGGGGTGTCTTTTGTGGTCAGCTCTGTACCAGATGCCTGGAAACCTGACTTTATTTCTGAGTCAGAAGAGGCTGCACACCAGGTCTCAGAGCTGAAGAGATACCTCCACAAACGCGAAGAGGTTACGTGTCGCAGGTAAGCTGCCGGAGGTGGAGGCACCTATCCATTAGAGGTGTGGTGCAGAGAGCCAGGCTTACTCTGACTGCTTGGGTTATGTTTTCCCTATAGCTACTCCTGTGAATGGGGAGGTGTAGCAGCTGGCCGGCCCTATACCGGGGGCCTGGAGGAGTTTGGACAGTTGGTTCTCCAGGATGTGTGGACCGTGATCCAGAAGTGTTACCTGCAGGTAAGCAGGAGTGCTGACAGGGGAGTGAGCTTGGTAGTCCTGGGCGGGAAGCAAGTTGGTGGGTTTTAGGCCAAGAGGTCTCAAGAAACATGGAGACATAATCAGTGCTCTGTGACCCTCAGCCTGGGGCCCAGTCGGAGCAGCCAGCATCCGTCTCAGAAGATGATTTGATCCAGACTAGCTTTCAGCAGTTGAAGAACCCACCGAGTCCTGCACGGCCACGCCTTCTTCAGGATACAGTGCAGCAGCTGATGCTTCCCCATGGGAGGCTGTGCCTAGTGACTGGGCAGGCGGGACAGGGAAAGACTGCATTCCTGGTATGAGCCTCGGGCAGCAGGAAGAGCTTTGGGGCTAAGGAGGTTGGGTGGGGAGACTGTGCACATCCCAAAATGTAAATATGGTTCTGTTTTGTCCCATGCAGGCATCTCTCGTGTCTGCTCTGAAGGTCCCTGACCAGCCCAACGTGCCGCCATTCGTTTTCTTCCACTTTTCAGCAGCCCGCCCTGACCAGTGTCTTGCACTCAGTCTCCTCAGACGCCTCTGTACCCATCTGCGTCAAAAACTGGGAGAGCCGAGTGCCCTCCCCGGCACTTACAGGTGTGTACATCGAGATTAGCCAGCTGTGGGCCGTCCCCGCTTCCCTACCTCTGACCCTGGCCTCTTCACACACAGAGGCCTGGTGTGGGAACTGCAACAGAAGCTGCTCCTCAAATCCGCTCAGTCGCTGCAGCCTGGTCAGACTGTGGTCCTGATCATCGATGGGGCAGATAAGTTGGTGGATCATAACGGACAGCTGGTTTCAGACTGGATCCCCAAGTCTCTTCCGCGGGTGAGTGTGAGGCCAGGCTGAGACAGGAGGAGGATTGGAGAGAAGGGTGTCGTGGGTGATCGGGATAGGGACCTCTCTAATGCTGTTCTTTTGCCCCCCTCTACTTTTCTGTTCCTTTGTGCAAATGTCACAGCGAGTACACCTGGTGCTGAGTGTGTCCAGTGACTCAGGCCTGGGCGAGACCCTTCAGCAAAGTCAGGGTGCTTATGTGGTGGCCTTGGGCTCTTTGGTCCCATCTTCAAGGGCTCAGCTTGTGAGAGAAGAACTAGCACTATATGGGAAACGGCTGGAGGAGTCACCTTTTAACAACCAGGTTGGACCCAGACTAGGGCTTGTGGGGATGTGGGGTGCATCGGGGAGTCATGAGGGTGCAGCCGCTGAGGCTACTAGCTGTCATCCTTGAAGTCCTTTTGGATTTCTCCAGACCTCTCTGCCAGGGGAAGTTGTTTATAAGATGTTTCAGAAGACCACCCAGGTGTTTCCATGGTGAATTAGTCTCCCTAGGGAGGATGAGTAGAATTATGGCTAAGGGATGCTAAGCTGAGGACTGGAAGCCTTTCTGACAGGATCTAGCTGGGATGTAGGAGCGGGGTATGTATTTTGAGGTGATGTTATATGCCCACCCTTTAATTAGACTCAGAGGAGTAGTAGACACTTGACAGTTAGCTTGGTGCCGTAGCAGAGGCAGCTGTGATAAGCTTCCTTAATCTCCTGAATAATGCTGAATCCTCCACATCTGACCAGATGCGGCTGCTGCTGGCCAAGCAGGGTTCGAGCCTGCCATTGTACCTGCACCTAGTCACTGACTACCTGAGGCTCTTCACACTGTATGAACAGGTTAGTTGTTCCTTATCTGCAGTCTTAATGTATTTCCCATTGCTGTTGGCCTTTTTGGACTCCATTCCGCATCCCTGCCTGTCTTAGTTGCCTTTCTGTTGTTACGATAAAATACCTGTCACAAGCAGCTTAGGAAGGAAGGCTTTATTTGGCTTTGGCTCACAGTTAGAGTTTATAGTCTGTTGTTGTAGGGTTGTTAAAGTGGCTGGAGCTTGGAGCAACTGGTCACATTGCATCTGCTGTCAAGAAAGAAAGAGCTATAAATGCTGTGCTCAACACATTTTTAATGTGCAGGATATCAGCCAAGGGAATGATGTCACCCATAGTGGATAGGTCTTTCCCCCTCTAGTTCCCCGGACATGAGCAGAATGAAACCTGATTCTTGACTAAAATATTACACAAGTATTCCCTCTCCTAGTTTTTGATAAAATGCTGTTGCTCTCTGAAACTTCTGGTATAATTTTTTCTTAGTTTTATTTCTATTGCTGTGATGAAACACTGCAAAGCCTGCTTAAGGGTATAAGCATTTCTTGCTCACAGGTACAGTTCATCATGGTGAGGAAGCCAAGAGGAGCTTGGATCAGGAAACAGGATGAATGCATGTTGCCGCTCAGCTTCCTTACTTTAAAAATATTATTAAATCTTTTCATTTTATTTTATGTGTGAGTGTTCAACATATATATATATGTATATGTATGTGTATATACATATATATGAAAATATATATGTATACACATACACACACACCCATATATATGCCCTGTGTATGTGCTTGGTGCCCAGGGAGGAGGTCAGAAGAGGGCATTAGATGCTCAGGATGCTTTCAAATGCTTGTGAACTATCATGTGGGTCTGGGAATTAAACCTGAGTCCTCTGCAAGAGCAACAAGTGCTCTTCACTGCTGAGTCATCTCTCCAGTTCCTCAGCCTTCCTTGTAGTCCAAGATTCATCCTGGGAGTGATGCTACCCATAGTGAGTAGGTCTTCCTCAAGACATTTCCCCACAGGCATGGCTAGTGGCCTACCTTTCAGGTGGTTGAAAATTAACACTATCCATCATGCCATCTTTTGCTGGTTTTGGTCACCCATTCCTTATCTTTACTGTTTTTTCTTTACCTTTTCATTCCTTCCTACTGTAGTTCTTGCTCTTCCATCCTTTCTTGTATTGCCAGAGTCATCTGTCTGCCTCCTCCCCCCCCCACGTCCCCCCTCCCCGACAAAGCATCCTCTTTTTCACTCCCAGGTGTCTGAGAGACTTCGAACCCTGCCTGCCACTCTCCCACTGCTGCTGCAGCACATCCTGAGCACCTTGGAGCAAGAGCATGGCCATGATGTCCTTCCTCGAGCTTTGACTGCCCTTGAGGTCACACGTAGTGGTCAGTGATTGGGGAAGGATGGGAGGCTGAGGGCTCAGCTATTGGCTAACCTTAGTTCGGCTGGGATATTAGCCAGAGACGCCAGGAGGGCTCATGTATAATGGAGATGGGCTCCCTGTGTGGTCTGGGCTGCCAGAGAGTTTGCATTTTCAGGTCTGACTGTGGACCAGCTGCATGCTGTCCTGAGCACATGGTTGATTTTGCCCAAGGAGGCTAAGAGCTGGGAAGAAGCAGTGGCTGCCAGTCACAGTGGAAAGCCTTACCCCTTGGGTCCATTTGCCTACCTTGTCCAGAGTCTACGCAGGTAAGGCTGCCCCAGCTGAGCTCTCAGCAGCCTCACCGCCTTTCCAGTTAGGACATCATAAGATTCTTTCTCCATCCCACCTGTTCTTTGGTATAGCCCCACACTCGCCTCCCAGGTCCTGAATGCTACTCTCCAGTTTCCATTCTGCAGTGGGAATGTCAGCACATTGTTGTGCCAGCAGTGTGTTCACTGCTGACTCTGTTTCTCCTCCCTTACTCTTCTCCCCTCTTCTCTTGAGGACAGTTTACTAGGGGAGGGCCCGGTGGAGCGCCCCGGTGCCCGTCTCTGCCTCTCTGATGGCCCTCTGAGGACAGCAGTTAAACGTCGCTATGGGAAAAGACTGGGACTGGAGAGGACTGCGCATGTCCTCATTGCAGGTGATTGCAGCCTGAGTCAGCCTGGGCAGGAGTATGGGCCGTGGACCTGGAGGTCAAGAGCATACGCTGGCCACTGGGTAGATCACTCTGCTGCAGTGGTAAGCTCTTCTCAATGTCTGTTCTTGCAGCTCACCTCTGGAAGATGTGTGATCCGGACGCCTCAGGCACCTTCCGAAGTTGCCCTCCTGAGGCTCTGAAAGATTTACCTTACCACCTGGTGAGTCCTGGCACCTCTTAGTTTCCTTAGTCCATGCATCTGCTTGGGCTGTTCTTAGATTGCTCTTCCCTTTCTCACCAACCCCACCCGTGTCATTTAGCCCCTTACACACTCCCTCTACCTTTGAGTTTTCCTGCTGTCCTCCTTCCGGTTCTTTCCCCAGGTCCTGGGTGTAAGTCCTAGATACCCAGGCGTGGTCGAACGCTAGCCTATTCCTCCTCATCAACCACTTTACATTCCTAATGAATTCAATCTGCTCTCCCCAGCTCCAGAGCGGGAACCATGGTCTCCTTGCAGAGTTTCTTACCAACCTCCATGTGGTTGCTGCATATCTGGAAGTGGGTCTGGTGCCCGACCTCTTGGAGGCTCATGTGCTTTATGGTGAGATAAGTCACTGGATTCTTTCTTTTGAGATATAGGATACCCTGCTCAAGGGGAGGTGTAAACCACAGCCAGATTTCCATTCCAACCTCAAAATGCCCCAAATGTAAGCAAATGATTCTTAGGAAACCCTTTTGCTTAGACCTCTTCACTGGAGTTTCTCAGTTTATACTGTACAGTAAATTATCTAGGAAGTTGGTTAAAATTTCAGATTCTAAGGTTACAAGATTTCACTTCCCTCGGTCTTCAGTGGAACCTAAAGAAAGCTTTATGTTTTGAATAGGTGTTCCTGATGTGAAGTTTAGAGGGTGATACTCCCTTAAAGTCTAAAAATGTAAATACACTGTATAATTATACTTGGTGCTGAGGTTAATGGAGTCTAGGCAGGTTTCCTAACAATATTGTGTTTTCTGACCCCCCACTCCCTTGTTATATGTATGTGTGGGCGTGTGTATGCGGATGTTTGTGTGGTTTTGTAGAGGGTATAAATGTTTGTGTGAGTGTGTGTGTGTATTTGTGTGTGGGTGTGTATGTGTGTATGAGTATGTGTGTGTAGTGTGTGTGTGTGTGTGTATAAGTACATGTGTTTGTGTAAGTATGTCTGTGTGTTTTTATATGTGAGTGTGTGTATTTGTGAATGAGTATGTATGGATGTGAGTGTGTTTGTGTGTCTGTGTGTGTGTGAATATGACACACAGTCACCTACAGAGGCTAGAGGAGCTGTTAGTTGTCTGCTGCTCTCCGCCTTACTCCACTGAGAAAGGGTCTCTCACTGAATCTGGAGCTCACTGACTTTTGGTTAGGGCTGATGGCCGGCAAGCTCCAGTGGTTCTCCTTTCAGCCCTGCCCCAGCCTCAGCACCAGCCCTGGGGTTGCAGGTGCATGTGGCCACCCCTGGCTTTTTACGTAGCTGCCGGGGATCTGAGCTCAGGTCCTCACGCTTGTGCAGCAAGCTACTCTCAGTCATCTCCCCAGCTACTCTCAGTCTCTCTCTCTCTCTTTTTTAAAAAATAGCTTCTTTAACATCTGACACCAACCAGAAGCTCCCAGAGGCAGATGCTGCTGTTTTCCATACCTTCCTGAGACAACAGGCTTCACTCCTTACCCAGTATCCTTTGCTCCTGCTCCAGCAGGCAGCTAGCCAGCCTGAAGAGTCACCTGTTTGCTGCCAGGCTCCCCGGCTCACCCAGCGATGGCACAAACAGTTCACACTGAAATGGATTAATAAACCCCAGACCTTGAAGGGTCAGCAAAGGTAAGACCCTCGAGCCTAGCTGTGGTAAGCCTTTCAGAGCAGCGGCCCTTTCAGAGAAAAAGGCAGGGCAGACTAGAATTACCGTGAAGAGAGGGAGGGTGCAGACACAGAGATGCAGAACTTGATTCCCATCGGCTTTCTTCCCCTCACTTCTTTTCTCCCTATTTTTTCTTCTTCCTCTCTAGCTTGTCTCTGACAATTTCCTCATCCCCAACCGCTGTGGCCTTCTCCCCTAATGGGCAAAGAGCAGCTGTGGGGACCGCCAGTGGGACAATTTACCTGTTGAACTTGAGAACCTGGCAGGTATGACGCTGAAGGCAAGACAGTGACTGTCAGAAAAACCCTCACGTACTGCCCAGAAGGTCTAGGCAAGCCAAGCACGTCCTTAATACCCGGGCTGATTCAGCAACTTCATTCAACTCTTATCAAATTAGACATCTTGGTCAAAGGCTCATTCAACAATAGCTGGGCATGATAGTTCACACTTGTAATTCCAGTATCAGGGAGACTGAGGCAGGAAGATTGTGAGCTCAAAGCCAGCCCGGGCTTTCTATTAAGTACAAGGCCAACTGGGACTGCATAGAGCAAATTTAAACCCAAACAAGAGATATGACTGTGCAGCAGCTTCCGTTCAAGGCACGTGGTGACTTAATATTTTGAGGAACACGGGGCTCAGAACCAGGACTCGGTTGTTGACATCATAAAATCTGTGAGAGTTGCATATATAGAGGAGAACCTTGGATGGAAGAAGGCAGGCCTTCTGGCTTACACAGGGAACCTTAGAAAAGACAGGAGAGAGTGGTTCTATAAATGGCTGTCCGTAATTGCAGCAGTGGGTAATGCCAGACTAGAGTGAGGAGACAGCCACATCTTTCTTACCCAAACCACCCCTCACCCAGTGCACATGCATGTATGTAACACCCTTTCCCTAGAGCCCTGAAAATCTGTGGTGGGATCTTGGAGTGACAAATGGTCATGCTCTGATTATGAGGTACACTTGAACCTGTATTTGGGCCAGGAATGTAGACAGCCAAGGACTTAACCCCCTTTTGCCTTGGCCTCCTTTTTATGGCTTTGGCCTGGAATGGGTTGGATTTGGAGGACTAAGGGGGTCAGTCACCTGAGTCACACTTCCCACCTGGCCGTTTCAGGAGGAGAAGGCTCTGGTGAGTGGCTGTGACGGGATTTCCTCTTTTGCATTCCTCTCGGACACTGCCCTTTTCCTTACTACCTTTGACGGGGTCCTGGAGCTTTGGGACCTGCAACATGGTTGTTGGTAAGACCTCCCATGACTCTGAGTGAGAAGCCCTGAGAGAAATGAGTGAGGAGGGAGCCTAATTGCCAGATGATCCCAGGATCCTGACTTTGCCTTCCTGGGGCAGGGTGTTCCAGACCAAGGCCCACCAGTACCAAATCACTGGCTGCTGCCTGAGCCCAGACCACCGCCTGCTGGCCACTGTGTGTTTGGGAGGATACCTAAAGGTAACAAAAAGTGAGCTCAACCAGGAGCCAAAACTGACTTTGTTGCTCAATGTGGCATGACTGCCTGTCCTAGGGAAGCATTGCTGAGGCAGGGGACTAGATAAGATAACCCCCAGGAGCTCCGAGGCTGAGAGGCTCTGCCATTTGTGTCCAGCACCCTGATTTCTCCTCTCTTTCTTCTCCAGCTGTGGGACACAGTCCGGGGACAGCTGGCTTTCCAGTACACCCATCCCAAGTCTCTGAACTGCATTGCCTTCCATCCAGAGGGGCAGGTGGTAGCCACAGGCAACTGGGCTGGCAGCATTACCTTCTTCCAGGCAGATGGACTCAAAGTCACCAAGGTAATAAGGTCCTATGTCACTCTCCAGAAGAACACACAGGACCACGGTGAAAGTGGAGAATGACAGCTACATTCCATGTCATTTTGAGCTCATACTGAGAACAGGCTCTGTTGTTTCTATCTTTATACCCACATCTAGGAACTCGGGGCCCCAGGACCCTCTGTCCGTACTCTGGCATTCAGTGCACCTGGAAAGGTTGTATCTGTAGGCCGGATAGATGGGACAGTGGAGCTGTGGGCCTGGCAAGAGGGCGCACGGCTGGCGGCCTTCCCTGCACAGTGTGGCTGTGTCTCTGCTGTTCTTTTCTTGCATGCTGGAGGCCAGTTCCTGACGGCTGGAGAAGATGGCAAGGTGAGTTTCCAGAGGGTCTGTGGGTTCAGGGACAGAGCAGCAAAAGTAGGGCTGTATTCAAGTAATGCTGGGGGCCTTTGTTGAGGATCCTGGAGGAACTGGGATGGTGAGAGAGAAGTCTTTTGAAGGAGGGTGTCATGGGGTGGGGCACACAGTGGAGGTAAGTACCTTTAAACTTTTCTTGCATCTTAGGCTCAGTTATGGTCAGGATTCCTTGGCCGGCCCAGGGGTTGCCTGGGCTCTCTTCCCCTTTCTCCTGCACTCTCTGTGGCTCTCAACCCAGATGGTGACCAGGTGGCTGTTGGGTACCGAGAAGATGGCATTAAAATCTACAAGATTTCTTCAGGTATCAGAAGGGGAGTGAATGGGTTTACACCCTTGGAAAGAGGGTCCCTACTGCTTCATTTCTTTCCCCAAGCATCTTTCTTTCATGTATTCTTCCATTTTCTAGGTTCCCAGGGGACTCAGCGTCAAGAGCTAAATGTGGCAGTGTCTGCACTGGTCTGGCTGAGCCCTAGCGTTTTGGTGAGCGGTGCAGAAGATGGATCCCTGCATGGCTGGATGCTCAAGGGAAACTCCCTTCATTCCCTGTGGCTATTATCAAGATACCAGAAGCCTGTGCTGGGACTGGCCACCTCCCAGGAACTCTTGGCTGCTGCCTCAGGTACTACTGAGCAGTGTTATTGAATCATTTCTTTGGAATATGCTGGTACCACCCTTCGACTTACAGCTGTAATTATGCATGCACATCAAAATCCATGCACATACAGTGTTTATTTACAACTTTAAGATGGTTTTGAATTCGTTCTGTTGAAGAGTCAGTTTTGTATGCAGCTGGGGCTTCTAAAAGAATGGCCTCTGCTTTGTTCCTCTGGGGTTTTAATGCACTGTCGGGGTCTGTTCAAGAAACCTTCAGCTTTTCGCATCTTTGTTGTCTTGCTCTTTTGCTAGGAAATTGCCTTTGGTCCTAGGGAGTGCTTGATCCCACTCTCTCCAGGAAATTTTAAGGCTTTAAACCTGTCTTTTTTTTTTTTTTTTTAGGTTTAGATTACTGTCCCATGTTTAGAATCTATGCAAGTTCTTGCCCCATATTGGGTGTCAATTATTAATGTAATTTAAAAAGGGTGACAGTTTTTCTCTAACCCTGACTAACTCCCAAGTCATTGAGGCAGAGACTATATTTTTATATTATATGCTTACAACACTTAACTGAGTTATTAATCTACTCTAAACCTCTAACCTCATCTGGCTATGATACTTGCAGTTTAATATTGTTCTAGCTCTCTCTGCTTTAGACATTTTCTCCCATGTTGCTTCTCACACACTCTCCTCATGGCTTGCTTCTTCTCCTCCTCCTCTTCCTCCTCCTCCTCCTCCCCTCCTCCTCCTCCTCCTCCTCCTTCTTCCTCTCTAGCTCTCTCTCTCTCTCTTTCTCTCTCTCTCCCCCCCCCCCGGCTGGCAAAAGTCCAGTCCTGTTTTCTCTTCTGCTCAGCTATTGGCTAATCCACTTTATTGACAAGTCAGAGAATTAAATGAGGATCGATGTTTGCACAAACTTGAAACAGGAGATACTTGGAATAAATATTACAATGCCATGTCTGTATTGCAACTAGATATGGGCAATCAGAGAAATCAGCATTTGAATAACACAAGGATAATCTTTACACAGTGCACAAAAGCATTATGGCTACAGTGTTCCTCTTACATAATTATTCTAGGCTGTTTCTAGGGGGAGGAGGAGGAGAAAAGGGAAGCAGAGGTTTGGTCCTCACAGATGGTGATGGTCCTCACAGATGGTGATGGTCCTCACAGATGGTGATGGTCCTCACAGATGGTGATGGTCCTCACAGATGGTGATGGTCCTCACAGATGGTGATGGTCCTCACAGATGGTGATGGTCCTCACAGATGGTGATGGTCCTCACAGATGGTGATGGTCCTCACAGATGGTGATGGTCCTCACAGATGGTGATGGTCCTCACAGATGGTGATGGTCCTCACAGATGGTGATGGTCCTCACAGATGGTGATGGTCCTCACAGATGGTGATGGTCCTCACAGATGGTGATGGTCCTCACAGATGGTGATGGTCCTCACAGATGGTGATGGTCCTCACAGATGGTGATGGTCCTCACAGATGGTGATGGTCCTCACAGATGGTGATGGTCCTCACAGATGGTGATGGTCCTCACAGATGGTGATGGTCCTCACAGATGGTGATGGTCCTCACAGATGGTGATGGTCCTCACAGATGGTGATGGTCCTCACAGATGGTGATGGTCCTCACAGATGGTGATGGTCCTCACAGATGGTGATGGTCCTCACAGATGGTGATGGTCCTCACAGATGGTGATGGTCCTCACAGATGGTGATGGTCCTCACAGATGGTGATGGTCCTCACAGATGGTGATGGTCCTCACAGATGGTGAGGTGAAAGTGATTGAGGCCTTGAGAAAACACCTCTGCTGCAGCTACTGTGAGAAGTGTGGTGGCAATTACACACGGAGCCACACTCTTGACTTGAGTTCTGCCATGCAGAAGCTGGGTACAGGGCACTTCCATGCTGTGTGCTTATGTAGTGCAGGACCTCTGTGCGTTCTGGTGACTCACCATCCCACTTCCTTGGAGCTGTACTCGGGTGGGCGCTGGGCTCTGCTCCTGTGGTTTCCTCTGGCTCCTAGGCCAGTCTTGCTTCTGCTTTCAGAAGGCACTTCCCTTCCTGTTTCACCAATACAGAGGACTTCACGGTGCGACTGTGGCCTAGACAGCTGCTGACACAGCAGCATGCGGTAGAAGAGTTGCCCTGTGGTGCTGAACTCCGGGGACATGAGGGGCCGGTGTGTTGCTGTAGCTTCAGCCCTGATGGAGGCATCTTGGCCACGGCGGGCAGGGATCGGGTGAGCTACAGAAGAATGCACCCCATGACCCCACAGCCCCTCTGATCCTAGATTCCTGAATGGTCTATTTCCCATTACTTCCTTGAACTTTTTGATCCACCAGATCTGCAGGTGGCTCTACCTGCATGCCTTACACTTTCTCTCTTCTTTAAAACTTCCTGCTTGAAACCCGGTGTGGTGGCACCTACCTTAATCTCAGTACTTAGAAGATCAGATCGTTAGCTAGGGAGGTAGTCCAGGGCCAGCTTAGGCTTCATGAGACATTGTCAGAGACAAACAACCCCTGTCTGAAATGGCTTTGGTATTCTTATGGTCTGTGTCCTGAAGGATCCCTGTCCTTACCTTCCCAGAATCTCCTCTGCTGGGACGTGAAGATAGCCCAAGCCCCTCTCCTGATTCACACTTTCTCTTCCTGTCATCGTGACTGGATCACTGGCTGTACATGGACCAAAGACAACATCTTGGTGAGTGATGGGATAGGAAAGAGTAGGCAGGGCCCAACACGTATCCCGAGGGAAAACAATAATCTCCGTTTCAAACTTTTTCTAGCATCTATTAATGATAGTCGTGCTAACCTTTGCTGGGTATGTACATAGTCTAAGTTAGGTTTGACAAAAGCTCAATTATATTATTACCACAATTAATCTTTATGATACCCTGTGAAGTAGACCCTACCTTTATGCCTCCTTCCCAGAGAAGAAAATTGACCCCAGAAAGCCTTTTCAAGGTCATGCCAGGATAAAGCTGAGCTAATCGGCATTCTTTTTATTTAAATGCCTTACATTTTTGTGTGTATCTGTGCACGTGTGCAGATGGACGTGCCATTGTGCCATGATACATACATGGAGGTCAAATGACAACTTGCAGTACGTAGTCAGTGCTCTCCTTTAATATGGGTTTCTAGGGATTGAACTTAGGTTGTTAGGCTTGGTGGCAAGCAGCTTTGCCCACCGAGCCATCCTACCATCCCGCAGCCAATAAATGTTCTGATAAGAAAACCCCTCTGCCTTTTTGGTGTTGGATATTGAACCCAAAGTCTTGCACATACTAAGCAGGTACTATATCATCTAGTCATTCCTCTAGCCCAGTGGTTAACCTTCCTAATGCTTTATTTTATCCTTTAATACAGTTCCTCATGTTATAGTGACCCCCCAACCATAAAATTATTATTATTTTTAAGTGTATCTAAATACGCTGTAGCTGTCTTCAGACAGACCAGAAGAGGGCATCCAATCTCATTACAGATTGTGAGCCACCATGTGGTTGCTGGGATTTGAACTCAGGACCTTTGGAAGAACAGTCAGTGCTCTTAACCACTGAGCCATCTCTCCAGCCCCATAAAATTATCTCTTTGTTGCTACATCATAACTATAATTTTGCTACTGTTATGAATCATAATGTTATGAATCATAATGTAAATATTTGATATACAGGATATCTGAAGTGACCACTGTGAAAGGGTCATTTGACCCCCAGAGGGGTCATGACCCACAGACTAAGAACCACTGCTCTAGAGCATGCTATTTTTTTTAAGACTTACATTTTAAAAAACAAATTATTTGTGGACCGGAGAGATGGCTTAGTGGTTAAGAGCACTAGCTGCTCTTCAAGAGGTCCTGAGTTTCATACCCAGCAACCATGTGGTGGCTCCCAACCATCTGTCATGGGATCTGATGCCCTCTTCTGGTGTATCTGAAGACAGCTACTGTGTACTCATATACATAAAATAAATAAATCTTTAAAAATAATTCTTTAAAAAAAAATTTGTGTGTCTTTGGGAGTTTGTGCATGTGAGTGTAGTGCCTGGGGTGGGGGGCAGAAGAGAATGGTGGATCTCCTGAAACCGGAGTTATAGGCCATTGTGAGCTACCTGATCTGGGGGCTGAGGAGCAAATTCATGTCTGCTAGAACAGGGCAATTTTTCAATTGGAGCCATTTCTAGCCCCAAAGCCCATGTTCCTAACACAATACAGTACTGTCTCTACAGCTTTGGAATGCCTGAGAGTGAAAGACGTTGCTGTGATTTATTTGCTCCAAAGGCATAAAACTAATCTCAGATTATTTTCTTGGGGTTTGTGATGTTTATTTTCCCTATGTAGAAGTCTTATGTTGTTTTTTTTAAAAAATATAAGAAAGGAGCCAGGCATGGTGCTGTATGCCTTTAATCTTAGCATAGTGAGTTCCAGGCCAACCAGAGCTACATAGTGAGACCCTGTCTCAACCCTCGGCCACACAAACAAAACGCCAGAAGAATGTTGATGATCTTGCTCCTCTCACTTGTGACTGCAGGTCTCCTGCTCAAGTGATGGCTCTGTGGGACTCTGGAACCTAGAGGCAGGACAGCAACTTGGCCAGTTCCCAGGTCACCAGAGTGCCGTGAGCGCCGTGGTTGCTGTGGTAAGACGATGAACTACATCAGCATTCTCTGGGAGGGCCAGGAGGATCTGGGAGACTAGATGCATTAGGTATCTAATCTCTATGGCAAATAGTAAGATTGCGATACTTGGGACTGGGTCACAGTGTTGGACTGGTGGTCGGTGTGCTGGGTGGCACATAAAAGCACATCCTCTTAGTGTTATGAATTTCTGGCAAGACTTTCCGAGCCACTCATTTCCACAGTTCTGCATCCCTCATCCCTTTACATCTTCCGAGTCCTCGATGTTTACCTTCCCCTCTCTGGAGGGAGCTGGAGGTCTCAGCCAGGTATTTTCTAAGTTCTTGGTGTCTTAATAAGGAATTAAATAAAAGCACACACAAAGTGGGCTGGAGAGATGACTAAGCATTAAGAACACTTCCAGAAGACCTGAGTTCAATTCCCAACACCCATGTATCTCCAGGGAGACCTTGAAACCTGGGCCCTCCTTGGGCACCTCCACTCATGTGCATACACCCCCACCTCAATTAAAATTTTATAAAAGCACACACAAATTGTGAAAGCAGAGAGATAATTTTATTCAAAGCAAAGTAATACATAGGTAAGATATGCTGCCTCTGGGCGGTGATGGTGCATGCCTTTAATTTGAACACTCTGGAGGCAGAGGCAGGTGGATCTCTGTGAATTTGAGGTCAGTTTGGTCTATACAGTGAGTTCCAGGACAGCCAGGACTACACAGAGAAGCCCTGTCCCAAAATATAAAAAAAACAAGGAAGCAAAAAGATGCGTCATCCTGAGTGAAGGGCCCCAGGTTATTGTTTAGAGCTTCTTGTATAAGGTCTGAAAGAGGGAGGAGCTTGATTATCAGGGGTATGGTGTCTGTGTGGTTCTCTATTGTTATTGACAGACTTGGATTAAATATGCTTTTTCTTGCTACATATGTCATTTACTACAATGTATCTGCTTTTAATTATGTGCACACCAAATAGTAACACAGACTGTTTTATTACACCTGCATCTAAAACCAGTTCAGGCCAGATCAATCCCACTAGCCTCATACCCAGACAGAAGAGAGTGTGATTGGATGAAACCTGTCTATATTTGATGAATGTTAGCGGGAAGAGAAATGTACTCCATTGTCCATGTGCAGCTCTGTACAGATGGGGTACTTGGGCTGCTGACAGATTGTTTGGTGTGTTGTTTGGAGAGGGGAGTATGCTTAGTACATATAGGTCAGGGTCTCAGGCTGCCAAGAGAATTATTACAAGACAGTTGTATGCGTACTTCAAGCTAGTGCAGTCCCAGGCTGCTAAACTACTTCCTCTGCTGCCTGTCTCATTCCCCATGCCCTGTCCACTGTGACTGTCCTCTGACACTGTGATCTGGGAACAGGACGAACACATTATGTCTGTGAGCCGGGATGGGACCTTGAAAGTGTGGGACCATCAGGGTGTGGAGCTGACCAGCATCCCTGCCCATTCCGGACCCGTCAGCCAGTGTGCAGCTGCTCTGGAGCCCCGTCCAGGTATCAGACTGCCAGCCTTGCCCCTTCGTCCCCTTTTATTTCCTCCTCTTCCATTTCCTGTTCCTCCTTTTCAGTTCTAGAGATTAAACCTAGAACCGGTACTTGCTAGGCCTTTGCCAGTGGGCCTAGCCGTTCCTTCTGAGTTGGTTTCCCTGTCTTTTCAGCTGGACAGCCTGGATCAGAACTTCTGGTGGTGACTGTTGGACTGGACGGGGCCACAAAGTTGTGGCATCCCCTGTTGGTGAGTTCTCTGCAAGAAGTGGTGTGGGGAGGCGATAGAGGGGGTGTACAGGATAACCTCTGCAAACCTCTTCTTCCTAGATGTGCCAGATACATACCCTCGAGGGACACAGTGGACCAGTCACAGCAGCTGCTGCTTCAGAGGCCTCAGGCCTCCTGCTGACCTCAGATGATAGCTCTGTACAGCTCTGGCAGATACCTAAGGAAGCAGGTGAGTAAGGGGTCGGGGGAGGTAGCATAAAAGAAGGTGAGCAGAACAAGGAATGCCAGGGTAACCGTATAATTCTTTATCCTGTCCACCCATCCAGTAGCCCAGATGCGCGTTCTCTCTCTCTCTCTGCCTCCCTCCATCCCTTCCTCCCTCCCCCCTTTCTCTCTCTCTCTCTTTTGAGACAGTGTCTCCCTATGTAGTCTTAGCTGGGCTAGAACTTGCTATGTAGACCAGGCTGGCCTTAGACTCAGAGAGATGCTCCTGCCTCTGTATCCCTAGTGCTAAGATTAAAGGTGTGCACCACTATTAAGAGCTCGGTGCAGAGCTCTTAATGTATCTTAACTTATCCTTTCCGCTCTTCTCCAGATGATGCATACAAACCTAGGAGTTCTGTGGCCATCACTGCTGTGGCGTGGGCACTGGATGGGTCTATGGTGGTGTCTGGAAATGAAGCTGGGGAGCTGACACTGTGGCAGCAAGCCAAGGCTGTAGCTACGGCACAGGTGTCTTGGTCTCTGTGAAGTCTGTCCTGCTGTGTGTTTAATGGAACCTCCATGGGTTGGAGTTTTGCCTGCATGTCTGGGAGAGGAAAGGTTTATGCTTGTCCCTCAGAAGTACTGAACTGAACCTGCTTCATTCACAGGCTCCAGGCCGCATCAGTGACCTGATCTGGTACTCGGCAAATTCATTCTTTGTTCTCAGTGCTAATGAAAATGTCAGCGAGTGGCAAGTGGAACTGAGGAAAGGTTCAATGTCCACCAAATCCAGGTGAGGCGAGGCAGCTGTTGATGGCAGTAGCAAGCTACATATGCTTAGGATTTTGTTATGATCTGTCTGTGCCTGCTTGCGGGTGAGGCTGTGATGGGATGCCAGCTGCCCTGGCTTTATCCGTTGTTTTCAAGTTGCGTTTATTGATCTCCCTGTGTATGTGACAAGGAATTGTGGCAGCAAAGTCATTTGCTTTATACTACTTTATTTGTGATAGCACCCATAAAATTGAGTAGTCGGAGGGAAGTTAGCCAAAGTAGTGCCTTTATAGTCTTCAGAGGTCAGAGAACAATCTGAGGGAAGTGGCTCACCTACCAGCATGTGGGTTCTGGGGATCAAAGTCAGGTGGTCAGGGTTGTTGGCAAGTGCCTTTACCCACTAAGCCCTTTCACCTGCATTGGTCTTGTCAGTTTAAATGAATAATTATTATTTTTTAACATTTACTTATTTTATTTATGAATACACCGTAGGTATCTTTAAACACACCAGAAGAGGGCATCAGATCCCATTAAAGATAGTTGTAAGTAACCATGTGGTTGCTGGAAATTGAACTCAGGACCTCTGGAAGAGCAGTCAGTGCTCTTAACCACTGAGACATATTTCCAGTCCCATGAATAATTCTTAAATGCCTATTGGTGGCAAGTTCTGGGCCAGACAGTGTAGTACCAATGACTTGTTTTTATTTGTTTTGTTTTTGTTTTTCAAGACAGAGTTTCTGTGTACTCCTAGATATCCTAGAAATTGTTCTGTGGATCAGGCTAGGATCAAACTCAGAGATCCACCTGCTTCTGCCCGTGCCAGCCACCGCCTGGCTTTATTGACCAAGCCAGCTCAGTCAGTCAGCAGGGTCTCAAGGAGGGAGGTAGGATTAAAAGAAAAGACAACTAACTGAACAACACTATAACATGACTCCAGCCAGTGCTGAAGCTGAGGCGGGTTTATTTTTTTCCATTCTGCTTTTATATCATTCTAGGTATATACAGAGGATAGGGTCAGTTCTTAGATCAAAGACAAAGCCATTAAGGCAATAAACAAAGTAATCAAACAAGGCAATAAACAAAGTCCCATGGTCTTTGTGTCTAGGGGCTTATCAGAATGACCAAGATAAAACGAATACAATACATTCCTCAGCTGTATTTACCTTGAGCATACTTCTTTGTCCTAGCCCAATGTCAAATTCCTGCTAAATTACTAGAAAGTAGCACCAAGAGCACTCCACATTTTATTCTTTGGGGTTTGATGCTGGGATCCAGCAGTACCCCATGCATGTCAAACACATACTCCAGCAATTGGTCAATGCCCTGCTCTGTGATCTGAGTTTTAGAGCAGGAACACGGTGGTAGGAAAGAGGAGAGAGTGGTAAAGAGATGGTAAAGGTTGGAGACCTCATACAGCTCTGTTCTGTCTCATAGAAAGGCATAATGATGGGCCCTGGCCTGGGCAGTAGACAGGAGAAGGAAAGATGCAAAAGTGAGCATGTGCTGAAGGTGTCGTGGGGTATCCACCAGGAAGACTACTTGGACATGGGTCAAAGCCAATAGAAAGTCTTTATTAGTCAGTCAGAGACTACCCTGGGTGTTCAGGATCCCAGTGTAACCCTGAGCCTCTCTCAGGGTGAGCTTTTAAGCAGAAAAAACATACCCTGGGTTGATATTCTTCAGTGATCAAGAACAGTCATCCAGAAGCAGAGCTACAGAAGCCAAAAAGCAAAGTTAGTGCATTTAGACGCTTTCCCAGAACTATGGACTTTGGTAGATTAGGTCTTTGTTTTTTCATTTTGGCTGTTTACATGCTGAGTTTCCTGGCCTAAATGGCACTGCCATTATGGAGTCAGTTGTGCTGAGGTCTGGAGGCTTACTAAGTCTGGGGGTCCTGTTGCAGAAGGAAGCATCCACAGAACTTATTGATGGAAGCAACAGACAGCAATGTTAGAGAATCTCCTTTTGAGCAAGTAAGGGAGAATGATGGTGGATGTTGACATAAGAGAGCCAGGCGCTAGGGATATAGCTCAGTGCTAGAGTGCTTGTCTTAATCCTGCCAGAAGCTCTGGGTCTGATCCCAATACGAGAGCAAACAAGCATGCACACAAATGGTTAGGAGCAGGATATCTGGGGCAGGTCAGTCATTGTGTTTCATTCTTCACTCATGAGAAGAGTGTGGAAAAGTACATTCATGAGAAGTGCTTGAGAGTCTGAAAGACGTTTCCTTCTCTGGTTTGTGTGCGTCTTCTGCACTACAGTCTTCGTCTGAAGAGAGTTCTGCAGGAGGACTTGGGAGTTTTGACAGGTCTGGGTCTGGCCCCTGATGGCCAGTCTCTCATCTTGATGAAAGAGGATGTGGAATTACTACAGATGAAGCCTGGGTCTACTCCATCTTCCATCTGGTAAGATCTAAAATGCTTTTTCCTCTTGTGTTGAAAAGAAGAAAAGTGGTTTAGTGGTTCCCCCAAGACTGAGTCAGACCCAGGGTAAAGCGCTGGGGTCTTGAAGAGAGGCAGTCCTGGGCTCGGTCTCTTACTTTCTTATAAACAGCAGGAAGTATGGAGTACATTCTTCAATACTGTGCACCAGCAAGGAGTACGGCATGTTTTACCTGCAGCAAGGGGACTCTGGATTACTTTCTATATTGGTGAGTACTGTTTGGATGTGTTATAACAAACATTTGTGCAGAACTAATGCGTTTAAATGTTGGGATCCATCATGGAGGGTAAGGGGAAGGAAAGGCAGGTGGTTCCAATGCTCTCATCTCCCTTGCCCTAGAGCAACTATCCATTAAATCTTTGGATGCTAAGTTTCCATGTAAGATTTCATTGTGCAAAACAGAGTTGTGTAATTTTTTAAAATCAGAAACCTAGGAGGTCTTTCTTTCCTTCATTCTTCCTTTCTCTCTCGTTCTTCTCTCTCATTCTCTTTCTTTCTTTCTCTCCCTCCCTCCCTCCCTCCGTCCCTCCCTCCCTCCCTTCCTTCCTTCCTTCCTTCCTTCCTTCCTTCCTTCCTTCCTTCCAGTTGTTTTGAGACAGGGCTCATTATATAGCCATGACTGACCTGGAGCTCACTGACATCTACTTGCCTCTGCCTCCTGAGTGCTAGATGTATGACACTGTGCTTGATTTTTTTTCATCTTTAACTTTTTTTCCTCGTGTGTGTGTGTGTGTGTGTGTGTGTGTGTGTGTGTGTGTGTTTTGGAGCACTTGCAAGCCATAGTATGTTTGTGGAAGTTAAAGACAACTTGTTGAGGTGTTGAGGTTGGTTCTCTCCTTCTACTGTGTGGTTTTAGAGATCACACTCAGTTGTGAGACCTGCTGACACTTATTCCTGCCTGCTGAGCCATTTCTTCTCTCCAGGCTTTCTGTGCAGCCCTGACTGTCCTGTCTGGGGACTCACTCCATATAGCAGGCAGACTGGCCTAGAACTCAGAGATATGCCTCCTTAGTTCTGGGATTAAAGGCTTGTGCCACTATGCCAGGCCTGTCTCCTAGTTTTCTTAATTGTAATTTTTTTTCCTTTGTCAGTATTAGCATTTTGAGATCATGGGCTACATCGTGTCTCTGTCATGGTCCATGGTGCAGTTACCTCATAGATGCTTTACACTTAACTGATTGGGGTTGTCAGAGCTAGATTTCATTCCTAAGATTCCTGAGGTCTTTTGTTTCTGGTAGTTTAAGAAATCCTAATCTGATACCTACTAAAGTTACCTACAAAGTTTGTCTAGGAAGCAGTGATTCTGTTCCTAAATATGTTCTTAAGTGAAAGAAGTGTACATAGTCCCCAAATGCCAGACACAGGCATGTCTGTATCAGCCTAATTCAGCACAGCCAAACGTGGACATGTAACTCTCAGTATATAACTGCAAGACAGAAAAAGCAGAACACGACACTGAGTGTTGACACATACAGACATGTCATTCTGCAGAGGAAGCCAGACACAAACATGTCCACACTACAGAGATCTCACTGAAGTGGAGTTTGTAATAAGTGGAGTACATTATGACACTAAAATCTGTTGCCAGCTTTGGGAGCTCTCCTACCAACTGGGACTGGGCATGAGAGCAACATCAAGATGTTAGAAATGTTCCACATCTCTACCTAGGGGGACTGCATGGGTGGATTCTTACATGCGTCCATTTGATGCATGTACTTTATTTGTACCTATGGTGGGTTTTTGTTTTTGTCTTTTGTTTGTTTGTTTTATATATCCTGACTATCTTAGAGCTTTGATAGTGGAGTTGTGTCATGAACTAAACAAAATTATCTATCCACCTATCCCTTCACAGGAGCAAAAAGAGTCTGGAGAGTTTGAAGAGATCCTGGACTTCAATCTGAACTTAAATAATCCTAATGGGTCCCCAGTATCAATCACTCAGGCCCAACCTGAGTCTGGTTAGTGGGAGTAGAAGAACCGGAGTGGTCTTTCTGGGGTGACTTAGGGGAGGCAGGTGGGTCGTAAAGGCCTGAGCCCTGACTAACTCTGCTCTTAAAATGGCAGAGTCATCACTTTTGTGTGCCACCTCTGATGGAATGCTGTGGAACTTATCTGAGTGTACCCCAGAAGGAGAATGGATCGTAGATAACATCTGGCAGAAAAAAGCAAAGAAACCTAAAACTCAGACTCTAGAGACAGATTTGTCCCCACAGTCAGAGTTGGATTCCTCCATGGATAGCTGGACAGAACCCACACATTTAAAGGCACTGCAGTGTAAAAAGGTGAGCTTGGAGGGAGGGTCATAGAGAGAGGGAGGAGGTTCTAAATCAGCAACAGCAGCCTTTGCTGCTTCCATAATTGAAAGGTCTTCCTGAGAACTCATGCTGTTCCCCTCCTCTCCGAGATTCACTTGGGCTCCATCACAGCCCTCCATGTGCTTCCTGGATTGCTGGTGACTGCTTCGAAGGATAGAGATGTTAAACTGTGGGAGAGACCCAGTATGCAGCTGGTAAGTGTGGGTCTGTGTGTGTACATGTGCATGCAAGCTGAGAAAGGGCCAGTGCAAGAAAGCTAATGCGGGCTAAGGAGCAGCAATGAGATGAAAGTTGTTTTCTCCAGTCTCTCTCGGAGTGGCCTGTTTCTAAGGTATTGATTTGAGAGAAAGATAACGAGGAGAGCTCAGGCCCATAGCTTCACCTCCCCATTTCTGTTCCTGTTTCAGCTGGGCTTGTTCCGATGTGAAGGGCCAGTGAGCTGCCTGGAGCCTTGGATGGAGCCCGGCTCTCCCCTGCAGCTTGCCGTGGGAGACACACAAGGAAACTTGTATTTTCTATCTTGGGAATGAAGATGCAGAACTCAGGACAAAGATGATGTCACCATATGCTGCTAGCCTGAAGACACCAGTGTCTATATTCTTAATAAGATTATAAAAATAAAGTGTTGGAGGATCTAAAATGTCTAATTGTCTTTGCTAGTGGATTTAGATCAACAGGGAAGGATCTGGGTTTGCCTTTCTAACTTAACATTCTTAGAAGAACTGCAAGAAAATGAGTCACCTCTTTAATAGGTAGGCTCTATTCCTGGGTCCCTCTCTGGCCTAAGTTCTAAGGTCCTGTTCTTGTCAGAAGGAAGGAAGACTATTGGTGAGGTGATCAGTACTTAGTTTGAAGAGACCTGAGGAACTCTTGTTTGGTCATGAAAGGAGGTAAGAAAGAGTGAGTTAAAGTCAGTTGACTTGTGAGCATTTAGGAGGACACGGATAGATCTAGGACAGTGCTGGGTTCTGGTCACAGACACAGCCCTCTCCCCAGAGCTAACTGGCCAGAGAGAGAAGCCGAGGCACCGAAGGCAGAACAAGTCTTTTGACTCTACATTTGACTTGCTAGCATTCATTAATAGACTAATTAGCATTCTTGGAAGAAATCACAAACCTATTTGTCCCTCAAATTGAAGTTCATGGAGCTGGCGAGATGGCTTTACAATTAAGAGCACACTGGTTGCTCTTACTGAGGATTAGATTTTGATTCTCATAGTGCATACGTGGTGGTTTACAGCACGCTGTAATTCTAGTTCCAGAGAATCCATCACCCTCTTGTGGACTCCATAGGCACTGCACACATGTGGTACACAGATGTACATACAGCCAAAACATTCATATACATAAAATAAAAATAAGTCTTCTCATAGAGTGTTCTTTAAAAAAAAAAGTCACCCTATGATGGTTCATAATCCTAGTTCAGAGGCAGGGGCATTTGGGAGGTAGATTTTGAATTTGAGGCTAGCCTGGTCTACAGGGAGTTTCAGGACAGCCATGACTATATAGAAAAACCCTATCTTGAAGAACAAAGGAAAATGAAACCAAAATGAAGCTGATAAAGCTTACAACATGTTGACAAGTGGAATAATCATGCCATGGATTTACACTGACACTTACAAAGTTCTGGGTTTGAACTCACAGAGATCTGCCCGACTCCTTCCTCACCTCCTGAGTGCTGGGATTAAAGTGTGTGAGACCATGTCTGACTGTGTTTACTGTAAAGCATAGCTTGCGACTGTAGTCTGTATTAGGAGGCCAAGGAAGGATTTATCTTGAATTTTAGGCCATCCTGGCCTACATAGTCAGGTCTAAGACAGCAGAGTATCTAGAGTGAGATCCTGTCTCAAAAGACAAGGGGCCAGTGTGATGACTCAGTCAGTAAAAGCACCGGGCGCCAACCTGAGTCTACTCTTCAGAACCCACAGTGGGAGGAGAATCAGTGCCTGCAAATTATCCTGTGACCTCGGTATGCACACCATTGGATGTATACATGTGTGCATCTCCCTGTCCCCATAAACACAGCAGGAAATAAAGAAGAAAGCCTTTTCTGAGTCTCATTATACTTCTAAAATGCTATCTTATGGGTCCATGGTGAGAGAGAAAAGAGAACTCTACCCACCTCACAGAGATCTGTGCTTCCCATATGGAGTAACTGCTGGCACCGACATTCTCACCCGGGAATGGCACACACGGTTCTCACGCATCCCTTCATAAATATTATACGAGAAGTCACGTGGTGTGCTAATGATGAGGAGGGAGGGAAATTAAATTATTTTTATTTTGAGACACTATAAGAGCAGGCTGATCTCCAACTTGGAAATATGCTTGCCCCTGCCTCCTAAGTGCTGGGATTAAAGACATGAACAACCATGCCTGACTAGGAAATTTACTTCTACTTTGTATCTGAAAGGAGAATCAGAAACAAAACCACTAATAGTAGATATATTCCTAAAGAACTTAACTGTTGGTAATTTTTCAGTGGTGTGATGTTAAGACAGGGTCTTGATCTTCCTATGTAGCAGAGGGTGATCCTCTTGCCTCTATCTTACCAGATGTACCAGATACCTTATAGGTGTATATTTATTTTTTCATGATGCTGAAGTTTAACCTTTTGACCACATGCAAGCTGGATAAGTAATTTCACATTGAGCTACACCCCTACCTAACTTTTTGTTTTCCTTAAAATCATTTTTTAAATTTTAGGTTTATTTTATGCGTATGAACGATTTGGGTGCATGTACATATATGTGTGTGCCTGGTGTCCTCAGGGGTTAGAAGGTAGAGTTGGGTCCCATGGAACTGGAGTTACAGATGGTTATGAGCTACCATGTAGATTCTGGGAACCAAATCTAGGTCCTCTGTAAGAGCAACAAGGGCTCTGAACTGCTGATCCTCCCTCCAGCCCCTTTCTTCAAATTGTTTAAGATTTACAAACCCTTCAAGAACGGTAGACATTGTTCTTAGATATCCTTCTGTGCTTCCTCTGATGTTAACATCTCAGTTAACATTTCCACAGGATTATTAACTACAATCTAGACACTGTATTTTGACAGTTTGAAAGCATAGCGATTGTTAGGTTTTAGTTAATTCCAGATGTAGTCAATTTGACAACCAAGAATAATCCTCACAGCTAGACAAGCACCCTACCAACAGAGCTATATCCTCAGCCAAGGAGACAAGCTTCATACTTTCTATTAAGTATGAAGTTAGTAGTGCTTCTCACGTTCCTTCCCAGGGTGCGGGAATACTCTTCCATTCTTCTTGGAAGTCTGTTATGAGATGGATGTCACATTTAACCCCAATGCCTTTTCTTCATGAGATGACCACATGAATTTTGTCCTCCACTGGTTGATTTCATGTTGGACCAACCTTGCAATCCTGTGATTTCAGTCATGATATCCAATCCTTTTTATGTATTGATAGATGGATGTTTAGTTAATATTTTATTGATTGTTACAATTAGTCTTTAGGGATACTGGCCTAAGTTTTTATTATGGTGACTGTTATCTGGTTTGGGTTTAGGTTATTTTCTAGAATGAGTTGCAAAGTTTTCCCTTCTCTTATACTTTTTAGAAAAGTATATAACACCTGCATCAGTTCTTACTTTTTTTTGTTACCTTTACTTGTGTGTCTATGTCTCTGGGTGCATATATGGATGTATGTGAGGGGGCCTTGAAGGCCACAAGTGTTGGATCTAGAGCTGGAGTTACAGACAGTTGAGAGCCACCAGAGACGGGTGCTGGGAACCAAACTCCAGTCCTCTGGAGAGCAGTGCACTAGTGTAAGCACTGGACCATTTCTCTAGTAGGTAGATTGACTAGATCCTTATCAGTGAAACCACTTATGCAAGTTTATGCACATCTGCTTTAAGTCAAAGAGTATGCAGTCTTTCGACAGTTGACGATGATTAGGATATCACATAGAACTGGTAGAATTAAGAGGATTTTGATGGGGAAAGTTGTCTTTTGAGCCTGTATTCTGTCTACTGTAACACTGAACAGACACAAATTTGCAGGGGAAGAATGAATTTAGCAGGGGGAAGCATTAGCCCTCATTAGAGATCTTCAGTGGAGAGGCTATCTACTGTGAGAGAGTAGAATCCAGAGTAACCTGTCACTAGCTGTGGGATACAGAGGTACTTCCTAGAAATGAAGATAATATTGATATCAGAAGAAATAAGTGTTTGGGGGCTAAGGAGATGGCCTAGCAGTTATGAGCACATACTACACTTGCAGAGGACCTATAATCAGAATTCTCTAAAGGAATAATAGAAGTGAGAGAATGAACACACACACACAATTTAAGGGAATTTAGAGGGGCTTATAGACTGCAGTCTAGGTAATTCTACAATGGCTCTCTCCCAATGGAAAGGCTAAGAACCCAGTGGTTGTTCAGTCCATGAGGCTGGGTGTCTCAGATAGTTCAATCTGGTTCTGGAGCCCCAGGGAATGCCTAGCTTGCTGCTGGTCTTTAGTCTACATTGGAGTTCTGAAGAGCAGGCCAAAGAATGCCTCAATAACAGGATAGATGAACTTGTCACAACGTCTAAGGGCAAGCAGGTAAAAAGTCCTTCATGCGGGCTGCCACCAGGTGTGGTCCAGATTTAGGGTGGCTCTTCCCACCTCAGGTGATCCAATCAAGAACATCCCTTAGAAGCATGCCCAGCTGCTTGGGTTTTCAGATTCCAAATGTAGTGAAGATGGCTTACCAGGATTAGCCACCACAGGACCCTATAACTCCAGCTCGAGGGGACCTAGCTCTCTCAGCTGGCATCTGCACTCATGTGTACATACCTACACACAGATACTTCAGACACATACACACATTCTTAAAAATATATCTTAAAAAAAAATAAAATAAGCTGCGCGTGGTCGCACTATCTGTAATCCCAGCATTTTGGGGTGTGAAGGACTCAACTGCTGGCACTGGCTGAGCATCAGCCTCTCTCCAGAGCAGAGCCCTGTCACAAGGGGACAGTGTGAAGAGTGCTAGTGCACACACCCAACACCTTCCTCTGGCCTCTATGTGTGCACACAGGCATGCATACAGGCACAACGAATAAGTGCTTGGAGAAGTAAAACCCAAAGAAGCCAGAGATAGATTTATACCATTTTATTAAACAAAATATCAAAAAGTTCAAGAACATAATATTGCGCGTGGTTTTTGTTTGAAGATTATATTCTCTCTGGCTTGTTTGATCAACATTCACCACAGCTGCAGAAAGTTAAACTGAATCTTTAGAAGATATCGCATGTGGACCTGATTGGGGCTATACACAATAAACTCATTGTAGTTGAGGGTGTACCCGTCTGGATTGAGAATTCCTGTGTCACTTGCTGGTCCTAAGGGCACTGTACTCCCATTCCTGCCAGATGAAAGAAAATATGTCAAAATCAGCATTTTGTCCAGAGTTGAAATAGACTGTAGATTCTTAACAACTAGAAAGACGTCTTCCAGTAGCCTTAGTCCGGGTACTTACAGGGTGATGAAGTGGGCAGGGCTGGGAGCCATCTTTCCCATCCCCTTGGTGCTGTGCTTGCCCTGAAGCAATTCTTCTGCCTTAGGATTGGCCTCCAGTAGTTCGTTACACTGACCTAGAGCTACCTGCAAAGCAAAAGATCCCTGAATGCCTATACCTAGTCAAGAAATAGGTGATTCTAAAGCCACCCTGATTTGTACTTTATTCCCTTACTTTAGCAAAAGAGTTTAATGCGCTCGGAATTCCATCCCAGGTGAATTTCTCGAATCCAAAGTCCAATTTTCCCAGTGAAAAATCTGAGTTAACAGTACATTAGAGATCACAGCCGTGCCCCTGCCTTACCTCTGACAGAAGAAGCAATCCTGTATTCTTTAGGCGAGAGGCAAAGCAGTAATTGGCACTCTTGGAGGACATGTCAGCAAAGTAGATTCCTTTCCCAAACTGAAATAGATCAACAAAAAATGAAGTTCAGCTGTCTAATCCACTCTGAGAAAGTCCTGGTATGGTGCGTGCCTTTAACCCCTGCACTCAGAAGGCAGAAGAAGGCAGATTTCTGAGTTTGAGTCCAGCCTGGTCTATACAGCAAGTTGCAGGCTACATAGTGAGACCCTGTATCAAAAACAAAACAAAACAAAAAACAAACAAAAACCAACAAAACTATTCTTTGAGGAGGAAGAGAGCATTGCATGAGGCTCTGTACTCATAAACACAGCACAGGCCCTCCCCACCCCACTGTCCTTTCCACGTCAGCTCAAGAGACAACAGAAACAGCCACGGATTTCTGCCTTTGGGGAGAAGAGATATATCTTTAGAATTTAAAGAAAAAGGGACACAGTAAAAAAAACAATGTGTTTTTTACTGAGAAGTTTTAACTCTTTCCAAGAAGTACCACCTAATCCTGGAGGACCAATGTCGTCATTGTCATTGTATGTTTTTTCCCTTTGGGCTCCTGGCCTTCAATCTACTTACCATATAACCTGTGATGGGAGCCTCTGGGGGGGCAACTCTGAGCCCGTGGCTCAGGATCCCCACCCAGTTACTCAGCCTGGATCCATGCCAGAGCAGCATCCTAAGAAAGAGCCATTAGTTTACTCGTCTGCAAACACCGATCACAAACACAGAAAGCGAACCGAAACAGCAGCTGCCCCTGCCGCCCTCTGAGCTCCTTCACGGCATTTCAGCCAAGGGAATGTCTCCCACCCAGAGCTGCACTCGGACCTGTTAGGAAGGTCCTTCCTGAAGGCCTCTTTCTCCCCTTCCTTCTCTACTTCGAAAACATCCAGCAAGGTCATAGTATAGTCCTTGTGTGTAGGAGCATGGGTAGACTGTAGGTACTGAGAAATCACCTGTGGAAAAGAAGAATAGCAAATGTGGACCCCGCAAGAGACTGGACTGAACTGAAGGATGCAGGGCTCCCGAAGCTGTCAGAACTTTCTGTCCCCAGATAGCCTCACAATGAGTTAGAGAGTTCTATATCCCCAAGTTCCTGGTAAGTACAGGGGTGGGAAGGATGGGTTTTATTGGAGTAAGAATGTGAAGATAAATGACTATCTTTATTACTTTAAACTCGTTACTTTCATGGTCCAGAGGACGCAAAGCACAGTGTAGGTTTCTATAGTGTTGGTCCAGTGGGTGTTCTAGGCCTTGGCACTCTGACTTCACCAGTTTAAGGGCGATTTCAATGTCTCCCAACGCCTAAGAAAATGAAATAAAGGATCAATGTGAAGGAACTCAGGAGAAGAGTCTGAAACCTTCCAAATGCATTCCCAGCTCACCTCTAGCAGTTTTACTTTGTCTGACAGTTCCTTCTCTGTGCGGATTACTGGAGGGATGGAGAGTCTAAGGGCAGAGACACAACCACAGTGAGCAGTCTGTTGTGGGTACGAGATGCACGGCTAAAACATAGGTCCTGTCTGATCTGTGGGTACGAGATGCATGGCTTTAGAAGACATTGTTCTTATTACTATAAAGAAAAGAGCTGGTCCTGTGGTGTACACCTTTAATCCCAGACTCAGGAGGAGTGAGTGGTAGGAGGATCTATGTGAGTTGAGTTCAAGGCCAGCCTGGTCTACAGAGTGAGTTCCGGGACAGCCAGGAATACATAGAGAAATTTTGTCTCAAAACAAACAAACAAACAAACAAACAAGTTAAAAAAAAAAGGAAATAAAAGAAAGAAACAAAATTAGAATTTCCTATTTAGCTGGGCAGTGGTGGCACACACCTTTAATCCCAGCATTTGTGGGGAAGAGGCAGGCAGATTTCTGAGTTTGAGGCCAGCCTAGTCTACAGAGTGAGTTCCAGGACAGCCAGGGCTACACAGAGAAACCCTGTCTCGAAAAACCAAAAAAGAAAAAAAAAAAAAAGATTTCCTGTTTAAAAGAGACCTGTGAAAACTTCAAAGCCCAAGTACATAAAGGGATATTAAAGCACATTCTGGGTAGGATAGAATAAACTACTTAGATTTTCATGTAATGTTAAGGACTAGAGTAGAAATTTATTTGTGGGCTCCTTATTAAAAATAAGCTACATTGGGGTGGAGAGATGGGTCAGTGGTTAAGAGCACTGACTGCTCTTCCCGAAGTCCTGAGTTCAATTCCCAGCAACCACATGGTGGCTCACCACCATCTGTAATGAGATCTGATGCCCTCTTCTGGTGTGTCTGAAGACAGCTACAGTGTATTCACATACATAAAATAAATAAATCTTTTAAAAAAGAAAAGCTACATTGACATCAATAAGGAAATCTGAATACAATCCAGAAAGGGTAAGTCCTCTGAGCATTCAGGGCTATTTTAAATGGAAACAATGAAAAACAGGATGAAGAATGAACAGAGCTAGGCTACAGCTCAGAGGGAAAGTGCTTGGGTAACATGCAGCGCCTAGGTTCATTCCCCAGGACCCCCCCCCCCCCCACACACACACACAAATAAAGGGTAGAAATGTGTTTTCTTCATTTAATATCAATCATTAGATTCAGAAAAGTGGTATTTGTGTGACTATAGTCTTCTTAAAGAACAGAAGGGGTGGGATTTGCCAGGTGTTTTATGCAGTAGCTAGATATAGACTTTTCATGTTTTTGCATTTTAAGGGTTTTTTATTTTTTTATTTTGTAGGGCCAGGGGTCCATTCTCTCTTGAGTTGGTAAATATCACTTGGTCAAGAATATGGTTCTAATAAGTTGGGAAATTATGTCCCATATTTCTTTTATTTTTAAAATTTCCTTGAGATAGAGTCAAGGCTGTCCTCATATTCTCTCCCTGCCCCTTGAATGCTCATATCCCTTATCTAAGCTAGCTACAAATCAGACTGGATCCAGTTCTATTTAAGGTGACAAATAAAAGATTAAGAGGACCATAGCCTCTGCAGCTGCTTAGGGCATAAAAGGTGAGTAGAAGAGCAAGGTAAACAGACAGCACGACCTTACCCAAAGTCATGAGGGATCCTGGTGTAGAATTCATTGCACGCTTCAACAAGTGCTCGCCCATGCTGGCCGGCGCGGATACAATCCTCAATCTTCTTGAGAGACTGGTAACCTGCCTTGATCTGCGCCACTGTCAGCTTTCCTGGAGGCCCAGTCAGAGATCAGACTCCAAACTAGGGTCCCATCCCTGTAAACTGCATATCTCTGCCCAATAACGACTCAATTCCTCTCGGTCCCCCTCTCTCAATCCAGTTTCCCTCACTCAGGACTTTGAGTAAACCTTAGTTAGTGTTGAGCCTGCTCACTGCAGAGACAGGACACTGAGGGGCTGCAGCAGTCTGAGTCCTACCAAGCGGGGCTCTCTTGGTGTCATACTTCATCTCAATCATCATCTCTTCCATGGTCTGCACGTTACAGATCAACTTTAGCAGCTCCTGGACTCGAAGATCCAGCTGAGACTCAGGCTTCGAAGTTTCCTCTTGTTTTATTTTACTTTCATCCTGTAGCAAAATAAACACCACTTCTAACATTGGTAGGGAACAGTTCTACTGTGATCCTGTGTTTGAATGCTGCTGGTACACTTCTATTAGGAATCTAGTTAGAGGAGCCAATGTGATTTCCACCCTGATTTGTTAGTGCTCCCTTACAGCGAAGCACTCAGGGGGAAAACAAAAGGCCCTTTCAAGAATGTCTTTGAGAATGTAAACACAGCTCGTACACCCCCGACCTGATCATATTGATACAAGTTTCTTAATTTTCAGATCTATTGAGTTTTTAGGAAACTTCTCAGCATCCTGGAAACCCATTTGCCAGAATTATTTTTCTTTCTTTTTGTGATTATGGGTTTTGAACCCAGGGCCTTGTGCATGCTGGTCAAACATTCCACTTCAGACTCTGCACTTCCAGTCCTTCACAGTGATGAAGCTAGTTTTAAACAGCTTCTCTCTCTCGGTTTGGTCATTAACACTGAACTTCTAGAAGCAGGTCTTCGATTTCAAAAGAATTCTAGTACATAACAGAGAAGACCGGACTCTTTGCAATCAAAGATGAGGCAGAGCTATCTCTGAGGTAGGAGGCAGCAGTGACTCCGAACATCCCAGCCTCTTCTGGCCTTGGCCTGATCTCCAGGGCCTGGCTAGACCTCCCCGACTCAGAGACAGCTTCTGCAGAGCAGCGTACCTGCGTGCTGGCCGCATAGTCCATCTGTAACATGTCGTATTTTCCAGGTACTTTTTCAAAGTTCTCACGATCCTCCCAATTGTTTTTAGTTTTGTCAAGGAATCTGTGGAGCCCAAGGTAGTGGGAAAATCATACAAATCAAGGTTCATTGCTGGAGGGAGGCACACAGCAATTCCCTAACATAGTTTCTCAACAATTTGTGTCCCCTCACAGCTCAGGCCCGCCTCAGGGTTCTGTAGTGTGAACTGTAAATCAGGACACTGAAGGACCAGAAACACCAGAACAAGGGAATTATGTAAAATTGGAAGTAAAGGCTTCCCAGGCTTCCCAGAGGTCCCCAGAGACAGAAGCCATGGCTGTATAAAAAAACAGGCAGATAAGCAATGCCTGTCTCAGAAAGAGAAATGCTTCTAGGCTCTAGAAAGTCTGTCCTCAAAATCACCTCAAGAAGTTTTAATGCTGCGGGGGCAGTCGGGTGTCTAATTTCTTAGATTTGCTTGCTGGATTTAAAAAATATTCTTCTGGTCAACGTCTAGGTTGATTTAATCACTGGCTGAAGATACAACGTAATGCTCTAATCACAGGGAGTCAGAGTAGAAATGAATGAACATTTATGCCAAATCATCCTTTCATGAAACATTTCAACAGGAGAGCTCCAAGAAGGGTATGTTTTAAACTCATTTTTAGCACTTACTTTTTCTGAAATATTTCTTTTGCTTTGTTGAGGTCACCAGAACAAGCCACCAAGCTGTGCTGCCCCGTTTTCCCAACTGCAAAGTAAATGCCATACATGGGATGGTTCCCTGCCCTAGACCCCTAGTGTAGCTCTCCAGGAGTAACGAGCCATCTCTCTACAGTCTCTCTGCTTATGGTCTAACTAATAGGCAAGAAAAGAGAAAGGTGAAAGGGCTTAGGCAAGCGACCATACTGATACAAGTTACCGCTAGGTGGTTGCAGCCTATAAGCACTACCGTCAGTCCAGTCCAGGGGTCTTTTCAGCCTCGCCAAGCTTCCCAGTGTGGATGCCTGCCACTCCCCAACCTCAAAAGCCCATCTGGATTCCTGAGCCACCTGGAGACTTAGACCGACTCACTGCATGCATAGCCTCTGTGTTTCTGAATGACAACTCATCAAGTCATCCTAAAGCCTTTACCTCGGCCCCACCTCATCCACACACTGAAGTTCTTCTGGGCATCATCTTCTAACAGCTGAATAAGGTAGTACTTGTTGTTGTTGAACTGGAGATTGGTCTGTGACAAGTGGGAGAACAGTAACATAAGAGGAGTTAGTTTTACAACTAGAGGGCACACAAACCACCGTGTTTCTTTTGTTATAGCTGCCCTGTAATTGCCACAGTGAAAGCATAGCATGATGAATCAGAAAGAACTTGAGAGAATAAGGATACAAACAGGAACTTAACATTTAGTCTTGGGAATCAAAGTGGGATCTTGGACGCTTCCTGAAACGCACTACCCAACCCCAACCTCCCACATTAATGGGATCCCCTTGATGGCTCCCTCCATAGACATTTTTCACTCTACATTATTAAGACAGGGTCTCTCACTGAGCCTGGAGCTCACAGGTAAGCCCATGTGTTCTCCTGTCTCTGTCTCCTTGCTGCTAGGAATATAGGTGGGAGCCACTGTACTCAGCTGTTTTATTTAGGTGTTAGGGACCCAAACTCACATCCTCAGGTGTATACCTCGAGAGTTAGTGACTCAGCCAGCTCCCTGGCACGGTTTATGATAGTTTAGGTATAAATAATATGACCGAATACTAGTGAGTTGTAAAATGACATATATTAGATCAATAAATCGAAGTGTGTGGCCAGTGAGAAAGCTCAGTCAGTAAAGTACTTGCTAAACAACCATAAGACCCTGAGTTCAATCCCCCAAACCCATGTGAAAAATTGAGCATGGCAGTGCACACTTGGAATCCCAGCACTGAGTTGGCAGAAACATGCGGATTCCTGGAGCCTGCCCACTGGCCAGCGAGCCTAGCCTATTAAGAGAGCAGGTTGGCAAAAGAACTTTCCATAAAAAAAAAAAAAAAGCAAAACTGGTCAATGAAACATGATGAACAACACCTGAAGTTGACCGTTGGCCTCTACGTGTAAGCATACATCTGAACTCACAATCACAAAAGATAAATTCAAATATGAGTCATATCCAGGAAATAAATTAACAAAGAAAATATCTATTCAGAACAATGTATGTGTGTGAGAGAAAGACAAAGACACACATCACACACACACACACACACACACACACACACACAGACAGAGACAGAGAGAGACAGAGACAAGACTCAAGACTAGGGGCTGGAGAGAGGCCTCAGTGGTTTAGAACACTGGCTGTTCTTCCAGAGGACCTGGATTCAATTCCTAGCACCCACATGGCAGCTCACAAATGTCTGTAACTCCAGTTCTAGGGGATCTGACCCCCTCATATAGACACACTTGTAGGTAAAACACCAATATACATAAAATAAAAATGAATCATTAAAAAAAAGATTGGTTAGGGATCTAGCTCTGTGTAGCACCTTTCTTGGCAAGCACAAGGTACTGGGTTTGGTGTCTTAAACTGGAAGAAAAAAAGAAACAGAAAATTGTGGTGCACACAGTTATAATTCTAACTCTCAGGAGGCTGAGGCAGCAAAATTACTGTCAGTCTGAGGCCAGCCTGGTCTACAGAGTGACTACCAGGCTAGTAAGGGCAACATCACAACACATACATGCACACACAAAGATAAGGGGTGGGAGTTAGGGACTCCACTTATGTGCTATGGTATGTGTGCCTCCTCTCCCCAGCACACATAACAATAATACTTTTTAAAATTAAAAACAAAACTAAGTACACGTTTAAAATGTCAGCATGAATTGGGTTAGACAATTGTGCCTGTACAATCCCAGTCCTATAGATATGGAAACAGGAGGACTGCAAGTTCAAGGCCTGCCTGGGCTGCACAGAGAGAACTTGTCACAAAGAAATAAACAGAGAACCCCATAAAACAAACCAACAAACAAATACAAAGTCTTCACCATGGGCAAAAAGTAGATCATAATATAATCAAAAGCCATTGTCAATTTTGGAAAGATGTGAGTGGTTTATATTATAAGGAAATTCTAATAATCTGGACTAGCCAAGGGCTCAGTGGGTAAAGGAATTCCCTGCTAAGCCCAGCTAATCCTGAGCTCATCATAGAGACCCACTTTGCAGAAGGAGAGAACTGACTCTTTTCTCTTCTCCTTCTTTTTTTTTTTTTTTTTGGAGACAGGGTCTCACTGTGTAGCCCTGGCTATCCTGGAACTCACTCTGTAGACCAGGCTGACCTTGAACTCAGAGATCTGCTTGCCTCTGCCTCCCAAATGCTGGGATTAAAGGTTTATGCCACTACACTAGACTGAGAACTAGCTCAAGCGGTCCTTTGTCCTCCACACAAATATACACACAAATTAACTAAATAAATGTAATTTTTAAAATGGAAAAAAAAAAGAAAGAAATTCCCACAATTAGAATGACTCATCCTCTTACTTGATTTAGCATGACATCATAGACATCATCTCCTTCACAATACACATGAGCCTGGGAAGAGAGAAAGCAAATAGTATCAATGCACTCAGCCTTAGGAAAAAAGAGACTTTCCCCCTAATGCTTTAAGGTTTATTCTCCAGCACTTCCAACATTTGTTTTCCAGGAAGAGAAAAGGAAATGTATGTTCTATACACAGACTATCATTATTATAATTAAAACATAATAACTTCTTCTAATTACAGAGGCCTAAAAGAGTCTAACTGAAAAGAAACCTGCTTATACGTAGGCTTGTTTCCAGATCCTGCCAATCCCTTTCCCCTTCATCAGTAACTCATGCCATTCCAAGGCAGTTTGTCATCAAAATCACATTGTCAGCTGGGCGATGGCGACACATGCCTTTAGTCCTAGCACTCAGGCAGGTAGACCTCTGAGTTTGAGACCAGCCTGGTTTACAGAGTGAGTTCTAGGAAAGGCAGGGTTACACAGAGAAACCCTGTCTCAAAACCAAACCAAACCAAATCCAAACAAAAACCCCACACTCTCCTCCCTTAACAATCATAACATTTCCTGGGTGAAAAAGGAAATATAATGCAGAAAGTTAATGGCAGCCCCTGTGGTAATTATGTTACTATTCTGTGAATTTCTTTAAATTTTTAAAAATTAAATATATTTATTTTTTATTTTACACGTGTTTTGCCTGAGTGAGTGAGTGAGTGAGTGAGTGTGTGTGTGTGTATATCTATGTATGTGTGTGTGCCACTTGCATGCCTGATACCTGTGGAAGTCAGAAAAGTGTATGTATGTATGTATGTATGTATGTACGTATATATGTGTGTCACTTGCATGCCTGATACCTGTGGAGGTCAGAAGAGTGTGTGTGTGTGTGTGTGTGTGTGTGTGTGTATGTGTGTGTATGTATATATGTGTGTCACTTGCATGCCTGATACCTGTGGAGGTCAGAAGAGTGTATATATCTCCTAGGAATGGAGTTACATATGGTTGTAAGTTGCCACATGGGTGCTGGGAATCAAACCCAGGTCGTCTTGAAGAACAAGAAATGTTCTTAACCACTGGGCCATTTCTCCAGGCTCAATATTCTGCTAAACTGAAACCTTATCACCCCTACTTCTCAACTCTGGAGAAAAGTAATCACTAGCGATATTTTAGGAAGTATTTTTAAAATGAGCACCAATGAATGATATTCTAGACAGGAATGATAATAAAGCAAAAGAACTCTGCTTTCCATTCCAGATGCTCTCACCTTTCCCACCTTGGCTGTACACGCTGGGTCCACAGGAGCTTTGCCCTTTAACAGCAAGGTCTTCACAGAATCTGGGGGGACATAAACATGCACTACCATTACTGATGTGGGAATCAAACAAGCGGTCTTGGCTAGAAAGCTTTCATAATTAACTTTGCCCTTCCCGAGCAGTTCAGGTCTTCTGCCTAGATCCTAATCCATGTCAAATCTATGAAAATAAAGATTAACCAAGTAGATTGGTACTGCAGAATGCCCAAGTGATAGAGAAATTAATTATATTCTCAAAGAGCAAAAGAACAAATATCATCCCAATTCTTCTGGAGACCCAAGAGTTGTCTCATGTCCCCCCGGCCCATTACCTTGCCTATCTTTTGTCCTGTCTGCGTCCTTCCCTCCAGCCATGGGCCCCTTTTTCTGGCATGTGCGCATTTTCTTGCCAGGAGGAGAGTCTTCCGATGTTTTGTTGCCATTATTAACTTTCTTGGTTTCATTTAGCACTGATGACAAGAAAAATATACCAAGAATTACTATGCCATGAAGATGATCTAATTTTACTTAAACAACACTGAAGCAAAATAAAAACACAGGAAAATTAGAGGGCCGTGAAAAGGAAAGGCAGCCCCTATCCCAGAAGCTGGTTGAAACCTCGAAGCAAGAATTCCATCCCAGTTAACGAACATGTGCTATGAAGGTTGCTGACACAGATCTTCAGATACTTTCATGCTAAAATGACAGGGAATTGGGCTGGCAGCCTAAATGAATATGACAATGGTCCTGGTTCATTTCTCCCCCATTTATGGGAGTCTTAAACAGACATTGTTTTCAGTGCTGATATCCTAACTTCCTGCATCCCTTATCATCTAGACTCGGATGCTGGAATTCTGTCGGATCCATCTCAGGAACTGTGATCTCATTTAAGTTCTTTAATGACTCTTTGAAGAGCCAAAAATCACAAATCTTACATACATGTCTATCATAAAGACAGTGAAGGACGATTCTTCTTTGAGAAGCCCACACTCTGTGGCATCTCTCTCCCTAGGCATTTCTCTGCTTTTAACCCTTGTGCTTAAAACATATGTTGATATCTCCTTTAATAAACTTCCAACTCTGGTTCATCTTGCATACTCCTTTCTACTTTAGCCAAGAATACTAGGTTTGCCTGAGTGGAGGTCTCTGAAAAACTTGGGTTGCTGTCAGAGACGGTAGACTTGTCACTGCCCTTGACTGCTAACAAACGTAAAAGACAAAACAAACAAACAAAAGACCCCCAAAGGTTCTTATTTCATTTTACATGTATGGATGTTCTGTCTGTATATAGTATGTGCACCACGTGCATGTCTGGTATACTTGGAGGTCTGGTAGGGTGATTATGACCTGCCATGTGGGTTTTTGGAATCAAACCCAGGCCCTCTGCAAGGGGAACAAGTGGTTTTTTAATACTAAGTTAACTCTCCAGTGCCCTGACAACCTCCTTCCCCCTTTTTTAAATGACAGGGTCTCTCTCTATAGTCCTGGATCTCACAGAGATTCTCCAGCTTCTGCCTCCCAAGAGCCAACAAGCCCACCAGGCACTCATAATTTCCATTACAGAAAGAATTTAAAGTGGCTGGAGAGGTGGGTCAGTAATGAAGAAGCTGCCCCGTTTTTCCAGAGGATCTGGGTTTAAGTTCCATCTCTCATATGGTAGACCACAACTGTCAGTAACCCTAGTTCCAAGGGGTTCCAACACTTCCAGGCATACTTGGCGCACATATATACATGCAGATAAAACACACACATAAAGATTAAATAATTTTTCAAGAAATAATTTAAGATGTTCTTTTGAACACACACAAATAAGTTGCACACCACTTACTGAGCAATACTGCCTAAATTGCTATCCTGACCGTATATTAATAATAGGATAAAATAAGTTCATTACATGAATCTCATAGCCTTTGGTCTTCAATACCTTCCTTCAAATTAGACCACTTCCTCATGATCATCAGTAAAGTGTTCTACGATCTGGACCGACTAGCTTACAGTCAGCGTTGGTTCCTGGAGCTTCAGAACATGTAAGTTCATTGTACAGTTGCCCGAAATATAAAAACCGAGACCACAGACATAGTAGTATACAGTTCATAGACAACAATTCTGATATTCGAATTTTACTTTCTGAAATCGGATGTATCTTAAAAGGTTGACGTAAGTAGTTAATCACTGTACTGTAAGCGTTTATCCGTTCGCAATGCTAGAGTCAATAACGAAGCCTTTTGAAACATTGAATGACATAATCTATTAACAATACTTGGCATTTAAGTTTGCAGTTACGGGTTCACACGCCTCATCGGACTGTAGTGTAATATGAAAAAGTGAGGGGCTCCCTGTGACACTTGGGCCAAGCATTCTGCCTGCGAACTGAGTTCCCACCTCGCCTTCCACAGCCTGATCTCCGCCGCCGTGGCGCCATCGCGCTGGAGGGATGACGTCATCACCCTTTGCCCGGATGCGCGAGTTACTTGTTTGGAGCCGGAACCTGGGACAGAACACATGCAAATTATTCGCTGTGCTTTGTGGGAAGTCACCATAAGCGTAAAATTCATTTTGCTTTAGAGTCTTATATTAGTTAGAGAGCCCAACACTCCAAGTGGGCGGAGGAAGCTCATCAGCGGGGCCACGCGCTGAGTGCTCGTCACTCTTCGGCCCCTGGGAAGGTCTGAGACTGGGGCCTCCCGCGGTCCTAACCGGGCCCTCCCCGAGCGGGGAGGTGAGTTCCCAGAGAGCAGGGCTCTACGCGTGGGCAGACTGGGCAGGAGAAGCCCCGGAGTGGGTGGATGCCTCCCTCGCCGGAGCTTGGAACAGACTCACGGCCAGCAGTGCGAGTTCAATGGCTGAGGTGAGGCACCTCACGGGCCTCATAACCCAATTCAGACTACTCTCCCCCGCCTTTTTATCCCGTACTCTCATTTTCTTTTTTTGACTTACCATTCCCCAATAAGAGAGGAAGGAGTGGAGACCCCCCCCCCCTTACTCTGTTATTGAGTTCAAAATTATTTCTAAAGGGTTGAAATAGTTACTCCGTGTCTCACCATTCATTATTTTGAAGAGTTGTGACTACAACCGTCTACAATAAGAAGACCAAGTTGGAGAGTTCTACAAATATGGATTATACCATAAAAATGCTAGAGTTTGACAACACCCCCCCTCCCATTCTTGGATTTTTGGGCTAGTAAAAATTTTTTGGCTAGTAAAAATAAACGTACTTCATACCTTCATGTGCTATTGGGAGAATATATAATGTGTACTTATTACAAAACCAAAAATGAACCGGTATCTGTAAAAAGTACTCAGGAAAAGCATATAGTATCATAGGAAGTCATAACAGAAGGAAGCCAGGAATTCCTCATGAAGTATATGAGCAGAGTTGAGCTACATCCAAGAACACAGAAAGGAGAACCAATTGAGATTGGAGAGGAATAGGTTCATACCAAGCCCGGCTTTCCTTACAAAGGCCAGAAGCTGTGTAGATGCCTCGGATCGATTAATGACCCAAACTCAAAAAAAAACTTTGATCCCCACTTCCTGTCCCTCGTCTCCTCCAGATCCCCATCCAACTAACTCCGTGCCTTCTCGATCTCTCTTTAGAAAATTAAAGATAATTAAAATAAATTAAATAAAAATAAATAAATAAAAAGCACAAGTGACACATACACAAACAGATATACTAACTCATTAAAAAAAGTTGGGTGTGGTAGCACACACCTTTAATCCCTGTGCTTGGGAGTTACAGGGAGGCATATCTCTGAGTTCAAGGCTAGCCTGGTTTACAGGGTGAATTCCAGGATAGCCCGGATTACACAGGAAAACCCTTTTGAAAAAAACAAAAGAATAACAAATAAAGAAAAAGCACAAGAGACATATATGCTCACTCGGGTGGTGTGTATGGGGGGCATGTACACACGTACACACGTACACACACACACACACACACACACACACACACACACATCCCATATCAGTAGTGTGTAGAGTACCTTCCAGTACCATGAAAATTACTCAGTAGGGATAAAGGCTCTAGATAGGCAATAGCTCAACTCCTCCATATTCAATGAGGTTTGTCAATACCAACTTTTAGCAATAGGGTCTTGCCATCAGTTTGCAGAGAGCAAACAATACCTTGGCATTAGTCTGGGTTGTTTAGGGGTTTCCATGGAGCCCCTTTGGCCAACAACTCACTTAGATGTCACTTATTCCTGGCACAGGAGGTTTCTCTTGGTGGTGGCAGATGTCTGGTTGAGGCGTTCCTTTCACACATGCATATGTTTTAAGAAGATTCTACATGAGTGGGTTTCCATATGACCTGTACTTATCTGTCCCTCCCTGTATCCTCACCCCCATTACCTCTCTCTTCTCCATCCCCCTCTCCATTTAATGCTCCAGCTCCAGTCTCCCCTTGTTTCTCCATAGTTATATATTCTATTTCCCTTCCCTTGGAAGATCCTCTTCTTCTCCTTCTTCCCTCTTCCCTCCTCCCTTCTCTCTCTTCCCTCCTCCCTGACTCTATACCTAACCTTTGTGGTTATATTGGATTGCAGCATGTCTATGGAAGGATTAAAAGTTAACATGCACATATAAGAGAAGATGTATTTGCCTTTTTAGGTCAGGGTTACCTCATTCAGGATGACGTTTCACCCCTAACTCCAACCATTTATCGGTGATATTCAGAATTTCTTCATCTTTTTCCTTTTCTTTCTTTCTTTCTTTCTTTCTTTCCTCTTCCTCCTGCCCCTCCTCCTCCTCCTCCTCTTCTTCTTCTTCCTCCTCCTTCTCCTCCTCCTCCATTTCTTCACAGACCTGGGACTCAGTCTGTAAACTAGGTCTTGAACTCAGGAATCAATCGATTCACCTCCGTCTTCCTCCCCAGTACTAGGATTAAAGGTGTGTGCCACCCTTCCCAGTTCATAATTTTTTATTTATTTATTTTTGACAGATGAGAGATATTCCATTGTATAGTACCACATTTTTTTCCTCATCCATGTATTTCTTGGTGGACATCTAGGCTATTTCTAATTCCTGGCTAATATGTACAGCAGCAATGACCATGGATGAGCAAGTGTCTGGGTAGCAGAATGAAGCATCCTTTGGGTGTGTGCCCAAGAGTGGTATATAGCTGGAACTTGAGGTAGATCTGTTCCCAGCTTCCTGAGGAAGTACCACCCTGATTCCACAGTGGTTGGGCACTTCCCCAGTAGTAGATGAGAGTTTTTCTTTCCCTGCAGCCTTGCTAGCCTGAGTTGCTATTTGTTCTGTTGATCTTGGTCCTCTAATGTGGGTAAGATGGAGTAGTTCTGATTGGCGTTTCCCTGATGACTAAGGATGCTGACCATTGCTTCAGTGGTCCTTAACTGTCCGTGCTTCATCCTCTGAGATCTCTTTGTTTAGATCTGTATTCCATTTTTAAATTGTGTTATTCGTTTTCTTGATGTGCATTTTAAAAGTTTTTAATGTATTTTAGATATTAATCCTCTATTGAATATGTACTTGGTAAAGATCTTTTCCCATTCAGTGGAGTGCTTCTTTGTCTGAATGATAGTGTCCAGTTGCTATATAGATGGCATGTAAAGCTTCCACCAAGGGAAAACCTATCTTCAAGGGCAACCTGTTAATCCCACCCTACAATAATTTTAAGTTGGGGGAATGGAGGCTTAGATGTGTAATAGTATTCAAATTTTATTTTGAAGGATAAGCATTAAAACACCCATTAATAAATGTATTGATTGTTTTCGTTAACTTGAAGGTTGCCCTGAATGCAATTCCTAACTCGGATATTTACAGACTGTTTATAATTGGACCTATTACCTTGCATAAGTTAGCCATATTGAGGTTGCAAAAGGACGAGAGGTTACTCAGGATGGAAATTGTTTGGAATATAACAAGGACATACCCAAACCGCTTCAATAATCTGTGTTTGCTTGTGTTTTGTGTCGTGATCCAGAAAGAAATTTTGTGTAGGAGTTCAATCTTAAAATGGGAGTTGAGTTCCAGTTCAGCAGCACATTTGGAGGAGGATGAGGAGGAGGAAGAGGAGGAGGAGGAGGAGGAGGAGGAGGAGGAGGAGGAGGAGGAGGAGGAGGAGGAGGAGAGGCTCCTTGAACTCAGCCAATCAGGTTCGGAGGCCCCTTACTTAGGTAGCTTCCCGTCCTTCAACGTTCTCTATTTCTCGCTTCTGGTGGTCTGGTAAGTTCGCAGTTAATTTGGATCTCTGTTGCTAAACTCGGATCTCTGGTTTTGAATTTCTCTTTCTTTTGAGGGGTCTAACCGGGGGCGGGAAGGCTTTAATTTCAGGTCAGCGCTGGAGTTTGTGAGTTGAGAAGAGATACACTTCTGGTTTGGGAGGTTAGGGGAGGGCATGGCATGCAGGTGAACTACCTGGTTTGTTTCCACGTGGTTCTCTGAAGTCTTGGGTTTAGCAGCTTTTCCGAGCCCAGGTGACCCAGAAACAGTACGTTCTATCTCGTGCACAGAGTTCCTGAATCTGGGTAAGTCCTCGGCATCGTTTTTCTAATTGGGAAAGGCACCGTTACTACCCCGACGCTAATCTGGAACGATCCTGGGACGGTGAGTTCAGCCTCTTGTCTTTAGTTCTCTGTTGAATTTGTGGGGCCATGACCTTCCTGCATTTGTGAACCTTTTCGGAACAGTGTTTGTTGTATTATTTGCTCAGACCATGTGTGAGACTAGATAGTAAACTAACTCTGAGGACAGGTAATTTAACAAGCGGGCTAACGGTTGCATCAGTGTCTTAAAATATTTAAGACACTTGGAGAAGGACCAGGGATCTTAGCTTTGCGCAAGCCAATATTCAAATTTGTAGCGCCTGGGTCTGTTCTGGAGATACTTCTCTGCTCGGAGGATAGTGTGAGCCATTCTGGGTTCCTTAGTGAAGAGCGAACAAATACACCCTAGTTGGTGTATCGTAAATACTAACTACTTTGCAAAAATAAGGTGTGAATTTATAATATCCACATTGTGGATATTTTTTTCCTCATGAAAAAAAGTTTTCTAATCTTCGTGTGGAGCTCAGAAGACTCCTGTTTTTCTCCTTGGTACTAGTCTGAATGTAAAGGTTTTCTTTCTTTTTCTTTTTTTTTCTTTTTTAAACATGGTTTCTCTGTGTAGCTCTGGCTGTCCGGGAACTCTTTGTAGACCAGGGTGGTGTCAAACTCAGATCTGCTCGCCTCTGCCTCCTGCGTGCTGGGATTAAAGGCTTGGGTTGCCACTGTTAGGCTAGATATTATTTTCTTTCTTTCTTTTTTTTTTTTAAATTATATGTAAGTACACTGTAACTGTCTTCAGACACTTTCTTCTCTCGGCTCTGCTTGCTCTGAACCGAAGACTTATTTATTTATTGTATGTAGTTACTCTTGTATTAGGATTTATTTAATTAAGCCTGTACACGTGTGGGGGCATATGCATAAAGTACACAGGTGCCTTCTGAGCCAGAAGAGGCTTTTTGATGTCCCCTGGATGTCCCCAACAGCAGTGAACTGCCCAACATGGGTGCTGGGAGCTATGCTCAGATCTCTGCAAGGCAGCAAACTTTCTTAACTGCTGGTCCATCTCTGCAGCTCTTCTTAGTTATTCTTATTTACTTATTTTTGAGACAAGGTCTCATGTAGCTCTTGCTGTTCTGGAACTTGGTATGTGGACACGAGTATCCTTAACTTACAGAGATCCACTATACCTCTCCTGAGTGCTAGGATCAAAGGTGTGTAGTATCACCTGGCCCATGGGTTTTTTTTTTTTTTTTTTTTTTTTTTTTGGTTTTTCGAGACAGGGTTTCTCTGTGTAGCCTTGGCTGTCCTGGAACTCACTTTGTAGACCAGGCTGGCCTCGAACTCAGAAATCCTCCTGCCTCTGCCTCCCAAGTGCTGGGATTAAAGGCGTGCTCCACCACCGCCCGGGCCCATGGGTTATTAAAAGGCTGAAAATGTGAGAAGAGAATCCTAACCTATCAAGTTGAATGTGCTAATAGGCATATGTGGCTTCTACATCCTTGAACTTATTTGTCTTAAGTTCATAATTACATGCATGTGAATATGTGTGCCACATGTGGGCCTGGTACCTGCAGAGTGCAGAAGAGGACAGTGGGATTCCCCCTAGAACTGTTGTTACTGTTTGGAGACACCCATCATAGTGGTACTGGGAACTGAATAGGTTCAGAGTGAAGTTCTTGTGTATCTATCCTAGGCTGTTGGGTGCATATACATACAATAAAGTATGTGTATTCACTTTCTGTATGTAACTATACTGTTTTTCTCCATATTAAAAGAACATTCAGATGCTTTGTCAATTCTAATATATGTACATGCCGTAATTTATTTGATAGTTTATGATCATATTTTTTCCCAAATGAGTAATTATAAATAGTATTACACTGGTCTTTTTTGTTGTTTTGTGATACAGGGATTCTGGCTGTCCTGGCAACTAGATTGACTTCACTTAGAAATCAGCAGATCAGCCTGTCTGCCTCTTGAGTGCTAATAAAGGTGATTAATGGGGTGATTAATAAAGATGTGCACCACCATGGGCTGCCGCAGTATTTTCTCATTTAAAAGGATTCTAGACATCTGAGGCTAGAGAGATTTCTCAGCAGTTGAAGGGTGCTGCAAGAGGACCTGCATTCAATTCCCAGCACTCCCATGGTGTCTTAAAATCATCAGTAGCTCTAGTTCCAGGAGATCCAATGTCCCCTTACGGACACTGGGGACCAGGAACACACTGGTGTTGCATACATACATGCAGGCAAAACATTCATACACAAATAAATATAAAAAGCATAGTAATCTTCACTCAAATTGCTAACAGTAGATAAGTGTGCTCACCACTTCTTCCTCTACACAAAGATTAAGAGGTAATAGGTGCCTCTTATCAAAACACTACCCATAAGATTATGCAGTTTGTATTTGTCAATTAAGTCTTTTTTTAAACATTTATTTATACAGCATTCAGCCTGCATGTATGTCTGCTTGCCAGAAGAGGGCATCAGATCTCATTACAGATGGTTGTGAGCCACCATGTGGTTGTTGAGAATTGAACTCAGGATTTCTGGAAGAGCAGTGTTCTTAATCTCTGAGCCATCTCTCCAGCTTGGATGACCTTGACACTCTGTAATCCTTGCTGGCATATTTTAAACAAAGACCATGTACTTAAATAATGATGAAATATGTAGGAAGTGGATGATGAACCCTAAGGAGGGGAACGATAAAAAACGTTAAAGCAGTCAAAGGATTTTTTCCCTGTTGTCTTGAGCTGCACTCGTCGTTCATCTTAGCAGTCATGGGCCTGGATGGATGAACCAGTGTGATGAGCCACATGTTGGTCATATATGCTCCCACTGTATTCTGTCCCTGGTACGATAAACAGCTGATAGTGAGTTCGAAATGGAACTTGGAACTTGGTGCCTTATGGCTTTTGTTCTCTAGTTTCAGGTTGAAGATGAAATGTGTCAAGGAAAGAGCTGGGACTGTAGCACTCAGCCCAGCACAGGCCCGGAGGCCCTGGGAAAACCCCAGAATATCTATAAAGTGGACTTGGACATTCTCGAGGAAGGCTGATGCGACTATAAATGCAGGTACTCATTTTGACCTAGATTTTTCTGCATTACACACATGCTAGTTCCTGCAATTTCCCCATGGTACTGAGAGCTGGGATACTGGCTGAGCTGCGATTCTGTTCTGTTTAGCTTTGTAAAAGATTATTTTGAAACAGAAACTTGTTAAATTATTTAAAATTATTTAAGCTTTTAATCAGCTGACTTTCTGCCTCAGGTTTAAATTACAGGTTCATACCACACAAGGTCTTCCTTCTCTTTGTGTTTTTTTTTTTGTTTTTTTTTTTTTAAAATAGGGTCTTACAGTTTATCCCCTGCCCCTGGCAGGCTTCAAATTTGTTATATAGACCATATCTGCCTGCCTTTGCCTCCTGACTGCTGGGTGTGACTTCCACCACACCTAACCGTCTTTGATTATGGCATATGTACAAAATTCTTAGGAGATATGTTTTTTTTAATATTTTTTTTTGTTTTGTTTTTCGAGACAGGGTTTTTCTGTTTAGCCCTGGCTGTCCTGGAACTCACTTTGTAGACCAGGCTGGCCTCGAACTCAGAAATCCTCCTGCCTCTGCCTCCCAAGTGCTGGGATTAAAGGCGTGCGCCACCACCGCCCGGCTTTTTTTTAATATTTTATGTATGTGAGTACACTGTTGCTCTCTTCAGACACACCAGAAGAGGGGACTGAATCCCATTACATATGGTTGTGAGCCACCATGTGGTTGCTGGGAATTGAACTCAGGACCTCTGGAAGAGCAGTCAGTGCTCTCAACTTCTGAGCCATCTCTCAATCCCCCCAGGATATGTGTTTTGTAGCACGCGTGTGTGTGTGTGTGTGTGTGTGTGTGTGTGTGAGAGAGAGAGAGGGAGGGAAAGGAGAGGAGAGGGAGGCAGGCACCATACACTGGAAATGGCATATTTAAGTATTTGGGTTTTATGAGAAACATTGTCCCTTTCAAACAAACAAGGTAAAAACATTTGGATCAAAGACTTTTGAAGCAGACATTGTTCAAACTGTAGATATTTGCACTATTTGTTTTCCTGTGTGTTCACATGTCTCCAAAAGGCATGGAACAGCCTTTTGCACATGCATGTCTCTTTAGCTTCTGATCTACAGAACCAGTGTTCTCCTTAGCTAGCCTAAAGCAAACCATCTTCTGTAGCTATTTCATACAAGTGAGCAGAGTGGCATTTAGGCTGAATTGTTATACCTTAGGGAATTGAGGCAGAAATTTCTATGTAAATATGAAATTGAGATTTTTTTTGCCTTTTTTTTTCCTGGGTTATGTAGCTCAGGTTCATCCTCCAAGTGTTGGGAATTTGATGCCCTCGTCAGACTCATGTATGTACTGCAGACCTGGTGTTCAGATATGTAGGCAAAACACCTATACATATAAAGTTAAATAAATTCTGTGTCTGCCAGGTGGCCTACTCATTAGTGCAATTACCATTGGCTCCCAAAGCTCAGTTAAGTTCTAAAGTTGGGCAGGGTATGGAACGAGAATATACTGTGTATCCCCATGTAAATGGGTATAATATTTTTTCAGCAGACTAATCTTGGTTTGGCACTAACCAAGATTTCATAAGGCAATGCTCTTTTCTCTTCGTGTGCTTGGTCCCTATCATTATCAGTGTCTTCTACTTGTTCAGAAGCCTACCTTGACAAGGGATCCTTTTAGTTTGGACTGATAACAACAATGAGTTTAATGTGTTAAACTGCATACAATTAAGGATTTCTAGTTCATGATTAGGTGAAGGATAGAAGTATCAGGAGGTTATTTGTCGTAATGAGCTTTATTTTGGTTACAAGTAAGGGCTTTGTAAATTCTCATTGCCTCCCAATTGCAGTTTTCCCTACCTCCTCTCCTCCCATCCCCTTACCCTTCAGAAAAGGGCAGGCCATCCAGGGATATCAACCCGACATAGCATATAAAGCTATAAGACTGGGTACTGCCCCTCCCCAAGGCAACCCAGTAGGAGGAAAAGGTCCCCAAAGTAGGCAAAGGTCAGAGACAGCCCCTGCTCCCACCCTTAGGCCTCCCACAAGAGGACCAAGCTACACCGTATATGTGTAAAGGGTCTAGGTCAGTCCCATGGAGGCTCCCTGACATCACTTTAGTCTCATTCTCTGAGCCTAAATTAGTTGAGTCTGGATTTCCTGTCTTAGGACAGGAAGTAAAAATTTCCTTACACTGCCATCTTGTGGCATTTTCCTAGGTCTGGGGAAGTTGTTTTTCTTATGGAAGATAAACATAATTAGTATTGACTCAAGAGAAATTAAAAGAATTTGAAAACTTTTGGATTACTGCTCTACATACTAAGAAACCTTATGATTTTGTTTTTTCATACTGTTTTGCTTTCCCTCTCCCTGGTCTGTGAACTGCCTGGTATGGGCATTGGGAGCAGAGCTTAGGTCCTGGGAGAGCAAGTGCTCTGAACGGAGCTGTCTCTCTAGCCCCATCTTAATTCCTACAATTCTGAGTCTGTAGAAGATCCTCCCCCAATTTGATATTGGCTTGGGATTTTGCTTATTTTATGTTTTGCAGGGCCTTTTTTTTTGCATCACAAGCTAAGTGACCTTAAATAAACTTGGTTTGTAACCAAAGTTTGATTTCAATATTCCATTCTCCTGCCTCAGCCTGCTGGGATGACGGGTGTGTGCCACCACAGCTGGCTTTAAACTACATTGAATAGCAAGACAGGTTGAAAATAAGTAACTCTAATTTTCCTTATGACGATATATAGAGCATGTTGATTGTGATTTATGTAATAATATAACCTTTGTGTGTTCTTATATAACAGATGATGGTATGCAGTTGCTCTGGTATTTTAATTTGGATTCCAAGATTAAACTGGATTCATTTGGTAACAGGTAAATTTAATAATCTTTACCATGAAAGATAAAGGATGTAGTGTTACTAGAGGCTGACTTTTCTTAGTTGCAAAGGCCTTTGAAGATTTCCTGGCAGAAGAACAGCCTCTGAAGTTTGCCCTTCCTCAGCCATTTACAGTTTGCTGTGATGAGACACATGTTAAGTCCGTGTTTCAGCTGATCACACTGATTATACACATGTGCTGAGCAGACTAGAGTTAGGGCAAACACTAGACATTAAATTCAGCTTGCTAAAAATTTCTTAACTTGGCTCTAGCCCTTCCCAGGGACTTCATCGTTTAAAGAATTTTGTGTTTTAATCTTTGGGCTAATAGGAGAAATCTAGTTGATCTTTAATATCTTGAGCACTACAGAAAAAGTACCTGATAGCTGGTATAATTCTGTTAGCTAATGAATTTAGCAGTTTATTTTATGTATATTGGTATTTTGCTGGATTGTAAGCCTGTACCAAGTACATACAGTGCCCACTGAGGCTAGAAGAGGACACTGGATTCCTTGTGACTGGAGTTAACAGCTGTGAGCCACCATGCCAGTGCTGAGGATTGAACTTGGGTATTTCAGAAGAGCAGCTAGTGCTCCCTAATCCCCACATTTTAATTAATATCTTTAGGTTTGACAGTTTTAAACTCATCACTTTTCAGTCTTTATTTGATTACTTACCATTTTGCAGTTTTATGAGTTTGTTTATTAAATGGGTTTACATGCCAAACAGGTTATAGATCATACATAATTCCTTACTTGACACTTTATATACATGTTTGTATACGAAGTTTGCAAGCACACACAGCTTATGAACTGCATTATCTATTCCCCCTTTCCCCCCAGAAATGAAGGATGAAATACAAGAAGTACAAATATTTAACATTCAGGAGAGAACACCAGGTTGACACCAACCACATTTCCTGTCTGGACCTTCATGCTGTAAATCATGATTGTGTGAAAAATGATAGTTGCATTGTTTAATGGTAAGTCTACAGATTGAGAGATTTTCGATATACTAGAATCTGAAAATTCTGCCTTGTAATTTGTGGCCAGCTGCTTGGATTTTAGTGTTTAAAAAGCCAAAGATCTTGGGAGGTGGTATAGTATAGTGGTTACATGTAGGGTACATAGTAGGCTTCTAGTCGGACTGGCTTATGCTTGTGTTCTATCACTTAACAAGTTCTAACCTTGGTAAGTTTTCTGATATTTTATCTTAGATGGTAATGACAGTATAAGACTCAAAGGGTAATTATAGAAACTTGACCTACAGAGGTGTTTGAGTATTAAGAGTGTTGGTTACTTTAACAGGACTAGAAGGATACACATGGAGGCTCACAACCTTCTGAATCTAAATCTAGATCCAAGGGATTGATGCCCTCATCTGGCTCACAGATATACTGCAGACATGGTGTGCAGACATAGGCAAAACACCTGTACATATAAAGTTCTGTGTCTGCCAAGTGCCCTACTCATTAGTGTCATTACCATTGGCTCCCAAAGCCTAGTTTAATTCTAAAATTGGGCATGGTATGGAATGAGAATATATTGTATCTGTAACTGAGTATAATATTCAGCAGACTAATCTTGGTTTGGCACTAACCAAGATTTCATAAGGCAACGGTCTTTTCATGTGCCTGATCCCTATCATTTACAAAACAGGCTTGTCTTCTCAGGGCTTCCTGAGGATAGATAGGCTGTCTGTCCACAGGCTGTCTTAGTGCTTTCTGAGCTTTGCCAAGTCAAAGCAGCAAGTGTTATAGGATGAAGTGTTCAAAGCGTGGCCACAGCTAGCTATTGGGAACTTTTTGATTATACTAGTATCCACAGTGGTTGATCTTGGGAGTTATTAGAATATTCATTTTAAGTTTTAAAATGATTTGTTGTTTTAATTAATAAAAAGTTTTGAAATTTAATGTGTATGAGTGATTTTGCTTTACTGTCTTTGCTATTTACACATCTGGTGCTTGAGGTCTGAAGAGGACATCAGAGTCCTTCGACCTGGAGATCAGAAGAGGGCATCAGAGTCCCTAGAACTGGAGTTAATGGGCATCAGAGATGATGCTTTGTGGGTGCTGGAAATCAAATCCAGGTCTTTTGCAAGAACAACCAATGGACTTAACCATTGAGCCATCCTAAGTAATGATTTTTTTTTCCAGAGGCTTGGTTTCTCTTTGTAACAGTCCCAGCTGTCCTTGAACTCTTTACTAGGCTGGCCTGGAACTCTCAGATCTGCCTTCTTCTGCCTCCTTAAGTTTCAAAGCATCCTAATATTTATTCAATGAGGGTAGAATGTACTCAAAGATGAGAGTTGACTCACCAGAATATTGTCACAAATTCAACTTGCAAGTCTGAACAGGAATACAAAGAGTAAACCCTGATGATTCCATGTGTTGCTGTCTATAGCAGTGCACTTGCATTTCATGTCTGACATTCATGGGGCAACACAGTTGGATTTTACATTAACAGCTCCGGGGTGTTTGATGGAAATTTTTGGCATGTCAAGGAGTTGCACAGAGAACCCTCTTGTTTTTAACCTGTAAAAGCTTAGAACCAATGTCTGTTAGAACAATAAGCAAATTAGTATCCTTTGGTATATACCTATTGGAGGGATGAAGCCAAGCACCATGTATTACTTGAATTTATCTCCAAGGTTGATTTTACAAGAGTAACTTGGAAGTTTAGTTCCCAAAAAGTATTAAAATCTCTCCTTATTTATACTCTTTGACATCTAATGAGGTTGTACTATATTTGTATTCTTTGTATGTCTGGGACAGTTAACCAGAAAAACAAGGCTCAGTTACGGTTTACCCATGAACCTCCTTAAATGCTGCTCCCCGAAGTGAAGTTTGAAGTAAAGCAGCTAACCCCAAGTCCATACACCCAGTGATTAAAAAAAATGGGCCCTGCAGTTTCAGAACCGGGCTGCCTAAGGAAAACAGCTACCTTCTCCATTCCCTGTCCTTAGCTACAGAAACCCATTCGGAAGCATGTAATCTGCATTTTCTTGAGGTCCATCTGGTTGCTGAGGTCCTGTGCCCTGACTATTGCCTGTCCACACCTAGAGATGCTACATTTTCTCTTTGAATAAAGCAAGCTATAGCTGTTGCTTTAAATTCTCATCTTTAAATTAAACTTCTAATTTGTACTTAACCTTACACCTCAAATTTCCACTGCCTTAACTGGTAACAGTAGAATTTAAGTTGCTAGGGGAAGACAAGTGTTAGATCTATTTAATTGAATTGAAGGAATATGGTTTGTAATGGCTGTAGCCATTACACAAAAAAGAGGTTCTATGGCCAGCATACACTCCCCTGGTCCCAGCATTTAAGTTCAGAATTTCAGGGTTGTTCTATTACACACCAGTACAGGAAACATGAAGTACAGGAAAAGAGGTTTTATATTGGGAACCATTATTTGGTGTCCTTTGTGTGGCCCTTCATATCTTCTGAAGGTGGCTGCAAGAAAATAGGATTGCAGTTTGCGTCCTTCTTAGCCCTCTTATTAGCTTAAATTTTGTCAGAAAAACCACAGTCCGTATAGTTAACTCAAAAGGCAGAGTTTACAGCAGTATTTAGGAGCTGGGACTATCTCAGCTCTTCCGGAGGTTTCTGTTCAATTCCCAGCACCTAGTTGGTGGTTCATAAGTTTCATGGGATCCTATGTCCTCTTCTGATTTGTGTGCAGATGATGTACATATAGACAACATACGCATTTTTTTTTTCAAAGCAAACAGTCATTTAACTCAGCAAAGATGGCTCAGAGTTAAGTCTCCTAGGACTGGAGGGATGCCCCAGCAGTTCTCACTGACCTAAACCAGCTCTCAGCATCTGAGAGGGCCGCTTACAACTCTGGGGCATCGACGCAGAAACAAACACGTAGATTTTGAGAAAGGGTCTCACTATATGGTCTGGGCTAGCCTGGAACTCATGTCTCCAGTACCAGGATTAAAGAAATGCACCAATATGTGCCTGGCTAAAAAAGTTTGACACTTGATCCTATTCTTTTTTTTGGGGGGGAGGGGGGGACTATTGAGTCTCTTAGCCTTAGCTGTCCTAGAACTCTGTAGTAGATCAGGCTGGCCTCGACTCGAGGTCCGCCTGCCTCTGCCTCCTGAGTACAGGGATTAAAGTCGCCACTACTACTATATTGCACCTTGTAAAGCACCTTGTAGTGCAGACAGGCTAAAGGAAGTTACTAACTGTAGATGAAACTGTAGAAGCAGGAGACTAGGCGTCTCAGCTCAGTAGTGAGTGCTGGGTGCAACCCAGCAGCCCAGCTCGAGCTACCCATCAGGCCTTGCGGGCACCACGCATGCGCCCTGGCAGCTTGGCCTCGCGAATTCTGTCCTAGGTGGAAGGCCGACACCTTTAGCTTAGCTTGCAGCAGGTATTTGTTTTTGTTTTTCCCTGAGGGAGGTGGGGAGAGGCAGAAAATTAAGGGAAAAACTGAGTGGGTCACGTTCCGAAAATCTTGGCCGGTCGTCATCTTGTGTCTTTCCCGGCTGCCTTGTGGCAATGTGGAGGCTGCACCTTTACCTCAGCTAGGAAGGGCGCATTACCCTGCTGGAGGTAAAGTAAAATTGGCCTCTGTTGTCCTGTGACTTGTATCTGAAAACGCAGCAAGGGCGTGGGTATATCTGAAGATAGGGTCTCATTGTAGCCCAAAGTTGCCTCAGATTCACGGAATCCTCAGGCGGTCAGTACAGGTGTGGCATTTGAGATGAAGGTGTCAGCATATCCACTCCCCTGTTAGTTAAAGTAACATTGGTTTGATTTTTTGAGACTGGATCTTGGTGTGTAGCTGAGGCTGGCCTCAGCCTAGGGTGGCCTGAAACAAAGCCTGTGTGGCCCATCAATCACACTACTAAGGAAACCCTTAGTATTAAGAAAACTTGTATGTTGAATGTGCTTACTTTTCCTTAGTATATAATTGATACACTCACTATTAAACACTGGCTTGTTAAAGCTTTCTATGTTAATGCTTTCTATGGTGAACGGTATTGAAAAATAATATAGTCTAGAGAATTTGTTGGAAACGTTTTAAATCAAACCATAGCCATATTGATGTATTATTTAACTGAAAATATAAACAGGCATTTTAATGTAGAATTTTCAAGTCTCATAAGAGATAAATTAGTTTCATTATATCTAATTTTATTAGGGAGCTAGTTTGGTTAAGGCAGTTTGGTTAAGGGATATGAGATGTCAAGATGCATAAAATAACCTAAAGATGTCACTTACGTTTTTGACTGAAAAAAATACTACAGGTATGTGCATCTCATGTTTACCAAGTATGAGGTGTACCGGTCCTAACTATCCTGGAACTCACTGTGTAGAATGGCCTGACCATGGACTTTAGAAAGGTCTGTCTATCCCTGCCTCTCAAGCACTGTATGAAAGACTCACACCAGCATTCCTGCTCTTAGTAGAATGCTCTATGTTTTGGTGCTGGAAAATGACACAAAGGACAGATTTAATTTTTGTTTCTTTGTACTATGATGTTTCTAAACATTTGCATGTGCACAATATTTTTGACATTGGTAAGAGTTGGAACTATCTGTATATATGACTTTCTTCATGGCCTTGGAAAGACCCCAAGGTTTTGAGGCTGAAGTCAATATAATTTTATTAAAATAATGTCCAGTTTTCTTTTTAATCAAATAACAGAACATTTTTCATTTCGCACTCATTACAATTTGACTTATTTACCTTCTTATTCCTTCCTTGTTAGGATTCCGTTGGAGGTTCATCATGTCTTTGTGTGAAGACATGTTGCTTTGCAATTACCGGAAGTGTCGTATCAAGCTCTCTGGTTATGCTTGGGTCACTGCCTGCTCTCACATCTTCTGTGATCAGCATGGCAGTGGTGAGTTCAGTCGCTCACCAGCGATCTGCCCTGCTTGCAACAGTACCCTTTCTGGAAAGCTAGATATTGTCCGAACAGAACTCAGTCCATCAGAGGAATACAAAGCTATGGTATTGGCAGGGCTTCGACCAGAGGTTGTTTTGGACATTAGCTCTCGAGCATTGGCCTTCTGGACGTACCAGGTTAGTGTCTAGGGGCTGGGGGGGATGTCTTGAGTATAAAGTGCCTGTAAGCATGAGGACCTGAATTCAGTATCATAGGGGAGCTGGGCTCTTATGTGAGGAAGATACTTGATGGCAGCATCACCCTCCACATACACAAGCACACATGTATACAGATACACATATACACTGCAGTGTAATTTGAAGCCTGTGGAGGATCTTTGTTTCTCTTGGTGTGAGGTGCCAAACCCAGGGCCTTGTGCTTAAAAGGTAGTGCTTTATCATTGAACTCAATCCCTAACTACCCTCCGAGGGTAGAAAAGCCCTTTATTATATTTATATTTCATATAAATACATGTGCAGAAAACTTAGTTTAAATATTTTTCCCTAATTTTTATTTTTATTATTTAGTATTTGTCATGTGCTAAGTTGATATATTTTGTTTTTATATTTTGTGAATAAACTCTCTGTGAAATGTGATTATTAATATTCTTATTAATTAATGCTGAAAATTAATATGTCAGCTTGTTCTCCAAATAACCACTCAGAGACCTTTTGATATTTCAAAGCTTAGGCCTTAGCTGGGTAGACTCCTAACTAGCTCATTTAATTAACCTGACCACCTGATCCTATTCAATCGTGTGGCTAGCTATACCTTCTAGGCTCTTAGTCACATATGTCTCCTCTCCTGTCTCCTTTTTTCTTCCTTCCCATAGTTCCTTTCACCCTCTCGGGAAGTCCTGCCTATCTCTCTCTGCTGCCCAACCATAGGCCTTTTATTCACCAGTTAACTTGGGGAGCAAGGTTTGTACAACGAAAGCTGGCATATGTGAGATTTCATTCACCTTGGGGCAACCAGATGTAGTGGTATAGAGTTTAGCATTTCATTACATAGTGGCACCAGCCCAGCCCCCAGCATCTGTGCTTGTACCTCGGCTTTACTGTTAATACTGAATCGCAGTTACCCGCACTTGCTTATCTAGAGTGTTTTTGTGGTGCTGAGGATCAGGTCCAGGGTGGTGCACATGTCAGCCATGCTGAACTGTTTTCCAAAGTGGCTGTACTACTTGGTCTGCTATGTTCTAGTTACATGGTCTGCCCAACATGGGATTACATGTGTGTAAATTCTAGGAAGCAAGGATATTTTGAGATCTTATTATTTTACTCTGGATCATCTATGCATCCTGTAATATGATTTTTTTTCCTTCGGTTTGTCCTATGTTAACCCAAATGGCCTTGAGTTAGATCCTCCTGCCTACATTTCCTCTTTGCTGAGACTACATGCATAAACTTTCACACCTAACTTCTGTTGTATTTCTTAACTTTCAGGCTACATGTCACTTACAGATAAGACATACTTGTTTTGGTGGTATAGTTTTCTGAGTAGCCTGTTTTCTGTAGTCTGCCCGTTGTATGTTATGATTATGTTTTTAGCCAGGTTTTAAATATTGTAATAGTGATGTCCCTGTATAAGCATTCTTTCCACTTCTGCTTGGATGAGGATTTAGAGTCTATAATATTGTTCTGATTGTCATTTATTTGGATAGGTACACCAGGAACGTCTCTATCAAGAATATAATTTCAGCAAGGCCGAGAACCACTTAAAGCAGATGGAGAAGATATATACACAGCAAATACAGAGCAAGGATGTGGAATTGACCTCTATGAAAGGGGAGGTTACCTCCATGAAGAAAGTTCTAGAAGAATACAAGAAAAAGTTTAGTGATATCTCTGAAAAACTTATGGAGCGCAATCGTCAGTACCAAAAGCTCCAAGGCCTTTATGATAGCCTTAGGCTAAGAAATATCACTATTGCCAGCCAAGAAGGCTCCCTGGAACCAGCTATGATCCCACAGTCTGGAGTCTTTGGCTTCCCGTCAGGTAGGTAAGAAGGAATCTAATACCCAGCTCCTGGTTGTTTGACATTGTGCTGCATAGTTCCCCACATGGGGAAGGCTCTAAGAGTGGAGAGCCACAGTGAAGAAAGAAGTGGAGCTGTGGGTTCCTGTCATGCTCAGTACACCATTGCTCTCAGGTGGATTTGCATACACTTAAGTTATTATTATTTTTATTTTGGCTTGCTTGCTTGCTTATTTATTTATTTGAGACAGGATCTCTACATAACCATGCCTGTCCTAGAAATTACTATGTAGAACAGGCTGGCCTCAAACTCATAGATATGCCTGCCTCTTGAATCCTGGGACTTGAGTACACCACCATGCCTAGCTTAAATTAGTTTCAATTTGAACAGTGTTAATCTCTGCACAATAACCCACTGAGCCACCTTGCTGACCCAGATTGATCAGTTCTTATTTCTGCCCTTTGATCATTAATTTGTTTATTCTGTTAAATGTGACAGGCTCTTGGGCATGATTCTAAGTAATAAGGATGTAATAATTGCTGTCTAAGTATGCAATTCAATATCTAGGATGACTCAGGATCTTCTCTGATTGTGGCTGAGTGTTGGCTCATTCCCAGTGGCACCAGTGCAAATAGCATCCAGTGGTTTTTCCCTCAGTATTAATATAATATATAAATTGGCATACATGCATTAAAGTCTCTTGTGATGGACTTCTCCAAATTCTCAGATTTTGGTGTTCTAGGCTAAGGAGGGACAGTGATGTTCTAGAGGGACTGAAGTGAGAAGAGTATGCAGACAGAGTGTCCCACAGCCAGGTGGAGTGGCGTGAGCCTGTAGTTCAGCACGTGGGAGGCAGAGGCAGGTGGATCTCTGCCAACTGCTCTACAAACCAGCTTCAGGACTAGAGTGAGACCCAGCCTAAAACAGACATTTTTTGCATAGCTTCATTATTTATAAATGGCAATTTAGTCATTCCAAATGGCCATTGAACATATTTTTTTATCCTTGTACATTTTTCATTCTTTTGTACATTTTTTAAGATATTTTTTTTTTTTTGGTTTTTTGAGACAGGGTTTCTCTGTGTATCCCTGGCTGTCCTGGAACTCACTTTGTAGACCAGGCTGGCCTCGAACTCAGAAATCCTCCTGCCTCTGCCTCCCAAGTGCTGGGATTAAAGGCGTGCGCCACCACCGCCTGGCAAGATATTTTTTAATGTGTGTGTGTGTGTGTGTGTGTGTGTGTGTGTGTTGCCTATGTGTTTGTATGTACTCTACGTGTGCACTGTCCATGGACTCCAGAAGAGGGTGTTGGATCCTGAAACTGGGTGATAGTGAGCCACTACGTAAGGGCTAGGAACAAAACCTCAGTCTGCTACAAGAGACTTAGCTTATGTTCCCTGCTGTCTTTAGGCAGATGGGGTCAGCTGTCCTCTTCCTGTGTCTGTTAAAGACAAGGAAGGTGTGGTAGAAATGGTCAGATTTTTATTCTGTCTGTTTGATTTTTCACAGAAGGTATAGTATATTCAGTGGTAGGGAAAAGCGGAGTGACATGGACTTGGTCTTGTGTTAGGTCTGTATTTATCATAGGAGATGACTTTAAGGTAATTATATTATCCAACGTGTTGAATTTTGTTAATATTTATTCAGTGGTTATGAGTTTTGTTCCTAAAGATCTTTTAGGAAGTATTCTTATATTCTTCCCTAATTTCCTCCCCTAGGGAATAACTCAACGTTTTCTTTGGACCGTACACCAGTTGGAAATCAAGGTGGTGGAGATGAAGATGTTCAGTTCAGACCATTTTTTGTGTGTTCTCCCACAGCTCCTGAACCCATTAACAACTTCTTCAATTTTGCATCTCAAAGCCAGGAAGCAGAGCAGCAAGTCTGCAGCAGGGCCTTTAAGGCAAAGAGAATTTAGCTCATTTTTCATCCCTGCATCCCTGAGTTCTCTTCACGTTTTAACCTTAGAAGAAGTTGGTTTGCAGTAGGGTGTGCGGCTTCCTGTTTGGTTTCTTCACTGTTTGCTTAGGGCATGGGCATTTCATGAAGCTCAGTCTGTAAGTTGGTCATTGCTCACATAATCACACTGTTGCACAGATCCTGTTTCAGACCAAGCTGTGCTTATGCTCATGTAAGTACCAGTGTTCTATTTACATAGAGCTTTGGATTGATTCTAGCATGTATATGTTAGTGTGTGCATTGATTTTTCTCTGCTAATATATTTCTGTAAAAATAATGGTCTTGGAAAATGATGGCCAAAAATGACGGTCTTGGAAAATTGTAGCTTGCTATTAACATGTATTTTACAGTCATGTATTTCCATTTGTGTTACTTTGTTTTGGAGGTGTGCATATGCCCGTAAATGAAAGTGCAATTTGATGTGTATGTGTTCCATTTATGTTTAAAAATAATTTATACTAATAAAATTATTTTTTGGTTTCATTGGTATTTGTTTTAAAATAAAACTGCTTCTTTACCTTTTTAACAGTTGTTCATGTGTTTATTTGGGAATGCATATGTTTTTATTTTTAATTATGTGTGTCCCTGGCTATGTGCACAAGAATTTGAAGACTTGTCTCTACTGTTCTAATCACCTAATGTAAATGCTGAGTAAAGGCCATCTTTATTGAACTGCACAGCGAATGTGGTAATGAGGACCCAAGTGGTGGTGAGGCACAACTTTAGTCTCGCCACTCAGGAGGCCGAGGCAGGCAGATCTCAGAAGCCAGCCTGGTCTACAGAGTGAGTTCCAGGACAGCCAGGGCTACACAGAGAAACCCTGTCTCGAAAAACTAAACAAACAAAAGGATCAAGGAGCTTTTGTCTTAATCTTTTATACAAATCTTCTAAGGGAGAAAATAGTTTTTCTGGCCTTGCTGACAGAACATTGTTAGGGCTGTGAATTCAGGTGAGCCTGGTGGTGCATTGGAAGTCCAAAGTTTAGTAAGAATGATTGTAGTGTTGTCTTGGGTCAGTCAATTCTGAACAGGTTGACTATAAAGTAAAAGAGTGGTTCCTAGTTATAAAAGACCTCAAAGCACATTAACATGATTTGTAATGGTCAACTTTTGGGTGTGTGTGTGTGTGGTGGTTCGAGACAAGGTTTCTCTGTATATCCCTGGCTGTCAACTTTCTCTGTAGACCAGGCTGGCCTTAAACTCAGAAGTCTGTCTGCCTCTGCCTCCCAAATGCTGGGATTAAAGGCGTGCGTCACCACTGCTCAGCTGTGAAGGTCAACTTTAAACTTCTCATGCTACTGACTATAAGAAGATATTAATGATTTAAGTTTTTCTTTATTAAGTACTATTCTTGACTTGTAATTGTGCCTAATTAGTGCATTCAATTAGTGTTCCATTACAGGGCAAACAGTATCTGGATTCCAAGGGTTTCCCTTTCCACATACAGTAGTATGTGGAGAGCTTAAGCTTTCTAGCTTTGTCTTTGTAGAGTCGTTATTTCTTTTTGGCTGGCCTGAGCTTACTATATAGATGGTCAGTGAATTTTACCAGATAAGGAAACTTGGTAACACTCTGTTTCCAGAGGTTGGGGGTGTGGGGCAAGTAGCTGTAGGTGGCATCAGAGGTGGTCTTGGCAAAGTTGTCCATGGTGGTAAGTTCAGCCACCCCTGGTTGATGGGTAGCAGTCATCAATACTGGCCAGCCATCAGCAGCAGCTCCTTGGGCACAGGCTCAGGGACAATGCCAGTGCCCCTGGGAGCAGGGATAAGATGCTCCACCAGAGAGTCACAGTGGCTTGTCATCTTGCGTGGTACACTGTGGGGCTTACCAATCTTGTTTCCCTAGTCACCTTTCTGCACAGGGCAGAAAGCTTGGTTGAAATGATTGCCCCTTGATGGCAGTGCCTACCCCTTTGGAGACCAATAAGTGAAAATACATAGCTTATAGCTAATAAGATCCATTTTAGATTGTACTATAAAATAAATTTTCTATGAGATTTTTTTCAATTTTGTTGGAAAAACATTAGGAAATAGGTATCTTGAACAGCTTGAAATATAAGCAGGGTAAATTTGAAACTAAAAATCTAATTATAAAAAGTCAGGAATATGCTTCAAAAAGTTGCTCAAGAGTTTAATTTGTATGGCAGGCTTTTTATTTTTTATTATTTCATTTTATCTTACATGCATTAGTGTTTTGCCTGCCTGCCTGCCTGTCTGGTCGGTCGGTTGGTCTGTCTGTCTGTCTGTCTGTCTGTCTGTGTGTCAGCTACTTTAGAACTAGAATTGTAGACAGTTGTGGTCTGCTATGTGGGTGTTGGGAACTGAACTTGGATCCTCTGGAAAGGCAGCTGGTGCTCTTACCTACTGCATCATCTAGACTGCCCCACTGTGGGGTCTTTTAATGGTATGAAAAGAGCACAGAGGGAAGCTGTAGGCTTAGATTTTTTTCAAAACCTACTTTAATAAAGGTTCTTAAATGCTTTAACCTCCCTTCTAGCCTTCGACCCACCAGAGGTCATGCAAAAGAATGGTTATTAGGATACAAGGGAAGTAGACCTGTTTAGAAATAGTTGTTTGGGTGATTCCAGTCTTTGTTGTCAGCATATCAACAGTTCAGTCTACTAGCACACCACACACCAGTCAGCAGATGCAGTTCAGCCCACTCGGCAGACACCACACACCTTCAGCAGCTGTAGCTGGATCCAGGATAAATGGAGAGGCTCTGCTGGGTCAGTGTGGAGTCTGTGGAGATGGCAAGAAGGTGCCAGAATATCACGAGAAGTTCTTTGGTGAGTTACTCTCTATTAAGGTCAGTGACGTTATTAAGGTCAGCAGCAAGGCCAACCAGTGCCAGAGTGTTAGCAACTGAGACTAGCACCGTGCAAGGTGAACCAAAGCACAAGCCTTGTCCCGCTGTCTGTGGGGTCATACTTAGATTCTTTCTAAACATCACACATCCTTTCACCTGTCTGCCCCAGCAAAGCATTATTATGACCCGAGTCTCCAGAAATTTACACTTCAGGAAATGATCACTTTTTTTTTGGTCTCTGCTGCTCAGTCCTTTTGGAAGCATTTGGAGGTGTCTGATATCTCTTTGCAGAGATAATTTTTTTTAGCAAATGATTTTTAAAAGTTTTAAAATTGTGGTTGGCCGTAGTGATGCATGTCTGTAATCTCAGTATCTAGAAGGCAGAGGCAGGAGGAAGTCCTTGAGTTTGAGGTCAGCCTGATCTACATATTGAGTTTCAGACAATTGAGGTTACATAGGGAGATTGTGTCTCAGAAAATAAAATAAACATTAGGTGTAATAATGAATGTCTCCATCCGTATTCAGTTACAAAACCCAGACACTATTGTGGATGCCACCAAGTGCTTGCTGACAGGAGCCTGATATAGCTGTCTCCTGAGAGGCTCTGCCAGTGCATGACAAATACAGAGGTGGATGCTCTCAGCCAACCATTGGACTGAGCACAGGGCCCCCAATGGAGGAGCTGGAGAAAGGACCCAAGGAGCTGAAGGAGCTTGCAGCCCCATAGGAGGAACAACAATATGAACCAACCAGTACCCCAGAGCTCCCAGGGACTAGACCACCAACCAAAGAGTACACATGGAGGGACCCATGGCTCCAGATGCATATGTAGCAGAGGATGGCCTTGTGGGACATCAGTAAGAGGAGAGACCCTTGGTCCTGAGAAGGCTGGATGCCCCAGTGTAGGGGAATACCAGGACAGGGGAGCAGGAGTGGGTGGGTTGGTAAGCAGGGGGAGTGGGGATGGGATAAGGGGTTTTTGGAAGGGAAATGAAGAAAGGGGATAACATTTGAAATGTAAATAAAGAAAATATCTAATAAAAAAGGAAAAAAATAAAATAAGTTTAGAAAACCTAAAAAAAAAAAAAAAAAAAAAAACAGTAATAACGAATGTCTATAATCCAAGCACTTGGAAGTGGTTGCAGGAAGATCAGGAATTCAAGGTTATTTTTGGCTACATAGCAAGTTCCAGGCCAGCTTGGGATATATGAGACTCTGTCTCAAACAAACAGAAGATTTAAAATTTTTATTTTTGAAGAAGCAATTCATGTTCAAGGTAAAAAAAAATGGAGAATACACTGAAATGAGTTTTCTCAGGTCACCTGCAGTTCTGAATCCTTGTTTCTCTCTTCAGAGACTGTTTCTTACAGAAATAATAAACATGAGAACATTATTAATGCACAAGATGGCATGCCAGCCCAAACATAATAGACTTATTAGGATAATACATTGAAAATGCTAAAAATTACAGGCGCAGAAATCTTCAGTTGGTATATGTTTAGACAAGTTCCCTTGTAGTACGTTCTCTTCCAAATACCACCTGACACGGATGCTTTCATAGCTGGTCTTGCTTTTTAAGAGTGATATAAAAAAAAAAAGAATATACAAAACAAAAAATGAATGTAATTAATCTAAGAACATTTTGATTCCGGAATTTGGGAAGGGAATTATGAATAGAACTATGAAAATTATTTATGAAACTGAAAGTGACCACAAACTCAGCACGTTTTTGTTATCCCAGTTGAGAGGTTGAGGCAGAAGTCCAACCTGGACTACATATCCACGTTGAGGCCAATCTGATCTACGTGGTGAGATTCTGTCGCAATAAAACGAAGCAAAGCAAAACCCAAAAGCAGTTCTTGGGCATCTTTGAGACACCAAGCTTGGGATTAAGTTGGTTTGTAGCAATGTCTCTGAGGCGCAGGTGGGCCTCCGGAGCCCCAGGGGTCGCTGTGGTTTCATCGTAGGAATGGCTGAGTCTCTGTGGTTGAAAAGTTGGGGGAGGAGAAGCTGAGAGCGGCTGGAATGATGGCTGATGAAGAGGAAGAAGCGAAGCACGTCTTGCAGAAATTGCAGGTGAGGCTGTGAGTTAAAATCTTGGCTCGTTGCTCTGAAAGGAGGAAGTGCAGTGGTCAGGGCAGGGGCGGCGGTTCAGCCGGTGCTGAGGGCTGCCCGGAGGGAGTCTGTCCACCGGGATTCCTCCGTAACAAGTAGCTTTGTACGTGGTGTGGCAGGTGGCTTCCGACTGTTAACGGAGTTGTTTGTTCTCCACAGCAGCAGCCATTTCTTTAGCATCTTTCTGCCTTGAGCTCTAATACACTCAGTGTTAGCCTGCAGAGCAAATGCCCTGGTTGTTGGCTTTAGGATTTACCGCGTTTATCTCTTAACCCCACCCACTCCCCAGGTGACTATTGTAGAAAGGCTGAGAGAAGTTTCCTGCAAGTATGTGTTGTGTCTTTATTTTTGTTTTAATAATTAAGATTTTTCTTTAAGCCTCAGAAACTCAGTTTGTGGTCTGAGACACCCTGGAATTTAAACTAGATATACTTATAACAATTTTGTTTGTTTGTTGTTTTGAGACAGGGTCTCCTGGAACTGGCTTTACAGGCGACCCCTGGCCTCGAACTCAAAAAGATCCACTTGCCTCTGCCTCCCAAGCAGTGAGATTAAAGGCCTGAACCACCATGCTGGGCCAATTCTAGCAAAATTTAAAGCATTGATCAGGTTTCTTTGTTTCTTGTGGGAGTTAAAAGAACACTCAGATCATGGACTTTGATTAACTTTATTCTTTAATGTGATTGGCAGAAATCAGACTTTTAATCCTATCGGCATCGAGACTTTAGATGCTCTATGTACATTTGTATGTATAGGAAAAAAATACAAAACGTTATATAGAATAGTGTTTGTGCTTGAGGCTATTTGGAGTGGTCATGAATCACTTCCTGTTTTCACATTTTCCTGCTCATTAACAACTCATTTGTATTGCTGTTGCCATCACAGATAATTGTTCAGCAAAATCAAAATGTCTGAGACCCCGACAATAACACTTTCTTTTCAATTTGCAGCCACGCTCATTGTGTGACAAAAAGAAACTGGCTGTGACTTTTGCTTAGAACTCTCTTTTTAAAATTCCACAAATTGTGTTTCACAGACCGTGTTGACCATTTTTTTAAAAATTAAATAACAGAGTTGAACATGCCGACCTTGTGTATGTGCTCAAATCAGTCTCTGCAGGACCAGTTTTTCCTGGGAATAATACACATAAGAAAGTTTAAAAAATACTCCTAAAGAAGGTGTCAGTTTATTGTTTTTATCAGGGTAGGGCTTTAATTACGCATGTCAATTTGTTAATAACATAGGCACTGCATTAGTTAATTTAACCGCCTTATTTAATGTGACTCTATCATGACCCAGCCTCTGTTCTAATGCTTAAGGACAGTTCTAATCAACACAAAATTGTTTCCATTATGGAACTTACATTGGTGATCCCAGAAAGTAATGAATGAATAGGCCATATAATTTAAAATGATAGGCATTTTGAAAAACAAAATAAGAGTGATTAACTATAGAGGAGGGGAGGAAGGCATTAATTAAGTTTAGGTCAGTGGTTGGTCCTCAACCTTTGTGGGACAGCTTGGGACCATGAGATCCTGTGATCCTGGCCCTTCCTCCTCTGATCTGTAGCATTTGGTAGGACTGGGTTCCCTCACGTTGCTCTGTGCCTCACATGAGATAGGAGAACCAGTGTTGCTAGGCCCGGGCTGGGCAGTTAATATAAAACCTCCTATCAGGCGCTCTCTCCTGATTGTTCTTGGTGCTCTCTCCATTGAATGATATTGTTCTTGTCTTGTCTTCTAGGAACTGGTAGATCAGCTCTACTGTTTTCGAGACAGTTACTTTGAGACACATAGCGTTGAAGATGCCGGACGGAAGCAGCAGGATGTGCAGGACGAGATGGAGAAAACCCTGCAGCAGATGGAGGAAGTACTCGGTATGAGCACCGAGGAGCAGTCACCCCTCTGCCCTTCACTGAAGTGTGGTAGTGCTGTACTCTTTCTCTGTGGACTGTGTAGTATCCTGTGTGTGGTTGCCGTAGGTTAGCACAGAGTATTGCTATGCCCCTGGGTGGATAGCAACACTCTCTCACTCCAGAGGTTTGATTATAGCAAATGGTAGAAAAGAACATATTTTTTGCAATAATCTTACTATTCTCTTCTTCCTCCTCCTCTTCTTCTTCTTCCTCTTCCTCCTCTTTTTCCTCTTCTTCCTTTTTTTTTTTTGTGACAGAGTATAACTATATTGCCCTGGCTGTTCTAGAATTTGAATGTAGATCAAGTGTTCCTTGAAGTGAATGTAGAATGTAGACCAGGCTGCCCTTGAACTCATCTTGAAATTTAGTGCCTCTGGTTCCCAGTGTTAGGATTATAGGTTTGTTCAGTCACACCTGGATGGTCAGATGTTCTTGAAGATTCTAATTATGGAGTGTCTGAAGTCTAGTCCTTTGACCTGATATACGGTCCCCACTATCTCTTTCCTAAGCTCTGTTCTAAGTCTTGTTTGCTGAGGACTTTGAATTACTGCTTCTGTTTCTCTAGGAAAGTTTCTACCTCTGTTTAGATTGCTTATCTGATCTTCTAACTTTGGTAGGTCATGAGTGTAAAATTGTAAAGTATGTTCTATGACTCTGTGGAGTTCCTTGGTGTCTGTTGTGATGTCTCCCTTTTTATCTATAATTTTATTAATGCATCTTTTCTTTCTGTCTTTTAGTTAATTTGGCTACTGGTTTATCAATATTACTGATTTTTTTCCCCAAAGACCTCTTTGTTTCATTGATTCTTTGAAGTTTTTGTTGTTCGTTTCTTTTTGTTTATATCAGCTCTGAGTTTGAATTTATTTCTGGCTTTCGCTTTTTTGGGTGTTATTTCTTCTTTCTTTTCTAGAGCTTTCAAGTGTGTTGTTAAGTTTCTTTTCTTTTCTTTTTTCTTTTTTTGAGATGGGTTTCCTGTGTGTAGCTCTGGTTGCCTTGGAACTCTCTTTGTAGACCAGGTTGGTCTTGAACTCACAGAGATCTGCCTGCCTTTGCTCCTGAGTGCTGAGAGTAAAAACTGTTAGATTTCTAATGTGAGATCTTTATATATTTATATATATTGGCATTTAGTACTGTTAACCACCTTCACTGTGTCTTCTGAGTTTGAGTATGTTGTGTTTTCATTTTTGCTCAATTGTTAAAAGTTTTTAATTTTCTTCTTAATTTCTCTCTTGACCCATTTTACATTCCATAGTGAGCTATCCGGTGTCCATGAATTTGCATACTTCCTGTTGTTTTTATTGTTGTTGCTATCCAGCATTAATCTGTGGTAGCAGGGTGTTATGTCAGTTTTCTCATGTATATGAGACTTGCTTTGTGTCCAAGTTCGTAATCAGTTTTGGAGAAAGTTCCATGAGGTGCTGAGAAGAAGGTACATTCATTTTTTTTTTGTGTTTTGGTGGAATGTTCTATAATTATCTGCTGGGTCCTCTTGATTTATGACATTATTTAACTCCAGCCTTTCCCTGTTTATAGTTTTTGTCTGGATGGCCTGTCTATTGGCAAGAGTAGGGTATTGAATTTACCCACTATCTCTGTGTGTGGGTCACTATGTAAAATTAGTTGTCTTTCTTTTAGGAACTCAGATGCCCTTATGTTTGATGCATACATGTTTAGGATTGTAATATCCTCTTGATGGAGTTTTCCTTCGATGAGTGTGTAGTATCTTCTCCTATCTCTTTTGATTAGTTTGTTTTGAAGTCTATTATTTTTTTTTTGTTGTTGTCACATATTAAAATGGTTACACCTGCTTGCTTCTGGGATCCATTTGCTTGAAATATCTTTTCTATTCTTTTATCCTGAGGTGATGTCTATCCTTGATGGTAAGGTATGTTTCTGGAATACAAGAGAAAGATGGATCCTGTTTTCTGATCTAATCTGTTAGTTTGTGTCTTTTTTTATTAGGGTATTGAGGCCATTGCTACTGAGAAGCATTGTTTAGCAATGTTTTTGATTTCTGTTATTTTTTTGTTAAGGTGTGTTTTTTTCCCCTCCCTCTTTTGATTTGCTGTTCTGGGATTATGTATTCCTTATGTGTTCTTGTGTTCTTTGGTGATGTTATAATCCTCTGTAGACTGAAGTTTTTCTTCTAGTGCCTTCAGTAGAACTGGATTGGTAAATAGATCCTTCTTGTATTTGGTTTTATTGTGGAGTATCTTTCTTTCTATCTAATGTAATAGATAGTTTTTCTGGATATAGTAGTCTAGACTGGCATCTCTGGTCTTTTATAGTTTATAGAACATTCTTCTAGGTCCTTCAGGCCTTTAGAGACTGGGCCTGCCTTTGTATATTACTTGGTCTTTTTCTCTTGTGACCTTTGCTATTCTTTTTTAAAATTTTGTACATTTAGTGTTTTGATTATTTTGTGATGTGAGGAATTTCTTTTCTGGTCCAGTTTATTTGGTGTTCTGTATGTTTCTTATACCTCGTTAGGTACTTCCTTTAGGTTGGGGGAATTTTCTTGTATGATTTTGTTGAAAATATTTTCTTGTGCCGTTGATACGGGTTTCTTCTTCCTCTGTTCCTATTATTTATAGATTTGTTCTTTTCATAATGTTCCAGATTTCCTGGATGCTTTATGCCTGGGTATTTTTTATATTCAATATTTTCTTTGACTGAAGTATCCATTTCTTCTACCTTGGCTTTAATGCTTGAGATTTTATGTCTTGTATTCTGTTGGTGAGACTTACCTCTGAGATTTTTGTTTAACTTCCTAAATTTTTTATTTCTAGTTTTATTTTAGTGGGAGGGTTTTTTTTTGTGTGTGATTTTTGTTGTTGTTATTGAATTTCACTGTGTTTGACAGATTTTATTAAGAGGTTTATTCATCATCTCCTCTCTAAGGTCCTTGAACATGTTCCTTTTTTTTTTTGGTTTTTCGAGACAGGGTTTCTCTGTGTAGCCCTGGCTGTCCTGGAACTCACTTTGTAGACCAGGCTGGCCTCGAACTCAGAAATCCTCCTGCCTCTGCCTCCCAAGTGCTGGGATTAAAGGCGTGCGCCACCACCGCCCGTTTGAACATGTTCCTAATTGCTGTTTTGAAGTCCTTATCTTGTGTTCCAGCTATTTCTCAGAGGATACTGTTGTTGTGTTACTGAAGACATAGTGTCTCAATATTAATATTAATATTAATAATATTTATGTTAATATTTATGTTTTTAAGCTAGTATCTAGGTGTCTGGGGTAAGGATGATTGAGGTGCTTCTAGGTCTTGTCTTTGTTGGGTTGGTGTTCCATTCTTTGTTTTTGTTGTTCTCTCTGGATCTTAGAAAAGTGTGGTTTGCCTGGTAGAAAGTGCTTCTCCAGATCATTGGGCGTCAGAGAATAATAAAGGTGGACTAGAAGAAAGTCTGTAAAATTTCAGGCAGAGAGCTAGGAGGACAGGCCCACCCCAAGAGTTGGGTTTCCAGGGAGTTGGAAGTCCGATAGGAGAGGCAGCTCCTCTAAGTAGGTTACAGTAAGAGTAAGACAAAGAATATCACTGTAGAGAAGGGAATGGTGAACCCCGGGTCTGTGCAGAGAGGTGGATTCTCCAGTGAAAGGAGTCAGCGCTGAGGAGGAACACTGGCAAGCAGATGGCTACAGGGCTGAGTCTGAGACCGGAGAGATAATAAAGGAAGATAGTGAAAAATCTCCCGCCTGAGTCCCAGTGTGGCCCCCGGGGGTCCCAGGTATAAAAAGCATTTATGACTGACACAGAGGAATGGGGATGAGCTGGAAGGGAAGGCCAAGAAGATCCACAGGAAGGAGCAAAGCTGAGTCTGTACTAAGGTTAGATGGCGTTTCCAGCCACGCATTTATTCAGGGAAAAAGTTCCCTGGTCTTTCACTGCCTGACTTGCCCCTTTTCCCTAGGTTCTGTCCAGGCTGAGGCACAGGCTCTAATGCTAAAGGGGAAGGCATTGAATGTGACTCCTGATTACAGCCCTGAGGCTGAGGTGCTTCTCTCCAAGGCCGTGAAGCTGGAGCCTGAGCTGGTGGAAGCCTGGAACCAGCTGGGTGAGGTGTACTGGAAGAAGGGAGATGTCGCGGCCGCCCACACCTGCTTCTCAGGAGCCCTCACACATGTGAGCCACCCATTCCCCCACGCAGCTGGGAAGTAATGGATTCCTTTGGTTCTTTGAATTTCCCTAGCACAAGAATACCAGATCAGAATTGAGTCTGAATGAGGAGAATAGAGACAGAAGGGAGGAAGGGTGGGGAGCAGGCCTGGATGAGGGCTGGATAAGGAACAGAGGACCGAGAAAGGAAAAAGGATGATGTCAGGTTTGGCCTCGGTGAGAAGAAAATAGATAGCATTGGAGGTTATCACGACTTTGAAGATGCAGTTGGTGCAAGCGTTAGAACTCTGAGGTCAGTGTGCATCTGCAAGCGGCAGGTAGAATCACAAAGGTTGAGTGTGTATCCTTTCCATTGGCAGTGCAAGAACAAAGTCTCTCTGCAGAACTTGTCCATGGTGCTTCGCCAGTTGCAGACCGACTCTGGAGATGAACATTCTCGCCATGTCATGGATAGTGTCCGACAGGCTAAGTTGGCTGTGCAGATGGATGTCCTTGATGGCCGTTCCTGGTGTGAGTGTTATGAGAAGATGTCCCCGTTTGTACAGTAGTGGCTCTCAGCCATGACTACATACTAGAGTCATCTGGAGTCCAGCTGTGTTGTCTGACTCTGAGGCCATCTTTATTTAAAACCAGCCCTAAACTTGTTTTTTTTAAAAAAAATAATTGTGTGTGGTATATGCATTTGTGATTGCCCATGCACATACGGATGCCAGAAGACATTGTTACATCCATAGGTGGATGCTTGGCTTATTACATGGTTGCTGAAACAAAATCTGCTCCATGTGATTCTGCAGCAAGCATTCATTTTTTTTTTCAAGACAAGGTTTCTCTGTGTAGCCCTGGCTGTCCTGGAACTCACTCTGTAGACCAGGCTGGCTTCGAACTCAGAAATCCGCCTGCCTCTGCCTTCCAAGTGCTGGGATTAAAGGCGTGTGCCACCACTGCTCGACTGCAGCAAGCATTCTTAACCACTGAGGTGTCTCTTCAGCACCTCTAAACTTATTTGATGAACTGCTGTGTTTGGAACTCTTGAATCTTTTGATTCAAGAGAGGAAACTTATGTTTCCCTGTGAGCAATGCAGAGTGTCCTCCTTTGCCTTCAGTTGCTGTGATAAACATCGTGACCAGAAGCAATGGGAGGAAAGGATTGATTTCAGCATATAGCTTATCATCCACTGTGAGGGGAAGTCAGGGCAGAAGCTCAAGGCAGGAACCTGGAGATAGGAACTGAAGCAGATGTCATGGGGAGATATTGCTTACTAGCTTGCTTTCCAGGCTCGCTGTTAGCCTGCTTTCTTATAAAACTCAGGACCACCTGTCTGGATGTGGCACTGTCCACGGGAGGTTGGATCCTGCCTCTCCAGCTGTCAATCAAGAAAATGGCCCTGTAGTCCAATTTGGTGGAGACATCTTATCAATTGAATTTTCCCTATTTTCGGAAAACTCCAGCTTGTGTTGAGACCTCTCCCCAAAACAAAACCAAATCAACATAAAGACACCCCTCCCCCCAAACTAAATCTGTCAGGATTTTGGTCAAATCTGTTCATCTTTCTTCTTGGGCGTCCATGTTTATCTCTTTACCTCAGTAGAGTTTTAACTAATCAATACAGAGTAATACCTGGTTTGTATAAGAAGTGGGGTCTTTTAAAAATAGACTTCTGAAACCCAGCACCCAGGAGGTAGAAGCAGGTGGATCTTTGTTACTTTAAGGCCAACCAGGGTTACATTGGTGAGACCTCGTCACAGGAAAAAGAAAAAAGGCTGGAGAGATGGCTTAGTGGTTAAGAGCACTGGTTGCTCTTCCAAAGGGTCCAGGCTCAATTCCCAGCACCCATATTGCAACTCACAACTATCTCTAACTCCAGTTACAAGGATCTGATATCTGCTTCTGATCTTTACAGGCACTGCATGGAGTAGTGCATTGACATACATGCAGGCAAAATACTCACACACACACCCAAATAAAAATAAATCCTTTTTTTTTTTTAATACATAAACTTCCAGAAGCACAAGACCTGCATAATACTGGGCCCGTTTGGTTTTGGTTTTTGTTTTTACAATAGCAGGGCTTATAAGATTCCCCACCCTCCCTGAGGATGTTTAGGCAGTTAATGGTTGTTGTGGGTGGGAGAGTCATTTTGTCCAGTGTTGTGACCACTGATAAGGAGTCAGGTAAATAACCGCGTCCATAACCTTCTCAGCAACCCCAGTGGACTAAAATGGACATAGATATGAAAGCAGAAGAGGTATTAATTGGGAAGGGGGATCAGTGGACATGGAAGGGGGACAAGAGAGGGATAATGGAGGTATAAATATAATGAGAATACAGTTTGTGGTTGTATGGAAATGTCATAGTGGAACTCATTATATGCAGTAATATATGTTAATAAAAACTTTAAACATACAGACTTCCGAGAGCTGCTGGTCGTATCTTGGACTGGGCTCTGAGACGGCCCACTGCTGTTGCTCTTGCAGATATCCTGGGGAATGCATATCTTTCTCTTTATTTCAATACTGGCCAGAACCCTAAGATCTCCCAGCAAGCCCTCAGTGCCTATGCTCAAGCAGTAAGTACTTGTGACCGATCACCCAGGGTGGAAGTAGAGGCAGCAAGGGAACCAGGAGCCTTTGTCCTTCCTGCGTTCCTTTGGCGAGCAATGCTGGCAGACATTGCTGGCATGTTGCACGTCGTCATCTACAGAGCTGACATATAAGATAGTAGGGACGGTGCCTTGGCGACAGATAACTCCTTGAGTTGTCTCAGTTTCTTACAGGTGTGCACAATGAGATCATGGAGTCAGTTTTAACATGCTCATCTTTTTTTAGTAGGGCAAAAGCCCCCAACTTAGTAAAATAATACTTGTATAGCTTTGAAGAAAATGAAAGCTCTGGAAATTAAGCAGTGTTCGATTAAGTAGTTACACCAAATGTGTTTATTTATTTTATAAGCAGGGACTCACTGAAGCCCTAGGTAAATTGCACAACACAGCCCTGGCTCTCCCACAGTTAGCCGTCAGTGCACTCTTTCCAGGAACTCACGTGTTCTAAGCCGTGTTTCTATTGATGACACTTGCTTGGGGCTTGGGCCCCTTGAGGCTCTGAGTGCTTGTCCGTCTGTTGTTAGAGAGCCCTTCACTTTCATCTCTATTCTCTGCTTTCAGATTTGACACAGTAGCCTGCTTTTAAACTTAGCTTTGCTCACTGTGTCTCCTGGCAGAGCAAGGTAGCAGCTATTATATAGTCATTCTTGAGGTTCAGAGTCTGCCCAGAGGGCAGAGGAATTGTATTTTGCCCCAAATTATGTGTGTATTTATTTTATAAACAGGGTCTCACTATGAAGCACAAACTGGCCTCGAATTCGAGGCCTCCCATCTATGCCTTCTGAGAGTTGGCATTATAGGCATGCCTGCTTTTTACTCTAGCTTTTACATTTTGTGAATGCTCACATTTCAAAGAATGTCTTCAAAATCCTGTATTTGTTTTCTGCCATATAGTTGTTAACTCTTAGTTTCCTCTTCTGCATATAGAAAAAAAAAATCTTTGAACCAGCTAAACTGTTGCTTCTGCGTCTGCAGTGCCCAAGCAGTGAACGCAATTAAAATACACCAACACTGCAGTTTTCACCTACACATTTCTCTGTGGTGTCCTCTAGCTTCTGTCAGTCTGTTTTAGAGTCAGAATGTGATGAGCTAGATACAGAATCACGACTTTGCCTACATCTAGAGCCGTGCTTAGAACTGTGCCGAGTCGTCCTCTCTACCTTAGGCTTTCCTCATCTGACCCTTCACGTCTTAACTAAAAGGAAACCCTCAGCATGATTTCATCTGTTTTTGTAATACCATGTGGGTTAGTCACAACTCTGTTTTACAGTTCAGCACCTGTAATGAGCTTTATGTCTTCGAGGCTTGGGTGTAGATAACGTTTTGATGAGGAAGCACCTCAGGTTTTCATCAGGGAGATGAAATTGGGGGGGGGGCACCTTGAGCTTGGGTGTCCTTAAAGTTAGGATCTATTGGTGATCCTTTTATCCCATTACAGGAGAAGGTCGACAGGAAAGCGTCTAGCAACCCTGACCTTCATCTCAACAGGGCGACGGTAAGACCCATGGGTGGCGGACATCTGATGGTAAAATGAAAAAGACATAGAGGGACTGGAGAGATGGCTCAGGGCTGAAAGCACTCGCTGCTCTGGCAGAGGACCTGTGTTTGGTTCCTAGCATCTATGTGGCTATAACTGCAGTCCTAGGGGACCTGGTGCCCTCTTCTGACTTCTGAGTGCACCGAATACGCGTGGTGTGCATACATACACGCAGGCAAAGCACATATAAAACAAAAATATCTTTTAAAGAAAAAGGACATCTGAGTTTTAGCTTCTAAGAGTAACTGTGTTGGATAGGGAGAGAGTTGGATATAGACCATGGAAGGAAAGCTGAGAGTGTTCTTAGGAAGAGTGAGTTCAGTGTGACTTTGGGCTAGAGGAGTCACGTGAGGGAATGGGAAGGACATAGAGAGTGGAGACTTGGCTTTAGACACCTTCTGAGGTTTTAAGTATAAGTAGAATAATGTGCGGCTTAACTGCTTCAGAATTGTGAGTTAGCTTCTCAGAAGTGAGTTCGTCTCCGCTCTGTGCATTGTCTCCACCTTGGCCCGGGACAGGAACATGACTGGGGGGAACTAACAGTTTCCTCTAGATTTGTAGTCCGCTGTAGCGTTTCCTCTGTGTAGTCTGACTATACTTATAATTTGGGTTACTTTTCTACAGTTACATAAATATGAAGAGAGTTATGGGGAGGCCCTTGAGGGTTTCTCTAAGGCTGCAGCGCTGGACCCTGCGTGGCCAGAACCCCAACAACGAGAACAGCACCTCCTGGAATTCCTCAGTAGGCTAACCAGCCTCCTGGAGAGCAAGGTAAAGCCGCATGAGGGCTGAAGCTGTCAATCAGATACAGAAATGACAGGCAATAGGTGTAGATGGTGCTGGGCAGTCAGGCTGGTTGAGAGAGAGACTAGACTCAGCCATTATCCCAGGTTCCAGCTGATCTGTTTCTCCTTCCTTTGCAGGGGAAGACAAAACCCAAGAAGCTTCAGAGCATGCTGGGAAGCTTGCGCCCTGCCCATCTGGGCCCTTGTGCTGACGGGCGCTATCAGTCTGCCTCTGGGCAGAAGGTGACCCTGGAGGTCAAGCCACTGAGTACGCTGCAGCCCGGTGTGAACAGCGGTACCGTGGTCCTGGGAAAGGTGGTGTTCAGCCTGACCACAGAGGAGAAGGTCCCCTTGTACGTCTTTCCCCTTCCCGCTGAACGAGCCACTCTCATCTCCTGGCCTGTCCCTAGCCATCTTGCAAGCTGTCGACTTTTACCACTTTATGGGATCCGCTCCACGTGCAAGCCGTGTCTAGGAGATAGCTCACAATCCCTTTCATTAGATTATTTTTTTTTACAGTAATATAGTTTTGTTCTATTTATTTTACATTTGTGTGTGACAGTGCACAAGTGCCACAGTCTTCATCTGGAGGTCCGAGAACAACTGGTGGGAGTTCATGTCTTCTAGCATGTGCGTCCCGGGATCAAATTTCCAAAATCAAACTTAGGTTTCTGGGCAAGTGCTGAACCCCATGAGCATCTCGTTGGCCTCTAACACTCTTCTGATGGAGTTATTTGGAGGGTCTCTCATTGTCTGTTGTTTTCCCAAGTTCGCTGCTTTGTGAATTCTTTTTTTAAGATTTTTTTTTTTTGTGAGCACTTTGTCACTGTCTTCAGACACACCAGAAGAGGGCATCAGATCCCGTTACAGATGGTTGTGAGCCACCATATGATTTCTGGGAATTGAACTCAGGACCTTTGGAAGAGCAGTCGGTGCTCTTAACTGCTGAGCCATCTCTCCAGCCCCTAGCATTCCTGTTTTAACTAGCTAATTTCCCCTATTTTTTTCTCCCCATTTTTCCTTATTTTCCCTTTTGATTTTTGGAATGGGGTTTTGCTGCATAGTCCAGGTTGATAGTAAATTCTATGTATTTCAAGCTGGCCTTGAACTTGTGATCCTCTTAACTCAGCTTTCTGTGGGCTGGAATTGTAGGCATACCTCAACAGTCAAACATTGTCATGGAGCTACTTCTCCAACCCAAGTGGTGGTGGTTTTGTCTGGCTCCTGCTAGGTTATGGGTCATTTATAGCTGTATTAGTATCTTAGTGCTAACAATGCTTGATATGTAGTAGTTAACCAAAGTTTGTGGAGTCAACCTAAATTGACAGTGATTGCAGAGGATTTGGTTAATAATGTGGTAGTTAAATTGATAGGCAGGGATAATGGTCCAGCTGATAGGCCAAGAATTAATGATCCAGCTGACAGGCCAGGGATAAGGGTCCAACTGCAATATTTTGTATATATAGTGTAGTGGATAATGGTACTTGTAGATTGCTAAGTAAGTGACTAAGAGTGCATTTGTTATTTGGTATATTTTAAAACCACTGTTTCTAATTTTTCCCTGCTCACAAACCTTTATTTTTTTCTCTCCCTCTTTAACCGACTTTAACCTGGAAGCACATTTGGCTTGGTAGATTCAGATGGTCCTTGCTATGCGGTGATGGTGTATAATGTGGTGCAGAGCTGGGGAGTGCTCATCGGGGACTCTGTAGCCATTCCTGAGCCCAACCTTCGGCATCACCAAATTCAGCACAAGGGAAAGGTGAGTAATGACTAAGAGTCTCTGAGGGGCACCAAACATCTCTCTAAAACGCAGAAGGAAAAGTAATGATTGTGCGAGAGATGTGTGTGTGCTCTCGTGTGTATGTGTTGTATATACATTTGTGTGATACGAGTGCTCTAGTGTGTACTGTATATACATTTGTGTGATAGGTGTGCTTTCATGTGTATGTCCTGTATATCCATTGTGTGATAGGTGTGTGCTCTTGTATGTATGTACTGTATATACATTTGTGTGATATGTGCCCACTCTCGTGTGTATGCGCTTGTCTCAGGGACAATAGAAATATTGCTATACTAAAACACCATGACCAAAAGCAACTTGAGGAGGAGAAGGTTTATTTCATCTTATACTTCTGCATCACATTCCTTCAGCAAAGGAACTCAGGGCAGGAATGGAGTTAGGACTGGAGTTTCAGGCTTGTGCAGCTATGTTGGGTGCTTACATGGATGCTGGAGATTTAAATCAGGTTCTCATGCTTGAGAGCAAGCACCCCGAGCCACTAAGCTATCCTTGGCACTGCTAGCAGTTCAGAGCACTGGCTGCTCTTATAGAGGACTCAGGTTTGATTCCCAGCACCCACGTGGTACCTCACCACCATCCACAACTCCACTGACCTCCGTGGGCACACATGTGTGGCATACATGTACGCAAAACATTTATATACATAAGAAAAAATACGTAAATCTATAACATTATAGATTATGAGGGGAGGTACTTAGCCATATTCATACCATTTAGGGTGGGCCAGCAACCTGTCCTGCACTGAACAGATCCAGTTAACTATCTGTTGTATAGCTGAGGATTGGTGTATTTAAAAACTTAAAAAAAAATTACGTGTGTGTGTGTGTAATTTGTATTTGTTAGTTTAATTTTAGGCTTTACAAACAGACGAGCAAATTCCTGTGGTTCTGGCTGGCTGCTGTTTCTAAAACCTCTGGAGAGGTTCTAGAATCTGGCAGATTCTCTGAGAGCTGGTGGCACCCTTTTCTCAGGGAACACGAAGAATTTGCTTTCCCGAATGAGGGAACTGTCTTATTGTAATTCTATTGGTGGTGCCCTATCTGTCTCAGAAACTCTCCTTTGTTTTTTCAGTTGTAACCATAGTATGTGCATGTAAGTCAGGAGGGTAGGCAGAATAAGTTCATTTGTTGGAGTTTTTGTCTGACCTAGATCTGGGATGAATTGTTCTCTCTGTTGTCCTTTCTAGGACTATTCCTTCTCCAGCATTCGTGTGGAAACGCCTCTTCTGCTGGTGGTGAATGGAAAGCCTCAGAACTCCAACAGTCAAGCCTCTGCCATGGTGGCTTCAAGGCCACAGTGTGAATGACCTTGTAGAGACAGTGGAGGCAGCAGATAAGGGCACCATGGGTGTTGTAAATGGGGTTTCTCTTCCCCTGTCTGTAGCATGGTTGAGTCTCTTTCCTCCTGGCGTATTCCAGCCCTCTTTCGAGCCATTGGGACCTTTGTTTATTTCTCCTGCCTCTTCAAAGGTGCCGACTTGAGGGAAGAGCAAAGTATTCATAGAACTGTTGGGACCATGTCATGGGGGACTCAGGACCCCAAGTCCTGAGAGGTTTTGACAGTCCATGAGATCCCTGATTTTGCCTGCTTCCTGAGTCTAATATGTATGTAAATATCAGTTTACTATTTATTGTTGAGGGGGCTCAACTTTCTAATGGCTTCATTTTTGAGCAGTTTTTAAATTTTTTTAATTTTTAGGTTTAAGTTCCGATGGGTGTGGTGGCACACCTTTAATGCCAACATTATGGAGACAGAGGAAGGTAGATCTCTATGAGTTCAAGGCCAGCCTGGTCCTGAATAGTGAGTTCCAGGCAAATCAGAACTACATAGCGAGATTGTCTCAAAAATTCTTTCTCTTCCTTAGGGCTGAAACAAAATTAAATTTGTTTGGAAAAGAATTTATCCTATAGTTCTGTCTCTTTATTGTTTACTATTATAGGCATTCTTGGTATTAATATCTATAAAGTCTTGGAGTAGCACTGCTTTTTTGGATATTATACAAAATAGTTCATCTGGAATTACAGGCAGTTGAGAGTTGCTGGTGTTGGGAACTGAACTCAGATCTTCTGCATGAGCAGTATGTATGTATGTATGTATGTATGTGTGTGTATATATGTATGTGCAATTAACATGAGTAGAATGTATGCTGAACCAACTATCCAGGCCAAAATTTTTGTTTCTTATTTTGTGTGTGTGTATAGTGTGTGCAAATGCATATGTGAATCCCCAGATGTAAGAGTGAGGAGGCCAGAGTAGGAGGTTTGGGGTGTCTTTCTCATCTGCCTTGTTGCCTTGACGTAGGGTCTCTCACTGAACCTGAAGCTTGCTGTTTTGGCTAGGCTGTCTGGCCATCAAGCTCTTGAGGTCCATCTCCTCCTACCCTTTAGTGGTGGAGTTTCAGGCATGTGCAGCTATGCTGGGTTTCTTACATGGATGCTGGAGATTTAAATCAGGTCCTCATGCTTGAGAGCAAGCACTCTGAGCCACCAAACTATCTCCTTGGTATTAACATGGTTTATTTTTTATATTGTTAAGTTAAAAAATTATTTTTTGAGACGGGTTCTCATTATATAGCCTTGTATGGCCTAGAACTCATTATGTAGACCAGGCTGGTCTATGAACTCAAAGATCCACTTGCTTTTGTTTCTTGAGGCAGATCACCTCTATCATAGTTGTGGATCATTATGCCTGTTACTGCCAGGGCTGTAAAACAAGAAATTCTATGATAATGTTCGTGTTGGTAGTATGGACCATTTCTTTTAAATATGGTCTTTTTTTTTTTTTGGTTTTTCGAGACAGGGTTTCTCTGTGTAGCCCTCACTGTCCTGGAACTCACTCTGTAGACCAGGCTGGCCTCGAACTCAGAAATCCTCCTGCCTCTGCCTCCCAAGTGCTGGGATTAAAGGCGTGCGCCACCACCGCCCGGCAAATATGGTCTTAATGTAGGACAATTTTACTATTTTATTTTGGATGTATGTATGTATGTATGTATGTATGTATGTATGTGCATGCATGTATGTATGTATATAAGTGCATGTGTGTTTGTAAGTGAATGTGCATGTATGATGTATGCCTGTGAGTATATGTATGTGAGTGCATGTATGTATGTATGTTTGTATGTATGTGGCATATGTGCACATACATGCAGAAGGTATAGGAAGATGTTAGCTATCCTGCTGGTGTATCACCCGTCACCTTATTTCTTCACTAAACCTGGATGGGGCCTGGTGGCCTTGAGCAAGCACAAATGATACTCCTGTCTCTAACCTCACAGCACGAGAGTCACCTGAGCATGTGTGGCCATGGCTGGCTTTTTATGTGGGTGCTGGGGATGTGAGCACAGGTTTTCATGCTTAAGATGCAAGCACTCTTAACCCACTAACAGTTGTAGCCCACTTCTGGGACAGTGGAAGAATGGTTTATGCATAGTATCAGCTCCAGAATCAGAGTGCCTGGCATCAAATTCAGCTCACATGCTGCCACTGTCTCAGGGTAAATGTCTTCTCTCTGTGTCCCTTGGATAATGTGTTGGGCATGTGATGGCGAATTTAAGGTCACAGTACACCTACAAGGTAAGTAGCATCCTACTTTATAGCTGTGGACATGAACTTCCACAGGTAGTCAAAGATTCTTTCCTTGACCAAGCTGTGGTGGGGCTCCTCTGAGCTGTTTTGCAGCCTTGCATTGTAAAGACTTGAAAAAAAGACTTAAGATATTACTTATCTAGTTTATTCTTTGTTTTTTATTTTTTTTTAAATCAGCATACAAGTAGTATGTCTCCATCCTCACAATTTCATATATTCTTTCTTTCCACTGGGCCTTCCCTTCCAGGCCACTCCATCACCTTCCCCTCTGGTCCTTCCTGTCCTCTGGGTCCCCTTCTTCATAACACTGTTTCTATCTTTATGTCACATTTGTTTATTTTCAAATTTACTTCATTTAATTATGTGTACATGTGTGTATCTAAGTGTGGGCATGTGTCTGTGAGTTCAGATGCCTGTGAAGGCCAATGGTGGTAGATCCCCTGGGAACTGGAGTTACAGGTGGCTGTAATCTGCCTGGTGTGGATATTGGGAGCCACTGTGTTCTCTACAACTGTACTCTGGCCCTCTGCAAGAGCAGCAAGTGCTTCTATCCACCGTGCCATCTCTCCAGCTTCCATATCGTGTATTCTGTGTCTCTCCTACTCCATATTCCTCTCTTTTCTCATAGTCCTTTTCTAGTATTGATACCTACACTAATACCTCCCCCATACACACACACACACAGCATAAAATACAGAATCTGCATGGGAAGAAAGAATGGTATCTGGTTTTTAGTAGTCTCCTTGAAAGTCCTCTGAGAAGAAAACTGCTGTAAGAATGATTGCTTGTCTGCCTCCCCACACCTGGAGGTAAGGCTCACTGTCTCCCAGTCTCTGGGATGGGAAGGGCCTAATTTGATAAGTGCCAGTTAAACCCCAATGAGTTTTTTGTTTTGTTTTGTTTTGTTTTTGGTTTTTCGAGACAGGGTTTCTCTGTGTAGCCCTGGCTGTCCTGGAACTTACTTTGTAGACCAGGCTGGCCTCGAAATCAGAAATCCTCCTGCCTCTGCCTCCCAAGTGCTGGGATTAAAGGCGTGCGCCACCACCGCCTGGCAACCCAATGAGTTTTATGTGGACCAGCTTTCTTCTTGACTACCAAGCAGCCATCAGATACACTGATCTTTTCTCCTGAACACCTCATGTATTTCCTTTCCATTCTTCATGCAGGTAACTTAGCACAGTAACTCAGCATTTCTTATCTGACTGGTACTATAAGCCTTTCCCCCTATAGCTGAAACTTTCTCCAATTTTTGAAAAGGTTTTATGTATGTGTGAATATGTAGTTATGTATGCCTGTAACTGTGGCAGCCAGAAGAGGGAGTCCGATGCCCTGGAGCAAGCAGCCTTTTCTCTATGTGTTTCCTCATTATTTCTGTAAGACTCCATCACTGCTGGGCAAGTTGAAGTTTACAATGTTTGAGTCATGCTGCAATAGCATATTACTTATTAGAAATATATCTTTGCTACTTTTAGCAAGTGTACTGTATCTTTAAGAGACTGGGTTTGTAGTAGTGTTAGGGCACTCAGTGAATGTAAAGACATGGGTTCAACCCCAATCAACTGCAAAAAACCCTCAAAGTTCATAGCATTTGAAACAGTTAAGAATTCAGATCCAAGCCTTGCTTATTAGCATACAAATAGACTACGTGCCATTAAGCTCTGTCATTGTTAAAGGACAAGAAGCAGGACTGGAGAGGTGATGCACTGGTTAAGAGCATGCACTGCTCTTGCAGAAGACCTGAGTTTGGTTCTTAGCAGCATGTCTGATAGCTCACAACTGCCTGGAGCTCCAGCTCCAGGGCATCAGATTCCCTCTTCTGGCTGCCACAGTATAGGCATGCATAGGTACACATTCACATATTCACACATCTATAAAATCTTTTAAAGATTTCAGCTATAGGGGGAAAGACTTATAGTACCAGTCAGACAAGAGATGCAGAGTTACTGTGCTAAGCTAAACCTGTACTAAGAATGGAAAGGAAGTACATGAGGTGTTCAGGAGAAAAGATTGGTGTATCGGATGACAGACTTGGTATTGAGGTGACTTCCCAGGTTTCTAGGTTGGGTAACTGTGATGAAAGCTGTCAACATGATAGACAACCACAGTGATCATTTTGATGTCTCCATTTTCTTGGAGCTTCAATGACTATTTTGGTCATTTGCTGGCTCCTTTGAGTTGTGAGCCATTGAAGGTATTCATCTTTGATTTCATAGTTCCTGGGTGACTGTATGACAGAAGTTCTCAATAAATTTATATGGATTGTAATAACACCTCTCATTACATGCTAGGGTTTTCTTTATGGGCTGTCCTCACTGGCTTTTGTCAGTTTGACACAAACCTAGATGTAGCAGCTGAGAAAATTGCCTCCATAAGATTTCCTGTAGGCAAGTCTGTGGGGCATTTTCTTGATTAATGATTGATGTCAGAGGGCCCAGCTCACTGGGGATGGCACTACTCCTGGACTTGTGTTCCTGGGTGGTATAAGAAAGCAGACTGAGCAAATTAGGGTCCATGTCTTCTGTCTCAGTACCTGCTTCCAGGTTCCTGCCCTGAGTTTCTACCCTCACTTCCTTCAGTGATGGAGTTGACCTGAGTGTAAACTAAAATAAACCCTTCCCTCTGCCCATTGCTTTAGGTTATAATGTTCATCACAGCAATAGGAAACTAAGACCATGGCTAATCAGGAAGTAACCATTTCCATCTTAATTGTCATACATGTGTTAATTTGGAACAGGAGATGGAAGCTTGCCAAAATACGGGCTACTTCTGGGGCCCCAGTCCCCATTGCCTTTTCTTTCTGCTCAGGGAGTTGAACCTGATGCAACTGTGTGAGTCCCCTGTCCCTCAGTGCTGTGGGATCTGGTACACTTTTAATTGGGAGTTCCTATAATCACATTTCTCTTGTCACCCTCACAGCCTTCTCTAATTAGTTCTCTGGGGACTCCCACTCCTGTGGCAAGCAAGCATGGTTGCTGCAGGGAGCTCCGGATGTGCGCCTGGGGAACCCCGGCTGATTCTGATACAACTCTTTAAGTTTCTTTTCTAATTTGTTAAAAACAACTTTGTCTTTGGATTGAACCTGAGAGAAGAGGATTCCTTTGGGCATTGTTTTAGAGGCGGCTTGGATGCTGCCAAGCGCTTCTAGGCATTGCCAACTACTGTATTCTGAATAAATAGTTTTGTCCCTGTTAGCAGAGAGGGGAGAAAATGTCTGGTTGAGGTGCTCAGAATGAGCACGCTGGGTGATGGGAGAACGGAACAGGTGAAAAGGGAAACCACGGAACCTTGGCGTAGTGGTCCATAGACTGCTCCTGCTAGCACAGACCTTGTGAGAAACTTGCCTTAGAGTGAATATGAGTTTTGCAGCTTTGGCCAATAATTGGGGTATAGTAAAATATTTTTAAAATAAACTATGTTTTAGAGCAGGTTTAGAGTCACAACGACATTGAATCAAAGTACAGCATTCCTGTGTGTTGTGTCTACTTTTCTGCTGAATTCCCAGCCTCTCCTATTGGCATCTTACACCGATATTAATACTGACATCTCTTGATCACTTTGAGTCTGCAATTTACACTCTTTGTGAATATTTTATGGATTTTTTAAGTGTATACTGAAAGGTGTTTATGATTGTATTGTCATGTGACAGAATCACTGTCAAAATCTTTTGTATTCCTCCTACTTAGCCATTTTTCCTTCCTAATCTCTGATCTTATAGAATATAAAGTTGCAGTTATAGAATACATAATGTTTGTAGGTTGGCTTCTTGAACTATATTTTTAAAAGACCCACAGATTTCTATTATGATTTCAAACACATATCTCTTTGTGGCATATCTAGCCATACCTTATGACCTCTTTTTTTTTTTTGATAACTGATTATTACCAAGGGAAATTAATTACCTGGGTACCAAGCTCACCTTTGAGAAAGAATGATAGAAGTTTGATTTTTCAACTTTTTTTTTATCTTTTAAAAAAATTATTTGTTCATTTTCTATATATTGGTATTTTGCCAGCATGTGTGTCTATGTACATGTGCATGCCTGGAGCCCATCTCAGTCAGAAGAGGGTATCAGATCCTTTGGAACTGGAGTTACCAATAACCTGTGAGCTGATTTGTGGGTGCTGGGATGTGATCTGGGACATCTGCAAGCATACCAAAGTGCTTTCAACTGCTGAACTATCTTTCCTACCCAATCTTTACTAAAAAAAGAGAAAGCATCTTGGGAACCAAGTTGGGCTCAGACTTGCTATGTAGCTGAGGATGACTTTGAACTTCTGATCCCCCTTCTCTCGATTTCTGAGTATTGGACACAGGCACATACAACCACACCAGTTTTATGTGGTCTTAGAGACTGCACCTAGGGCTGCTGGTCAGCTATTTGTTTTAGCAACGGGGGTGCATGCATATTTATTTCATACTTTGATTAATCTAATACGTTATTTTTTTGGGAGATTGTTTCAGCTTTGGCCTCTATAGATACCCCTTTTAGATTAGTTCTGTATATTTATTTGTATACTTCCTTTGAATTTTGAGCATTTTTTTTCTGGAACTATAAGATGCTCTAAACTCATTTAGAATTTTCCTTGTGCAAGTTCTAGAGTACATAATTTCTCTAATTATTGTCAGTAACTTTTTATTGAAAAATGATTATCTAGAAAGTAAAAATGATAGGTATGTGTGTTGCTTCTGATGTGTCATGACATATCCAACCAAGGTCTGAGGCCTGGGGCTGCATATACCCAGGGTAGCTGTGAATGTGACCTGACAAAACAAGGGTTTTTCTCAGGTCATCAAGCCTACATGTCACTGTTACCTACTGAGCCATTTTATTGGCTCCATCTTTTAAAAATAAGTAAGGAATGGCATAATGGCAATACATTAGTTTTTCTGCTTTCTTTCTTTCTTACCTCCCACCCTCTCTCTTTCTTTCCTCCCCCCTCCCCTTCCCTCCCTTCCCCTTTCCTCCCTCCCCTTCCCTCCCTTCCCCTTCCCTCCTTCTTTCTCTCCCTCCCCCTCCCTTCTCCCTCCCTCTTTCCCTCCCTCCCCCTCCCTTCTCCTTCCCTCTTTCCCTCCCTCCCCCTCCTTCCTTCCCTTCCCCTCCCCCTCCTTCCCTCTCCCTCCCTCTCTCCTCTTTCCCTCCCTTCCTCCATCCCTTACTTCTCTCTCCCTCCTTCCCTTCCCCCTCCTTCCCTCCCTTCCCCCTCTCTCCCTCCCTCCTCTTTCCCTCCCTTCCTCCATCCCTTACTTCTCTCTCCCTCCTTCCCTTCCCCCTCCTTCCCTCCCTTCCCCCTCTCTCCCTCCCTCCCCTCTCTCTCTCTCTCTCTCTCTCTCTCTCTCTCTCTCTCTCTCTCTCTCTCTCTCTCTCTCTCTCTCTCTCTCTCTCTCTCTCGTTCTTACTATGTAGCCCTGACTGGCCTGGAACTCCAATGTAGAACAACACATGGACCTCAAACTTTAGATACCTGACTGCCTTTGCCTCCTGAGTGCTGGACTTAAAGATATGCAACATCATGCTTGGCCTTTATTATGGCTCCAGGTTTTTTTTTTGATTCTTCCCTTGGGATGTCCAGGCTCTGCTGTACCCCAAGGGGGGAAAGGGTGGAGCATAGCTTTGTTCTGAGCTCCTGAATGTCCTGAATGGGTAGGTCAGCCTGATCCTGGTCTGGCGGTGAAAACCAGGGAGAGGCAGTCTCAGATTTCAGAGTTACAGTTCTTCAGTGTTACAGCTCTTAGACAACAGCTTTCTTTGACCATAGTCAGCTAAAGAGCTTGTGTTCTTTGTTAGGGGTGATCAAGGACTATATAAGCCTCGGAAAGTGGGAAGGGGTTCTTCTTATGATAAAGTTTCACTGACTGAAGTTTAAGGTTCTGGGGTTATCTTATTTGCATGGAGAGGCATTCCAGGAAGTTGAACCTATAATCTTGCCAAGGACTACATGACATTCCTCTGGTAGAGTATAGGGGTTGGGCTCTCCAGATAGGGTAGAGAAGAAGCCCTATTGGGAAAGAGAGTCCGGCATTTTGCACTGAGCTCAGGAGAGCTATCTGGTCATGGTAGCTTTGACTTTAAGTAGCAGAGTGTTCCAATACTATATTGAACTTCTTTTCTTAAAGTTTGCTAGGTGTGGTGGCACATGCCTTTAATCCCAACATGTAGGTCTCAGGGACAGGTAGGTCTCTGTGAGTTCAAAGCCAGGCCTGCTTGACATAACCAGTTCTAGGATAGCCAGGGGTCCATAATATAGCTGTCAAACATTTCTAAAAATTATTTTAAAATTTTTGCTGATTTATATTTATGAATGCGTTGCTTGCATGTTTATAAGTATACAAACATGTATGTCTGACTCCCTGGATCATGTTAGATACATACTCTGAAACTGGTGTTATCGGTAGTTTTAAATCACCATGTAGGTTCTGAGACTTAAACTTGGATCCTCTGCAAGAGAAACAAGTGTTTTAACTGCTGAACAGCCTCCCCGTTTATTTTCTTAATTTTGAACTTTGCACATTTAACAAAAGTTAGTCCACATCTTCATGTCTTCAAAGTGAGCATGATTCATATCTTCTCATTTATTAGGCTATCTTATCAGTTCCTCTAAGTTCCACTCACCTGAACAGAGTAGCTCTATGCTCTTGTACCCAGTGAGTTTCTTTTTGGGAGGTTGGGGGCCTTAGAATACATTCTGCTTTGTAGCTCAGACTACCTTCAAGATCATCTTGCCTCAACCTCTAGAATGCTAGAATTTTAGTCAACATATCTGACCCTAGTGATAGTTCTAGTCTAACTTGGACTCTACCTTCCAATGGTAGCTTATAAAATGTTCCCCAGAAAACAGTGTGAGTGAAAGTGGGGGTTCAACTTGTGGGATTCCAAAGGACTTCAGCCCAGCTTTGGTTGCTATATAATGTGTTTTACCCCCGACATATTTTGTTCAAATGTTATGGTTATTTACATTGACTCATAATGGCTATGGCAGTAATCCTTCAAGCTCTAGAAACATCCTTAGGAAACCATATATAGACTCTAGGGGACTAAAGTAAATTAATTAAGTTTGCATGGCTAGTGAAAGATCAGTGAGAAGAAAAGATAGACACAGGGGTGAATGACTTAGATAGTGCAGACCTTTATTTTGGGGAAAAAAAAACCCGGCAAGGAGGTCTCTGTCAGACTAAGAGCCCACTCTCTGTTTACAAGCTGGGATAGATTATAGGTCAGAATTGGGACAGGAAAGGATGTTGGAAGTTTACCCTTTGGTTCACAGTTGGCATTGCTAGGATAACCAGTGAATAGACGGTTAAAGAATGTCAGGTGATCAATAAACATTACTTGTGGTCATCCATTTTTAAGGGTCTGTAGCTGATGGGTAGAAATTTAGGCAAATTACTTTAGATTGGGAACAATAGGGTTGGTAAAAGGAAGGGAACATGATGGTGGGGGGCAGGGCTGTAGGTGGGCAGGACCTGAGCTGCTCTGATAGGCTGGAGCATAACAGAAGATTTAATGACAGGACAGGTACCAGGGAAGGGAGTGTCTGTAGGACCTGAGTTTTTTTTTAGTGGGTATTGTGGGGAAAGTATGAGAGTACAGACTTTTTTTTTTAATTTTTTTATTTTTTTATTATTTATTTTATTTTATTTTTTAATTTACATTCCAAATCACTTCCCCTTTCCCGTTTCCTCCCTCCCCGAAAGTCCCATAAGCCCCCTTCCCTCCCTCTTTTCTCCATTCAACCCCCTCTCGTTACTCTGTCCTGGTGTTCCCCTACATCCAGTCTTTCCAGGACCAGGGGTCTCTCCTACCATCTTTTTAGAAATCTATTGATATGCGGATTGTGTCTAGGGTATTCCGAGATTCTGGGTCAATATCCCCTTATCAGTGACTGCATACCATGTGTGTTCTTTTGTGATTGGGTTACCTCACTAAGGATGATATTTTCAAGATCTGACCATTTGCCTAGGAATTTCGTGAATTCATTGTTTTTAATTGCAGAGTAGTATTCCATTGTGTAGATATACCACATCTTCTGAATCCATTCCTCCGTTGAGGGACATCTGGGTTCTTTCCAGCTTCTGGCTATTATAAATAAGGCTGCTATGAACATAGTGGAGCATGTGTCCTTATTGCATGCAGGTAAAGTCTCTGGGTATATGCCCAGGAGTGGTATAGCCGGATCCTCCGGGAGTGTCATGCCCAGTTTTCTGAGGAACCGCCAGACTGCTTTCCAGAGTGGTTGTACCAGCCTGCAATTCCACCAGCAGTGGAGGAGTGTTCCTCTTTCTCCACATCCTCGCCAACAACTGCTGTCTCCTGTGTTTTTGATCTTAGCCATCCTGACTGGTGTGAGATGGAATCTCAGGGTTGTTTTGATTTGCATTTCCCTAATGACTAAGGATGATGAACATCTCTTTAGGTGCTTCTCAGCCATTAGATATTCTTCAGGTGAGAACTCTTTGTGTAGCTCTGTACCCCATTTTTAATAGGGTTACTTGCCTCTCTGGAGTTTAACTTCTTGAGTTCTTTGTATATATTGGATATTAGCCCTCTGTCGGATATAAGGTTGGTAAAGATCATTTCCCAGTTAGTTGGTTGCCGCTTTGTCTTTTTGACAGTGTCTTTTGCCTTGCAAAAACTTTGTAATTTAATGAGGTCCCATTTGTCTATTCTTGATCTTAGAGCATAAGCTATTGGAGTTCTGTTCAGGAAATTCTCCCCTGTGCCCATATGTTCAAGGTTCTTCCCTAGTTTCCCTTCTATTAGTTTCAGTGTGTCTGGTTTTATGTGGAGATCTTTGATCCACTTAGAATTGAGCTTAGTGCAAGGAGATAAGGATTGGTCAATTTGCATTCTTCTGCATGTTGACCTCCAGCTGAGCCAGCACCATTTGTTGAAAAGGCTATCTTTTTTCCATTGGATGGTTTTAGCTCCTTTGTCAAAGATCAAGTGACCATAGGAGTGTGGATTCATTTCTGGGTCTTCAATTCTGTTCCATTGATCTACATGTCTGTTACTGTACCAATACCATGCAGTTTTTAACACTATTGCTCTGTAGTACAGCTTGAGGTCTGGGATACTGATTCCCCCAGAGGTTCTTTTACTCTTGAGAATAGTTTTAGCTATTCTGGGTTTCCTGTTATTCCAGATGAATTTTTGAATTGCTCTTTCTAACTCTATGAAGAATTGAGTTGGGATTTTGATGGGGATTGCATTGAATCTGTGTATTACTTTTGGTAAGATGCTCATTTTTACTATATTAATCCTGCCAATCCATGAGCATGGGAGATTTTTCCATCTTCTGAGGTCTTCTTCAATTTCTTTCTTCAGAGACTTGAAGTTCTTGTCATATAGATCTTTCACTTGTTTGGTTAGAGTCACGCCAAGATACTTAATATGGTTTGTGGCTATCGTGAAGGGTATTATTTCCCTTACTTCTTTCTCAGCCTGCTTATCCTTTGAGTATAGGAAGGCTTCTGACTTGCTTGAGTTGATTTTATATCCGGCCACTTTGCTGAAGTCGTTTATCAGCTGTAGGAGTTCTCTGGTGGAGTTCTTTGGGTCGCTTATGTATACTATCATATCGTCTGCAAATAGTGATAGTTTGACTTCTTCCTTTCCAATTTGTATCCCTTTGACCTCTTTTTGTTGTCTAATTGCCCTAGCTAGAACTTCAAGTACTATATTGAAAAGATATGGAGAGAGGGGGCAGCCTTGTCTAGTCCCTGATTTTAGTGGGATTGCTTCAAGTTTCTCTCCATTTAGATTGATGCTGGCTACCAGTTTGCTGTAAATTGCTTTTACTATGTTTAGATATGGGCCTTGAATTCCTGATCTTTCCAAGACCTTTAGCATGAAAGGATGCTGAATTTTGTCAAATGCTTTCTCAGCATCTAATGAGATGACCATGTGGTTTTTTTCTTTGAGATTGTTTATGTAGTGGATTACATTGATGGATTTCCTTATATTGAACCATCCCTGCATCCCTGGGATGAAGCCTACTTGATCGTGGTGAATGATCGTTTTGATGTGTTCTTGGATTCGGTTGGCAAGAATTTTATTGAGTATTTTTGCATCGATATTCATAAGAGAGATTGGCCTGAGATTCTCTTTCTTTGTCGGATCTTTGTGTGCTTTTGGTATTAGTGTAATTGTGGCTTCATAGAACGAGTTGGATAGTGTTCCTTCTGTTTCTATTTTGTGGAACAGTTTGAAGAGTATTGGTGTTAGGTCTTCTTTGAAGGTCTGATAGAATTCTGCACTAAAACCATCTGGACCTGTGCTTTTTTTTGGTTGGAAGACTTCCAATGACAACTTCTATTTCTTCAGGGGTTATAGGACGGTTTAGATGGTCTATTTGATCCTGATTTAATTTTGGTACTTGGTATCTGTCAAGGAAATTGTCCATTTCCTCAAGATTTTCTAGTTGTGTTGAATACAGGTTTTTGTAGTAGGATCTGATGATTTTTTGAATTTCCTCAGTTTCTGTTGTTATCTCTCCCTTTTCGTTTCTGATTTTATTAATTTGGATACTATCTCTGTGCTCTCTGGTTAGTCTGGCTAAGGGCTTATCTATCTTGTTGATTTTCTCAAAGAACCAACTCCTCGTTTTGTTGATTCTTTGTATGGTTTTATTTGTTTCTACTTGATTGATTTCAGCCCTGAGTTTGATGATTTCCTGCCTTCTACTCCTCTTTGGTGTATTTGCTTCTTTTTGTTCCAGGGCTTTCAGGTGTGCCATTAAGCTGTTAGTGTATGCTGTCTCCCGTTTCTTTTTGGAGGCACTCAGGGCTATGAATTTTCCTCTTAGCACTGCTTTCATTGTGTCCCATAAATTAGGGTATGTTGTGCCTTCATTTTCATTAACTTTCAAAAAGTCTTTGATTTCTTTATTTCCACCTTGACCAAGTTATCATTGAGTAGAGCATTGTTCAGCCTCCATGTGTACGTGGGTTTTCTTTTGTTTTTGTTGCCATTGAAGACCACCCTTATTCCATAGTGATCTGATAGGAGGCATGGGATTATTTCTATCTTCTTGTATCTGTTGAGGTCTGATTTGTGACCAATTATATGGTCAATTTTGGAGAAGGTACCATGAGGAGCTGAGAAGAAGGTGTATTCTTTAGCTCTAGGATGAAATGTTCTATATATATCAGTTAGTTCCATTTGGTCCAAGGCTTCAATTAGATTCACTGTGTCCCTGTTTAGTTTCTGCTTTCCTGAACGATCCATTTCAGAGAGCGGGGTGTTGAAGTCACCCACTATTATTGTGTGCGGTGCGATGTGTGCTTTGAGTTTTAGTAAAGTTTCTTTTACGAATGAGGGTGCCCTTGCATTTGGAGCATAGATATTCAGACTTGAGAGTTCTTGATGGTGGATTTTTCCCTTGATCAGTATGTAGTGTCCTTCTGTGTCTTTTTTGATGACTTCAGGTTGAAAATCAATTTTATCCGATATTAGGATGGCTACTCCACCTCGTTTCTTGGGGTCATTTGCTTGTAAAATTGTTTTCCAGCCTTTTACTCTGAGGTAGTGTTTGTCTTTGACACTGAGGTGCGTTTCCTGCATGCAGCAAAATGCTGGGTCCTGTTTACGTATCCAGTCTGCTAGTCTATGTCTTTTAATTGGGGAATTGAGACCATTGATATTAAGAGAGATTAAGGCATAGTGATTATTGCCATCTGCCATTCTTGACGCTATCTTTATGTTTGAGTGGTTATCTACTTTTGGGTTTGATTCAAGAAGGTTATTATCTCATTTTTTCCAGGGTGTTGTTTCTCTCCCTGTATTGGAGGTTTCCACCTATTATCCGTTGCAGGGCTGGATTTGTGGAAAGATATTGTGAAAATTTGGTTTTATCATGGAATATCTTGGTCTCTCCATCTATGGTGATTGAGAGTTTTGCTGGGTATAGTAGTCTAGGCAGGCATTTGTGCTGTCCTAGTGTCTGCATGAGATCTGCCCAGGATCTTCTGGCTTTCATAGTCTCTGGTGAGAAGTCTGATGTGATTCGGATAGGTCTTCCTTTGTATGTTACTTGGCCCTTTTCTCTTACTGCTTTTAGTATTCTTTCTTTGTTTAGAACATTCGGTGTTTTGATTATTATGTGACGGGAGGTATTTCTGTTCTGGTCCAGTCTGTTTGGAGTTCTGTAGGCTTCTTGTACGTTCATCGGCATCTCTCTCTTTAAGTTAGGGAAGTTTTCCTCCATAATTTTGTTGAAGATGTTTACTGGCCCTTTAAGTTGCAAATCTTCACTCTCATCTATACCTATAATCCTTAGGTTTGGTCTTCTCATTGTGTCCTGGATTTCCTGGATGTTTTGGGTTACACGTTTTTTGCATTTTGCATTTTCTTTGACTGTTGAGTCGATGCTTTCTATGGAGTCTTCAGCACCTGAGATTCTTTCTTCCATCTCTTGTATTCTATTGTTTATGTTTGCATCTATGACTCCTGATTTCTTCCCAAGGTTTTCTATCTCCAAAGTTGTCTCCCTTTGTGATTTCTTAGTTGTTTCTACTTCCTTTTTTAGTTCCTGGATGGATTTGCTGAGATCCTTCACTTATTTGTATTTTCCTGTATTTCTTTAAGGTATTTTTGCATTGCCTCTTTCAGGATTTCTTCCTGATGACCCACGTTCTCCTGCATTTCTCTGAGTGATTTTTGTGTTTCCTCCTCATGGGAATCCATCTGTTGATCCATTGTCTCCTGCATTTCTTTAAGCAGTTCTCGTGTTTCCTTTGTAAGGGCATCTAACCGTTGATTCATTTCTTTAAGCAATTTTTGTGTTGCCTCCTTATGGGCATCCGTCTGTTGACCCATATTCTTCTGCATTTCTTTATGCCAATTTTGTGATTCCTTTGTGAGTGCATCTACCCTTTGATTCATCTCGTTAAGCGATTTTTGTGTTGTCTCCTTGTGCGCCTCCATCTTTTGATCCATGTTCTCCCGCATTTCTCTAAGCGATTTTTGTGTTTCCTTTGTAAGGGCTTCTAACCGTTGATTCATGGTCTCCTGTAACTCTTTATGAGATTTATTTGTGTCCTTCTTGTGATCCTCTAATAGGATCATGAGAAGTGATTTTAAATCCAGATCTTGTCTTTCGGGTGTGGTGGGGTATCCAGGACTTGCTGCTGTTGGAGAGTTGGGTTCGGATGGTCCCACATTATTTTGATTTCTGTTAGTAACATTCCTACGTTTGCCTTTTGCCATCTGGATACCTCTGATGTTAGTTGGTCCTGCTGCCACTGGCTGTTGGTTGGACCTCCTGTGAGCCTGCAAAGCTATTTCTGCCCCCCCTGGATTGCCAGGATTCCCCTGGCACCGATTTCTGGGGCCTGCCTGCTCCTGAGTGACTTTGGAGCCCTAATGTGCCTTGCCCCAAGTGATCTTATATTGGGGAGGCCTTGCACCTCCAAAGGCTCAGCCTAGTGGATTCCTGGAGCAGAGGTCGCCAAAGGGACGCTGGTAGGCTCCTGCCCTGTGCAGGGGTGAGTGATCTCTCCTGGGGGGGGGGAGGGGTTGTCCCTCTGCCCGGCAGAAGTCCCACAGCAGAGCTGGCGCGTTGGTTACTGCAGATCAGCCCCGCACTTGGGAGCTGCACACACACAAGCCGCCCGAGACCCAAGCGATATTAAGCCTGTCTGTCTCAGAACCTGGCTGTCCCAACTTCCCAGTCACTGGAGCAAAGATGGCGGAGTGCACTCTGCACTCTCTCCGTGGCGCTGCTCACCCTGCAGACGCGATGGCCTGCCGATCTGGCACCTAGACGACCACAGCGCTGACCCGTTCTCGGGCACAGACGGAAGCCCCAACAGGCCGTGTCCCAAGTGATGTTATATTGGGGATAGGGAGCTTGGGGTACCTGTCACTTCAGCGCAGTCTGTGGGAACAGAGGTCGCGGAAGGAAAGCTGGTAGGCTCCCGCCCAGTGCGGGGTCCCTCTGCCAGGCAGAAGTCCCACAGCGGAGCTGGCGCGCTGGTTACTGCAGATCAGCCCCGCACTTGGGAGCCGCACACACACAAGCCGCCCGAGACCCAAGCGATATTATGCCTGTCTGTCTCAGAACCTGGCTGTCCCAACCTCCCAGTCAGTGGAGCAAAGATGGCGGAGTCGAGAGTACAGATTTTTAATAGGGTTGTTATAAATCTTTTTTTTTTTTTTTGGTTTTTCGAGACAGGGTTTCTCTGTGTAGCCCTGGCTGTCCTGGAACTCACTTTGTAGACCAGGCTGGCCTCGAACTCAGAAATCCTCCTGCCTCTGCCTCCCAAGTGCTGGGATTAAAGGCGTGCGCCACCACCGCCCGGCTATAAATCGTCTTAAAGTTAATTCCATTAGTTTTGTGCTTTTGTCACAGTAGGACCACTGTGGTACATTGTTTTAATAGTCTGATAGTCAGATTGAAAGACACAAGTATCTCTTTAGTATATTTTCATTTCTGCCTGACCTGTTACAAAATTAGTTGTTGTTGGTTTTTGTTTTTTTTAAGACAAGGTCTCACTGTGTAGCCTTGACTTGCTTTAAACACAGAGATTTAACTGCTTTTTCTCTGTTATCAATTTAAGGATACTTAAAAAGAGAAATGTATATGTAATTGAAAATAAATCACTCTAAAATGATTCTATCTATCTATCTATCTATCTATCTATCTATCATCTATCAATCATCTATCTCTTTATCTATCTATCTATCTATCTATCTATCTATCTATCTATCTATCTATCTATCTATCATCAATCTATCATCTATCATCTCCTTTTCACATATAGGCACATACTTTCAAATCAAGTGTATACTACTCTATAATTCTGTTGGTAGTCACAAGTATTATGACACATAAGGACAATTTACATACTTGTAACATTCATGAACATGGATGACAAACAGCTGTACCATAAAAACAAAACAATACATATAAACCATATAAATAAAACATATAAACCATATAAGTAAAACAATATATTAAATCAACATGATCACATTTAAGGAGGAGCTAAGGGTAGTGTGAGATATATCTGGGTAGATGGAGGACCTTTGGGAAGAATTTCCCTGTGAAAAGGAGGTGTGGCTGAGTTTGGTCAGTTTAACTCACAAAGGACAGAGAAGAGAGTGTTAGAACTCCCTGGAATGGGAATTATAGTTGTGAGCTGCCATTTGGGTGCTGGAACTGGACCTAGGTCCTGTAGGAGAGCAACTTAACCATTTTTAACCACTAAGCCATCTCTCTAGCCCCTAAAAATATACTTTTGTTTTGGTTTGGTTTTTTTTTTTTTTTTTTTTTGAGACAATGTTTTTCTGTGTAGCCTTGGCTGTTGTAAAACTCACTTTGTAGATCAGGCTGGCCTATAATTCAGAGATCTGCCTGCTTCTGCCCCTTGAGTGCTGGGATTAAAGACAAGATATAGTTTTAAACACACACACACACACACACACACACACACACACACACACACACACACACAGAGAGAGAGAGAGAGAGAGAGAGAGAGAGAGAGAGAGAACACATTTAAAATTTCAGGTTGAGAGAAAGTACTGAGGTGGTTATTTCCAATGTATTTCATTTGGATCCTGAATGTGTTGCTTTTCGGATATAATTTTCTCCTGGTGTCTCTTGCTGCTTCTTGTCGGGGAGAGAGTGATTTAGGATATCTGGAGGATCAATCCTTATAAACATGTCTCTTGAAAAGCTGTGTACTGCGTGTACTGTTTCACCTGACCCAGAAACATGGTGTAGTTGAGTCTAGGGATTTCTATCTTCAGTACCAGTGGCATTTATCAAATTACTAAGCATGTCTCTGTCAGAAAGCACAAACAAAAACCAAAGCAAAAGCGAAAGAACATAGGTAAATTGTAAGCCTTCCTTAGCAAGATGGACAAGCCAAGTGAGAAGCCACTCACCAACAGGGCAAGATGGATCCAGGTATGAGACCCTGAGAAATGTTAGTGTTGAGGTGACAGAAGTGTTCTTCCACATTGTCATCCTTAGCAACCAGAGGAATTCCCTGAGTTTTGGGAGACTTCAACTCAGGCCAAGACAGAATTTGTGACTTCAAATGTATGATAAAACTACAGTAGTAGGTGCTCATCATGACCTATGGCCTTACAAGCAATAGTTTTGACAAGGATCACAGTAGGAAGGATGAGTATCATTCTGTGGGGTAGGCCGCAATTAAACAGTGGTTGGTTACACCTTATCATTCATATCACTATTGTGCCAGTGAGTACATCTTGCTTGGTGGGTCAGTATTGTAACTTGGAGGGTTCAACACTGGATAATACCATTGATGGCTGTGCTGGCTGCTTTCTTCAACTCAACACAGACCAGGGTCATTTGGGAAGAGAGACCATCAATTGAGAAAATGCCTCTACCAGACTGGCCTGTGGGCAATTCTGTGAGACATTTTCTTAATTAGTGACAGATGTGGCCCAGTCCATTTGGTATTGCTACCACTGTGTAGGTGGTTCTGGGGTTATATATGAAAGCAGACATACAAGCCATGGGGAACAAGCCAGTAAGCAGCATTCAGTGGCTTCTTTTTCAGTTCCTGTCTTGAGTTTCAGCCCTAACTTCCCTTCATGGTAGACAATAAGCTGTATGCTGAAATAAACTCTTTCCTTCTCAAATTCTTTTGGTCACAGTACAGTGGAAATCATAACTAAGACAGATGTTGGTACTATTGTTATGACTGACCTGGTAATGTGTTTTTGGGTAGCATTTGAACTTTGGGCTGGAAAAGCCACTGAGTGCTCAGATCTCAGTGGGCTGTTCTGTGGGAGCTTGAAAGACAATCATATTGAGAACAACGTAGATTATGGAGGTCTGGTTTGTGAAGTTTCAGAGGGAAGCAAAGATTCTACTGGGGCTCTTTATGTGGTGTTTGTGTTAGAATCCATGGTGTCTGGTCAGCTAGAGCTGAAGAGTTAACTGTGATTAAGAAGAGACCAGCATCATTAAAATAAAATTTTTGCTTTGTTGGGACAAAATTTTTAAAGGAATATAAAACTATTTTTTGACCACTGTTCACCATTATTCACAATAAAGTAAATATACAGTTGGATGACATTCTGAAACTACCAAGTTACTTTTCTGGCTCTTTGAACCAGAATCCAAATACTGAAAAAATTGATCCTGAAAGGAATGAGTCAGGATAAAGAAAAAGCATGCAGGTCATTAATTGATATTAGCAAATTTTGTTCATTCACTTAGTCAGCAGGTCTTAAATTTCCAACGTCAGCTCCAACCATGATTCTATTTCCACATCAAACAGATTCCATGAATCATAACCTTTTAGTATAGACTTTAACTTTCTACAAAGGAATGAATTGTTCACCAGAGGAACCTTTACACAGACTGGCTGACCTGGACCTACCTCTGTAGACCAGCTGACCTTTTAAATCAGAGCTCCATCTGCCTCTAGAGTGCTGGGATTAAAGGCATGCACCACCATACTCACCCAAGTCTTGTTATTAAATCATACTACTACTTTGTCTAATTTCATTTTCTGAAGGGGGAAGTGGACAACAATCTGTAAATAAACCACTGTATTTACATGATAATACATCAATTTTTATGTGGTTGTTTTTAAGCTATCCAATAAATTGCAGAATCTGCTTAATATGAAAGGTTATGGTTTCAGGAAAATATTCACAATGAGGGAATCTCGTCAACTTGTTTTCATCTCCAGTTCTTTTGAGTAGTAAAAACAAGACAAAACAAACAAGTTATATAAGTGTTTTATGCATACACTACATACAAACAAATAAACAAAACCCAGAATGGTCCCTCTGTGTCCCAGTTAAAAATAAGTTCTGACTTGAGTAATGACCGTAAAATCTCCCCAGCGTTTAAGAAGAACTGTTCTTCAAAACTGAGGAAATACAACATGGTATCAAATATTCTGTTGTTAAAGGAAGCAACTATAGAAAGCTCTTACTTGCTCAAAGGAATCAATGCCTTTTGATGCAGAACAAAAACCAAAAATATCCCAACTACTGTCAATACTTTCAAAATCAGCATATCAAACTTAATTTTCATTAGAATGCTATTTTTTCCATACTAGTATTTCAAAACCCAAGATCCAGATTATATATATATATATGTATATATATATAATATATATATATAGTGTGTATGTGTGTGCACATATCTATCTATCTATCTATCTATCTATCTATCTATCTATCTATCTATGCAAAAAATTATTGTACTTCATCATCTCATCTTCGGGACAAGAATGCCAAGTCAGCCTCTCCTCGTAGAAGGCAATGACAATCTGAGGACACTTCATATTTGCCTCCTTTGCCAGCACCAAGTCAGCCTCATCTGAGTCCTTCCATTTCATGAGAAACATTAACTTTTCACTGCTGTCTGTGGCGCCAATTTTCCGTTCAGGGTCAAGACCTCTGCAAAGCCCCTTGGTTTGTCAGCAGCATCTCTCTTCTTCGATTTGCTATCATCAGATTCACTGTCAGATAAAGATTTCCTTTTTGTACCATCTTTTTCTTTACCAGCTTTTTGAGAATTAAGAAATGCTTCACTTAATTCTGGACAATCTAAATTTTCTTCTGGTTCCCAAGTATTATCAGCATCTGTGAAACCCTTCCGCTTCAGGAACCATTCACTACACGACGGTCCAGTACTTTTTCTACCACAAATTCTTCAGGCTCTGCCTCTTCAACTTTTTTACTCTTTCCATTTCTTTCCCATTTTTTTTGCAATGTAGTTTTATTGGAGGCCATTTTTTAAATTTAATCGGAGACTTGAAAAGTTCACCACTCAGATGCTCAGGGCACAGGCCCTGCAGAGTCTCCCGCCTGTGCAAGTGCTTCAGTACAACCACATCTGAGGGGAGGAGGTGCGGGCAGCTCGGTGGGGGTGGGACTGGGGGAGGGGGAGCACTGTCCACCTTTGCTGGGACAATTAATGCTGGTTAGTGAGAGCTGAGAAATTAGCACGGATAAAGAAGAGGCCTGTATCTGGTGTACACCTTTAAATACCAGCACTTTGGAGGCAGAGGCAGGTGGATCTCTGAGTTCCACAAAGCAAGTTCCAGGTCAGCCAGGGCTGCCCAGATAGGATGTGTGTGTAGGGGGAATCAAACTAACCAATTAACAAAACAACACAAACAAACAAAAGAACGAAGCATCCTTGAGGAAGATCCTCCTCCTGGGAAGTGTTCCCTCAGGTACAGTATGTGGTCCAGAGGCAGCCAAGGCAAGTTCTTACTCACAGCTGAACTTGGTAATGTGTTAAGAATCTCCCAGATGGTGCTGGCTTAAAGGCATGAAATGGTCATGAATAGCTCCTTAGGCATGGCTTTATGAAAGGCCTGGAGAGGCCATTGATGAAGGTACAGCCTCAGTATCAGTGATAATGCCAGAATTGAAGACATCATGGAGAGAAGCTGAGGCTTGGCACCGTGTAGCAGGGCCAGAGTCTCTGTGGAGAGCCTAGGAGAGGCTACTGGTGAAGTACAGCCCAGATGTAGCAGAGACCCCAGAATTTTTGAGATGCCAGTACTCTGGGTCAACCACCAAGGACAGCAGTAAGTGTGGCATGAAGCTGACCTGAGTCTGTGGGACAAACTGCGTGTGCTTCAGATGGCAGAGCTAGAGAAGTGGAGCTAGTTGACAAGGCCATTCCAAGCCCAGAGAATCATGAGTCCAATCCTCTTAGTAATACACAAACCTAGAAATTTAAAGCTATTATCCACTTCTGAGAAATAAGACTCAGCATTTGTCTTTTTGGGCCTGGGCTATCTCATTTCATATAGATCTCTCTGATTTCCTTCTAAAAATATTTCTTTTTAATTTAAATTTTAAGTGTGTGTGTGTGTGTGTGTGCTTGTGTGTGCACATGTACTCAGAGGCCAGAGGTGCTGAATATCCCTGGAGCTGGAGTTATTTCTGGTATTGTGAGCCCTACAACATATGTGCAGGGAACTGAACTCAGGGCCTCTTTAAGTGCAGTATAAAAATAGTAATAAAAATAATGTAGTACTAGCCCCAAAACAGACTTGTAGACTAGTGGAATAAAAACAGAACACCCAAACATTAGTATACGTAACTACACCATCTAATGGTTGACAAAGAATCTGTGGTGGTCCAAATGAAAATGGGCCCCCATAGGAGCTAAGGGAGTTTGTAGCCCCATGGAGGGAGCAATAGTGTCAACAGGCCAGACTCCCGGAGCTACTGGAGACTGGACCACCAACCAAAGAATACACATGGAGGGACCCATGATGCTGGCCACATATGTGGCAGAGGATGACCTTGTTGGACATCAGTGGGAGGAGAGACCCTTGGGCCTGAGGGTGTTCGATGCCCCAGTGTGGGGGAATGCTAGGGCTGGAAGACAGGGAGTGAGTAGGTGGGTGGGGGAGCACCCTCATAGAGGCAGGGAGTGAGGTGGGGGATGGGATAGGGGGTTTCCAAAGGAAAGACCTGCAAAGGGGAAAACATTTGAAATGTAAATAAAGAAAATATCCAATAAAAGAAAAGCAAAAGAAAATGGGCCTCCATAAGGTCATAAGGAGTGTCACTATAGGAGGTGTGGACTTTTTGGAGGAAGTGTGTCACTGGGGGTGGGCTTTGAGGTTTCAAATGTGCAAGCCAGGCTCAGTCTCTCTGTCTCTGTCTCTCCCCTCTCCCCGTTGCCTGTTGATCTGGGTGAAGAACTCTCAGCCACCTATCCAGCACCATGTCTGCCTTCACACTATCATGCTCCTTGCCATGCAGACAATGAACTAAACTGAACCTGTAAGCCAGCCCCATTTAAATGGTTTCCTTTAAAAGAGATGTCATAGTTATGGTGTCTTCACAGCAATAGGACACTGACTAAGACAGAAGTAAAAAAACATGTACTGAAGAACAGGCAACGTCTTCAAAAAATGGTGCCAGGAAACTGGATATCTACATGCAGAGGAATGATATCAGATTGATACTTATCACCTTGCATAAAAACTAACTCCAAATGGATCAAAGATCTAAACATGAAACCTGAAACTCCAAAACGGCTAGAAGAAAACATAGTCAGTACCCTACATGATATAGGTGTGTGAAAGGATGTTGAAGCCAACAACTGGCAAGTAAGACTTCACAAAACTAAAAAGCCTCTGCATAGCTAAGGAGATGAATAATCTAGTGGAGAGGGAACCCACAGAATGGGAGAGAATCTTTGCCAGCTAGTCTATGACAGAGGATTAATAAAATATGTAATTAACTCAAAAAAGTCAATAAATAAATGATCCAATTAAAATGGATTATGAATCTGAACAGGGTGTTCTCAAAAGAAATAAAAATGGCTAAGAAACTTCTAAAAAATTGTTCGTCATTCTTAGCAATTAGGGAACTGCAAATCAAAACAATTTTGAGATTCCATCTTAACCCAGTCAGAATGGCAAAGGTCAACAGAACAACCAACCACAAATGCTGGTGAGGATGTGGGAAAGAGAAGCCTTCATTTGCACAATAAATATTGACACTTCTCAAACATCTAAAAATAAATCTATTATATTACCCAGCATTCCACTCCTCGTCAGATGCCTAAATGACTTCATATCCTACTCCAGAGGATCTGCTTAGCCGCTCTAATCACAACAGCCAGGAAATGAAACAACATAAACGTCCTTCAAATGAAAAGTGGATAATGAAAATGTAGGAGCATATCCACAATGGAAGACTATTCAGCTGCAAAGAAAAATGAAACCGTGAAATTTGTACGTAAATGTTTAGAACTAGAAAATATTATATGGAGAGAAGTAGCCCAAGCCCAGAAATATTAACACTGTGTATTCTTTCTCATCTGTGCTTCCTATTTCCAAATCCTCAGATGTTAGTATATAACCTTGAGTAACCACAGAAACCAGGAAAGTAAATAGGGACCATGGTTCTGGGTGGGGGCATTAGAGAGGGGAATAGCAGGATAGAGGCAATACTAATAAAGAAATGGAAAAATGGGGGGGACTTTAATTAGGAATGAGGGACAGAGGTCATTATGTGAGAGGAAAGGTATAGGGAAACATAACACTAAGATGTTTGTAAAAAGCCACAAGGAATCACATTATTTTTATATTTATGTAAAATTATATGTAACTATGCATATGCTATATGTGTATTTACATACATATATAGTCTAAATGAAGTTATGTCTCTTGGGGTGATAGTACTCCCCTACGAACCATAGACTATCTTAAAAAGCAACACCCAATAATATCAGGCGTGAGAAATTCTTTTTGAGTGTTGGTCAGTGGAGTTCAAGTGACTCTCCAAACAATACAGGGTACTGATGTTTCTTTTGGTTGCCTCACAGTTTTCTGTAGACAACACACTCTTCAGACACAGGACTCAGACAAATTGAGCTGAATCTGAGTCCAAAAGTCTTCTTCTTGGGAACTAGCTTTCATTATACTTGAAGGTGCTATGCTAACTGCCAATGGAGAGAAGCATTCAATAGTCCTACCCAGCTGACACATCTATGAACCACAAGACTGATCAGGGCAGTACAGTATCACTACAGATGAAGTAGTGGTACTTATATACAGCTCATTGGCCTTAAGCCCACTCAACAGGTGGGAAATCATATGTCGGACTAAAAATCTAGCAACCATCCATGGCTAGTGAGGTTATACATTTCAGAGGACAGCCAGTGAATAATGCTAGTTCCTAAACTAATATAATTCCTAAATTCATCCTAAATACATATCCTTCTAACTATAGATAAGTGTACGTCTTATCCCTTAACAAAAGGGGTTCTTTTTGCAGCAGAGACCAGTACAGAAAGTCACATCTACAAAATTCAGAGAATAACTCTGGGATGTACAGCCATAACGGAAGCATCTACAGTATGACCCCTACACCCAGGGCTCAGAGAAGGCACATTGCAAAAGAGAAGGCAGAAAGATATTTGTAGCCAGAGATGTGATATGATAGAGAAGCCCCATATCCATAAAACCTGAAGAATATGGCTACTTAGACAAGATCTGCATAATGATAAGACCATAAGCTCTCTTCCCTCCCCCTGTTCCCCATTTGCCTAAGAATTTCATGAATTCATTGTTTTTAATTGCTGAGTAGTATTCCATTGTGTAAATATACATGGAAAATATCTCTGAAAAATTGAAGAAATATATAGAAAAACACGTTAAGATTGACTATTTCATGGAAAAATTATACAGATAAAATGGTAGGCATAAAAATATTCCTAAGTTGATTGAAAGTGGAATTATAAACATTTTCTGATAAAATTGAAAATCTACAAGGAAAATATTTCTGATAAAACTCCAGAAATATATAGAAAAACATGTTAAAACTGACTATTTCATGAAAAATTATACAGATAAGATGGTAGGCATAAAAATATTCCTAAATTGATTGAAAGTAGAAGTAAAAACATTTTCTGATAAAATTGAAGATTTACATGGAAAATATCTCTGATAAAATTGAAGAAATTTATACAGATAACTTGGTAGGAATAAAAATATTCCTAAGTTGATTGAAAATAGAATTATAAATATTTTCTGATAAAATTGAAGATTTACATGGAAAATATTTCTGATAAAATTGAAAAAATATATGGAAAAACATTAAAATTGAAGGTTATCATGGAAAATTATACAGATAAAATGGTAGGCATAAAAATATTTCTAAGTTGATTGAAAGTGAAATTATAAACATTTTCTGATAAAATTGAAGATTTACCTGGAAAATATCTCTGATAAAACTGAAGAAATATATAAAAAACACGTTAAGATTGAGTATTTCATGGAAAAATTATACAGATAAAATGGTAGGTATAAAAATGTTCCTAAGTTTTTTGAAAGTGGAATTATAAACATTTTCTGATAAAACTGAAGATCTACAAGGAAAATATTCCTGAAAAAATTCAAGAAATATATAGAAAAACATGTTAAAACTGACTATTACATGGAAAATTATACAGATAAAATGGAAGGTATAAAAATGTTCCTAAGTTGATTGAAAATTATAGACATTGTCTGATAAAATTGAAGATTTACATGTAAAATATTTCTGATAAAATTGAAGAAAAATATAGAAAAAATGTTAAAATTAAAGATTATCATGGAAAATAATACAGTTGAAATAGTAGACATAAAAAACATTACTAAATTGAAAGAGGAATCACAAACATTTTCTGATAAAATTGAAGATTTACATGAAAAATATTTCTGTTAGACTATATTTTTTGTTGGGGAATTGAGTCCATTGATGTTATAAGATATTAAGGAATAGTGATTGTTGCTTCCTGTTATTTTTGATGTTCTTTTTATGTTTGTGTGGTTACTTTCTTTTGGGTTTGTTGGAAAAAGATTACTTTCTTGCCTTTTCTAGGGTGTAGTTTCCTTCCTCGTGTTGGCATTTTCCATCTATTATCCTTTGTAGGGCTGGATTTGTGGAAAGATATTGTGCAAATTTGGCTTTTATTATGAAATATCTTGGTTTCTCCATCTATGGTAATTGAGAGTTTTGCTGGGTATAGTAGTTTGGGCTGGCGTTCTTTTAGGGTCTGTATGAGATCTGCCCAGGATCTTCTATTTTCATTGTCTCAGGTGAGAAGTCTGGTGTAATTCTGATAGGCCTGCCTTTATAGGTTACTTTCTGCTTTTATATTTGGTGTTTTGATTATTATGTGCCGGGAGGACTTTCTGATCTGGTCCAGTTCTATAGGCTTCTTATATATGGGCATCTCTTTCTTTAGGTTAGGGATTGAAGATATTTACTGGCCCTTTAAGTTGGAAATCTTCACTCTCTTCTACCTATAATCCTTAGATGTCCTGTTTCCTGGATGTTTTGACTCAGGACTGTTGAGTCAATGTTTTCTATGCTGAGATTCTTCTATCTCTTGTATTCTGCTGTTGATGCTTGCATCTATGACTCCTGAATTCTTTTCTGGATGTCTCTGTCTCACTTTATTACTTCCATTAGAATCTGGTGGATGGTTTTGTTCAGTTCCTGAACTTGTTTGTTTGTGTTCTCCTGTAATTCTTTAAGGGATTTTTGTGTTTCCTCTTTAAGGGCCTCTACCTGCCCCTTTACCATTTGACCCATGTTCTCTAAGTTATTTATGTCCTCTAACATCGTGAGAAGAGACTTTAGTTTTTTGTTTTTTGAGACAGGGTTTCTCTGTGTAGCCCTGGGATTAAAGGCGTGCGCCACCACCGCCCGGCGAGAAGAGACTTTAAATACAACTTTGTATCTGGGACTGTGTTGGGAGAACTGGGCTCTGATGTTGCCAAGTAGCCTTGGTTTCTGTTGGTAGGCTTCTTGCTCTTGCCTTTCGCCATCTGGTTATCTCTGGTGTTAGTTGGTCTTGTTGTCTCTGGCTGGAGCTTGCCCCTACTATGGGCCTGTAAACCTGTGTCTGTACTCCTGGGAGACCAACTCTCTTCTGGCAGGGTCTGTGCACAGAACGCTGTGGAGCTGTCTGGTTCCCTGCTGCAAATGGTGGCTGGAAGGGAAGACTCCTGTCCCAGCTCCTCCACAGATCATATGCCCTGTGAGCTCCTAGCTGTACCCCTCCAGAGAGAAGGTGGAGATCTCACCTCTGCACTCAGAAGTGAAATCGCTGCTGGGAGATCACTCCTGGTGGGCTAAAGCACAGAACGCTGTGGATCTGCCTGGTTCTCTGCTGCAGATGGCGGCTGGAAGCGAAGACTCCTGTTGCTTCCTGACTTTTAATGCTTTATATGTGTGTATTTGAGTGTGAGTGTGGATATAGGCTATGAAACTAGTTAAGAGACTATGAGAGGAAATAAAAAGGAATTGAGGAGGAAGAGGTGGGGGGAGGGCAATGAGAAATGAAAAAAACATGGCCATTAGAAGCCGGAGGGAACAGGAGGTGAAAATGGGGTGGGGAGCAGGGTGGCAGTGTCATGGAGAGGATGGTCATGTCTTGGGGTAAAAGAATTTACCAGACCAGCCGAGCGGTGGTGGTGCACGCCTTAAATTCCAGCACTTGGGAGGCAGAGGCAGGCGGACTCCTGAGTTCGAGGCCAGCCTGGCCTACAGAGTGAGTTCCAGGACAGCCAGGGCTACACAGAGAGAAGAATTTACCAGACCAACATTAATTAAACATTTTAATAAAGAATAGACACTGAACAGAAACTTAGAGGGCTAAACCTCAGAGAAGGAGGAAGGTCCCCCCGCTTCCCCCGGGAAGGGAGTGGTATCTTTTTATAGTAGACGAGAAAAGTTATCTGACCTGTCCTGGGTTATTTGAGTGAATGAAGTTATTTTTTAAATAGGGTTAAGGAGAACACATCAAGTCAGGTGTGATGTTACATACCTTCAATTTAATCTCAGGATTAAATTGAAGTACTCAGGAGAGACAAACAGGTGGATCTCTTGAATGTGTGAGTTCAAGGCCAGCCTAGACTACATAGTGTATTCTAAGACAACCAGAGGCACATGATAAGGCTCTTTATCAAAAGGCGGAGGAGAAGAAGGAGGAGGAGGAAGAGGAGGAGGTAACTCTTCAACCGTCTTCAGGTAGTTTTGTAATGATATTTGTCATCCCCAATGCTGGCTATATTGGTTGAGGCACCAGGGCAACTAGGAATTAGTTTCTACATTTTTGCATAAGGCATCACAAGTCACTGGGCCAGGCTCCAAGTCATTAGAGACTGGGAAGTGTGCTCTTATTTTATTTTTAGCCTTTTCCTTTTTTGGTCTCTTCAGGGATGAGAATAACAAAAATGTTTAAAAAACATTGTAAAAGAAAGTAATTAAAAAAATTAGTACCAACACTTAGCATCCCAGAACTTTATTTTTCTGCTATATGTTTACTTATACTGATTGGGTTATGGGCTCATGAGCCAGGGTCTCCCGCAGCTTAGGCTCTTTTCCGCTTGTGCTCACAGTGTTCGTTTGTGGGTGGAGTGCTTTGGTGCTGTCATTGAACCTGGTACCTTTCTCTTCGGCTTCCCTTTTTTTCTGATCATTTTTATTCACCAATTTTCATGAATCCCTTTTGGGTGTTAATGTGCTTAGCTTGCTCAGTTAATTCTCTTGTCAGGAATTTTCTCCTTAACTTGCTTGTTTACAACAATGTCAATGGCACATTGGTGACGTAGTAGAGCCTCGTTTTTTTCAGGGTAACATTAGTGCAGCGTTCCTCATTGAACAGTGCTTATTCCCTTGATGTCGAAATATATCACCCTTTAAATAGGTTCACACATTTAAACAACACTACAGTTGTCTTTTATCTCCAACATAGTATTTTTATTGATTATTTTGGAATTTCACATTGTGCACCCCAATAACACATCCTTCCTATTCCTTCAAGATCCACTGCCCTTGTGATCTTCCAGCCTAGAAGAAGAAGGAGGAAGAGAGGAGGAGTAAGAGGAGAGGAACAGGAGAAAAGGAAGAGGAGGGAAACTCTTGTAATTGGATCACATGTTTATTCTTTTGAGTTTCCCCCTGCTTCAGCACAGATAATTGAATTGGGTGCCGTAGCTGCTATTTTTAAAATGTTAAAAATCAAGCTTTTAATTTGTATATTGATAGCCAATAAATATATTTATAGCTCATGGCCTACAATTGCTTAAAATTGTTTCCTTTTTTATATACTGCTAAATCTTAAATTTTGCAATTATTTATGCAAATACATTTCAAGTTAAGAAAAGATATATTCCTTTAAATGACTGTCCTCTAGACATTTAAGAACTTATCCAGGAGCTAGAGAGATGGCTCAGCCAAAGATACAATTGGCCGTATAATCATATTCTTTACATCATCAATATAGTAATGACTTGAGAATAATTTTATCTTTTTAACAAGAAAAGCAACTAAAAATGCTACATTTATTTTCTATGCTTACATAGTCATTACCTACATTATTGTCTATTCTTGGTGTTCCAACTTAGATTAAAACAAAGAATGGAACTGGATATTTATTACAGTCATCAAATATTTGAGATGTTTTTAACAATTTAATTCTTTATAATTCTCAAGGACTAGATATTGTGAAACCTTAAAACAATATCTTCTAAATAAAAAACAAAAAAGAGGGAAATTGTATCCCTGTGTATATTATTTAAATTATATTTTATATTTTTAAGAAAATTTTTAAAAATTTGGATGCCAAGGAACTCCTTGCTGAGTGTCTATAGCCTCCAACAACTAGGCATATTACTGCCTAGGTGAGATGGAAGGATCCACTTATTGGCATATGGCATGATCCTGATCAGTTATTTTAGTATGGGGATCAGTTTACTCATTCATGGAGTGGTCTAGAAATAAGTCCAGTATTAGAGATTCCAATTATGAAGATGGCTAATAATCTTTATCAGCCAGCTAAATTAATTTCAAATATAGTCTCCATTCTTTCTGAGAAGTAACAACTTATCTGTTGATTCACAAAGCTACCTTCCCCACCCTAGAGGCTGACTTTTTTACAACTGACTTGGATACCTCAGGACATCTCTGCAGACAAGTTAATTCTGTTCTGCTTCTAATTTCTAACCTTTTATGTTGAGCAGACCGATTGTCTCCACCCAGGCTCACCTGAATTGAAAACTGGCATGTCTGTTAAAGACACTTGCATGGTGTTTGGCAACCAATTGACTCTCTGGCATCAAAACCTATACAAATGGATCTCCTTCATGGAGCCACATAGAACTCAGATCTATGTGTGTCTGCTTATGAGCTGACATGGGCACCAGTGAGAGTTTGCAAGGCAAAGCACTGCAAGGGGAGGACTATGTTTTCTGGCTCTTAGTCCCTGGGAAGCACACCTGATTTGCATAGGGGTTGGTGTCATCGGTCCTTGGATCACTCTACACTCTGTGGGGATCTCCCACCAAGTTAAGGCTCTGTCCCCTCCTTTCCAAAAGACACCAAGAGCTATCTAGATGTGGGAACAATCGAGGAATCAGGTCAATCTTCTACTTCCTGGTTAAAGTCCACCATCAAGGACGGATGATTATCCACTTGGTTGATACCGCCTCATCTTAAAACTAATAAAGAGGGAGGAAATATAGAGAGCCATATTGGAGTGTCATGTCACCTGACAGGAACTTGACATTGACCAAGGTGAGTCCTCTCCCAGTCACAATCCTGCTCCACCTAGGGTGGAGTGAAGGCGAAGTTCTTTGTTCCTCCAGGTCTACGAATTCCTGAATTAAGCAGGTGACCCGCCCAGCTGCCCGAGCAGTGGTGTCAACACCCAGTGAACAATCAGCCGAGTTCCCCGGAACACACCCTGGAATTTGGGGGGAAGGATCTTGCCTGAAACCTTAAATTCTCGGTCTCCCATTAAACCACAGACTTTGAACAGTCATGTTGTCTTGGTCCATGTTTTTCTCTTGTCACTCCATTTTCTTTCCCCAGCTCTTCGTCCAGAGAACCTGATAACCCATTCATATGTAACTGCCAGGAGGTTACAGAGGGCAAAGAGGAGGAGAAGGAAGGGAAGAAGAGGAAGAAGGAGGAAGAAGAGAAGAGGAAGAAGAGGAGGAGAAGCAGGAGAAAAAGAGGAGGAGGGTGAAGAGGAGGAGAAGGAAGAGAAGAAGAGGAAGAAGGAGGAAGAAGAGAAGAAGAGGAAGAAGAGAAAGAAGAGGAAAAAGAAGAAGAAAGAAAGAACGAAAGGAAGGAAGGAAGGAAGGAAGGAAGGAAGGAAGGAAGGAAGGAAGAAAACCAAGTTCAATTTTGTGTTGCCCATATACTCACTGGAGCATAGTCAAACTCCCAGTGGCCAGCCTATTAAAGAAAACTGAGTCCTTCTTCACCTGCATCCCCACCAGAAGCCATCAACTGTGAAGAGCTACACATCAGCATTCTTATCACAATGTTTAACAGTTCTCTTTAATGGCTTTCTGTCTAGACTGTTACTTTCTTTAGGGGACAGGGTTGGTAGGGGTAGCGGTTGTTACAGAAGACTTCTATGTCCTAATTTCTCAACTGTGAGTCTGTAGTCATCCATACTACTGCAAATGTAGCTCCCTTGCTCTTTAGAGAGAGCAAGAGTACAAGATCATGGACTTGCACATGGTTTCTGGTGACAGCACAAACAGGCATCCACATGTGCTTGAGCTTCAGAATATGCCATGGACCTCAGCATGGTTTTTGGTCATTGTATGGACCACTGGCATCAATGTGACCCTCTGCTGCAGCCTGAGCCGCAGATGCTATCATAACTCCCGATGGTAGCATAGACCATGTACATCCACATGGCCTGAGGTGGTAACATGGTCCACTGGCATCAACATGGTTCTGGCCACAACTCTACATTTTTTATCTACCAAAAAATGTCTGTCATCTTTCTCTCCTTTTCCTTCTGTATTTGTCATTTTGGTAAATTCCTGGAGGATGGCGATTCTGTCTGAAAAGCCATGAGTACTTCTTGATCATATCTAACTGAAACTTAGTACTCTTTCCTTGATCTTCCCTACTTTGGAAGTAAGGAACTCTCTGCTTCTATGCCTTACCTTCGTTAGATTCCACATGTGAATGGAACTAAGCAGTACTTGTCTTTTTGTGCCTGGACTGCTTCCTTCTAAGATATTGATTTCTGATCCCATTATTGTTATTGGAATTGGAGCATTGAAAAATTGTTTACAGAGAGGGTCTCACTATGCAGCCTCAAATGGTTTGGAACTAGCTATATAGTTCCAAGCTGACTTCGAACTCACAGAGCTCCTCCTGCCATTTGACTGCTGGGATTAAAGGCATACACTACCTTGTCTGACTTAGACTTGATTTTTATGAGACCAAGAGAACATAGCTTGGTGTTTCTCTGTGTTGATGTATTTCATTTTTACTAGAAGGGAAAGTTTTGCTCTCCAACTACTACTTGTTTCACTGCTTCTTAGAGGGTGACACCTTAATGGAGTACAACTGGAAGTCTACTAGAATTGGGTGCCATTTTCCATAGCACCTCCTTTTCCTTAACTCTAGACAATCTGCTAAAATTAATACATAAAAAAGCAAATACACTAAATTCTATGTAAATCCCAAGAGTTGGAAGAAGAATGCCCTTCAGGGGAAATGAGGAAGCCACCGAGACTACCTGGGGAAGAAAGGGGGGTGGTTGTAGTAATCCCTGAGAGGAAGCATACACTTAAGAGAAGGTCACATGTTAAACATCTCAGCAAAAGTCCTGGAGAACAAGTCTCTGGAGTCTTCAAAAGTGAAGTGAGGTGAACACACAGATGTATCCATTCCCCTTTGTGAATTTTCCTCACAGAGCTATTGAGGAGATGCCTGATGCTGAAGTAAGGTGAGGCTCCACTGTGCTCATTGCTTTCTCCAGTAGAGTTACAAAGTACTCCATTCCTTACATCTAAGAAAACTATCCTGCATATAAGAGAAATATGAGTGGTCCAGATTATAACCAGCTCAGGGAGATTGTAGGGTGCCTTTTACTTAATAAATCTAATTATTTGGTGTTACTCAGGGAAGAGTTAAAGGAGGTGGGGAAGGATAGCTTAGTGTAAGAGTTCAAAATGTAGCACAAGCACATACTCTTACTTCCAACATGGAAGATGTCAGAGTAGGCAGCTCAGTGTGACTGCAAGGCCAGTATGCATAGTAAGTTCTGGGCCAGAAGGGGCTGTGTAGTGAGACTCTGTCTCAAAAGCAAGCAAGCAAGCAAGCAAGCAAGCAAGCAAGCAAGCAAGCAAGCAAGCAAGCAAGCAGCCAACCAGACAAAGCCTCCAACCTTTCAACTGTGAATTCAGGACAAATATTCATTAGCTGAAAAATTTCAGGCTCTCCCCGAGTCACAATTGTGAAATGAATAGTGAGTACAGGCAATTATACTCAAAAAATATTTTATTATTGTGATTATTAGAGCATCATTCTGAAACAATCTCATTTCCTAGGAGTTGTCCAGTGGAATATTCCCTTCCTTAGGCTACCTGGAAAGACAATGTGCTGAGTGAACATCCTGGGAAGAAAGATTTTTAATCAAGCTATCACACTTGCACTGGTAGGTTTTGTAATTGGTTTACTTCCTTCTACTGAAATGGAATGTATAAAGAAGCTAATTCCTTAGGATTATAGATGGAAAATTGATTACAAATTCCAAATGCATGAGAAACAGCATGAAGTGTTAGAAATTTCACTCTACTAACCTACACTTGAAAGTCACTCCAGAAAATATAGCCACTGGCTTAGAGGTTACTACTGAGTTGTCGTTTACACCTGCTGGGAGAGAGAAAATCAGTTTCCTCTAACAGAGTGACATTGGGTATATCAACCACTCCAGATCAGGCCTTATGTTCAGGAATAGTTGACCAACATATAATAAACTCCAAAGTATTTTTTTTTGTGTGTGCTTTTATTTGGTTAGAGTTTTCTTTTTATGTGTGGTTTCATTTTGTATTCTTGGTTTTGGGGGATTTGTTTTTTGTATTGGGTGTTTGTTTTTTTTCAGAAAGAACTAAAAGTCTGGTGTATATGGAGTGCAGGAGGATCTAGAAGGACTTGGGAGAGAGGAATGTGATCAAAATATATTTAAGTTTAAACTTTGTTTTAAATAAACATATAATATAATAAAAATAACTTCAGAGCTTCTAGAATATAGGATTATGGAAATTTGATGAGCCAGTCTATTCCATTTATATGAAAATTGATCACTCATTTTTAGTTAAGCATTCAATCTCTGAATTCTATTACCTATCTACATTTTCCCCAAAGGCTTCCAGAAAAAAAATAATGTTTCTGTTGATAAACCTCTTTTAGGGCACAGCAGTAAGAAGAATAAATTGCATTGTGCTGTCAGTGTATTTGGGACATGCCCTAGCATTATTCACATTAAACAGGCATGCTCTGTTTCTCAGAACGAAAATCAGGACCCTCAGATCTCATGATTCTAGTTCTTTGTTTAAAAATATGTAAGCCCTTTGTCTCTCATCTGTAGGTGAGAAAGGGATTGATTTGTGTTTTTTAAATAAATATCTGTAATTCACTTACTGAATTGCTTCTAGGAAGATGGCAAAACATGTCTTTTGCAGTCACTATTTATTAGAAAGGTGGACATTGAACCTTGGATGCTAAACCTTTCCATGTTTCCTTGAAAATCATGAACAAGGGCTAGAGAGACTGCTCACTCATTAAGAACAGTGCTGGTTCTTCCTGAGGTCCTGCTTTGAGTTCCAGTACCCATTTACATTTCACAGTCATCTGTTTTAGGGATCCAGTGCCCCTTCTGGCCTCATGCACACAGGTGGGGCCCAGACATACATGAAAGCAAAATGCTCATACACATAAAATTACATCATGATGATGATGATGATAATGATAATGATGATAATAATAATAATAATAATAATAATAATAAACAAGCACAAACAAGAGACTTGAAGTAGTGTAGCCCAAATCTTTGTTCTCAGGGATCACAAATGATTGATCTTCCCTTTGAATCTCTGTTGTTTGCTACCTTGGAAACTTCTTTTTCTTACATTTCTGGTAGCTTCCAATAACCAAAATAAAAGATCTAAAATTGACAAATATCTCAATATATATAAACTATTGTTTTCAAACTCTGTCTTAAAGGACATATTTCAATTATTTTTAAACTTATGTGTATGTGGCAAGAGGAGAGGCAGGTATATAAGGGCAAGTGCCTGTGGATGCCAGAGGCACCTGATACCTCTGGAACTAAACTTCCAGGTACTTGTGAGCCACACACCCCGGGATCTGAGAACTGAACTCAGGTCCTCTGCAAGAGCAGCATGTGCTCCTCACCACTGCACGCTTCTCAAGCCCCCTCAAGACTTTTCATCAGATCATTAAATATTAACCTATTGTAAAACTATGATTGCTTAAATACATATAGTTGCACATTTTATTTTTTCTATTAATAAATACATTTTTTTGGCCATTGATACAGAATTTACTGTTCAAATATTTGAAAATGGCCTCTCATTTTCTCCAACAAAATTAACTCCACCAGATGAAATGGGAGATGATCTCCCTCCATTTCATCTCAGATCCCTTTATAAATTTACCTTCATTTTTCTTACCCTTAAAGTTCAGCAAGATGTGGCTGAAAAACACTTACTTCTCCTTCAGATATTCTAGGTGTGACCCACCATTGATCACTGTAGCCTCCCAGGGACCTGCACAAACCCACATAGGAACATAAATATATACATAATTAGTAATAAAAATAAACCTCAAAAAAAGAAAAAAAGGATGAATCTCATTTTTTCATTTCACCTAGATAGGACTCTGAGTATTATATTTAATATGAAAAAGTTAATTTTTTTGGTATGCTAGCTAGACAGCTAGTATGGTATTGGAAAGCTTTAGGAGAGAGGGCAATGCCGGGCAGTGGTGGCGCACGCCTTTAATCCCAGCACTTGGGAGGCAGAGGCAGGAGGATTTCTGAGTTCGAGGCCAGCCTGGTCTACAAAGTGAGTTCCAGGACAGCCAGGGCTACACAGAGAAACCCTGTCTCGAAAAACCAAAAAAAAAAAAAAAAAAAAAGGAGAGAAGGCAGTGACAGAATCAGATGTAATAAAAGTATTGTTTACAGCATGGAAAATGTGTTGGGATGAAGGACTCTCTGTTTTTGTACTTTTATTATTCCAGTGAGTTTCTTTGTATAGGCTCCTGGCATACAATTTGTTCTTTGTGAAGGAAGGCAGTGGGGGTTGGCCAGAGCTGCTGTGCATATAATTTCCAGTTATATGATTTATGCTATGTAAATAAGTGACATGCAAATAAGGGTAGTGCTGGATGATCAATGTTCAGTCCTTGTCAAAGGCTCTAGCCACTAGGCACCAAGTTCAGCTAGGTGGTGTCAAGTTTGCTCCTGTATTGCACAGCTAACAGTTAGAGATTTCTGAACCATCCTTGTCAAAATACCATAATGGAGACTAGCTTGCTTTTCTGTGTGTTAAAGAGAGGTTAGGATAGCAGCTGTAACCATGAAGAGTTTCTTCTGATCTCAGAGAAGCAGAGTTGGAAGTAGCTGGGTTATGAAACGACATCTGCAGAAGGCCAATGGTTTGTGAGGAAGCAACATGGGTAGCCTAGAGGCTGGAGGGATAGAACACAGATTGTCTGGTAAACTAAAAGAGGCTTTTACAAATGGTATATTTAGCTATATAATGAAGATAGGACACCAGTTTTAGAGTTTTGGGAATTAAACTAAGGGGGATGGCTCAGCAGGCAAGAGTACTTATTGCTCTTGCAGTGGACATAGGTTCAATTTCTAGCACCCACATAGTGGTTCACAACCATCTGTAACTCCAGTTACAGGGGACCCTCTTCTGACCTACTGCACGCACATGTGGCATACATACACACATGCAGGCAAAACATTCACACATAAAAGAAAATAAATAAATTCTAAGAAAAAAAAGAACGTTAAAGAAAGATGAAAAGAACAACTCCAACCAAAGATAAAACTTCATAAGCAGGAGGATCATCCTGAAATAGTCCTTTCCAGCTATTTAAGAATAGAGGCAATTGTGTGCATTTCAGACGGTATCATTCCATTGTTCTAAGAGGCCCAGGACATAACCCCATGTAGTGTTTAAGGAAAGGTGGGCCAATCTACAGGAATCTGACAAAGCCAGACTAAGACTGGCAGAGACTATAGATTTTTTTTTTTGAGGAGTAAGAATGCCCTTTGGAAGGAATTAGGGTCTCTAACAGTTTTTGGGGAACTTCTGAGACCATTTTATACAACAAGCTAGTTAAAGGACCAAAGTTAGAAGACCAGAGGCAGAAGAAGTTATGTAGGCACAAGACATAGAGACATATAGCCTCTGTAAGGGGAGCAGAGTTTCTGTGATGAATGGTTTTCCTTTAGAAGTTAGGCTTCTGTGGGTAAGAGAACCTAGAGACCCACGAATATTGCCTCTTTTTAAAAACCGTCAACTTGAAATGGATCAAAGACTCTAATTTAAAACTTACTGGGTATACAAATTACTTTTAAGGGCAGGCTCCATGCCCAACAGTAAATGACCAACCAAATGCCAAACTCCATGGCATTTTTGGATATTCTTTGTCTTGTAATGCCTTGTCAGGGTATTTTTTATCTGTTTGTTTATTTTTATCTTCAGGTCTTTTGTGTATGTACTACGGTTTCTGTTTTTATGTTTTTATGGGATTTCTATCTGTGTGAACATGTGTGTCTCTACATCTATCCATGTTTCTTGTGCTTTAGCTATTTTTATTCTGTTTTATTTGTTCTATTTTAGTGTGTTTTGTTTTTATTTAACTTATTTTGTTTTTATTATTTTTTAGATGCCCATTTCTTTTCTAATGAGAGGGAGATAAAGAAATGGTATATGTTTAGATGGGAGGAGAGTTGGGGGATCTGGCAAAAACTACTGGAGGGGAAACCACAGTCAGAATATTTGTATGAAAAACAATCTATTTCCAATAAAAGAAAAAAATTAGTACTCTGGAGAGGTTGGAATGTTGCAGGTCCAGAGGCTAATTACCTTATCTTGGGCTAAACTATAGCCCTCTATAACAGCCATTCCTTGTTCCCGCTGTCAGAACTAACATCTGTGACAATAAATAAAAACCTTTTAGAATCTAAGCAGGCAACTCTTCTACCATTCCAAAAGCTAAGAATGTCATTAGACAGCATCTTGGGCCTGTAGGAAAATGTCCCCCATCCTGCCGTACCTGCCCCTCTGATGCACACACCAATGTATTGTAAACTTGTCTTGATTTACAATTTTCTCTGTTCTGTGAAACAATAAAACATTTTGTGGAATTGCTTCCACATAGGAACATGGAATTTTGGGTAACCTGTATCTGTGCTCCCAGACCATGGTCACTCAAATATTTGGCTCCAGAATAAAGTATCTCTTATTCTTTTAAAATTAAAACCACAAACACTGAAACTGCTAGAGGGCAGGATAAGGAAGACTCTTTGAGGTGTTGGGGTGGGCAAGAGCTTTCTGATCAGAACTTTAGTGGCACAGGTACCAGTCCAATGTACCGACACATAAGACTACATGGGGTTAAAAAATTTCTGCACAGAAAAAGAAACTGTCATCAAAACAAGCAGATAGTCCATAGCATGGAGGTAAATCTTTACCAGTTATTCTTCAAAAAGATGGGTAATATCCAGAATTTCAAGGAACTGAAGAAATTAAATACCAATAATATAAAACTACTAATGAACAAATAGAAGTATGAAACAGGCAACTTTCTAAAAAACAAACACAAAAATCAAGTAACTATTTATTATAAAATGTGTTCAGTTTTCCTAGTCATCAGCAAAATGCAAATTAAAACTGTATTGGCATAGTACTGATTGCACCCTCATTAGAAGGCTATTGTCAAGATATTTGGTCACAGATATTGGAGAAAATGTGGGGGAAGAGGAGTGCCTATTCACTGCTTGTGGGGGTACAAATCAATACCGTGTATAATGGAACTTAATCTGTATTCTTTTCAAAAAATTCAAAATGCAACCACCATGTGACCTGGGTATTCTACTCATGGGCATATGCCTAGATAGTTCCATACCCTACAACAAAGATGGTTGCACATTTATTTTGTTGGTGCTCTATTCATTTTATCAAGGAAATAGAAGCAACTTTAATGCCCTCAACAGATATATAGATAATGGAAGGGTAGCATATATACAGAATAGGATATTATCCAGCTATACAGAAATATGAAATCATGAAATTTGCAGGTAAATAGATAGACTTAGAAAGTATAGTATTAAATAAGAAGTACATTATTAAAGAAGGAAGTACTATATTACATAAGGTAGCCCAGTCTCAGAAAGAAAAATATGTTCTGGTTCTCCCTTATACATGGATCCTAGCCTAATGTAAACACACACACACACACACACACACACACACACGTATACCTGAAAACTGTAAGTGTGGATATAACACAACATTTAGAAGGAGAACAAGATAGAATAATTGTAGATAATAAGGAAAGATATATCAGTTGAAAAGGAGACTATAAACTTAATTACATTTTTAGGTTCTATTTGTCATAGTTTTCTTTTTTTGTGTGGTGGATAAGTGTATAAAATATAATTGATAGTGAAAGTTTGAAGCCTTAAGTGAGCCTCCATGGCTTCAAAACAGCCATTTTAACTGTATGAACCCATTGAGATGTACACAGTTTAGAACAGCAAGAGTATCTGAGTGGCTACCTTAATTTATCCTTGTGATTTTTTTGTGTGTTGCTTGCAATAAAGAGATTTAAGTTTCTTAAAAAATTGTTCCATTGAGGATAATAGTCTTTATCTTATTTTTTTTTGTGCTCAAGAATTAAGTAAAGCAATGTTGTGAGTGACAGACACAGGGAGGAAGTGTAAAGAGGGAGGTCGTGTTTTTATTGGAGCAGAGTGCTTGGAGAGAAGGAGAACTGTGAGATATCTAGGTCCTATGAATAGGGCCTGCCATGTACTCCATTTACTATTATCTTATCAGGCAACAAGGACAGCTTGAGTCTGCAGTTTGAGAATCAAGTTCCCAGGCTCCTTATCTGTTGCTGGAGAAGGGAAGTGGAAGGAATCTCTCCCTATCATGTTAGTCCACAGTTTTACCACAGACAGAAAATGCTCCAGGCACTCACATTCATCACACCTTATTCAGGCCACCAAGAGAGTAGATGCCTTTGGAGTCTCTGCAGTATGTTTTTTAATCCATGAGGAGAGTGCTCAGAGTGGAGACAGCTTCTTTATAGAAAACCTACTTGAATCTGAGTCCTGGTGTAAGACCTTCAGTCATCCACCAAGATATAGTATCAGTCAGGATCTGTCAGACCTTGAGCATGACTCCCAACTGGAGATGAATTGGAAAGAGAATGATGTGCAGGAGGTCCACAATTGATCAGAGGTAACCATGAAGATCCATAAGATCAGTCTTAAGGCCAGCTGCTTCACTAGTTAAATGACTTCTGTTCCCATGAGACATTTGAGGAATGCCATCACAATTTATGAGTATAGAGGAGAAAGCTGGTTGACAACCATATTCAAAGTTTTTGGTGTAGCTTGTGAAATACTTAATGAGTAGCCCAAACTCTTATCACATTTCTTGAACTCAAGATTGTGTCTCACTAAGAAAATTGAAGTTTACAGACTCAAGGAGATCATTCAACCAGTAAATTTATCAGATATTGAAGGATGAGAAATAAATGCAGATGAGAGGGGGCTAGAAGGTGAAAAACTGTTCAAGCACCAGGGCTTAGGGGTGTTTATGTCATCACCAAAGATGAATGGTGGGGTGAAGAAGTAAAGACACAAGATGGCTCTCTTCTTCCAGACTAGGTAATGGATTATTGTTACATTTTGAAAGTCCATAGACTCTATAAGCACTATAGCATAGAGGTTAGTGATGGGGAATTTTAATGTAGGGCTATTTGGGGCTATTTGTGTCTAGATGGTCAGCGTTCTTCACCACAGCTATCTCTAATTACCTAAATTCCTTTTGACTCCAGTCTCAGGAGGACCAAGAAGGAGAACAGAAAGAGGTTGTATTATTGGTATAGAAACACACTCAATCCAAAATAAGATAGGATTTGTTCCATCTGCTTTCAGAATTTTCTTGTCTTTCCTTGTAGACTTTAAGTTTGACACTCAGAGACCTTCAGATATGTTGAAGCAAGGGAATTGGGGTTAAACTCATGCCTTTTATTTTTGCCCTCAGATATTTAGATCGCATGAACAGATCAGCAACACGTGTAACTGAATTTGTTCTCTTGGGATTCCCTGGCTCCTGGAAGACACAAATTTTCCTCTTCGTGTTGTTTTTGGTGTTTTATGTCTTGACCTTGTTGGGAAATGGAGCCATCATCTGTGCAGTAAGATGTGACTCACGTTTGCATACCCCCATGTACTTTCTCCTGGGAAATTTTGCCTTCCTTGAAATCTGGTATGTTTCCTCCACTATTCCTAACATACTAGCCAACATTCTGTCTAAGACCAAGGCCATCTCATTTTCAGGGTGCTTCCTGCAGTTCTATTTCTTCTTTTCTCTGGGTACAACTGAATGTCTCTTCCTGGCAGTAATGGCTTATGATAGGTACCTGGCCATTTGTCGCCCTTTACATTACCCTGCCATCATGACTAGGAGGCTTTGTTGCATTCTAGTATCTTCATGCTGGCTCATTGGATTCCTTGGGTACCCAATCCCTATCTTCTCCATCTCCCAACTTCCCTTCTGTGGTTCTAATGTCATTGATCACTTCCTCTGTGACATGGACCCATTGATGGCTTTGTCCTGTGCCCCAGCTCCTATTACTGAATTTATTTTTTATGCTCAAAGTTCCTTTGTCCTCTTTTTCACTATAGCATACATTCTTCGGTCCTATATTTTGTTGCTTCGGGCTGTCTTTCAGGTTCCTTCTGCAGCCGGCCGGCAAAAGGCCTTCTCTACTTGTGGTTCCCATTTAGTTGTGGTGTCACTGTTCTATGGGACAGTAATGGTAATGTATGTGAGTCCCACATATGGCATTCCAACTTTGATGCAGAAGATCCTTACACTTGTATACTCTGTAATGACTCCTCTCTTGAATCCTCTGATTTATAGCCTTCGTAATAAGGACATGAAACTTGCTCTGAGAAATGTTCTGTTAGGAATGAGAATTGTCAAATCTAATTGAGTCAAAGTTGTGTCATATTTACATGTTCCAATAAAGAACAAACTGGAGATGTGTCAATTAATTCAGTTGTCTTTACTCTTTGCTGTATTTTTCGCTTTGACCTTGCTTTAAACTACCAGTGATATTTTCCCAAAGTCTAAATAAAACATGATTTCTATGTGAGATTATATCCTACTCAGGTACTCATGGTTTTTCATTATACACGTCCTGCGTTATTGTAACAAGACCATGAAGTCAACTTTGTTTGTTTACTGATGTGTTTATATTAGTATTTTTAAAATGAGAACTAAAACATTCCAGTTTACACATAGTCATTACACTTACTGGAAATAAAAGAGATTTGTTTCAGTTTCTAGAACTGGAAAAAGAGACATGATTTAGAATCTAGACAAAAAAGCAGAAAGAACTGAAGCTGTTGCACAAGACTATGGACTTATCTTCAGAGAACCTCTACCAAAACCATTTCCATGTCTGGTGAGAGGCTCAGTAGGCAAAGTGGCTTGCTACAAACCTGATGACCTGACTTCAATCCATAGGGTCCATGCAGTGGATAGGAGAAACCTATTCCAACAAGTTGTCCTTTCTCTTCCACATGTGGCATGTACTCTTTCAACATGATTAACTAGAAGACATAATTTAAAATTCCATTTCTAATATAGAAGGCATACTTAACATCTTAAAAAGAAAAATTTAAAAACTCCAATGAGTCTGACCTTAATAAAGAGGCAAATGACATGACATGCCATACACTAAGGCCATAGAAAAAGTTAGCCAGCTGTGGGAGGCACATAATGGTCTAATACGATCATCTGAATTTCCATCTATTTTTATTATTTTCATTTTTTCTTTTCCTTTTTAAATTGAAAATTTATATAACACATTTTGATCATGGTTTCCCCTCCCTATCTCCTCCCAGATCATCTTTACCTTTCCACTGACTCAACTCCATGCCTTCTTTCTCAGTTTCTTTAGAAAACAAATAAGAAAAAAAAAAGACTAAAAAATAGTCAAGGGTTTTCACGTGAGGTTTTCTGAGAAAGGGAACTGGGATAAGAAGTCTGTTGAAATTGAAGATTTACATGGAAAATGTTTCTGATAAAATTCAAGAAATGTATGGAAAAACATGTTAAAATTTACTATTTCATGGAAAATTATACATATAAAATGGTAGGCATAAAAATATTTCTAAGTTGATTGAAAGTGGAATTATAAACATTTTCTGATAAAATTGAAGATTTACATGGAAAAGATTTCTGATAAAACTAAAGAAATATATAGAAAAACATATTAAAATTGAAGATCATCATGGAAAGTAATACAGATAAAATGGTAGACATAAAAACATTACTAAATTATTTGAAAGAAGAATTATAAACATTTTCTGATAAAATCGAAAATTTACATGAAAAATATTTCTGTTAGTTTATGTCTTTTTATTGGGAAAATAAGTCCACTGATGTTAAGAGATATTAAGGAATAGTGACTGTTGCTTCCTGTTATTTTTGATGCTATTTTTATGTTTGAGTGGTTACTTTCTTTTAGGTTTGTTGGAAAAAGATTACTTTCTTGCTTTTCCTAGGGTGTATTTTCCCTTCTTGTGTTAGCATTTCCATCTATTATCCTTCGTAGAGCCAGATTTGTGGAAAGACATTGTGTAAATTTGGTTTTATCATGGAATATCTTGGTTTCTCCATCTATGGTAATTGAGAGTTTTGCTGGGTATAGTAATTTGGGCTGGCATTTGTGTTCTCTTAGGGTCTGTATGAGATCTGCCCAGGATCTTCTAGCTTTCATCATCTCAGGTGAGAAGTCTGGTGTAATTCTGATAGGCCTGCCTTTATAGGTTACTTGACCATTTTCCCTTACTGCTTTTAATATTCTTTCTTTGTTTAGTGTATTTGGTGTTTTGATTATTTATTTATTTATTTCTTCTTTCTTCTTCTTTTTTTTATTTTCTAAGTTTTTTATTTACATTCCAAATCATTTCCCCTTTCCCCTTTCCTCCCTCCCCGAAAGTCCCATAAGCCCCCTTCCCTCCCTCTTTCCCCCATTCAACCCCCCCTCATTTCTCTGTCCTGGCATTCCCCTACATCCAGTGTTTCCAGGACCAGGGGTCTCTCCTTCCATCTTCTTGGAAATCTATTGATATGTGAATTGTGTCTAGGGTATTCTGAGATTCAGGGTTAATACCCCTTATCAGTGCTTGCATACCATGTGTGTTCTTTTGTGATTGTGTTACCTCACTAAGGATGATATTTTCAAGTTCTGACCATTTGCCTAAGAATTTCGTGAATTCATTGTTTTTAATTGCAGAGTAGTATTCCATTGTGTAAATATACCACATCTTCTGAATCCATTCCTCCATTGAGGGACATCTGGGTTCTTTCTAGCTTCTGGCTATTATAAATAAGGCTGCTATGAACATATTGGAGCATGTGTCCTTATTGCATGCAGGGGAATTCTCTGGGTACATGTCCAGGAGTGGTATAACAGGATCCACTGGAAGTGTCACGCTCAGTTTTCTGAGGAACCACCAGACTGCTTTCCAGAGTGGTTGTACCAGCTTGCAATCCCACCAGCAGTGGAGGAGTGTTCCTCTTTCTCCACATCCTTGCCAATACCTGCTGTCTCCTGAGTTTTTGATCTTAGCCATTCTGACTGGTGTGAGGTGAAATCTCAGGGTTGTTTAATTTGCATTTCCCTAATGACTAAGGATGTTGAACATTTCTTTAGGTGCTTCTCAACCATTCAATATTCTTCAGGTGAAAATTGTTTAGTTCTGTACGCCACTTTTTAATCGGGTTATTTATCTCTCTGGAGTTTAACTTCTTGAGTTCTTTGTATATATTGGATATTAGCCCTCTGTTGGATGTAGAGTTGGCAAAGATCTTTTCCCAATTTGTGGGTTGCTGTTTTGTCCTATTGACAGTGTCCTTTGCCTTACTGAAACTCTGTAATTTTATGAGGTCCCATTTGTCAATTCTTGATCTTAGAACATAAGCTATTGGTGTTCTGTTCAGGAAATTTTCCCCTGTGCCCATGTGCTCAAGGCTCTTCCCCAGTTTCTTTTCTATTAGTTTCAGTGTGTCTGGTTTTATGTGGAGGTCCTTGATCCACTTAGAGTTGAGCTTAGTACAAGGAGATAAGAATGGATTGATTTGCATTCTTCTGCATGCTGACATCCAGTTGAACCAGCACCATTTGTTGAAAGGCTATCTTTTTTCCACTGGATGGTTATATCTCCTTTGTCAGATCAAGTGACCATAGGTGTTTGGGTTCATTTCTGGGTCTTTAGTTCTGTTCCATTGATCTACCTGCCTGTCACTGTACCAATACCATGCAGTTTTTAACCCTATTCCTCTCTAGTACTGTTTGAGGTTGGGGATACTGATTCCCCCAGAAGTTCTTTCACTCTTGAGAATATTTTTTTTTTTTTTGGTTTTTTGAGACAGGGTTTCTCTGTATAGCCCTGGCTGTCCTGGAACTCGCTCTGTAGACCAGGCTGGCCTCGAACTAAGAAATCCGCCTGCCTCTGCCTCCCAAGTGCTAGGATTAAAGGCGTGCGCCACTACCGCCCGGCTTTGAGAATATTTTTTGCTATCCTGGGTTTTTTGTTATTCCAGATGAATTTGAGAATTTCTCTTTCTAACTCTATGAAGAATTGAGTTGGGATTTTGATGGGGATTGCATTGAATCTGTATATTGCTTTTGGCAAGATGACCATTTTTACTATATTAATCCGGCCAATCCATGAGTATGGAAGATTTTTCCATCTTCTGAGGTCTTCAATTTCTTGCTCCAGAGACTTGAAGTTCTTGTCATACAGATCTTTCATTTGTTTGATTAGAGTCACACCAAGATACTTTATATTGTTTGTGGCTATTGTGAACGTTGTCATTTCCCTAATTTCTTTTCAGCCTGTTTATCCTTTGAGTATAGGAAGGCTATTGATTTGCTTGAGTTAATTTTATATCTGGCCACCTTGCTGAAGTTGTTTATCAGCTGTAGGAGCTATCTGGTGGAGTTTTTTGGGTCTCTTAAGTATAGTATGATATCATCTGCAAATAGTGATAGTTTGACTTCTTCCTTTCCAATTTTTATCCCTTTGACTTCTTTATGTTTTCTAATTGCTCTAGCTAGAACTTCAAGTACTATATTGAAAAGATATGGAGAGCGAGGGCAGCCTTGTCTAGTCCCTGATTTTAGTGGGATTGCTTCAAGTATCTCTCCATTTAGTTTGATATTGGCAACCAGTTTGCTGTATATTGCTTTTATTATGTTTAGATATGGGCCTTGAATTCCTGATCTTTCCAAGACTTTTAGCATGAAGGGATGCTGAATTTTGCATTTTTCAGCATCTAATGAAATGACCATGTGGGTTTTTTCTTTGAGATTGTTTATGTAGTGAATTATGTTTTTGGATTTTGGTATATTGAACCATCCCTGCATTCCTGGGATGAAGCCTACTTGATCGTGGTGAATGATCATTTTGATGTGTTCTTGGATTCGTTTGGCAAGAATTTTATTGAGTATTTTTGCATTGATATTCATAAGGGAAATTGGTCTGAAATTCTCTTTTTGTTCAATCTTTGTGTGGCTTTGGTATCAGCATAATTGTGGCTTCATAGAACGAGTTGGGTAGTGTTCCTTCTGTTTCTATTTTGTGCGATTGTTTTAAGAGTATTGGTGTTAGGTCTTCTTTGAAGGTCTGATAGAATTCTGCACTAAAACCATCTGGTCCTGTGCTTTTTTTGGTTGGAAGACTTTCTTTCTTTTTTTTTTTTTGGTTTTTTCGAGACAGGGTTTCTCTGTGTAGCCCTGGCTGTCCTGTAACTCACTTTGTAGACCAGGCTGGCCTTGAACTCAGAAATCCTCCTGCCTCTGCCTCCCAAGTGCTGGGATTAAAGGCGTGCGCCACCGCCGCCCGGCTGGAAGACTTTCAATGACCACTTCTATTTCTTTAGGGGTTATGGGACTGTTTAGATGGTCTATCTGATCCTGACTTAATTTTGATATTTGGTGTCTGTCTAGGAAATTATCCATTTCCTCCAGATTTTCCAGTTGTGTTGAGTATACACTTTTTAGTAGGATCTGATGATATTTTGAATTTCCTCTGTTTCTGTTGTTATATCTCCCTTTTCATTTCTGATTTTGTTAATTTGGATACTGTTTCTGTGCCCTCTGGTTAGTTTGGCTAAGCGTTTATCTATCTTGTTGATTTTCTCAAAGAACCAGCTCCTGGTTTTGTTGATTCTTTGTATGGTTTTATTTGTTTCTACTTGGTTGTTTTCAGCCCTGAGTTTGATGATTTCCTGCCTTCTATTCCTCTTGGGTATATTAGCTTCTTTTTGTTCCATGGCTTTCAGTTGTGCATTTAAGCTGCTAATGTATGCTCTCTCCAGTTTCCTTTTGGAGGCACTCAGGGCTATGAGTTTTCCTCTTAGCACTGCTTTCATTGTGTCTCATAAGTTAGGGTATGCTGTGCCTTAATTTTCATTAAATTCTATAAAGTCTTTGATTTCTTTCTTTATTTCTTCCTTGGCCAAAGTATCATTGAGTAGAGCATTGTTCAGCTTCCATGTGTATGTGGGATTTCTGTTTTTTTTATTGCTATTGAAGACCACCCTTACTCCATAGTGATCTGATTGGAGGCGTGGGAGCATATCAATCTTCTTATATCTGTTGAGGTCTGTTTTGTGACCAATTTTATGGTCGATTTTGGAGAAGGTACCATGAGGTTCTGAGAAGAAGGTATATTCTTTTAATTTAGGATGAAATGTTCTATATTTATCAATTAAATCCATTTGGTCCAAGGCTTCAATTAGTTTCAGTCTGTCCCTGTTTAGTTTCTGTTTTCCTGATTGGTCCATTGAGGAGAGTGGAGTGTTGAAGTCACCCACAATTATTGTGTGAGTTGCAATGTGTGCTTTGAGATTTAGTAAAGTTTCATTTATGAATGAGGGTGTCTTTGCATTTGGAGCATAGGTGTTCAGAATTGAGAGTTCTTCTTGGTGGATTTTTCGTTTGATGAGTATGAAGTGTCCTCCGTGTCTTTTTTGATGACTTTAGGTTGAACGTCAATTTTATCTGATATTAGAATGGCTACTCCAGCTTGATTCCTCGCACCATTTGCTTGGAAAATTGTTTTCTATCCTTTTACTCTGATGTGGTGTTTGCCTTTGACACTTAGGTACGTTTCCTGTACGCAGCACAATGCTGGGTCCTGTTTATGTATCCAGTCTGTTAGTCTATGTCTTTTTATTGGGGAATTGAGTCCATTGATATTAAGAGTTATTATGGAATAGTGATTGTTGCTTCCTGTTATTTTTGATGTTATTTTTATATTTTTGGTTGTGAGCCTAGCCTTTAATGGCTGAGCCATCTCTCTAGTCCTCTATGTTACTTTTATGTTTGAGTGGTTATTTTCTTTTGGGTTTAATGAAAGAAGGTTACTATCTTGCTTTTTCTAGGGTGTAGTTTCCCTCCTTGTGTTGGCATTATCCACCCATTATCCTTTGCAGGGCTGGATATGTGGAAAGATATTGTGTAAATTTGATTTTATCATTTAATATCTTGGTTTCTCCATCTATGGTGATTTAGAGTTTTCCTGGGTATAGTAGTCTGGGATGGCATTTGTGTTCTCTTAGTGTCTGTATGAGATCTGCCCAGGATCTTCTAGCTTTCATGATCCCTGCTGAGAAGTCTGGTGTAATTTTGATAGTTCTTCCTTTATTTGTTACTTGGCCTTTTTCTCTTACTCCTTTTAATATTCTTTCTTTGTTTAGTGCATTTGCTCTTTTGATTATTATGTTCCAGGAGGACCGTCTGTTCTGGTCCAGTCTGTTTGGAGTTTTGTAGGCTTCTTGTATGTTCATGGGCATCTTTTTCTTTAGGTTCGGGAAGTTTTCTTCTATAATTTTATCGAAGATATTTACTGGCCCTTTAAGTTGTAAATCTTTGTTCTCTTCTATACCTATTATCCTTAGGTTTGGTCTTCTCATTGTGTTCTGGATTTCCTGGAAGTTTTGGCTCAGGAGCTTTTTGCATTTTACATTTTCTTTGACCATTGAGTCAATGTTTTCTATGGTATCTTCAGCACCTGAGATTCTTTCTTCTATCTCCTGTAGTCTGTTGTTTATGCTAGCATGTATGACTCCTGATTTCTTTCCAAGGTTTTCTATCTCTAGAGTTGTCTCCCTTTGTGATTTCTTTATCGTTTCTTCATTTTTATATCCTGGATTGTTTTGTTCAGTTCCTTCACTTGTTTGTTTGTGTTTTCCTGTAATTCTGTAAAGGATTTTTGTTTTTCCTCTTTAAGGGCTTCTACCTGTCGACCCATGTTCTCCTCTATTTCTTTAAGGGATTTTTATGTTTCCTCTTTAAGGGCTTTTACCTGTTTACCCATGTTCTCCTGTGTTTCTTTAAGGGAGTTATTTATGTCCTCTTTGAAGTCCTCTATCAGCATCATGAGATGCGATTTTAAATCCAACTCTTGTTTTTCTGGTGTTTTGGGGTATCTTGGACTTGCTGTGGTGGGAGAACTGGGTTCTGATGTTGCCAAGTAGCCTTGGTTTCTGTTTGTAGGGTTCTTGCACTTGCCTTTCACCATCTGGTTATGTCTAGTGTTAGTTGGTCTTGCTGTCTCTGGCTGGGGCTTGTCCCTCCTGTGGGCCTGTAAGCCTGTGTCTGTTCTTCTGGCAGGGTCTGTTTACACAAAGGCTGTAGAACTGCCTGGCTCCCTGGTGTAAATGGCTCCTGTCCCAGTTGCTCCACTGACCGTATGTCCTGTGCACTCCTAGCTGTTCCTCTCCAGAGAGATATTGGAGAGAAGTTGGGGATCTTACCTCCAAGCTCAGAAGTGGAAGCACTGCTGCAAGATCACTCTCTCCTGGTAGGCTGTTCATAGAAGCCTGTGGCGCTGCCTGGCTCCCTGTTGTAAATGGTGACCCGAAGATTCCTGTCCCAGCTGCTCCACTGATCATACGCTCTGTGTGCTCCTAGTTGTTCCCCTCCAGAGAGAGAAGGTGGAGATATCACCTCTGCTCTCAGAAGTGAAAGTGCTGCTGGGAGATCACTCTCTCCTGGTGGGCTGTGCATAGAGGGTTGTGGAGCTGCCTGGCTCTTTGGTGCAAATGATGTTGGGATTTCAAACTTGTATAAACACTTTGGAAATCAATTTGTAAGTTTTTCAGAAAACTGGGAATAGCTCTACCTCAAGATCCAAGTATATCACTCCTTGGCATATACCCAAAATATGCCCCACCATCCCTCAGGCACACTTGTTCAACTATTCATAGCAGTATATATACAATATAAGTAACAATCACAACTCAGTAGTTAGGAGATAATGTGATCAAGAAGCATACAAAACCTTCAACAAATACTTAAAACAAGAATATATATAAATGGCCAACTTATATATCTTCTCCCCCACCTTGCTCTATGCAAATCTCTACCCATTGTTAATATCTTGGCTATTATGTAAACTTTTAATCACTTTGTTTACTGTTAATACACACTTTCCTTACCTAGAAATTAGAAAGCTCAGTACAATCTAGTGCCAGAAATTTCGTTTTTAGATCCAAATTGTAACTTCTCCTGATGATTGAATCTGGCTTAAGATCTACCTACTTTCTGTCTGACCTATACTCTTCTTCACCTAATTTATTATGCTGTCCCTGGTTATTCTAAGATGAAGGTGATAAGGAAGGCAGAAAGATGTTTCCTAGGCTGGAAAAGTGATGTCATAGGGTGCTGTTGCCTTATATGATTAGTAATGACTGCATGTTTATTTTTTTCTTAACACATAATTGTGTGCACCCTCGAAAACATGTGCATATACACACCCATGCACAGAAACACACACACACACATACACACACACACACACACACATACACACACACACACAGACACATGCACAAATACATACAGACATCTCCCAACCCTCACATACTTAGGTGCTTAGGTGGGTTCTTCAGACAGAACAGTGCTTTCCTGGTTGGCCACTACTTTCTTTTATCATTCTTCTCTGGTGACCTACTCTGCATAGACTCTTTTTGGGATTGCTTTATTTCTCCAAGTAATACTTCTGGGTAGAATCCCTCTCAAGATGGTCAAATGGTTACTTTCCACGGAGTATAAGTATGGGTACATTATATGTTGTGGAAACGTGGCTGATTGTTTCTTGCTTTGCTCTAAGAGCCAATCACCCTCTCCTAACTCACAGACCATACAGTCATTCTTCAAACTATGGAGAACAATGTTGAAACATCTGAGCCTAGGAGACAGTCTCATTCACATCACCTCATTGTATCTTTGTATGGACTCTTCTTTCACTAGGGAAATCACACACTCAACATCTTTCACTAATGGTATTCTTATTTATGGTTTCCATCTAATTCTGAGTTCCTCTTATCTACTGTTGGTTAGGATGATGAACTAATAATACAAGTGAAGTTATATTCTTAGTCTATTAATGAGTCCATGAATGATGCCTGTCTTAGTGAAGGTTACTGTTGCTGCTGAAATACCATGACCAGAACCAATTTGGGTAAGAAAGAGATTATTTCATTTACACTTGCACATTATAATTCATTACTGAAGGAAGTCAGGGCAGGAACTCAAGCTGGGCAGGAACCTGGAGGCAGGAGCTGATACAGAGGCCATGGAGGAGCGCTGCTTATTGGCATGCTCATCATGGCTTGCTCAGCTGGTTTGAGCAAGTATAAACTGTTTTCTTATAGAACCCAGAACCACTAGCCCAGGGATAGCACCACATACAGTAGGCTGGAGCCTCTCCCATCAATCACTAATTATGAAAATGTTCTATGGCTGGATCTTATAGAAGCAATTTCTCGATTGAGGTTTCCTCCTTTCATATGATTCTAGCTTGTGTCTAGTTGACATAAAACCAGCTAGTTAAAATGACCAATTGTCAATTGAACCACAAACATATCACTGTTAAGTCATACCCTCTTCTTTCTTATTCATCCACAAGATCACAATTAACATGAACATCGCAATATAAAACATTTTACAAACTTTAAAAGTTACACAGTCTTTCCAAAATTGAAATACTTTAAAATTCAGGCTCTTTAAAAATCCAAAGTCTCTTTTAAAACCTAAAAATTAAAAAAATAGCTTCTGGATTTCTGCTTCTGAAAAATAGAAAAAATAAGCTAATACATTTTTGCATCAAGAAGGAAAGCCATGGCACAGTTACAATCTGAACAGAGCAAAAACAAACTCTGAAAGTGTAAAAAAACCCTCAGTATCTAATATATGGAATTCACTCACAATCTTCTGGGATTCCCCCAAAGTGTTTGAGTAACCTCTCTGACTTTACCCTTTGTAGCATACATTGATTAACTTCTAGACTCAGGATGGTTTCATCCACACCTGGTGAGCTATCTTTCCATCTTAGACCTTTTTTTGTTGTTCTTTTGAGACAGGGTTTCACTATCTATCTCTGTCTGATATTGACCTCACATAGATGTACTTACTTTTGTTCTCAACCACTGAGAGATTAAAGGCACATAACAGTTTACCTTCTCTAGATTGAAAAAAAAACCTAGATTAAAAAAAATTCTTTTTAAGAATATATTGTGTTTGTCTGTGTGAGTATATGTCACATTTTTGAAGGAACTCTTGAAAGTATTAAGTGTCCTATAGCTGGGTAATAAAACCCTATTTATTAGTTTTGCATAATCCTCTTCTCAAAGAAAACATTGTGGAGGGCATATTTCATGTCCTTGTTACGCAGGCTATAAATGAAAGGATTTAAAGCTGGTGTCACCACAGCGTATATCAGTGCGATAATTTTATGCATAGCAACAGAGTTGCTAGACTTGGGAGTCACATACATCACCATTATGGTTCCATAGAACAGAGACACTACCAGCAGGTGCGATCCACAGGTTGAGAAGGCCTTTTGTCGTCCATCTGAAGAAGGAACCTGGAGAACAGCTCTGAGCACCAGGGCATAGGATCCAAGGATGTACAAACCGGTGAGGACAATGAAAAGAGTACTTATAGAATAGAATACATGCTTTATGATGGGTGTAGGGGTACAGGACAGTGCCATTAGTGGGTCCACATCACAGAGAAAATGATCAATGATATTGGGGCCACAGAAAGACAATTGAGAAATGAAGAAAATGGGAATCAAATGTCCAGAGAAACCAATGATCCAACAGAGGGACACCAGAGTACTGCAGAATTGCCTAGTCATGATGGAGGGATAGTGCAGTGGGTAGCAGATGGCTAGGTACCGATCATAAGCCATGGCACAGAGGAAGAAACATTCAGTTGTGCCCAGGGAGAAGAAGAAGTAGAACTGAGTAAAGCACCCAGAGAAGGACATCGTCTTAGTTTTGGAAAGAAAGTTTACCAGCATGTTGGGGACTGTGCAGGTCACGTACCAGATTTCTAGGAAGGAGAAGTTGGCCAGGAACATATACATAGGGGTATGAAGTTGTTGGTTCCACCTCACTGCACAAATGATGGCCATATTCCCAGTCAAAGTTATCATGTAGACCAGCAGAATCAGTGAGAAAAGTGTGGTTTGAATCTTCCAGGGACCCGGGAAGCCCAATAAGACAAAATATGTCACTGTGGATCCCTCTGACTTATTCATGATCACCAGACTGTGGGGGAGAAGGTAGAACATAATGATATACTTTGTTGATGAAATATTTGAAGCTTTTCTTTGGACATTGAAGCTTTTCTTTGGACCAAGAGATGAATCCATGCAGGCATATGCACTGAACATTTTAAAATAAGCTTTAAATAGATCTTATCCTATTTCTGAGTATGTCCCTTTGGCTCTAATGTTAGTCTCTCTGTAAAAAATGAATTCTAAGTTTTGTGAGTTTTCTGTGGCAGTAGAGAAACAACAATTAAATTTAGTTTTTGTTATGTTAGTGATATACCTCTTTGTAAGCATAAGGGCCAGAGTTTGATCCTCAGAACCAGAAAAGCAGTTACAAATAATCAACATAAAAGTAATGAAATAAGGGCAAATTTTTTTTTTTTTTTTTTTATTTTCTGGCTTGGTTTTCAGTGAAAGTTGTTCAGACACAACCAATGTGATATCACTTCCAAATGTGAAGATATGCATGCCATTACATTCAATAGAGTTTGTACAAATTTCAATGATGTATAATTTGACATTAATTTAGATTGCTTTTGTTAAGAGAATTTATTTTTTACTATGCTAAATACTAACAGAGATGAAAGTCAATAATCATAAATAATTTTATGTAGTTTTCTTTTTCCTCTTTTAAGATACTTGTATTAAGATATTTTATTCATAATTTTATAAGTAATCTTTGTTTTTAGTAATAAAAGTCACTATTATTTACTACACCTAATTACACATTGACAATTTTTCATATTTGTTATTCATTTAAAATTGTTATATCAAAAATGGACATAATGTATGAGAGTGAATGGGAATATTTATGAGATTTTTCCACCAAAGCACTTCTTATTAATTCCAGAATTTTCCTTAAAGTTCATTATTTAAGACCTATCTTAGTTCATTTAAATATGTCCAATATTTAAAAAATAGGGCACATTAATGAAAATTTTTTTCTACATTTAATTTACTCACATTCCAAAATTTACTCCCTGTTTTGCAGAACATAATAATCATAGAAATGTTTGTTTCCTTTATAAGAGCATGTCAGTTGTACACAATAAGAAGTTTTACTATGCCACTCTCTCATGCAGGTAATATACTTCCATGGCTCTCACTCTCCCTTCTTAACTCATCATCCCTCCAAATCCTCTTGTTTTTTCCCTCTCACATTATATTTTTCAAGGAAAAATAATTTTAAGCATTAACCTAGGATGTAGGTATAAAGTATTTACCTAGCATGTGTGAGGCTCTGGATTTCATTAACCTATACTGTAAAAATAAAGTAAAACAAAAACTGAAAAAAAGAAAAAAAAGAGAGGAAAAAGAATCAAAGCACAGAGAAAGAGCCTGATGACAGCTGCAGTGTATAAACATAGTCCTTTAAAAATCCTTTTTAGTGATAAGGTTTTATTATGGATGGTACTGGCTGGCCTGAAATTTGCTATGTAATCTCCTAGGAAACGTTTTGAACCATCTGTCTTCTGGTCTTAGCCTTCTGAGTGGTTGATATAGTCATGAACACTATGCCTGGGTGAATCAAATAACCTTAATTTTTTGATGAGGAAGAACATTATACAATTTTAATAAAAATTATATATATATATAATTTACAGTATTTATTGAACATAACAAAATAGAATAAGACTATTCCTCAAATGATATTCAATAAGACAAATATACTTGTAATGGTGTAGCTTTCACAGGAACAACAGTTTAGTCAAAGTGAATGGTCCCAATTAAGCAACATAGCTTCCCTGGCATGCAATATGGACACATGCTCCACTATGTTCATAGCAGCCTTATTTATAATAGCCAGAAGCTGGAAAGAACCCAGATGTCCCTCAATGGAGGAATAGATACAGAAGATGTGGTATATTTACACAATGGAATACTACTCTGCAATTAAAAACAATGAATTCACGAAATTCCTAGGCAAATGGTCAGAACTCGAACATATCATCCTTAGTGAGGTAACCCAATCACAAAAGAACACACATGGTATGCAGTCACTGATAAGGGGATATTAACCCAGAATCTCGGAATACCCTAGACACAATCCGCATATCAATAGATTTCCAAGAAGATGGAAGGAGAGACCCCTGGTCCTGGAAAGACTGGATGTAGGGGAATACCAGGACAGAGAAGTGAGTGGGGGTTGAATGGGGAACAGGGGGAGGGAAGAGGGTTTATGAACTTTTGGGGAGGGGGGAACCAGGAAAGGGGAAATCATTGGGAATGTAAATAAAAAAATATAGAAAATAAAAAAATATTTTTAGACAAGAAGCTATGAAAAGAAGAAACGTAAGAATGAAGAGATTTTAAGGTTTTAAAACTAAGATAATTAAGAATTAAACCAACCCATATTGATTCTTCTTTTGGTAGGACATCAAGAAAGACCAGTAGCTTCCTACAGCAACACTACACATTCTGCTCATTTCCACATAAGAAACCTCTCCTCCACGGAGTGCTGAGCAGTCCTTTCATCTGGAATGAAACAGCAGTAGCAATGACTCTGAACCCAGGTCATTGATTTTGATGTGAATCAAAATATGCATATCAGCTCTAGATTACGTTTGTTGACATTAAAGACAACAGAGCAACATGTGCAGATAAAATGATAGTCATAGGAGAGGATGGCAGAAGAAACTTCACAGATAACTGCCAATGTTAATGCAAAAGGCACTTCCCTACATGATTATCATTACATTCTACATGTATTTTTAATCTTTATTAACACTGATTTCCTCTTGCCACACAGCCACCTTCCTTCTCCTCATCTCCTTTTTTTAAAATTTTTGCTTCTCTCCTCAAAGAGAACCTCTCTATCTCTAAGGCCCCTCTATATAGCTCATACTAGCCTCACATTCAAGAACCCTGCATGCACCCCATTCCCAGATTTTTTGTTAATGTGCCGTGCAATGGATGAAGAAAGAACTGAGAAAGAAAACAGTAACTCTAATACTGAATCCTATTGGTTTCCATTTCAGTGGAAAGAGCTATTCGCTCACTGTTCTGTACACATATCATAAAAAGGCTCATTTTCTCTAATGCCTTAGCCATACTGAGAGGGGAGGACATGTGAATGACTTTGTTACTGTTAGCACATGGACTTTGGAGTAGGCAAATTCCACGATTACCTAAATATTCTGAATAATTTTCTTTTTCTTTTGGTTTTAAGCAGAAAGACAAACCAACATTTGTTGACAGCCTTTTGAGCCTATTGAATGGGCAGATGCATTACTAAGTAGACCCACCTGTCATGCAGAACAACAGTAATGTCTACCAGATACTAGGTCATCCTTGAATCGGTATAAGGCCGCAAAGATTCTCTCCTTTCCTGCATCAAAGACAGAAGCTGCTCATAAGCATTTCATACATTACTAATTCTGCTTCTTTTGCACTTCATGATTCTAGTGTTCTATTTCTCACTGTGTGAAAATTGTGGGTTTCTCCCTATTTATGTCCTATGTTGCCCACTGTTGAGATTTCTCAGCTCTCTGTACAAATGAATCTATTATTTTCCATGTTGTCCTTGAGGACCTGTTTGCTTCTTGTCATGGAGTTTCACTAATGATCTTGATAAATTGCTCTACAGGGATTATTAAAGGTAATGTGTACTATCCCATGGCCTCTTTAAGTTTGCGTTACTGTAATAGGGTATGTAATTTTGTATCATGAGATATATAGAGTGTTCAATTAAATCCCACTTCTTTTTAAACATTTCTTTATTATATTTTATTTTTGTAATTATTTTTTAGTTTTTAAGGTTATAATTATATCATCTTTCTCTTCCCTATCCTCACTTTAAACCTTTCCATATATCCCTTCTTGCTCTTTCAAATTTGTGATTTAATGTTTCATTAATTGTTGTTACGCAGGTGCACACATTCCCCAGTATGTAAATACATCCTGATCAATCTGATTAGTTCATTTTTATGCATGATTTTATTGATAACCATTTCGGTTTGGATAACTCATTGGTGTACTCTTCCCTCAGGAAGACTGTGCTATTCTCTCTGCATCCCTACATCATTTGTACTTTTATGCTACCAGAAGATACCATGGAAACTTCCAGAGGAAGGAAAAAACCAATAGTTCCACCCAGGTCTGATGACTATAAATCACCACAACCACTTACATGCCACAATATGGGTTCAGTAGTGGCAGACATATCTTACTGGTAAACAACAACTCTCTAATTGTATTAAGACCTGTTCAACACAAGGGAAATCATACCTGATATTAGAAATCTAACCAACTACCCAAGGCTAGTGAAGTTATGGATTTTAGAGAAAAAGCTGCAAATATCACTTTATTAAAGCAGCATAATCCCTAAGTGTATTCTAATTATCTGTCCTTAATACAGGTTAGTGAAATCTTCACTCCTTGTCAAGGAAACTTCACTTTACAGTAGATGAATACCATTACCATTGTTTTTTAAAAAAACTTGTTTAATTTGTTTACATTTATTTATTTATTCATCTATCTATCTATCTATCTATCTATCTATCTATCTATCTATCTATCTATCTATCTATCTATCATCTATCTACTCTATCTCTCTGTGTGTTTGTATGTGTGCACAAGGATATGTGCCATAGTATCAGGCATGAGAAATCACCATTTGCGTGTTGTTCAGGGTAATTCAAATGACTCTGAAAACAATACAGGGTATTCCTGCTTCTTTTGGTTGCCTCCCAGAGTTTGAAGGTAACTCGAAATTGCTGATGACAACACACTCTTCAAACACAGGACTCAGACAAATTGTGTAAAATCTGATCCTTATTCTTGTTTATGGCTAATATTCATTTATAACTGAGTACATACCATACATGTTATTTTGGGTCTGGGTTACCTCATGATATTTTCTAGTTTCATCCATTTGCCTCCAAAATTCATGATGTTCTTTTTTTTAAATGGGTAAATAGTATTCCATTGTGTAAATGAACCACATTTTCTATATTTATTCTTCACTTGAGAGACATCTGGTGATGTTGTGTCATTCTGATGTGTGTAAGATGGAATCTGAGTCATTTTGATTTTCATTTTTCTGATGAATAAGGATGTTAAACAAACCTTTTTTAAAATGTCTTTATTACCTGTTGGAGAATCTTCTGGGTATATGACCAGGAGTGGTATAGCTAGGTCCTCAGATACTACTATGTCCAATTTTCTGAGGAACTGCCAGAGTGATTTCTAAAGGGGTTGTTCCAGCTTGCAATTCCACAAGCAACGGTGGAATATTCCTCTTTCTCTACATCCTTGCCAGCATCTGTTGTCACCTGAGTCTTTGATGTAAGCTATTTTCTGTATCCATTCTTCTGTTGTGGGACATTTGGGTTGTTTTCAGCTTCTGGCTATCACAAATAAGGCCACTATGAACATGGTGGACCATGTGCCCCTGTGGCACGGTGGGGCATCTTTTGGGTATATTCCTAAGAGTGGTATAGCTGAGTCTTCAGGTAGATCTATTTCCAATTTTCTGAGGAACCTCCAGATTGATTTCCAGAGTGGTTTTACCAGTTTGCAATCCCGCCAGCAATGGAGCATGTTCCTTTTTCTCCACATCCTCTCCGACATGTGTTGTCACCCTTAGTTGTGTTCTTAGCCATTTTGATTAGTGTAAGGTGGAATCTCAGGGTGGTTTTGATTTGCATTTCTCTGATCACTAAGAACTTTGGACATTCCATTAGGCACTTCTCAGTCATTCACCATTCTTCAGTTGTGAAATCTTTGGTTTAGTTCTATATCACATTTTTCGATTGGGTTGTTTGGATTTTTGGAGATTAGTTTCTTGAGTTCTTTATATATTTTGGATATTAGCCCTTCTTTGGATGTGGGATTAATGAAGATTTTTTTTCTCAATCTGTAGGTGGCTGAATTTGTCTTATTGACTATATCCTTTGCCTTACAGAAGTTTTCCAGTTTCATGAGGTTCCATTTATGGAATTATTGGTCTCAGAGCATGAGCCATTTGGAGTTCTGTTTAGGAAATGTACCCCTGTGCCAATGAGCCATTCTGACTGGTGTGAGGTGGAATCTCAGGGTTGTTTTGATTTGCATTTCCCTGATGACTAAGGATGTTGAACATTTCTTTAGGTGCTTCTCAGCCCTTCTAGTTTCCTCAATTGAGAATTCACTGTTTAGCTCTGTTTCCCATTTTTTTTCGATTTTTAAAAAAAAATTTCTATATTTTTTATTTACATTCCCAATGATTTCCCCTTTCCCGGTTCCCCCCTCCCCAAAAGTCCCATAAGCCCCCTTCCCTCCCCCTGTTCCCCATTCAACCCCCTCCCACTTCTCTGTCCTGGTATTGCCCTACATTGCTACATCCAGTCTTTCCAGGACCAGGGGTCTCTCCTTCCTTCTTCTTGGAAATCAATTGATATGTGAATTGTGTCTTGGGTATTCCGAGTTTCTGGGTTAATATCCCCTTATCAGTGACTGCATACCATGTGTGTTCTTTTGTGATTGGGTTACCTCACTAAGGATGATATTTTCAAGTTCTGACCATTTGCCTAAGAATTTCGTGAATTCATTGTTTTTAATTGCAGAGTAGTATTCCATTGTGTAAATATACCACATCTTCTGTATCTATTCCTCCATTGAGGGACATCTGGGTTCTTTCCAGCTTCTGGCTATTATAAATAAGGCTGCTATGAACATAGTGGAGCATGTGTCCTTATTGCATGCCAGGGAGGCCTCTGGGTATATGCCCAGGAGTGGTATAACAGGATCCTCCCGGAGTGTCACACCCAGTTTGCTGAGGAACCGCCAGACTGCTTTCCAGAGTTGTTTCCCATTTTTTAATAGGGTAATTTGGTTCTCTGGATTCTAACTTCTTGAGATCTTTGTATATATTGGATATTAGCTCTCTATTGCATGTGAGATTGGTAAAGATATTTTCCCAATCTTTTGGTTGCCATTTTGTCCAATTGATTGTGTCCTTTGCCTTACAGAAGTTTTACAATTTTATGAGATCCCATTTGTCGATTCTTAATCTTAGAGCATAAGCCACTGGTGTTCTGTTTAGGAACTTTTCCCCGTGCCCATGTGTTCCAGATTTTTCCCACTTTCTCTTCTATTACATTCAGTGTATCTGGTTTTTTGTGGAGGTCCTTGATCCACTTGGACTTGAGCTTTGTACAGGGAGATCAGAATGGATCAATTTGCATTCTTCTACACGTAGACTGCCAGTGGAAAGAGCACCATTTGTTGAAAACGGTGTCTTTTTTCCACTGGATAGTTTTAGCTCCTTTGTCAAAGATCAAGTGACCATAGGTGTGTGGGTTCATTTCTGGGTCTTCAATTCTATTCTATTGATCTATGTGCCTGTCACTATACCAATATCATGTAGCTTTTATCACTATTGCTATATAGTACAGCTTGAGATCAGGGATGGTGATTCCCCAAGTTCTTTTGTTGTTGAGAATAGTTTTCACTATCCTGGGATTTTTGTTATTCCAAATGGATTTGAGAATTGCTCTTTCTAACTCTATGAAGAATTGAGTTGGATTTTGATGGGGATTGCATTGCTTTTGGCGAGGTGGTCATTTTTATTATATTAATCCTACCATTCCTGACCATGGGAGATCTTCCCATCCTCTGATATCTACAACTGTGACTTCATAGAATGAATTTGGTAGTGTTCCTTCTGTTTTTATTTTGTAGAATAGTTTGAAGAGTATTTGTATTAGGACTTCTTTGAAGGTCTGATAAAATTCTGCACTAAACTGTCTGTCCCTGGGCTCTTTTTGGTTGGGAGACTTTTAATGGCTGCTTCTATTTCTTTAGGGGTTAGAGGATTGTTTAGATGGTTTATCTGATCCTAATTTAACTTTTGTACCTGGTATCTGTACAGAAAATTGTCCATTTCATCCAAATATTCCAGTTTTGTTGATTATAGGCTTTTGTAGTAGGATCTGATGATTTTTTTTGAAAAAGGAAGTGGAAACATTTCATGATAGAATTGAAGATTTACGTGGAAAATATTTCTGAAAAAATTGTAGAAAAATATAAAATAACATGTTAAAATTGAAGATTATCATGGAAAATTACAAATAAGATGGTAACCATAGAAGTATTTCTAAGTTGAATGAGAGTGGAATTATAAACATTTCCTGATAAAACTGAAGATCTACAAGGAAAATATTTCTGATAAAATTCAAGAAATAAATTGAAGAGCACGTTAAAATTGACTATTTCATGGAAAATTATACAGATAAAATGGTAGGCATAAAAATATTCCTGAGTTGATTGAAAGGGGAATTACAAATATTTTCTGATAAAATTGAAGATTTACATGAAAAATATATCTGTTAGTCTATGTTTTTTGTTGGGGAATTGAGTCCATTGATGTTATAAGAAATTGAGGAATAGTGATTGTTGATTCCTGTTATTTTTGATGTTCTTTTTATGTTTGTGTGGTTCCTTTCTTTTGGTTTTGTTGGAAAAAGATTACTTTCTTGCTTTTTCTAGGGTGTAGTTTCCCTCCTCATGTTGGAGTTTTCCATCTATTATCCTTTGTAGGGCTGGATTTGTGGAAAGATATTGTGTAAATTTGGTTTTATCATGGAATATCTTGGTTTCTCCATCTATGGTGATTGAGAGTTTTGCAGGGTATAGCAGTTTGGGCTGGCTTGTGTGTTCTCTTAGGGTCTGTATGGGATCTGCCCAGGATCTTCTAGTTTTCATTGTCTCAGGTGAGAAGTCTGGTGTGATTCTAATAGGTCTGCCTTTATAAGTTACTTGACTTTTTCCCTTACTGCTTTTAATATTCTTTCTTTGTTTAGTGCATTTGATGTTTTGATTATTATGTGCTGGGAGGACTTTCTGGTCTGGTCCAGTCTGTTTGGAGTTCTGTAGGCTTCTTCTATGCTCATGGGCATCTCTTTCTTTAGGTTAGGGAAGTTTTCTTCTATAATTTTGTTGAGGATATTTACTGGCCCTTTAAGTTAGAAATCTTCGCTCTCTTCTATACCTATAATCCTTAGGTTTGCTCTTCTCATTGTGTCCTGGATGTCCTGGATGTTTTGGCTCAGGAGCTTTTTGCATTTTACATTTTCTTTGACTGTTGAGTCAATGATTTCTATGGTATCTTCAGCCCCCTGAGATTCTTTCTTCTATCTCTTGTATTCTGTTGTTGATGCTTGCATCTATGACTCCTGAATTCTTTCCAAGATTTTCTATTTCCAGAGATGTCTCACTTTGTGATTTCTTTATTACTTTTACTACCATTTTTAGATTCTGGATGGTTTTGTTCAGTTCCTTCACTTATTTGTTTGTGTTTCCCTGTAATTCTTTAAGGGATTTTTGTGTTTCCTCTTTAAGGGCCTCTACTTGTTGACTCATGTTCTCCTGCATTTCTTTATGGAAGTTATTTATGTCCTTTTTGAAGTCCTCTATCAACATTGTGAGATGTGATTTTTAAATCCAACTCTTGCTTTTCCTCTGTGTTGTGGTATCTGGGACTTGCTGTGGTGGGAGAACTGGGCTCTGATGTTGCCAAGTAGCCTTGGTTTCAGTTGGTAGGGTTCTTGTGCTTGTGTTTCACCATCTGGTTTTCTCTGTTGCTAGCTGGTCTTGCTGTCTCTGGCTGGAACTTGTACCTCCTATAGGCCTGTAAGCCTGTGTCTGTATTCCTGGGAGACCAACTCTCTTCTGGCAGGGTCTGTGCACAGAAGGCTGTGGAGCTGCCTGGTTCCCTGCTGCAAATGGTGGCAGGAAGACTCCTGTCCCAGCAGCTCCACTGATTGTATGCCCTGTGTACTCCTAGCTGTTCCCCTCGAGAGAGCCTGATGATTTTTTGAATTTCCTCAGTTTCTGTTATGTCTCTCTTTTCATTTCTGATTTTGTTAATTTGGATACCGTCTCTGTGCCCTCTGGTTTGTCTGGCTAAGGGTTTATCTATTTTGTTGATTTTCTCTAAGAATCAGCTCCTGGATTTGTTGATTCTTTGTATAGTTTTCTTTGTATCTACCTTGTTGATTTCAGACCTGAGTTTGACTGTTTTCTGCTGTCTACTCCTATTGGGAGTATTTACTTTCTTTTTGTTCTAGAGCTTTCAGATGTACTGTCAAGCTGCTAGTGTATGCCGTCTCCAGTTTCTTTTTGGAGGCCCTCCGACCTATGAGTTTTCCTCTTAGAACTCCTTTCATTGTGTCCCATAGGTTTGGGTATGTTGTGGCTTCATTTTCATTAAATTCTAAAAAATCTTTAATTTCTTTCTTTAATTCTTCCTTGACCAAGTTATCATTGAGTTGGGTGTTGTTCAACCTCCGTGAGTATATGGGCTTTCTTTTTTTTTTTTTTGTTATTGAAGATCAAACTTAGTCTGTGGTGATATGGTAGGATGCATGGGATTATTTCAATCTTCTTGTATATGTTGAGGCCTGTTTTGTGACTGATAATATGGTCAACTTTGGAGAAGGTAACATGTCATGCTAAGAAAGTATATTCTTTTGTTTTAGGATGAAATGTTCTATAGATATCTTTTAAATCCATTTGGTTCATAACTTCTGTTAGTTTCACTGTGTCTCTGTTTAGTTTCTGTTTCCATGATCTGTCCATTGGTGAGAGTGGCCTGTCGAAATCTCCCTTTATTATTGTGTGTGGTACAATGTGTGCTTTGAGATTTAGTAAAGTTTCTTTTATGAATGTGGGTGTCCTTGCATGTGAACCATAGATGTTTAGAATTGAGAATTTTTTTTGGTATACATTTCCTTTGATGAGTATATAATGTCCCTCCTTATCTTTTTTGATAACTTTAGGTTGAAAGTCAATTTTATTCGATATTAGAATGGTTACTTTAGCTCGTTTCTTGGGACCATTTGCTTGGAAAATTGTTTTTCAGCCCTTACTCTGAAGTAGTGTCTGTCTTTGTTACTGAGGTGTGTTTTCTGTATGTAGCAATATGTTGGGTCCTGTTTAAGTAACCATTCTCTTAGTCTATGTCTTGTTATAGGGGAATTGAGTCTATTGATGTTAACAGATATCAAGGGCCAGTGATTGTTGCTTCTTGCCATTTTTGTTGTTAGAGGTGAAATTGTTTGTTTGGCTCTCTTCTTTTGGGTTTGTTCAAAGAAGATTACTTTCTCTTTTTCTAGGGTATATTTTCCCTCCATGTTTTGGAATTTTCCATCTATTTTCCTTTGTAGCCTTGGATTATTTCATTATTAAAGGTATTTTGATTATGAAACATGTCTGTTCCTGACAGTACCCCTGTTCCACTTCAAAGATGATGATAAGCATCAAAGGACCCCCATTGGGAGATTGCTTCATTTGGACAAAGAAAAGCCCTAATTTCATCTGCAGAGTAAATGCTGTTCAAAAAGGACAAATAGACACAGGATTATTGACTACAAGCTCTGCCAAGATAGAATGAGCAAATCCTTCATAATTCCTGCTTCATACAAGGTCTGTCAGATATTCTGGGCTACAAGGCTAAATATTGATGCTCCAATATTATAGAGTATATTGATGACTGTCCAGGTGGCCAGTTATTTCTGTCATATCTACAATTTTTGGAAGCTTCACTCTTGTTCTTCGTACATAATCAGGTAGTTTTTACTCTTCAAGTCTCTGATGGGTTTAAATACTAGATATTTATAGTCTTATTATAAGCTTAAATTGTTTAGGATTTAAGAAGATGCTCTAGTTCTAAGAAGATGTTTTTGGTTGATAATACAAGTTAGGATAGAAAATGATTTAGATACAGAACTTTGATTTCAACAAGATAGAATAGCTGATAGAATACTTTAAGTTTCCAAATTTAAAAGGATTGGAAATTATAAATGAATAAATGTTTTCATAATTGTTATAATTGTATTCAGTCTATATTTGAGAGACGATCATTTTATTTAACTAAAAAGGGAAATTGTAGAAATATATGTCTATTTTCAATTAAAAAGCCTATGATCTATGGCTTAGGTAGGAGATAGAGGTGGGGGATCTGGGAGGAGAAAGAATTTGGGGATAGAGACAGAGGTTGGAGAATGACCTGGGAAGATGTGAGGATCTGAATGCATGGTAACTGAGCACACATAACTAGTAACATGGCAAAATGTAGGTTAAAATAATTGGGTTATTTCAGATATGATCTAAATATAATATAGCCTATTTATATGGTCATGGTATTTGTAAATATATTTTGAGTCTGAATATTATTTCTGGGAGTATAGAGCTAAGATCAGAACTGGACATAAACTCAACTGGTCTTACTATGCAGTTCTTTGTGGTTTGGAACTTTTTATATAGAACAAGCTGACATGAAACTCACATAGCTCCATGTGCATTCTGAGTGGTAAGATTAAAGGCATGTATCATCATGTCTGGCTTAGATTTTATTTTTTTAAAAAAATTTTTATTGTTATTATTTTTATTTTCTATATTCTTTATTTACATTCCAAATGATTTCCCCTTTCCTGGTTCCCCTCCTCCCCAAAAGTCCCATAAGCCCTCTTCCCTCCCCCTGTTCCCCATTTACCTAAGAATTTCATGAATTCATTGTTTTTAATTGCTGACTAGTATTCCATTGTGTAAATATACATAGAAAATATCTCTGATAAAATTGAAGAAATATATAGAAAAACACGTTAAGATTGACTATTTCATGGAAAAATTATACAGATAAAATGATAGGCATAAAAATATTCCTAAGTTGATTGAAAGTGGAATTATAAACATTTTCTGATAAAATTGAAAATCTACAAGGAAAATATTTCTGATAAAACTCCAGAAATATATAGAAAAACACGTTAAAACTGACTATTTCATGAAAACTTATACAGATAAGATGGTAGGCATAAAAATATTCCTACATTGAAAGTAGAAGTAAAAATACTTTCTGATAAAATTGAAGATTTACATGGAAAATATCTCTGATAAAATTGAAGACATTTATACAGATAAATTGATAGGAATTAAAATATTCCTAAGTTGATTGAAAGTACAATAATAAACATTTTCTGATAAAATTGAAGATTTACCTGGAAAATATTTCTGATAAAATTGAAAAAATATATGGAAAAACATTAAAATTGAAGATTATCATGGAAAATTATACCGACAAAATGGTAGGCATAAAAATATTTCTAAGTTGATTGAAAGTGAAATTATAAACATTTTCTGATAAAATTGAAGATTTACATGGAAAATATCTCTGATAAAATTGAAGAAATATATAAAAAACACATTAAGATTGAGTGTTTCATGGAAAAATTATACAGATAAAATGGTAGGCATAAAAATATTTCTATGTTTTTTGAAAGTGGAATTATAAACACTTTCTGATAAAATTGAAGATCTACAAGGAAAATATTCCTGAAAAAATTCAAGAAATATATAGAAAAACATGTTAAAACTGACTATTACATGGAAAAATATACAGATAAAATGGAAGGTATAAAAATGTTCCTAAGTTGATTGAAAGTAAAATTATAGAAATTGTCTGATAAAACTGAAGATCCACATGGAAAATACTTCTGACAAAATTGAAGAAAAATACAGAAAAACGTTAAAATTGAAGATTATCAAGGACAGTTATACCGACAAAATGGTAGTCACAAAAACATTCCTAAATTGATTGAAAGTGGAAGTACAAACACGCCCCCCCCTTGACAAAACTGAAGATCTACATGAAAAACACCTCTGACAAAATTGAAGAAATACACAGAAAAAATGTTAAAATTAAAGATTATCATGGAAAATAATACAGTCAAAATGGTAGACATGAAAAGCATTACTAGGGTTACTTGCCTCTCTGGAGTTTAACTTCTTGAGTTCTTTGTATATCTTGGATATTAGCCCTCTGTCGGATGTAAGGTTGGTAAAGATCATTTCCCAGTTAGTTGGTTGCCGCTTTGTCTTTTTGACGGTGTCTTTTGCCTTGCAAAAACTTTGTAATTTAATGAGGTCCCATTTGTCTATTCTTGATCTTAGAGTATAAGCTATTGGAGTTCTGTTCAGGAAATTCTCCCCTGTGCCCATATGTTCAAGGTTCTTCCCTAGTTTCCCTTCTATTAGTTTCAGTGTGTCTGGTTTTATGTGGAGATCTTTGATCCACTTAGAATTGAGCTTAGTGCAAGGAGATAAGGATGGGTCAATTTGCATTCTTCTGCATGTTGACCTCCAGCTGAGCCAGCACCATTTGTTGAAAAGGCTATCTTTTTTCCACTGGATGGTTTTAGCTCCTTTGTCAAAGATCAAGTGACCATAGGAGTGTGGATTCATTTCTGGGTCTTCAATTCTGTTCCATTGATCTACATGTCTGTTACTGTACCAATACCATGCAGTTTTTAACACTATTGCTCTGTAGTACAGCTTGAGGTCCGGGATACTGATTCCCCCAGAGGTTCTTTTACTCTTGAGAATAGCAAGTAACCCTATTAAAAAATGGGGTACAGAGCTCCACAAAGAGTTCTCACCTGAAGAATATCTAATGGCTGAGAAGCACCTAAAGAGATGTTCATCATCCTTAGTCATTAGGGAAATGCAAATCAAAACAACCCTGAGATTCCATCTCACACCAGTCAGGATGGCTAAGATCAAAAACACAGGAGACAGCAGTTGTTGGCGAGGATGTGGAGAAAGAGGAACACTCCTCCACTGCTGGTGGAATTGCAGGCTGGTACAACCACTCTGGAAAGCAGTCTGGCGGCTCCTCAGAAAACTGGGCATGACACTTCCGGAGGATCCGGCTATACCACTCCTGGGCATATACCCAGAGACTTTACCTGCATGCAATAAGGACACATGCTCCACTATATTCATAGCAGCCTTATTTATAATAGCCAGAAGCTGGAAAGAACCCAGATGTCCCTCAACGGAGGAATGGATTCAGAAGATGTGGTATATTTACACAATGGAATACTACTCTGCAATTAAAAACAATGAATTCACGAAATTCCTAGGCAAATGGTCAGAACTTGAAAATATCATCCTTAGTGAGGTAACCCAATCACAAAAGATCACACATGGTATGAAGTCACTGATAAGGGGATATTGACCCAGAATCTCAGAATACCCTAGACACAATCAGCATATCAATAGATTTCTAAAAAGATGGAAGGAGAGACCCCTGGTCCTGGAAAGACTGGATGTAGGGGAACGCCAGGACAGAGTAATGAGAGGGGGTTGAACAGAGAAAAGAGGGAGGGAAGGGGGCTTATGGGACTTTCGGGGAGGGAGGAAACGGGAAAGGGGAAGTGATTTGGAATGTAAATTAAAAAAAAATAAAATTAAATTAAATTAAAAAAAAATAAGGAAATTAAAAAAAAAAAAAGAAAAGCATTACTAAATTGAAAGAGGAGTCACAAACATTTTCTGATAAAATCAAAGATCCACATGAAAAACATCTCTGTTAGACTATGTTTTTTGTTGGGGAATTGAGTCTATTGATGTTATAAGATATTAAGGAATAGTGGTTGTTGCTTCCTGTTATTTCTGATGTTCTTTTTATGTTTGTGTGGTTCCTTTCTTTTGGGTTTGTTGGAAAAAGATTACTTTCTTGCTTTTTCTTTTCTTTTTTTTAATTTATTTTATTTTATTTTTTTTTAAATTTACATTCCAAATCATTTCCCCTTTCCCGTTTCCTCCCTCCCCGAAAGTCCCATAAGCCCCCTTCCCTCCCTCTTTTCTCCATTCAACCCCCTCTCGTTACTCTGTCCTGGTGTTCCCCTACATCCAGTCTTTCCAGGACCAGGGGTCTCTCCTTCCATCTTCTTAGAAATCTATTGATATGCGGATTGTGTCTAGGGTATTCCGAGATTCTGGGTCAATATCCCCTTATCAGTGACTGCATACCATGTGTGTTCTTTTGTGATTGGGTTACCTCACTAAGGATGATATTTTCAAGATCTGACCATTTGCCTAGGAATTTCGTGAATTCATTGTTTTTAATTGCAGAGTAGTATTCCATTGTGTAGATATACCACATCTTTTCCCTCCTCATGTTGGAGTTTTCCATCTATTATCCTTTGTAGGGCTGGATTTGTGGAAAGATATTGTGTAAATTTGGTTTTATCATGGAATATCTTGGTTTCTCCATCTATGGTAATTGAGAGTTTTTCTGGGTATAGTAGTTTGGGCTGGCATTTGTGTTCTCTTAGGATCTGTATGAGATCTGCCCAGTATCTTCTAGTTTTCATCGTCTCAGGTGAGAAGTCTGGTGTGATTCTGATAGGTCTGCCTTTATAAGTTACTTGACTTTTTCCCTTACTGCTTTTAATATTCTTTCTTTGTTTGGTGCATTTGGTGTTTTGATTATTATGTGCCGGGAGGACTTTCTGGTCTGGTCCAGTCTGTTTGGAGCTCTGTAGGCTTTTTCTATGCTCATGGGCATCTCTTTCTTTAGGTTAGGGAAGTTTTCTTCTATAATTTTGTTGAAGATATTTACTGGCCTTCTAAGTTAGAAATCTTCGCTCTCTTCTATACCTATAATCCTTAGGTTTGGTCTTCTCATTGTGTCCTGGATGTCCTGGATGTTTTGGCTCAGGAGCTTTTTGCATTTTGCATTTTCTTTGACTGTTGAGTCAATGTTTTCTATGTTATCTTCAGTCCCTGAGATTCTTCTATCTCTTGTATTCTGTTGTTGATGCTTGCATCTATGACTCCTGAATTCTTTCCAAGATTTTCTATCTCCAGAGATGTCTCACTTTGTGATTTCTTTATTGCTTCTACTTCCATTTTTAGATCCTGGATGGTTTTGTTCAGTTCCTTCACTTGTTTGTTTGTGTTTCCCTGTAATTCTTTAAGGGATTTTTGTGTTTCCTCTTTAAGGGCCTCTACCTGTTCACCCAAGCTCCCCTGTATTTCTTTCAGGGATTTTTGTGTTTTCTCTTTAAGGGCCTTTATCATTTGACCCATGCTCTCCTGTATGTCTTTAAGGGAGTTATTTATGTCCTTCTTGATGTCCTCTAACAGAATCGTGAGAAGAGACTTTAAATCCAACTCTTGCTTTTCCATTGTGTTGGGGTATCCGGGCTTTGCTGTGGTCGGAGAACTGGGCTCTGATGTTGCCAAGTAGCCTTGGTTTCTGTTGGTAGGGTTCTTGCTCTTGCCTTTCACCATCTGGTTATTTCTGGTGTTAGTTGGTCTTCTTGTCTCTGGCTGGAGCTTGCCCCTCCTATGGGCCTGTAAACCTGTGTCTGTACTCTTGGGAGACAACTCTCTGGCAGGGTCTGTGCACAGAAGGCTGTGGAGCTGCCTGGTGGTTCCCTGCTGCAAATTTTGGCTGGAAGGGAAGACTCCTGTCCCAGCTGCTCCACTGATCGTATGCCCTTTGTGCTCCTAGCTGTAGCCCTCCAGAGAGAAGGTGGAGATCTCACCTCTGCACTCAGAGGTGAAGTCACTGCTGGGAGATCACTCTCTTCTGGTGGACTAAGCACAGAAGGCTGTGGAGCTGCCTGGTTCCCTACCGCAAATGGCGACTGGAAGGGAAGCTAGATTTGATTTTTATGAGACTAATAGTACATAATTTTGTGTTTCTCTGTGTTAATGTATCTCATTTTTACTAGAAGTGAAAGCTTTACCCACCAAAATGTCTCACTCTCACAATTAGAGCTGTAGTTGAATCTCAGACTCATTTTACTGCTTCTCAGATGGTGAGTGTTTAACTGGGTACACTAGGAAGTCTCTTAGAATTGTGTGTCCCTTTCTTTTTTTTTATTTGTGATTTCATCCTTGATTTCTCATGATGTATGGCCTTTACTATAACTCCTCCTTTTCCTTTACTCTAGACAATCTGTAACAGTTAATTTCAAAGAAGTAAATATACTAAATTCCATGTAAATCCCAAGAGTTGGAAGAAGAATGCCCTTCAGGACAAATGAGAAAGCCCCTGAGATCACCTGGGAAGGAAAGGGGGGCAGTTGAAGTAATCCCTGAGAGGAAGCATACACTTAAGAGAAGGTCACATGTTAAACATTTCAGCAAAAGTCCTAGGGAAAAAGTCTCTGGAGTCTTCAGAAGTAAAGTGAGGCGAATACAGATGTATCCATTCCCCTTTGTGAGTTTTCCTCACAGAGCTGTTGAGGAGATGCCTGATGCGGAGGTAAGTTGAGGTTCCACTGTGCTCATTGCTTTCTCCATTACATTTCCACAGTACTCCATTCCTAATATCTAGGACAGCTACCCTGTATCTAAGAGATACATGAGTGGTCCATATTATAATGAGCTCAGGGAGATATAGGGTGCCTTTTTCTTAATAAACCTAATTATTTGGTGTTTCTCAGGGAAGAGTTAAAGGAGGTGGGGAAGGATAGCTTAGTGTAAGAGTTTCAAATGTAGCACAAGCACACACTCTTACTTCCAACATGGAAGATGTCAGAGTAGGCAGCTCAGTGTGACTGCAAGGCCAGTATGCACAGTAAGTTCTGGGCCAGAAGGGGCTGTGTAGTGAGACTCTGTCTCAAAAGCAAGCAAGCAAGCAAGCATCCAAGTGGACAAAGACCCGAAATGTTTAACTGTAAATATAGGACAAATATTCACTGGATGAAAAGAATTTGAACTCCACCTGAGCCACAATTATAAAACAAAGAGTGAATATACACAGTTACGGTAAAAAAATGTGTTGTTATCGTGATTATTAGAGCATCATTCAGAAACAATCTCATTTTCCAGGAGTTGTCCAGTGGACTATTCCCCTCCTCAGGCTACCTGGAAAGACAATGTGCTGAGTGAGCATTCTGGAAAGAAGGATTTTAAATCAAGCTATCGTACTTGCACTGGTAGGTTTGTTTTTTGAGAAAGAATTAAAAGTTTGGTCTATATGGAGTGCAGGAGGATCTTCAGAACTACTAGAAGATGGGGTTATGAAATTTTGCTGAGCCAGTCTATTCCATTTATATGAAAAACTTATTCAGTTGAGTATTGTCTTTTGTCATTCTATTACCTATCTACTTTTTCCCCAAAGGCTTCCAGAAAAAAAGACAATGTTACTATTGATAAACCCCTTATAGGGCGCAGCAGAAGGAAGAATAAATTGCATTGTGTTGTCAGTGTATATGGGACATGTCCTTGCCATTATTCACATTAAACAAGTATGATCTGTTTCTCAGAACAAAAATCAGGAAAACTCAGTTCTCATGATTCCTAGTTCTTGGTTTAAAAAGATATAATTCCTTCATCTGTCATTTGTAGGTGAGAAAGAGATTGATTTATCCTTTACAAATAAATATCTGGAGTTCATTTACTTCAAGGAAGATGGTAAAGCACGTCTTTTGAAGTAACTAATGATTAAAATGGTGGACATTGAACCCTGGATGCTAAACCTTTTCACATTTCCTTGAACATCATGAGCAGGGGCTAGCGAGACTGCTCAGTGGTTAAGAGCAGTGACAATACTTTCAGCGGACCTAGATTGAGTTCCAGCACCCATACTATCTGTCCTAGGAATCCAAAGCCCCCTTCTGCCCTCCCCAAGCCTCAGGCACACAGGTGGTACACAAACATACATGTAGGCAAAATGCCCATTCTCATCAAATCAAATCAACAACAACAACAACAATAACAACAACAACAACTTAAACAAGCACAAATAAGAGACTAAAGGTAGTATAACCCAAATCTTTGTTCTCAGGGATCACAAATGATTCTTTCTTTGAATCTATTTTGTTTGCAACCTTGCAAAGTTCTTTTTCTTACATATCAGGTGACACTCCAATACCCCAAATAAGAGATCTAAAATTAACAAAAATCTCAATATATATATATATACATATGAACTATAGTTTTTGTTAACTCTGTTTTAAAAGATTTTTTTTTAAAGTTGTGTGTATGTGGCAAGAAGAGAGGCAGGCATGTAATTGCAGGTGCCTGTGGGTGCCAGAGGCACCAGGTACTTCTAGAACTAGAGTTACAGGTACTTGTGAGCTCTACAACATGAGTGCTTAGAACTGAACTCAGGTCTTCTACAAGAGCAATATGTGCTCCTAACCATTGAAAAATGAAGCTTACAGATGCAAGAGGAAGAACACTCAATCAGCAAATTTCTTAGATAGTGAAGGATGAGAAATACATGCAGATAAGAGGGGGCTAGAAGGTGAAACACTTTTCAAGCCCAGGGCCTAGGGGCTTTTATGTCATCAAAGATGAATAGTATGGTGAAGACATAAAGGCACAAGATGACTCCTTTCTTCCTGGCTCTAGACTTGGAAATGGATTGATGCATTTACTGAAAGGCCATAGACTCTATCAATGCTATAGCATAGAGACTAGTGTTGGGAAATCATAATGTAGGGCTATTTGGGGCATTTTGTGTCTACGTGGTCAGTGTTCTTTACCATAACTATCTCTAATTACCTAGATCCATTTTGACTCCTGTCTCAGGAGGACCAAGAAGGAGAAAAGAAAGAGGTTATATCATTGGTATAGAAACACACTCAATCCAAACTAAGATAGGATTGGTTCCATCTGCTCTCAGAATATTCTTGTCTTTCCTTGTAGAACTTAAGTTTGACACTCATAAAGACCTTCAGATATGTTGAAAGTAAGGAAATTGGAGCTAAACTCATGTCTTTTTTCCCTCTCAGATATTTAAATGCCATGAACAGATCAGCAGCACATGTAACTGAATTTGTTCTCTTGGGATTCCCTGGTTCCTGGAAGATACAAATTTTCCTCTTCGTGTTGTTTTTGGTGTTTTATGTCTTGACCTTGTTGGGAAATGGAGCCATCATCTGTGCAGTAAGATGTGACTCACGTCTACATACCCCCATGTACTTTCTCCTGGGACATTTTGCCTTTCTTGAAATCTGGTATGTTTCCTCCACTACTCCTAACACATTAGCCAACATTCTGTCTAAGACCAAGGCCATCTCATTTTCAGGATGCTTCCTGCAGTTTTATTTCTTCTTTTCTCTGGGTACAACTGAATGTTTCCTTCTGTCAGTAATGGCTTATGATAGGTATCTGGCCATTTGTCGCCCTTTACATTATCCTGTCATCATGACTAGGAGGCTCTGTTGCATTCTGGTATCTTCATGCTGGCTCATTGGATTTCTTGGGTACTCAATCCCTGTCTTCTCCATCTCCCAACTTCCCTTCTGTGGTTCTAATGTCATTGATCACTTCCTCTGTGACATGGAGCCATTGATGGCTTTGTCCTGTGGCCCAGCTCCTATTACCAAATTTGTTTTGTATGTCCAAAATTCACTTTCCCTGTTTTTCACTATAGCATACATTCTTCGGTCCTATATTTTGTTGCTCAGGGCTGTTTTTCAGGTTCCTTCTGCAGCTGGTCGGCGAAAGGCCTTCTCTACCTGTGGGTCTCATTTAGTTGTGGTGTCACTGTTCTATGGGACAGTAATGATAATGTACGTGAGTCCTACATATGGCATTTCAAGTTTGATGCAGAAGATCCTTACACTTGTATACTCTGTAATGACGCCTCTCTTGAATCCTCTGATTTATAGCCTTCGTAACAAGGACATGAAACTTGCTCTGAGGAAAGTTTTGTTAGGATTGAGAATTGTCAGAACCATATGAGTCAAAGTTGTGCCATATTTACATGTTGTAATAAAGAACAAACTGGAGATGTATCAAAATGTATCAATTCTTTCAGTTGTCTTTACTCTTCATTCTATTTTTTTGAGAAAGGGTCTCATGTAGCTCTGGCTAGTCTCAAACTCACTCTCTAGCCAAGGCTGAACTTGAAAAGATTTGATTCCTCTGCCTCCATATTCCAAGTACTAGGTTTACTGCTGTATACCACCATTCCAATCTTTGAACTTGTTTTCCACATCAAGTGTTATTTTTTAAAAGCCTAAATAAAACATGTTTCGTATGTAAGATTGTCTCCTACTCAGGTACCCATGTTTTTTCATTGTAAGCCTCCATCATTGTGATAGGACAACTTTGTTTATAGTTGTGTTTATATTAGTATTTGCAAGAGAAGAACTAAAAATAGCCTTGCAGTTCCAACTCAGACATTATGCATGCTGGAAATAAAAAAAAGATTTGATTCAATTCAATTCTCAGAAGTGGAAAAAGAGAAATGATTTAGAATCTAGAATAAAGAAGAAAGAAGTGAAGCCCTGTACAAGAATATGGACTAATCTTCAGAGAACTACTAGAACTATTTCAGTTGCTGGTGAGAGGCTTAGTGGGCATAGTGTCTTGCCACAAAGCCTAATGTCCTGATTTCAATCCATAGGGCCCATGCAGTAGAGAGGAGAAACCTACTCCTACAAGTTGTCTTTTCTCTTCCATATGGGTGCAGTTGTTTATACTCCTCCAACATAATTAACTAGACAGTATAATTTAAAAATCGATTTCCAATATAGAAAGTGTACTTCTTTTTTTTCCATGATAATCTTTATTTTTTTTTATTTTCTAAGTTTTTTTATTTACCTTCCAAATCATTTCCCCTTTCTCGTTTCCTCCCTCCCTGAAAGTCCCATAAGTCCCCTTCCCTCCCTCTGTCCCCCATTCAACCCCCTCTCACTTCTCTGTCTTGGCATTCCCCTACATTCAGTCTTTCCAGGACCAGGGGTCTCTCCTTCCATCTTTTTGGAAATCTATTGATATGCGAATTGTGTCTAGGGTATTCCGAGATTCTGGGTTAATATCCCCTTATCAGTGACTGCATACCATGTGTGTTCTTTTGTGATTGGGTCACCTCACTAAGGATGATATTTTCAAGTTCTGACCATTTGCCTAGGAATTTCGTGAATTCATTGTTTTTAATTGCAGAGTAGTATTCCATTGTGTAAATATACCACATCTTCTGAATCCATTCCTCCGTTGAGTGATATCTGGGTTCTTTCCAGCTTCTGGCTATTATAAATAAGGCTGCTATGAACATAGTGGAGCATGTGTCCTTATTGCATGCAGGGGAAACCTCTGGGTATATGCTCAGGAGTGGTATATCCGGATCCTCTGGGAGTGTCATGCCCAGTTTTCTGAGGAACCGCCAGACAGCTTTCCAGAGTGGTTGTACCAGCTTGCAATCCCACCAGCAGTGGAGGTCAACATGCAGAAGAATGCAAATTGACCCATTCTTATCTTCTTGCACTAAGCTCAATTCCAAGTGAATCAAAGACCTCCACATAAAACCAGACACACTGAAACTAATAGAAAGGAAACTAGGGAAGAACCTTGAACATATGGGCACAGGGGAGAATTTCCTGAACAGAACTCTAATACCTTATGCTCTAAGATCAAGAATTGACAAATGGGACCTCATAAAATTACAAAATTTCTGTAAGGCAAAAGACACTGTCAAAAGGACAAAGCGGCAACCAACTAACTGGGAAATAATCTTTACCAACCCTACATGCGACAGAGGGCTAATATCCAATATATACAAAGAACTCAAGAAGTTAGACTCCAGAGAGCCAAGTAACCCTATTAAAAATGGGGTACAGAGCTTTCTCACCTAAAGAATATGTAATGGCTGAGAAGCACCTAAAGAGATATTCATTATCTTTAGTCATTAGGGAACTGCAAATAAAAACAACCCTGAGATTCCATCTCACACCAGTCAGAATGGCTAAGATCAAAAACACAGGAGACAGCAGTTGTTGGTGAGGATGTGGAGAAAGAGGAACACTCCTCCAGTGCTGGTGGGAAAGTGTACTTCTTAACACTGACTTAAAAAGAAATTTCTAAAAAACATTAAGGAATCTGACATTCATAAAGTGTCAAGGACCCAAGGTGCTGAAGGGGTTTACAGCCCCATAGGAGGAACAACATGAACCAACCAGTACCCCCAGAGCTCCCAGGGACTTAACATCAACCAAAGAGTACACATGGAGGGAACCATGTCTCCAGTCACATGGGTAGCAGAGGATGGCCCGGTCGGACGTCAATGAGGGGACAGACCCTTAGACCCATTAAGGCTCATTTCCCCAGTGTAGGGGAATGCCAGGTCAGGGAAGCTGGAGTGGGTAGTTTAGTGAGCAGGGGGAGAGGGGATGGGATAGGGGGTTTTCAGAGGGGAAACGAGGAAAAGGGATAGCATTTGAAATGTAAATAAACAAAATATCTAATAAAAGTGTAAAAACAAAAAAGAAACACTAAAGCAAAGCAAACATTGGTAGGTTCATAAAGCTTTGCTTTCATTTTATTTTTCTTAAAATGCTTAAATAAACTTTTTTTTTTTTTGGTTTTTCAAGACAGGGTTTCTCTGTACAGCCCTGGCTGTCCTGGAACTCACTTTGTAGACCAGGCTGGCCTCGAACTCAGAAATCCTCCTGCCTCTGCCTCCCAAGTGCTGGGATTAAAGGCGTGCGCGACCACCGCCCGGCTTAAATAAACTTTTAATTAAAATGTAATGACACCACTTTCTCCCTTCTCTTTAAGCTTCTGTCTCTTTTTGTTTGTTTTAGAAATTTACTTCTCATAGATTTTTTTTAACAAAATGTAGTGTGCTTATAATTCAAAAGTTTTCTTGAATTTGTTTTCTCTCTGGCTAGAATCATCTTATAAAGCTTGGTGTTGTAAAGTTGTTTCAGCTTGTTTACTTGCAGCTCAACAGTTCCTAAGGATTGTAATTACCAGTCACTTTGTTTAGAATAAAAGCCATGTATGTGGGATTACCCTCAAGAACAAGTTTGTGTTATTTCTGTACCTGATTTGTGTGGTTATGGCTTAAGGGACTTGTTGGTCAAGTTATCTGTTCTAATGTGGTTGTTGTGTTTTACTATTTAAGTCCATATTTAAATAGACACCTAGAATGAATCTTATAATCTAGGAGTTAACAGATTAAGAGAGTGGGACTTTGGGCAAGATCTCACCCAGCTAAGTTTAGGTCTAGGCATGGTGGTACACACCTTTAATCCCAGGACACAAAGTCATATAGATCTCTGAGTTCAAGGTCAATTTACAGAGCAAGTTCCAGGATAGACAAGTTTATGAAGTGAGGGAGTTGGAAAACAGAAAGTTGGTAATAGAATAAGGGGGGGTCATGTTCGAGCTCCAGGAAGCAGCAGAACTTGGCAGCCTTAGCCATATGGCCTTGGCTTTAGAGTCAAGAAGAGAAGAGACTACCCGGACAATTGATGCTGGTTATCTGGAGCTAAGGAATTAGCAGTGATTAAGAGGAGACCAGCATTACTAAAGTGAAATCTCCTGGGAAGTGTTTTCTGAGAGCACAAAGAAACTATGTTCTAGAGATAGCCAAGGTTGCATTTAATGCTGCACCTGTACTTGGTAATGTGTAAGAATCACATAGTTGGTACTGGTTTTGAAGGTATGAAGGAGTCGTGGGGAGCAGATGAAGCTTGACACTGTGAGAGGCCATGGAAGGCCATTATTGAAGGTGCAGCCTCAGTTGCAGTTGATGGCCCAGGATGACGAGATTATGCAAAGAAGTTGAGGTGTGGCACCATGAAGAGAGCCTATGAGAGGGTATTGGTGAAGACTAGTTGCAGTTGAAGACACCAGTGTATTGGAGATGCCAGTACCATGGGATGATCACTAAGAATAGAAACAACAATGGAGTGAAGTCAACCAGAGCCTATATTGGTACAGAGGGAAGAGCTAGAGAAATGATGCAAGCCCTTTGGGTGAACCCAGAAGATCATTTGTCGATACTAGACATTGGAACAAGACTAGACATTGACCTCATTTGTGAGCCCAAATGACCAACCAGGAGCTTACACCATAGAAATCACATTAGTGTCTTTAATACAAACTTGAATTTGAGCATACTCACTGGTGACCCATGGGATAGTTTGTTGAAGCAGTCCTGAACTCTCATCGGGACAAAGTTTTATAGAGAATGGGAACAATGAGAGGGTGTCTGTCTTAGGGTTTCTATTCCTGCACAAACATGACCAAGAAGCAAGTTGGGAGGAAATTGTTTATTCAGCTCACACCTCCCACATTGTTGATCACCATAGGAAATCAGGACTGGAACTCAAGCAGGAGCTGATGCAGAGGCCATGGAGGGATGTTTCTTACTGGCTTGCTCAGCCTGCTCTCTCATAGAACCCAAGAATACCAGCCCAGAGATGGTACCACCCACAAGAGGCCCTCCCCCTTGATCACTAATTGAGAAAATGCACCACAGCTAGATCTCATGGAGGCACTTCCCCAACTGAAGCTCCTTTCTCTGTGATGACTCCAGCCTGTGTCAAGTTGACACACAAATCCAGCCAGTACAGTATCCATCCTGGGAAACATCTAATTGAATGACTATTATAAACTGACAGGTGGGTGCTCTGAAGCAAGACCATGTACTATCACAAATGGTTTGATAGTACATCTGAACCAGTCAGACTAATCTTTGATTGGCTGTTGCTAGGAAGTAGCTACGGAGTAAGTCTGGCTAAGGACAAGTCATAGATTCCTTCCTGCTACTTTTGTACAGCTTGGGTTCATCTGTGGGTCTTCTCAGGCTTTTATTTTCTTTTAAGATGGAGGCTGGTTCCAAGATAAAGTAGGTTTGGCCTCTCAGAAGCTGTGAATCTGGAGTTGACTTGGAGACCCCAAGATGTTAAAGATGCCAAAACTGTGGCATACCTGTCAAGGAAAGCTCTTAACAAGGAGTGGAACAAGCTCAGGAGAAGGAAGTTTGTTGTAGTCAGCAGAGATGAAAAAAGGTGTTGGAGATCTGAAGACTTCTATGATACCATGCATGGAGATACAGAGTTTGGAGTTTGCCCAGTGGTTTCCTGTCTTGCTTTGGGGATTACAGTTAAGTGATTGGATAAATCTCTGAAGATACTTTTTTTTTTTACTTTTAATATTGTTGAGACTTCTATAGACTATGGGGACTTTGGAAGTTGGACTAAGTGTACTATGGTTATACTATGGTTAGGTATGACCCCGTAGACTTATATGTTTGAACAAGTTTAAGGGGTCAAGGAATGGAATGTTGTGGTTTGAATATGCTTGGCCCAGGGAATGGCACTATTTGGAGGTGTGACTGGATTTGGTGTGGCCTTATGGAGTAGGTGTGTCACTGTGGGTGTGGGCTTTACTAGCCTCATCCTAGCTGCTGGGAAGCCAGTCTTCTCCTGTTTGCCTTCAGATGAAAATTTATAACTCTCAGCTCTACCTGCACCATGCCTGCCTGGACACTGCCATAGTCCTGCCTTGGTGATAATGGACTGAACCTATTAACCTGAAAGCCAGCCCCAATTAAATGTTGTCCTTTATAAGATTTGCCTTGGTTATGGTATCTGTTCACAGCAGTAAAGCCCTACCTGAGACCCCCATCTGTCTCTTACAATCCCCTATGTCTCTTACAATCTTTTTGCCTCCTATCAGCATTAATTCCCTGAGTTCCAAGAGGAGGGATTTGATGAGGACTTCCCAGTATCTTATGTTTGAATACATTTTTCTGCAGTTGGTGTAACTGTTTGGGACAGATTAGGAGGTGTTGACATTTTGGAGAATGTGTGTCACTGGGGTATGCATGACTTTGAGGTTTTGAAAGACTTAAGATATTCCTAGTATTCTTTATGCCTCCTGTTTATAGGTTGAGATGTAGGCTCTTAGGTATTGTGGTTTGAATATACTTGGTCCATTGGAAGTGGTACTATTAGGAGGTGTGGTATTATTGGAGGAAGTGTGGCCTTGTTAGAGGAAATGTATCAATGTGGGGCTGGACTTTGAGGCTCCTCCCAATGTGGAAGAGTCTTCTCCTGACTGTTTATGGAAGTAAGTCTCCTTCTGCCTGCCTTTGAATCAAGAAGTAGAACTCTCAGCTCCTCCAGCACCATGTCTGCCTGCACACAGCCATGCTTTCCACTATGATGATAAAGGACTGAACCTCTGAAACTGTAAGTGAACCCCAGTTAAATGTTTGCCTTTATAAGAGTCTCCTTAGACACGGTGTCTCTTCATAGCAAGGGAACCCTAAATAAGACAGCTGTTCCTGCAACCGTGCCTTAGCACTGTCAACATAGACTCTAATCCTGTGGAGCCATACGACAAATTAAACTCTTACTTTTATATGTTGCTATGGTCATGGCATTTCTTTCTCAGCAATAGAAAAGTAACCAATAAAAAAAAATCCTAATGAATAAAAAAAAATCAAATAATTCTTTATATTTTGTCTGATCTTAACAAAATAAGGCTATATACAGTTAAGAGAAGGTCACATGTAAAAAATCTCAGCAAAAGTCCTAGGGAACAAGTCTCTTGAGTCTGTGGAAGTGAAGTGAGGTCAGCACAGAGATGTATTCATTCCCCTTTCTAAGTTTTCCTCACAGAGTCATTGAGGAGATGCCTGATACTGAGGTAAGGTAAGGTTCTACTTGTGCTCATTGCTTTCTCCAGTAAAGTTCCACTGTGCTCTATTCCTTACATCTAGGAAATCTATCCTGCATGTAAGAGAAATAGATGAGTGGTCCAGATTATAACCGGTTCAGGGAAATTATAGGGTGCCTTTTACTTAATAAATCTAATTATTTAAGGTTTCTCAGGAAGGAGATAAAGGATGGGGGGGGGGGAAAGAATAGCTTAGTGTAAAAGTTCCAAATGTGGAACAGGCACACACTCTTAATTCCAACATATAAGATGTAAGAGCAGGCAGCTCACTGTGAAAGTAAGGCCAGTATGCATAGCACGTTCTGAGTCAGAGGAGGCTGTGTAGTAAGATTCTGTCACAAAAGCAAGCAAGCAAGAAAACAAGCACGCAAGTAACCATCCAATCATCCAAACAACCAGACAAAGCCCCCAAACTTTCAGTCATGAATACAGGAGAAATATTCATCGGGTGAAAAAAATTTGAACTCTCCATGAGCCACAGTTATAAAATGAACAGGGAGTATAGACAATTACAATAAAAATATGTTATTATTGTGATTACTAGAGCATCATTCAGAAACAATCTCATTTCCTAGGAGTTGTCCAGTGGAATATTTCTTTTCTCAGCCTACCTGGAAAGACAATGTGCTGAGTGAGCATCCTGGGAAAAGGATTTTTAATGAAGCTATCACACTTGAACTGGTAGGTTTCATAATTGGTTTACTTCCTTCTACTGAAACTGAATGTATAAAGAAGGTGATCTCCTATTATTAAAGATGAAAAATTGCTTTACACATTCCAAATGCATTAGAAACAGCATGAAGTGGTACAACTTCACTCTATTAACCTATACTTGAAAGTACCTTCAGGAAACCTAGCCACTGCGGTAGAAGTTAACCACTGAGTTGTCATTTATACCTCTTGGGAGAGAGAAAATCAGTTTCCACTAATAGAGGACATTGGATATTTGAACTACTCCAGATCATGCCTTATGTTCAGGAATAGTTGTCCAACATATAATGAACTCCACAGTATTTTTGTGTGCTTTTATTTGGTAACAATTTGAAATTTTCTTTTTGAGTGTGGTTTTATTTTGTTCTTTGTTTTGGGAGGTTTCATTTTTGTATTAGATGTTTGATTTTTTTGGAAAGAACTAAAAGTTGGGTGGATATGAAGTGCAGGACGATCTGGAAGGACTTGGGAGAGAGAAAGAATATGATCAGAATATATTTAAGTTTAAACTTTGTTTTAAATAAAAATACAATATAAGACAAAAGTAACTTTAGAACTTCAAGAATACGGGACTATGAGAATTTGCTGAGCTAGTCTATTCCATTCATATAAAAATTGATCACTCTTTTTTTAGTTAAGCATTCTCTCTTTGACATTCTATTACCTATCTACATTTTCCCCAAATGCTTCCAGAAAAAAAAATAATGCTGTTGTTTGTAAGTCTCTTATAGGGCACAGCAGTAGGACAAATTACAAGGTGCTGTCAGTGCATGCTGCAAGACAAGAGGTAGGTATGGGAGTGCAGGTGCTTGTGGATGCTAGAAGCTCCTGATACCTCTGGAACTAATTTTCAGGTTCTTGTGAGCTGCACAACTTGGGTGCTGGGAGCTGAACTTAGGTCTTCTACAACAGCAATATGTGCTCCTCACTATTGAGTGCCTCTCAAGCATTTTTAAGACTTTTCATCATATCATTTAAATATTAACTCATTCTAAGACTACTACTGCATAAATATGTATAGTTGCACATTTTGTTTGTTCAATTATTAAGTACATCTTTCCATTGATACATACTTTTCCGTCTAAATATTTGAAAATGGCCTTTCACTTTCCCCACAAAATTAATTCCACCAGATAAAATGGGAGAAAATCTACTTTTCTTTCATCTGATATCCCTTTATAAATTTACCTTCATTTCCTTCACCCTTAAAATTCCCCAAGGAGTAGCTGAAAAACACTGCTCTTCCAGAGTTCCCAGATTTGATCCACCTCTGATCACGTCCCAGGGACCTTCACAAACTCACATAGGGACATATATATGAGTAAAAGTAAATTTATCTATCTATCTATCTATCTATCTATCTATCTATCTATCTATCTATCTATCTATCTATCATCTATCTAAGAATAAAAATAAATCTCAGAAAGAGAAAAATAGGACAATCTCAATTTTTGCATTTCATCTAGGCAGGACTGTGCATATTATACTTAATATATAAAAACAAAAAGTTAATTTTTTTGTATACTAGCTAGACAGTATGGTATAGAAAAGCTTTAGGAGAGAGGGCAGTAACAGATTCAAAAGTAACAAAAGTAATGTTTATAGCATGGAAAATGTGTTGGGATGAAGGACTCTCTGTTTTTGAATAGTATTTTTATTATTCAGGTGAGTTTCTTTGTATGGGCTCCTGGCATACAATTTGTTCTTTGTGAAGGAAGGCAGTGGGGGTTGGCCAAAGCTTCTGTGCATGTAGTTTCCAGTTTTATGATTTCTGCTATGTAAATAAATGATATGCAAATATGGATAGTGGTGGCTGATCAAAGTTCAGTCTTTGTCAAAGGTTCCAGCCACTGGGAGTTTGTGATTTCTGATCCATCTTTGTGAAAAATACCACGGTGGAGTCTAGCTTGCTTTTCTGTGTGTTAAAAAGAGGTTAGGATAGCAGCTGTAATCATCAAGACTTTCCTCTGACCTCAGAGAAGCAGAGTTAGAAGTAGCTGGGTTATGAAATGGCATCTCTAGCAGGTCAATGGTTTGTGAGGAAGCAACATGGGTAGCCTAGAGGCTGGAGGGATAGAACATAGGCTCTCTGTCTGGTAAGCTAAAAGATGTTTTCACAAATATATATATATATATATATATATATATATATGAAGATAGGCTACCGGTTTTATAGGTTTGTGAATTAAAATGCGAGAGATGGCTCAGCAGGCAAGAGTAGTTTTCGCTCTTGCAGGGTACCTGGGTTCAATTTCTAGGACCCACATAGTGGTTCACAACTATCTGCAACTCCAGTTAGAGTGGACCCTCTTCCTGACCTTTTGAGCACACACTGTGTACATACAGACATTTAGGCAAAACACTCACACATAAAAGAAAATAAACAAATTCTTAGAAAGAAAAAGTTAAAAGATAGAGATAGATATGGGTGGGGGGAAGAGCGAAAGAGAGAGGAAAAGAACATTTCCAACCAAAGATAAAACTTCATAAGCAGGCAGTTCATTCTGAAACAGTCCTTTCCAGCTATTTAGGAAATGAGACAATAGGTGCAGCTCAGGTTATGTCATACCATTGGAGGCTCAAGACATAACCCTATCTAGTGTCTAAGTAAAGGTGAGCCAATCTAGAGGAATCCAACAAAACCAGGGCCAGAGTGGTGGAGATTAGGGCTTTCTTTTTAAAAGTAAGAATGTTCTCTGGCAGGAATTAGGGGCTCTAATAGTTTTTGGGAAACTTCTGAGACCATTTTATACAAGAGGCTAGTTAAAGGAACAACATTCGATGACCACAGGTAGGAAAAGTTATGTAGGATCAAAGAACAGATACGTATGTCCTTTGCAAGGGGAGCAGAGTGTCTGTGATGGCTTATTTTCCTTTGGAGGTTAGAGTCTATGGGTAAGGGATTCTAGAGTCCCAAGTATATTCCCTCTGTTTTAAAAACTGCCAACCTGAAGTGGATCAAAGACATTAATTTAAGTCTTACTGGGTACACAGATTACTCTCGGTGCAGGCCCTATGCCCAACAGTAAATAACCAACCAAATGCCAAACCGCATGGCATTTTTTGGAGATTCATTGTCTTTGGTGATTAGTCAGGGTATTTTTTATTTGTTTTGTTTTCTTTCTTTTTTTTAAACCTTCCTGTCTTTTTTTTTTTTTTGGTTTTTTGAGGCAGGGTTTCTCTGTGTAGCCCTGGCTATCCTGGAACTCACTCTGTAGACCAGGCTAGCCTCGAACTCAGAAATCCGCCTGCCTCTGCCTCCCAAGCGCTGGGATTAAAGGCGTGTGCCACCACCGCCCAAAACCTTCCTGTCTTTCCTTTGTGTATGTATTATGGTTTCTGTTTTTATGTTTGTATGGGATTCCTGTCTATGTGAATATGTGTGTCTTTACTTTATCTGTGTTTCTTGGGCTTTGGATATTTTTATTCTGTTTGCTTTGTCCTATTCTAGTCTTTTTTTTGATTTAACTTATTTTGTTTATAATATTTTTAGATGACCACTTATTTTCTAATGAGAGATAAAGAAATGGAGTATATTTGGATGGGTGGAGAATTGGTTATCTAGGAAAATCTGGAAGTGGGAAACCACATTTAGAATATTTCATATGAAAAATAATATATTCTCAATAAATGAAAAAATTCAGTACTCTGGAGAGGTTGGAATGTTGCAAATACAGAGGCTAATTTGCTTATCTTGAGCTAAGTTATGGTCTTCTAGAACAGCTATTCCTTGTCTCCTGTATTAGAACTAAGATCTGTGGCAATAAGTAAAAACCTTTTAGAATCTATTCACTTAATCAGGTAACTATCTTCTACCAATCCAACAGCTCAGAATGATATCAGACAGCATCTTGATCTTATAGGAAATCTTCCCCCTTCTCACTGTACTTGTCTCTCTGATGCACACACTAATGTATCTTAACATTGCCTTGATTTATAATTTCTCTCTTCTGAAGAAAAGAAAAAAAGCATGTGAAATTGCTTCCACATTGTAACATGTAATTTGGCATAATATATATCTGTGGTGTCAGGCCATGGTCACTCAAATTAGCTCTAGAATAAACTGCCTCTTATTCCTTTAAAATTAAAACCACAATCACTGAAACTGCTAGAGAAAAGCATAGGGAAGACTCTTTGAGGTGTTGGGGTGGGCAAGAGCTTTCTGATCAGAATTTTAGTGGCACAGATACCAGCCCCATGTATCAACAAGTAAGACCACATGCGGTCAAAAATTTTCTGCACAGCAACAGAAATTGTCATCAAAGCAAACAGATAGTTCATAGCATGGAGGTAAATCTTTACCAGTATTCTTCAAACAGATGACTAATATCCAGAATTTCAAAGAACTGCAGAAATGAAAACAAATGAAATAAAATTACTAATGTACAAATGGAACTACAAAACTGACAGTTTTCAAAAGAAGAAACACAAAAGTCCAGTAACTATTTATTATTTTAAAAAGTGTCCAGTATCCCTAGTCATCAGGGAAATTCAAATTAAAACACTTTGATATAGTAGTCCACCCTGGTTGGAAGCTATTGTCAAAATATTTCGCCAAAGATTTTGGAGAAAATGTGGGGAAAGAGGAGTGCTTATTCACTGCTGGTGGGGGTGCGAATTAATACTGTGTATTATGCAACTTAGCCTGGATGCGCCTCAAAAAATTCAAAATGCAAAAAAAAAAATTCAAAATGCAACAACCACCATGTGAACTGGCTGTTCTACTCCTGGGCATATGCCTAGATAGCTCCATACCCTACAACAAAGATGTTTTCCCATCTCTTTTGTTGGTACTCTATTCATTTTATCAATTTTAATGCCCTCAACAGATATATAGATGATGGAATGGTAGTACATATACAGAGTGGAATATTATCCACCTATAAAGAAATATGAAATCATGAAATTTTCAGGTAAATGGATAGACTTCAAAAGTATAATTATTAAATAAGAAGTACATTATTAAATAAGAGAGTATCATATTGTGTAAGGCAACTCAGTCTCATAAAGAAAAATAACCTCAGGTTCTTCCTCATATGTAGATCCTAGCCTAATGTAAGAACACACACACACACACACACACACACACACACACACACACACACACCTGTAAACAACTGTAACTGTGGGTATAGTACAACATTTAGAAGGAGAACAAGATAGGTAATAGTAGATAATAAGAAACGGATATTGACCCAGAATCTCAGAATACCCTAGACACAATCAGCATATCAATAGATTTCTAAAAAGATGGAAGGAGAGACCCCTGGGCCTGGAAAGACTGGATGTAGGGGAACGCCAGGACAGAGTAATGAGAGGGGGTTGAACAGAGAAAAGAGGGAGGGAAGGGGACTTATGGGACTTTCGGGGAGGGAGGAAACGGGAAAGGGGAAGTGATTTGGAATGTAAATTAAAAAAACAAAATAAAAAAAAAAAAAGAAACGATATATGAACTGAGAAAGAGGATATAAAAGTTAATTATATTTCTATGTTCTATTTGTCGTAGTATTCTTTTTTTGTGGTGTATAAGTGTATAAAAATATAATTGATAGTGAAAGTTTGAAACCTTATGTGAATCACAATGGCTTCAAAATGACTATTTTGACTATATGAAGCTCACTGAGATATAAAAAGTTTAGAACAGAGCAAGAATGTCTTTTTGTGGCTACCTTCGTTTATCCTTATGATTTTTTCTGTTAATAATAATAAAGAGATTTAATTTTTTAAAAAATTGTTCCATTGAGGATAATAGTCTTTTTTTTTCTTTTTTGGTTTTTTTCGAGACAGGGTTTCTCTGTATAGCCCTGGCTGTCCTGGAACTCACTTTGTAGACCAGGCTGGCTTCGAACTCAGAAATCCGCCTGCCTCTGCCTCCCAAGTGCTGGGATTAAAGGTGTGTGCCACCACTGCCCAGTGAGGATAATAGTCTTCATCTTATTTTTTTTTTTTTTTGTGCTCAAGAATTAAGCAATGTTGTGAGTGACAGGTAGGCACAGGGAGGAAATGTAAAGAGGGAGGTCATGTTTCTATTGGAGCAGAGTGCTTGGAGAGAGGGAGAACTGTGAGATGTCTAGATCCTATGAATAGGGCATGCCATATACTCCATTTACTATTATCAGGCAAACAAGACAGCTTGAGTCTGGGGTAACAAGGACAGCTTGAGTCTTGTTTGAGAATCAAGTTCCCAGGCTCCTTATCTGTTGCTGGAGAAGGGAAGTGGAATGAATCTCTTCCTATCATGTTAGTCCACAGTTTTACCACAGACAGAAAATGCTCCAGGCACTCACATCCATCCCACCTTATTCAGGCCACCAAGAGAGTAGATGCCTTTGGAGTCTCTGCAGTATGCTTTTTATCCATGAGGAAAGTGCTCAGAGTGGAGACAGCTTCTTTATAGAAAACCTTTTTGAATCTGGGTTCTGGTGTAAGACCTTCAGTCATCCACCAAGATATAGTATCAGCCAGAATCTGTCAGTCCTTGAGCATAACTCCCAACTGTAGATGAATTGGAAAGAGAATGATGTGCAGGAGGTCCACAATTGATCAGAGGTAACCATGAAGATCCACAAGATCAGTCTTAAGGCCAGCTGCTTCACTAGATGCCTTTTAGTGGCATCCGTTCCCATGAGGCATTTGAGGAATGCCATCACAATTTATGAGGATAGAGGAGAAAGAGTTGCTTGACAAAGTTTTTGGTGTAGTTTGTGAAATCATAAATGAGTAGCCCAAACTTTTATCACATTTCATGAACTCAGAATTTTGTCTCAGTAAGAAAAATGAAGCTTACAGATGCAAGAGGAAGAACACTCAATCAGCAAATTTCTTAGTGAAGGATGAGAAATACATGCAGGTGAGAGGGGGCTAGAAGGTGAAAAACTGTTCAAGCACCAGGGCCTAGGGATTTTTATGTCATCAAAGATGAATTGTAGGGTGAAGATGTGAAGACACAAGATGACTCTCTTCTTCCTGGCTCCAGACTTGGAAATGGATTGATGCATTTACTGAAAGGCCATAGACTCTATCAGTGCTATAGCATAGAGACTAGTGTTGGGAAATTGTAATGTAGAGCTATTTGGGACTTTTTGTGTCTAGGTGGTCAGTGTTCTTTACCATAGCTATCTTTATTTACTTCAATCCATTTTGATTCCTGTTTCAGGAGGACCAAGAAGGGGAAAAGAAAGAGGTTATATCATGGGTATAGAAACACACTCAATCCAAACTAAGATAGGATTGGTTCCATCTGCTTTCAGAATATTCTTGTCTTTCCTTGTAGAACTTAAGTTTGACACTCATAAAGACCTCCAGATATGTTGAAAGTAAGGGAATAGGAGTTAAACTCATGTCTTTTTTTCCCCCTCAGATATTTAGATGCCATGAACAGATCAACAACACATGTAACTGAATTTGTTCTCTTGGGATTCCCTGGTTCCTGGAAGATACAAATTTTCCTCTTTGTGTTGTTTTTGGTGTTTTATGTCTTGACCTTGTTGGGAAATGGAGCCATCATCTGTGCAGTAAGATGTGACTCACGTCTACATACCCCCATGTACTTTCTCCTGGGACATTTTGCCTTCCTTGAAATCTGGTATGTTTCCTCCACTACTCCTAACACATTAGCCAACATTCTGTCTAAGACCAAGGCCATCACATTTTCAGGATGCTTCCTGCAGTTTTATTTCTTCTTTTCTCTGGGTACAACTGAATGTTTCCTTCTGTCAGTAATGGCTTATGATAGGTATCTGGCCATTTGTCGCCCTTTACATTATCCTGTCATCATGACTAGGAGGCTCTGTTGCATTCTGGTATCTTCATGTTGGCTCATTGGATTCCTTGGGTACCCAATCCCTGTCTTCTCCATCTCCCAACTTCCCTTCTGTGGTTCTAATATCATTGATCACTTCCTCTGTGACATGGAGCCATTGATGGCTTTGTCCTGTGCCCCAGCTCCTATTACCAAATTTGTTTTGTATGTCCAAAATTCATTTTTCTTGTTTCTCACTATAGCATACATTCTTCGGTCCTATATTTTGTTGCTCAGGGCTGTTTTTCAGGTTCCTTCTGCAGCTGGTCGGCGAAAGGCCTTCTCTACCTGTGGGTCCCATTTAGTTGTGGTGTCACTGTTCTATGGGACAGTAATGATAATGTACATGAGTCCTACATATGGCATTTCAACTTTGATGCAGAAGATCCTTACACTTGTATACTCTGTAATGACGCCTCTCTTGAATCCTCTGATTTATAGCCTTCGTAACAAGGACATGAAACTTGCTCTGAGGAAAGTTCTGTTAGGGTTGAGAATTGTCAGAACTATATGAGTCAAAGTTGTGACATATTTACATGTTCTAATAAAGAACAAACTGGAGATGTATCAAAATGTATCAATTCTTTCAGTTGTCTTTACTCTTTCTTTTCTATTTTTTTTTTTGAGACAGGGTCTCATGTAGCCCTCACTAGCCTCAAAGTCACTCTCTAGGCAAGGATCACCTTGTAGTGATCTGATTCCTCTGCCTACATATTCCAAGTACTAGGATTACAGTTGTGTACCACCATGCCAGGTTTTGAAGTTGTTTTCCATACCCAGTGCTATTTTTCAAAACCTAAATAATAAGTGATTCCTGTGTGAGATGGTCTCCTACTCAGGTATCCATGGCTTTTCATTATACATTTTTTCCAGCATTGTAACAAGATGTTGAAGTCAACTTTGTTTGTTTATAGATATGTTTATATTAGTATTTGCAAGACGAGAACTAAGAATACACTTCTGGTCCCAACACAGACATTATGTGTACTAGAAATAAAAAAAAATTGATTAAATTCCATTTCCAGACCTGGAAAAAGAGACAAATTTAGAATCTAGAGTAAAAGAAGAAAGAAGTGAAGCTTTTGTGCAATAATATGGACTTATCTTCAGAGAACTACTAGATCCATTTCCATGTCTTGTGAGAGGTTCAGTAGCACAGTGGCTTTCTATAAGCCTGATGATCTGACTTCATTCCACAGGGCACATGCAGTGGTGAGGAGAAACCTATTCCTACAAGTTGTCCTTTCTCCTCCACCTCTGTCCAATGGCATGTACTCCTCCAACATAATTAATTAAATGATATAATTTAAAAATATGTGTACTTATTAGCATCTTAAAATGAAGTTTCTAAAAACTCTAAAGAATTTGACATTAATTTAGAGGCAAATGGCATGAAAATGTGCCATTAGCATGTTATCATGCCACATACAATGGCCATTGAAAAAGTTAGCTGGGAGCCAGATGGTGATCTAATAGTATTATCTGGTTAATATATTTTTTATTATTTTCATTTTTTTCTTTTCCTTTTTTTCATTATTTCATTTACAGTTATATAACACATTTTATTATGGTTTCCCTTCCTTATTTTCCCATTCTTACTTCATCACTTCTTTCTCACTTTTTTATAAAACAAACAAGGAAAAAATAAGACTAAAAATTAGTCAAAAGAATAAGCATGAGAAGATATGTCACTGAGGTATGTATTGCTTTGAGGTTTTGAAAGACTTATGCCATTCCCAGTATGTTTTATGTCAACTTCTTATAGGTGGAGGTGTAAACTCTTAGCTGTTGTAGTGCTTTGAATATGCTTGGTCCATGGGAAGTGGAAGTATTAGGAGGTGTGGCATTATTGGAGGAGGTGCGTTATTGTTAGAGGAAGTGTATCAATGTGGGGTTTGGCTTTCAGGTTGTATGCTCAGGCTCCTCCCAGTGTGGAAGAGTCCATTCCCAGCTGCCTGCAGAGGAGAGCCTCCTCCTGGCTGCCTCTGGAAGCCATCTCCTGTCTTCCATCGAATCAAGATGTAGAACTCTCAGTTCCTTTTCCAGCACCATGTCTGCCTGCACACTGCTATGCTTCCCATCACAATGGTAATGGACTGAACCTTGGAAACTGTAAGGCAGCCCAATTAAATGTTTGCCTTTCTAAGATTGCCTTAGTCATGGATGATGGTATCTCTTCACATCAAGGAAACCCTAAGTAAGATAGCTATTCCATACCTTAGCAGTGTCATCATGTACTCTAACCATGTGGAGCCATAAGACAAATTAAACACTTTTATATGTTGCCATGGTCATGGCATTTTTTCTTAACAATGGAAAAGTAACTAATCAAAAGGCCTAATAAATATAGAAAAATGAAATAATTCTTTTTATTCTGTCTGATCTTAATAAAAATAAGACTACATATCAACAACAAGTGAAGCTCCAGAATGCATGATGGAGATTAAGCACACCATTGAACATGAATGAATGCTTGAAGAAATAAAAATAAAAGTCAAAACGTTCATAAAATAGAATAAAATAGAACCAAAAACATGCCAAAGCTGTGAGATCAAATAAAATGAGAACACAGACGGAAGTTTATAGCTGTACATAGCTCTATATCCCTATATTTAGACATTAGGGCTAGTGTGAAACCAATTTAGCTTCCCTTTGACAGGCTCAGATTTTTTTTCCTCCTAGCTATCTCCATTCTTTTGTGTTAGCCACTGACATCCAGAAACACTTTGTACCATGGACTCCCACTAACCGTAATGTTCTGTGTCTTAGGTAGGTGATTTTCACTATTTTTCCTATCCTCAATTGAAATCTCTTCTTTCTCATCCTCAAAACAGCAGCCTTGCTGCATGTACCCCCCTCCCACTGTATCTACATACCCTGGGGATTCACTTCTTGGTGTGAACCCTGTTAGCTCTTCCTTAAACCTTCTCAGTGTTCCCTTCTAGCTCATCATTATTATTTTGTGGCAGCTGATTATACCTAGAAATACTTTCTACCAGGGACCCTAGTGACAACAGTTGTCTGGAATTCAGGTAGGAGATTTTCACTACGTTCCTTTATTATCTCTCCTGTCCCAGACTCAGCCCTGCAGTAACCTGCTTGCAGATGTTTCCTTGCATCTCTGACTCCATTTACTGGTGATCCCATCTCTTTTTACAGATCCAGGTCTCACCATATTATTCCTGTCTCTACAGTTATATTATTTGTCCTATTGTAACCTACTTTTATGATCCCCCATTCTTACTGCAACTTCACTCCCCAGGGACCCAGCCTATTCCTCTAAACTGGTTTCCTTAGGACTTTTCTCCTCAACTTATCTCAGTCTATTCTCTTAAAGTATTTTTATTCTGTTTTGCCATTGATGGACCTATAGATGAATTCTCTGCCAGGGATTTCACAGATACCACATTTGTTTAAGATCTTGAGAACTCAACAGCAACAAAAGAATGAAGCATCTAACCAACAATACAAGACCAGATAGTAACACCTAGAAAATCTTAATCATCCTAACACCAGATGTGTAGACATGAACACACACACACACACACACACACATTCATGAATGTACACACGCATGCACACATGCAACACACATATGAGCAGTCCCTATAAACCAAGATATTCCATGATAAAACCAAATTTACACAACATCTTTCCATGAATCCAACCCTACAAAGAATAATAAATGGAATACTCCAACATAAGAAGGGAAAATACACCCTAGAAAAAGCAAGAAAGTATTCTTCTTTCAACAAACCAAAAGAAGATAGCCACACAAACATAACTGCACCTGTAAGAACAAAAATAACAGGAAGCAACAATCGCTGTTCCTTCATATCTCTTAAAACTAATGGAATCCATTCCCCAATAAAAAGACATAGACTAACAGACTGCATCTGTAAACAGGATATAGTGTTTTGCTGCATATAGGAAATGCACCTCAGTGACAAAAACAGACACTACCTCAGAGTAAAAGGCTGGAAAAAATTTTCTAAGCAAATGGTCTCAAGAAACAAGCTGAAGAAGCCATTCTAATATCGAATAAAATTGACTTTCAACCAAAAGTTGTCAAAAAAGAGAAGGAAGGACACTTCACACTCATCAAAGGAAAAATCTACCAAGATGAACTGTCAATTCTGAACATCTATGCTCTAAATGCAATGGCACTCACATTCATAAAAGAAACGTTACTAAAGCTCAAAGCACACATTGCACCACAGACAATAATAGTGGGAAACTTCAACACCCAACTCTAATCAATGGACAGATCATGGTAATGCAAACTAAACAGAGACAGTGAAACTAACAGGAGTTATGAACCAAATGGATTTAACAGATATCTATAGAACATTCCATCCTAAAACAAAAGAATATATCTTCTTCTAAGCACTTCATGGTACATTCTCCCAAATTGACTAGATAATCTGTCACAAAACAGATCTCAACAGATATAAGAAGATTGAAATAATCCCATTCCTCCTATCAGATCACTACAGATTAAGGCTTGTCTTTTTTTTTTTATTCTATATTTTTTTTATTTACATTCCAAATGATTTCCCCTTTCCCGTATCCTCCCTCCCCGAAAGTCCCATAAGGCCCCCACCTTTATGTGGAGGTCCTTGATCCACTTGGAATTGAGCTTAGTGCAAGGAGATAAGAATGGATCGATTTACATTCTTCTTTTTTTTTTAAATTTACTTATTTTTTTATTTTCTACGTTTTTTATTTACATTCCAAATGATTTCCCCTTTCCCGTTTCCTCACTCCTCAAAAGTCCCATAAGCCTTCTTCCCTCCCTCTTTTCCCCATTCAACTCCCTCTCGCTTCTCTGTCCTGGCATTCCCCTACATCCAGTTTTTCCAGGACCAGAGGTCTCTCCTTCCATCTTCTTGGAATTCTATTGATATGCGAATTGTGTCTAAGGTATTCCGAGATTCTGGGTTAATATCCCCTTATCAGTGACTGCATACAATGTGTGTTCTTTTGTGATTGAGTTACTTTACTAAGGATGGTATTTTCCAGTTCTGACCATTTACCTAAGAATTTCGTGAATTCATTGTTTTTAATTGCAGAGTAGTATTCCATTGTGTAAATATACCACATCTTCTGAATCCATTCCTCCATTGAGGGACATCTGGGTTCTTTCCAGCTTCTGGCTATTATAAATAAGTGGAGCATGTGTCCTTATTGCATGCAGGGGAACCCTCTGGGTATATGCCCAGGAATGGTATAGCAGGATCCTCCGGGAGTGTCATGCCCAGTTTTCTGAGGAACCGCCAGACTGCTTTCCAGAGTGGTTGTACCAGCTTGCAATCCCACCAGCAGTGGAGGAGTGTTCCTCTTTCTTCAAATCCTCGCCAACACCTGCTGTCTCCTGAGTTTTTGATCTTAGCCATTCTGACTGGTGTGAGATGGAATCTCAGGGTTGTTTTGATTTGCATTTCCCTAATGACTAAGGATGATGAACATCTCTTTAGGTGGTTCTCAGCCATTAGATATTCTTCAGGTGAGAACTCTTTGTTTAGCTCTGTACCCCATTTTTTTAATAGGGTTACTTGGCTCTCTGGAGTCTAGCTTCTTGAGTTCTTTATATATATTGGATATTAGCCCTCTGTCGGATGTAGGGCTGATAAAGATCATTTCCCAGTTAGTTGGTTGCCGCTTTGTCCTTTTGACAGTGTCTTTTGCCTTACAGAAACTTTGTAATTTTATGAGGTCCCATTTGTCAATTCTTGATCTTAGAGCATAAGCTATTGGAGTTCTTTTCAGGAAATTCTCCCCTGTGCCCATATGTTCAAGGTTCTTCCCTACTTTCCTTTCTATTAGTTTCAGTGTGTCTGGTTTTTTTTTTTATTTTCTAAGTTTTTTTTTTTTCATTTACATTCCAAATCATTTCCCCTTTCCCGTTTCCTCCCTCCCCGAAAGTCCCATAAGCCCCCTTCCCTCCCTCTTTTCTCCATTCAACCCCCTCTCGTTTCTCTGTCCCGGCGTTCCCCTACATCCAGTCTTTCCAGGACCAGGGGTCTCTCCTTCCATCTTCTTAGAAATCTATTGATATGCAAATTGTGTCTAGGGTATTTCAAGATTCTGGGTTAATATCCCCTTATCAGTGACTGCATACCATGTGTGTTTTTTGTGATTGGGTTACCTCACTAAGGATGATATTTTCAAGATCTGACCATTTGCCTAGGAATTTCGTGAATTCATTGTTTTTAATTGCAGAGTAGTATTCCATTGTGTAGATATACCACATCTTCTGAATCCATTCCTCCGTTGAGGGACATCTGGGTTCTTTCCAGCTTCTGGCTATTATAAATAAGGCTGCTATGAACATAGTGGAGCATGTGTCCTTATTGCATGCAGGTAAAGCCTCTGGGTATATCCCCAGGAGTGGTATAGCCGGATCCTCCGGGAGTGTCATGCCCAGTTTTCTGAGGAACCGCAAGACTGCTTTCCAGAGTGGTTGTACCAGCTTGCAATCCCACCAGCAGTGGAGGAGTGTTCCTCTTTCTCCACATCCTTGCCAACAACTGCTGTCTCCTGTCTTTTTGATCTTAGCCATTCTGACTGGTGTGAGATGGAATCTCAGGGTTGTTTTGATTTGCATTTCCCTAATGACTAAGGATGATGAACATCTCTTTAGGTGCTTCTCAGCCATTAGATATTCTTCAGGTGAGAACTCTTTGTTTAGCTCTGTACCCCATTTTTTAATAGGCTTACTTGCCTCTCTGGAGTTTAACTTCTTGAGTTCTTTGTATATATTGGATCTTAGCCCTCTGTTGGATGTAGGATTGGTAAAGATCATTTCCCAGTTAGTTGGTTGCCACTTTGTCTTTTTGACAGTGTCTTTTGCCTTGTAAAAACTTTGTAATTTAATGAGGTCCCATTTGTCTATTCTTGATCTTAGAGCATAAGCTATTGGAGTTCTGTTCAGGAAAGTCTCCCCTGTGCCCATATGTTCAAGGTTCTTCCCTAGTTTCCTTTCTATTAGTTTCAGTGTGTCTGGTTTTATGTGGAGGTCCTTGATCCACTTGGAATTGAGCTTAGTGCAAGGAGATAAGAATGGGTCAATTTGCATTCTTCTGCATGTTGACCTCCAGCTGAGCCAGAACCATTTGTTGAAAAGGCTATCTTTTTTCCACTGGATGGTTTTAGCTCCTTTGTCAAAGATCAAGTGACCATAGGAGTGTGGATTCATTTCTGGGTCTTCAATTCTGTTCCATTTATCTACATGCCTGTCACTGTACCAATACCATGCAGTTTTTAACACTATTGCTCTGTAGTACAGCTTGAGGTCCAGGATAATGATTCCCCCAGAGGTTCTTTTACTCTTGAGAATAGTTTTTAGCTATCCTGGGTTTTCTGTTATTCCAGATGAATTTTTGAATTGCTCTTTCTAACTCTATGAAGAATTGTGTTGGGATTTTGATGGGGATTGCATTGAATCTGTATATTGCTTTTGGCAAGATGGTCATTTTTTCTATATTAATCCTGCCAATCCATGAGCATGGGAGATTTTTCCATCTTCTGAGGTCTTCTTCAATTTCTTTCTTCAGAGACTTGAAGTTCTTGTCATACAGATCTTTCATTTGTTTGGTTAGAGTCACACCAAGATACTTTATATGGTTTGTGGCTATCGTGAAGGGTATCATTTCTCTTATTTCCTTCTCAGCCTGCTTATCCTTTGAGTATAGGAAGGCTACTGACTTGCTTGAGTTGATTTTATATCCGGCCACTTTGCTGAAGTTGTTTATCAGCTGTAGGAGTTCTCTGGTGGAGTTCTTTGGGTCACTTAAGTATACTGTCATATCGTCTGCAAATAATTATAGTTTGACTTCTTCCTTTCCAATTTGTATCCCTTTGACCTCTTTTTGTTGTTTAATTGCTCTAGCTAGAACTTCAAGTACTATATTGAAAAGATATGGAGAGAGAGAGCAGCCTTGTCTAGTCCCTGATTTTAGTGGGATTGCTTCAAGTTTCTCTTCATTTAGATTGATGTTGGCTACCGGTTTGCTCTAAATTGCTTTTACTATGTTTAGATATGGGCCTCGAATTCCTGATCTTTCAAAGACCTTTAACATGAAAGGATGCTGAATTTTGTCAAATGCTTTCTCAGCATCTAATGAAATGACCATGTGGTTTTTTTCTTTGAGATTGTTTATATAGTGGATTACATTGATGGACTTCCTTATATTGAACCATCCCTGCATTCCTGGGATTAAGCCTACTTGATCATGGTGAATGATCGTTTTGATGTGTTCTTGGATTCGGTTGGCAAGAATTTTAGTGAGTATTTTTGCATCAATATTCATAAGAGAGATTGGCCTGAGATTCTCTTTCTCTGTCGGGTCTTTGTGTGATTTTGGTATTAGCGTAATTGTGGCTTCATAGAACGAGTTGGGTAGTGTTCCTTCTGTTTCTATTTTGTGGAACATTTTGAAGAGTGTTGGTGTTAGGTCTTCTTTGAAGGTCTGATAGAATTCTGCAGTAAAACCATCTGGACCTGTGCTTTTTTTGGTTGGAAGACTTCCAATGACGACTTCTATTTCTTCAGGGGTTATAGGACAGTTTAGATGGTCTATTTGATCCTGATTTAATTTTGGTATTTGGTATCTGTCTAGGCAATTGTCCATTTCCTCCAGATTTTCTAGTTGTGTTGAATACAGGCTTTGTAGTAGTATCTGATGATTTTTTTGAATTTCCTCAGTTTCTGTTGTTATCTCTCCCTATTCATTTCTGATTTTGTTAATTTGGATACTGTCTCTGTGCCCTCTGGCTAGACTGGCTAAGGGCTAATCAATCTTGTTAATTTTCTCAAAGAAACAACTCCTAGTTTTCTTGATTCTTTGTACGGTTTTATTTTTTTCTACTTGATTGATTTCAGCCCTGAGTTTGATGATTTCCTGTCTTCTACTCCTCTTGGGTGTGTTTGTTTCTTTCTGTTCCAGGGCTTTCAGGTGTGCCATTAAGCTGCTAGTGTATGCTCTCTCCCGTTTCTTTATTTTTGTTTTTTTTTGGTTTTTCGAGACAGGGTTTCTCTGCATAGCCCTGGCTGTCCTGGAACTCGCTCTGTAGACCAGGCTGGCCTCGAACTCAGAAATCCGCCTGCCTCTGCCTCCCAAGTGCTAGGATTAAAGGCGTGCGCCACCACCGCCCGGCCTCTCTCCCGTTTCTTTTTGGAGCCACTCAGGGCTATGAATTTTCCTCTTAGCACTACTTTCATTGTGTCCCATAAATTAGGGTATGTTGTGCCTTCATTTTCATCTAATTTTAAAAAGTCTTTGATTTCTTTCTTTATTTCCTCCTGGACCAAGTTATCATTGAGTAGAGCATTGTTCAGCTTCCATGTGTATGTGGGCTTTCTGTTGTATTTGTTGCTATTGAAGACCACCCTTATTCCATAGTGATCTGATAGGAGGCATGGGATTGGTTCGATCTTTTTATATCTGTTGAGGCCTGTTTTGTGACCAATTATAAGGTCGATTTTGGAGAAGGTACCATGAGGTGCTGAGAAGAAGGTATATTCTTTTCCTTTAGGATGAAATGGTCTACATATATCTGTGAGTTCCATTTGATCCAAGGCTTCAATTAGATTCACTGTATCCCTGTTTATTTTCTGCTTTCCTGTAGGATCCATTTCAGAGAACGGGGTTTTGAAGTCACCCACTATTATTGTGTGAGGTGTGATGTGTGCTTTGAGCTTTAGTAAAGTTTCTTTTATGAATGAGGGTACCCTTGCGTTTGGAGCATAGATATTCAGAATTGAGAGTTCTTCTTGGTGGATTTTTCCTTTTATCAGTATGTAGTGTCCTTCTGTGTCTTTTTTGATGACTTTAGGTTGAAAGTCAATTTTATCTGATATTATTATGGCTACTCCGGCTCGTTTCCTGGGATCATTTGCTTGTAAAATTGTTTTCCAGCCTTTTACTCTGAGGTAGTATTTGTCTTTGACACTGAGGTACGTTTCCTGCATGCAGCAAAATGCTGGGTCCTGTTTACGTATCCAGTCAGTCTATGTCTTTTTATTGGGTAATTGAGATCACTGATATCAAGAGAGATCAAGGAATAGTGATTATTGCCACCTGCTATTCTTGACGCTATCTTTATCTTTGAGTCTTTATCTACTTTTGTGTTTGATGAAAGAAGGTTACTAACCCGTTTTTTTCAGGGTGTAGTTTCTTTCCTTGTATTTGCGGTATCCACCTATTATCCTTTGTAGGGCTGGGTTTGTGGAAAGATATTGTGTAAATTTGGTTTTATCATGGAATATCTTGGTCTCTCTATCTATGTTGATTGAGAGTTTTGCTGGGTATAGTAGTCTAGGCTGGCATTTGTGTTCTCTTAGAGTCCGCATGAGATCTGCCCAGGATCTTTTGGCTATCATAGTCTGTGGTGAGAAGTCTGATGTGATTTGGCTAGGTCTTCCTTTATATATTACTTGGCCTTTTTCTCTTACTGCTTTTAATATTCTTTCTTTGTTTAGTACTTTTGGTGTTTTGATTATTATGTGACGGGAGGTATTTCTGTTCTGGTCCAGTCTGCTTAGAGTTCTGCAGGCTTCTTGTACATTTATCGGCATCTCTCTTTAGGTTAGGGAAGTTTTCCTCCATAATTTTGTTGAAGATATTTACTGGCCCTTTAAGTTGCAAATCTCCACTCTCATCTATACCTATAATCCTTAGGTTTGGTCTTCTCATTGTGTCCTGGATTTCCTGGACGTTTTGGGTTACACCTTTTTTGCATTTTAACTGTTGCTTCGACGCTTTCTATGGTATCTTCAGCACCTGAGATTCTTTCTTCCATCTCTTGTATTCTATTGTTGATGCTTGCATCTATGACTCCTGATTTCTTCCCAAGGTTTTCTATCTCTGAAGTTGTCTCCCTTTGTGATTTCTTAGTTGTTTCTACTTCCTTTTTTCGATCCTGGATGGATTTGCTTAGATCCTTCCCTTGTTTGTTTTTATTTTCCTGTATTTCTTTAAGGTATTTTTGCGTTACCTCTTTCAGGATTTCTGCTTGTTGACCCAAGTTCTCCTGTATTTCTCTAAGCGATTTTTGTGTTTCCTCCTCATGGGCTTCCATCTGTTGATCTTTATTCACCTGCATTTCTCTAAGCGATTCTTGTGTTTCCTTGTAATGGCATCTTCCCATTGATTCATTTCTTTAAGTGATTTTTGTGTTGCCTCCCTATGGGCCTTCATCTGTTGACCCATATTCTTCTGCATTTCTTTAAACAATTTTTGTGATTCCTTTGTAAGGGCATCTACCTGTTGATTCATTTCCTTAAGTGATTTTTGTGTTGCCTCCTTATGGGCCTCCATCACTTGACCCATATTCTTCTGCATTTCTCTAAGCGATTTTTGTGTTTCCTTTGTAAGGGCTTCAACCCGTTGATTCATATTCTCTCCTATTTCTTTATGAGATTTATTTATGTCCTACTTGAAATCCTCTAATAGCATCATGACAAGTGATTTTAAATCCAGATCTTGCCTTTCGGGTGTGATGGGGTATCCAGGACTTGTTGATGTCGGAGAATTTGGTTCAGATGGTACCATATTGCCTTGATTTCTGTTAGTAATGTTCCTACTTTTGCCTTTTGCCATCTGGTTACCTCTGGTGTTAGTTGGTCCTGCTGTCACTGGCTGTTGGTTGGACCTCCTGTGAGCCTGCCAGGGTATTTCTGCTCCCCCCCCCATTGACCAGGATTCCCCTGGCACCGATTGCTGAGTGGCTGCCCTGCTCCTGAGTGACTTTGGAGCCTTGATGTGCCTTGCCCCAAGTGATGTTATATTGGGGAATACCTGCACATTTGAAGGCTCAGCGTAGTGGATCCCTGGAGCAGAGGTCGCCAAAGGGAGGCTGGTGTGCTCCCTCTCTGTGCATGTGTGCTCTCTCCCGGTGTGGGTCCCTCTGCAGGGCAGATGTCCCACAGCAGAGCTGGCGCCCGGATGACCACAGAACTGCCCCGTCCTTGGGCGCAGATGGAAGCCTAGCCGGCTGTGTCCCAAGCGATGTTATATCTGGGCGTCCCTGGGAAGGCTCAGTGTAGTCAATCCCTGGAGCAGAGGTTGCCAAGGGGAGGCTGGTGCGCTCACTCTCTGTTTGGGTGTGCTCTCTCCCAGTGCGGGTCCTTTGCAGGGCTGATGTCCCACAGCAGAGCTGGTGTGTAGGTGACCACAGAACAGCCCAACTCTTGGGAGCAGGGAGCACACAAGCTGGCTGAGTCCCAAGCGATGTTATGCTTGGTTATCCCTGTGCCTGGAGGTCCCAACTGCTCTGTTGCTCTGTTGAATAAAGATGGCAGAGTGCACTATGCACTTCCTCGCAGATCACTCTGCAGGGCAGATCAAGGCTGGTCTTTAATAGCAATAAAAACAACAGAAAACCCACATATACATGGAAGCTGAACAATGCTCTACTCAATGATAACTTGGTCAAGGAAGAAATAAAGAAATTAAAGACATTTTAGAATTTAATAAAAATGAAGGCACACCATACCCAAATTTATGGGACCGAATGAAATCAATGGTAAGAGGAATACTCATAGTTCTTAGTGTCTCCAAAAAGAAACTGGAGAGAGCATACACTAGTAGCTTGATAGCACATCTGAACGCTCTAGAACAAAAAGAAGTAAATACACCCAAGATGAATAGATGCCAGGAAATAATCAAACTTAAGACTGAAATCAACCAAGTAGAAACAAAAAGAAGTATACAAAGAACCAAGAAAACCAGGAGCTGGTTCTTTGTAAAAATCAACAAGATAGTTAGACCCTTAGCCAGACTGACCCAGAGGGCTCAGAGACAGTATCCAAATTAACAAAATCAGAAACAAAAACGGAGATATAACAACAGAAACTGAGGAAATTTAAAAAGTCATCAGATCCTCCTACAAAATCCTATACTCAACAAAACTGGAAAATCTGGGTGAAATGGACAATTTTCTAGGTAGACACAGGTACAAAAGATCAATCAGTATCAGATAAAACATCTAAATAGTCCTATAACGGCTAAAGAAATAGAAGCAGTCATCAGAAGTCCCCCAATCAAAAACAGCCCAAGGCCAGATGGGTTCAGTGCAGAATTCTATCAGGCCTTCAAAGAAGACCGAATACCAATACTCTTCAAACTATTCCACAAAATAGAAACAGAAGAAACATTACCTATTTTAGTCTATGAAGCCACAGTTATTTTTTCTTATTAAATATATTCTTTATTTATATTTCAAATGATTTCCCCTTTCCTGGATCCCCCCTCCCCGAAAGTCCCATAAGCCCTCTTCCTTCCCTCTGTTCCCCAATCAACCTCTTCCCTCTTCCCTGTCCTGGTATTCCCCTACACTGCTGCATTGAGCCTTTCCAAGATCAGGGACCTTTCCTTTCTTCTTGGGCATCATTTGATATGTGAATTGCTTCTTGGGTATTCCAAGCTTCTGGGCTAATATCCACTTATCAGTGATTTCATATCATGTGTGTTCTTTTGCAATTGGGTCACCTCACTCATGATGACATTCTCTAGTTCTACCCACTTGCCTAAGAATTTCATGAATTCATTGTTTTTAATAGCTGAGTAGTATTCCATAGTGTAAACATACCACATTTTCTGTATCCATTCCTCCGTTGAGGGACATCTGGGTTCTTTCTAACTTCTGGATATTATAAATAAGGCTGCTATGAACATAGTGGAGCATGTGTCCTTATTACATGCTGAAGAATCCTCTGGGTACATGCCCAGGAGTGGTATAGCGGGGTCCTCTGGTAGTATTATGCCCAGTTTTCTCAGGAACCGCCAGACTGACTTCCAGAGTGGTTGTACCAGCTTGCAATCCCACCAGCAGTGGAGGAGTGTTCCTCTTTCTCCACATCCTTGCCAGCACCTGCTGTCTCCTGAGTTTTTGACCTTAGCCATTCTGACTGGTGTGACGTGAAATCTCAGGGTTGTTTTGATTTGCATTTCCCTAATGACTAAGGATGTTGAATATTTCTTTAGGTGCTTCTCAGTCATTTGATATTCCTCAGTTGAAAATTCTTTGTTTAGCTCTGTACCCATTTTTTAATAGGGTTATTTGGCTTTCTGGAGTCTAGCTTCTTGAGTTCTTTGTATATATTGGATATTAGCCCTCTGTCTGATGTAGTATTGGTAAAGATCTTTTCCCAATTAGTTGGTGGCCATTTTGTCCTTTTGACAGTGTCCTTTGCCTTATAGAAATTTTGTAATTTTATGAGGTCCCATTTGTCTATTCTTGATCTTAGAGCATAAGCTATTGGTGTTCTGTTCAGGAATGTTCCCCTGTGCCCATGTGCTCAAGGTTCTTCCCCACTTTCTTTTTTATTAGTTTCAGTGTGTCTGGTTTTATATGGAGGTCCTTGATCCACTTGGAGCTGAGCTTAGTACAAGGAGATAAGAATGGATTGATTTGCATTCTTCTGCATGATGACCTCCAGTTGAACCTGCACCATTTGTTGAAAGGCTATTTTTTCCCCCCACTGGATGGCTTTATTTCCTTTGTCAAATATCAAGTGACCATAGGTGTGTGGGTTCATTTCTGGGTCTTCCATTCTATTCCATTGATCTACCTGCCTGTCACTGTACTAATACCATGCAGTTTTTAACACTATTGCTCTTTAGTACTGTTTGTGTTCGGGGATTCTGATTCCTTCAGAAATTCTTTTACTGTTGAGAATAATTTTAGCTATCCTGGGTTTTTTGTTCTTCCAGTATAACAAAAAATTCAAGAAGTTAGACTCCAGAAAATCAAATAACCCTATTAAAAATGGGGTACAGAGCTAAACAATGAATTCTCAACTGAGAAGTATCGAATGGCCAAGAAGCACTTAAAAGGAAATATTCAACATCCTTAGTCATCAGGGAAATACAAATCAAAACGACCGTGAGATTTCACCCCCTAACAGTGAGAATGGCTAAGATCAAAAACTCAGGTTACAGCAGATGCTGGTGAGGTTGTGGAGAAAGAGGAACACTCCTCCACTGCTGGTGGGATTGAACGCTGGTTCAACTCTGGAAATCAGTCTGGTGGTTCCTGAGATAATTGGATATAGTATTACCTGAGGACCCAGCTATACCACTCCTGGGCACATACACAGAAGATGCTCCAACATACAGAAAATTTGGTACACTTACACAACGGAATTCTACTCAGCTATTAAAAGCAATGATGTCATGAAATTCTTAGTTAAATTGATGGATCCAGAAAATATCATCATGAGTGAGGCAACTCAGTCACAATAGAACACACATAGTATGTATTCACTGACAAGTGGATATTAGGAAAAGATTGTGGAATACCCAAGATATAATTCACAGACCATTTGAAGTCCAAGAAGAAGGAATACCAAAATGTGGCTGCTTCAGTCCTTCTTAGAAGTGGGAACAAAATACTCATAGGAAGAAATATGGAGACAAAGGTTGGAGTACAGACTGAAGAAAAGGCTGTCCAGAGACTGTAGCTCCTGGGGATCCATCCCATATACAGTCACCAAACCTTGATGCTATTGCAGATGCTGGGAAGTGCTTGCCGACAGGATCCTGATATGGCTCTCTTGAGAGGCTCTGCCAGAGCCTGACAAATATAGAGACTGATGCTCACAGCCAATCATTGGACTGAGTGTGGGGTTAGAGAAGGGGCTGAAGGGGCTGAGGGGTATTGCAACCCCATTGGGGGAGCAACAGTGTCAACAGGCCAGACCCCCTGTAGCTCCTGGGGACTGGATCACCAACCACAGAGTATACATGGAGTGACCCCTGGCTCAGGCTCCATATGTGACATAGGATGGCTTTGGTAGACATCAGTGGGAGGAGCATTCCTTGGGACTGAAGGGGTTTGATGCATCAGTGTAGGGGAATTCTAGGCTGGGAAGACAGGAGTGGGTGGGAGTACACCTTCATAGAGGCAGGGCGAGGGGTGATAGCATAGGGGATCTCTGAAGGGGAGATTTAGAAAGGGGAATACATTTGAAATGTGAATAAAGAAAATATTTAATAATACATAGTGTAAAAAAGAAATTATTTAAATATATAAAGCTATGGGACATTTTGAAATTTATCAAATATTTTATTATAATGTCTTTATTAATATATGATGGTTACAATGAAAGAGGAAATTTTAGTAAATGATGATGGAAAGTATAATGACTTTGGAAGTGGTAATGGACAGCAGTAATCAACTTTATGGACCCATGAAGGGGAGACAATTAAAAAAAAGCTCAAGAAATTCCCATTATCATAGCTATGAGTCTGATGTTAGAAATAATGAATATGATAGCAGAATATTTTCATTAAAATATATAGCTATTGATTGGTGCAATATGATGCCAATTAGATTTATATTCCTGATGTTTTTTATCTGTTGAAGCTTTGTCATTTTCTTTTCATTTTGCCAGATATATTGCTCTATAATTATGCTAATGATACCAGGAATAAAAATTAAGAAATTTGATAATTTAAAAATGTTTTAGAGGTTTAACAATATAAAAAGGTTAAGAATTACTGACTCTTGAATCCATACCTTCTTCCTTTTAGTTTGCCTGAGTTCTGGCAAGGCTCCAGCAGTCTCGCCTCCTTTCGGCCCAAGTTGCTGAACAGATAAGACCTCCCTATGCTAAGGTCAAGAAAGTTCCCTGTCTCTTTATGGAATGTGTTTATGGGTTAAAAAGTTTTATTTTGATACTAGAAGAGCTTCAATTCAAAACTATAATTTTAAAGGCCTAAACGTATCAGGGATTGATAGCCAATAACCTTGAAGGGGATTATAATTTTTAATGTGTTCAGAAATATACTTAAAGTCATGCTAAATACTGATGCAGTTAATTATATGATTAAGCTTATTTGGCCTGCTGTTTAATGTTTGTAAGGTACAGTTTGGAGCAAAAAAATAGAAACAGACCAAGGTTCTTTAGTTCAGATATGCTGTGTAGGTACTAGCTAGCCCTTAAAGCACTCATAGATCTGCTGAATATGACATTTTATATATTTAAGTTTACTGTGATGGACAAAGGCTCCAAAATCCTAACAATGACCCACCCCAAGGAGATGTAGGCACGACAAAGGACACCATTGGGACTGTGGTATGATAGCCACTGGGAATAACTGCCCTAACGCCTTGCCTGTTGCCAGCACCTGGCCTAAACTGTGGACAAACAGAGGAGAACTGGAGAATTGATTGACACACATTGCTTGAGTCAAGGTGAGGCCAGTCTCTCCCATATTCCTCGTCTACAGAAAATGCCTCTTTATCTTCTGGGTCTGATGGCGAAAGACTGCCTCTGACCTCGATGCCATAGAGACACAGGAGCTTGGGATAACAGACTAGCTAATAAAATATGGACAAATCCCTGTCATTTTAATTGAAACATAGGCCATTTAGATTACAATTTATCCTTCTTCAGGTCTCTGATCAATTGACAGCTATGCTAATTATAGCTTGACAGCTAGAAAACAACAAGCAACTATCTCCTTACCTTATGGTAATCCACCACTGTGTTAGTTCATTAGTTAATTCATCAGTTAACTGAAACTACTAGGTCTCTTATTAAAAGTACCAAAAAATTTGCCTTGCTCACAGGCTTCATATTAAACGACTGCTTTCAATAACCAACTAGGTATGTTATTAAATAATTGTATATATTCAGTAATTGGATAAAAATATAAAATTTATTTAATGTCTGAGCATCTAAAAATTGTTTAATGGGTCTAGGAAAATGTTTGAGATTGAGAAGTACAAGTGATGAAGGTTAGACAATGCAAAACAACTTAAATAATGAAAGAAAAGTCATCATCTATGCCTTCTCTTGGCACTCTTTTCCTTCTGTTGGCTTTTTTGGTCCAACACTGATATGATGGTTTTTATTTCATCTCATTATATTTTACTTTGTTATGCTTTGTTGTTATCTCTTAGACACCTGTTATTTCCTATAAGACACAGAGAGGAAGTAGATCCAGAGGTAATGGAGGTGGGGAGGATCTGGGAGGGATACAGGGAGAGGAAAATATAATCAGTATATATTTTTTGAAAAAAATCAATTTTGAATAAGTTGGGTGGGGAGAGGGGACACCATCACTCCACCAAAACTGAGGAAACTCATTGAATAAAATGTTTCTTTGAGTCTATATTTCCAGAAGAGTCTGTCAATGCTGGGAAGTGGGGCAGCAAGCAGTAGTCATGGCAGTGCATCAGGAAGCTGAGGGCTCATGTCTTGGATCACAAGCACAAAACATAGAGGAATCTGAGAGTAGGGTGAACCTTTAGCTCTCATAGCCTGCCTACACTGATATACCTTTAGCGAGGCCACACCTCCTCCTGAACCTACCCCACTACACTGCCAATGGAGTCCCAGTGTTCAAATGCCCCAAGCTGTGGGAGACACTCATTTAAACCACTACAGGTGCCGTTCTTGTTGACAAAAGATTTGCATTGTAGAAGACATGTACAGAAGAGCCTTACCTCAAACAAACCATTATGACAGGAATACATGTATCCTTAAAGCACCATGGTGCCCAATGGAGTAGGATATATCAGACTGAGAAAATATTTTTTTTCTACAAATGATATTTGAGTTGGATACTAATAATAAATTTTTCTTTGACAAGTAAAGCTATGCATTGAACATTTCCTCAGATGTAGCAACAGGATAGTTTTTAAATTACAGAGTTTCATACAAGACATTTCCTGTGTTTCTTTCAGCTAACTAGTCTAGTTAAGTCCCTTAAAGGTGAGGGCTCAGTAAGGCAAAACTGATGGGCATCCAAGCTTGCCTTTAATACCATCCTGTCAGGTGCTTTGTCTCTTTCCCTGTTACTTTTAGGTCATTCTTTATATCCTGAATCATAGAGTTCTTAATTTTCCAAGGATGTTTTCTAGAGCTGCCCCTTGGTCTTTCAAGTAAACCCTCCCCCATTGACTCAATGATATTAAAATTTCTGTAACTATAACTACTTGGTTTGATGATCTATCTGTACATGGAAGGATACAAAGGAACAATATTCTTTCCTGAACAAATTGGTTAAAAATCCTTTGAATACTATATTTATCTCTACCCATGGTTGATATCTTGGACATTATGAAAGCTTTTTCTATCACTTTATTTACCATTAATACAAAATTTCCTTATCTAAAAATCAGAAAGTTCAGTAAAGTCTAGAGCTAGAATTTTCAGTTTTAGATCCAAATTATATCTTGTCCTGATGACTGAATCTGGTTTAAGATCTACTTTCTCTCTGACTTGCACTTCTCTCCCCCTAATTTATTATGCTGCCCCTCATTACCCTGAGTGAGAAAAAGGGCAGAAAGACATTTCCTAGACAGGAATAGTGATATAATCTGATGGTGTTGTCTTGCAAGTTTAATAATGTCTCCATGTTGAATTAATTTCTTAACATACAATGACTTGCACTCTCAAAAACATGCATACATATAGGCACACACACATATCCACATAGACACACACCACTCAATGTTCCCCCACACAAACACATACACACACACACATAGACACGTACAACACAATGCACCCCCCATAAACACACATACACACACACACACACACATACTCACATGCACTCTCTAATACATACTCATATTAACACACACACACACACACACACACACACACACACACACACACACACACTTTAGGTGGGTTCTTCAGACAGGCATAGTGCTTTCCTGGTTGACAACTACTTGCTTCTTTCATCATTCTTCTCTGGTGGCCTACTCTGTATTGGTTCTCTTTTGCGATTGCTTTACTTCTCCAAGTAATACTTCTGGGTGGAATCCCTGTCAAGATGGTCAAATGGGTTGCCTTTCACAGAGTGTAAATATGGGTGCTATATATGTTGTGCAAATGTGGCTATTTCTTGTCAGGAGCCATAATGGGACAAGCTAATATACTAGCAGGTGATCATCGTGAAATGGCCTGCTTCAGATTATTATATAATCTGTGATAGGTGAGCCCTCATTAAACAAGGCTGTGAGGGACTCATTTTAGGAAAATTCTGCTATCAATATGCCTTTCCTGTTATTATTAAGTATATATAATCATCAGTTATATATAATCATAATATATATAATCATAATATATATATATAATCATAATACTACACCCCTTTGGAGCAGATCTCTGCAGATCCACTAAGATGCACTGTCTTATTGTGATGCTATGGAGACAAATAGATGACTTAAGGTTTAATGATGATCCTACAAGATTTCCTAAAATTATATCTGTGATTATTAAGCTCTTTTATAGTGGAACAGTTATTAGGCCTTTTTCTGATAGTCAAAACTGCAATGAGAACTCTGCCAGTCTCCCAAATGTCACAAGTTAATTGTTCTTAGATGGCAACCAAACTTTCTCCTACTGAGAGCACATTCCAACAGTTTGTAAAACAACTAACCAAAGGTCATTAAAAGGGAACTAGGATTTATTATAGGTACTAGGACAGAAGCTAAAATATTGACTGGGTTTTTCTATACAAAACTTCACTAATAACTTAGTTATGGTTTTAAACTTTCAGTGAACTTGTGAAAGACAAGTAATAGATATTTAGCTAGATAATTACTCCCAATGAATATGCATGTAAACATTCTCTGTTGTAACTTCTATTTCCAAGACCTTTAACGTGAAAGGATGCTGAATTTTGTCAAATGCTTTCTCAGCATCTAATGAAATGACCATGTGGTTTTTTTCTTTGAGATTGTTTATGTAGTGGATTACACTGATGGACTTCCTTATATTGAACCATCCCTGCATCCCTGGGATGAAGCCTACTTGATCGTGGTGAATGATCGTTTTGATGTGTTCTTGGATTCGGTTGGCAAGAATTTTAATGAGTATTTTTGCATCGATATTCATAAGAGAGATTGGCCTGAGATTTTCTTTCTTTGTCGGATCTTTGTGTGATTTTGGTATTAGCGTAATTGTGGCTTCATAGAACGAGTTGGGTAGTGTTCCTTCTGTTTCTATTTTGTGGAATAGTTTGAAGAGTATTGGTGTTAGGTCTTCTTTGAAGGTCTGATAGAATTCTGCACTAAAACCATCTGGACCTATGCTTTTTTTGGTTGGAAGACTTCCAATGACAACTTCTATTTCTTCAGGGGTTATAGGACAGTTTAGATGGTCTATTTGATCCTGATTTAATTTTGGTATTTGGTATCTGTCTAGGAAATTGTCCATTTCCTCCAGATTTTCTAGTTGTGTTGAATACAGGCTTTGTAGTAGGATCGGATGATTTTTTTGAATTTCCTCAGTTTCTGTTGTTATCTCTCCCTTTTTGTTTCTGATTTTATTAATTTGGATACTGTCTCTGTGCCCTCTGGCTAGACTGGCTAAGGGCTTATCAATCTTGTTGATTTTCTCAAAGAAACAACTCCTAGTTTTCTTGATTCTTTGTATGGTTTTATTTGTTTCTACTTGATTGATTTCAGCCCTGAGTTTGATGATTTTCTGTCTTCTACTCCTCTTGGGTGTGTTTGTTTCTTTCTGTTCCAGGGCTTTCAGGTGTGCCATTAAGCTGTTAGTGTATGCTCTCTCCTGTTTCTTTTTGGAGGCACTCAGGGCTATGAATTTTCCTCTTAGCACTGCTTTCATTGTGTCCCATAAATTAGGGTATGTTGTGCCTTCATTTTCATTAAATTTTAAAAAGTCTTTGATTTCTTTCTTTATTTCCTCCTTGACAAAGTTATCGTTGAGTAGAGCATTGTTGAGCTTCCATGTGTATGTGGAATTTATGACTTGATTTTTCGTGTGAACTTGTGATGAATTTCGTAACATGTGATCATGTATTATGAAAGATGTTTAAGGGTTACGGTCAAAGAGAAGAGTAAGACCAGAAGAATTTAGGTGAGAGGAACAGAGGTGAGAAGACAGAGCTAAGAGAATGACTGAACTGAGGAGAACTATTTAGTCAGAAAAGAACAAGACTAGAAGGAGAATGCAGAGTGGAGTAACTTAGGAACTATAGGTAACATAGAATAACTAAGAGAACAATGTGCAGAATGCAGAGGGAAAGAGGAAAAAAGAAGATGCTGCAGAGATCAGAAGGAGCAGACAGGCTTCTCCTTACCATGGCACAGAACAGGTCCCATGGTAAGGACAAGGCAGGTTTAGTCTTGTTAAAAGGAACAAAGCTTTTTTCTTATAAACATGGATTTAATTCATTTAGCATCAAAAGGGTGGAAGCCTTTTTTTTCTCGATGCAATAAATATTGGAGTCCATTTTTCATCTAGAATGAGTGAGTTATTTCTGCACCAGTGCTTGGTCTTTTGTTCCATATGCATATATAAGTATGGGTGTGTATGTACATATGTCATTGTGAGAATATATGCATTTTGTGTGTAAGTATGTAATTGTGAGAATGCATGCAAGCTGGGCCCAAATGAATTTGTGTGGAAATGTGTAAATGAAAACTCTGTGTTTGAAACTGTGTATGAACTTATGTGAGATTATGCATATTCACTTACAGAAAAGTCTTTCTGCGAGTGTTATTCTCTTCTCTCGGTTCAATAGAAGTTTATTGCTCTAAACTTCCCCCCTAGCCTGACAAGCAAGAGGCTTCTGGACAATATGGAAAAGACTCTAGCCATTAATCCCTTACTTAATCTCCTGTTGTTTTAGGATGAGGTGCTAAGGGCCTGAGACTGCAGTCTCCAGCTTCAGAGGAACATAGAAGGCAGGTCAGCTACATTAGCATAGTAACTTAGATAGGTAAACTTTTCATTATACAGCAACCCTAAATTTTCCATAAGACAAAGTCTTACCCCCAGTGATGCTCTTACCCCCTCTGCTGCCTCAAGAAGAACCTACAAGAAAAAAGAAACACCTCCCAGCTGGGGCTGGCTCCCAGAAGTTTCTTGCTTTGTTCTTAGAGCCAGATCCCACCCCCAACTCACCCCTCCTATTCCTACTTGCTGTATATGAACCTCAGACCATACAGTCATTCCTCAAACTATGGGAAACCATGTTGAACCATATGAGTTGTTGTTCAAACATCTGAGCCTAGGGGGCAGTCTCAGTCTCATTCAAATCACCACCATGGTTCTTTGGATGCACTCTTCTTTCATTAGGGAAATCATATATTTAAAATCTTTCACTAAAGATATTCTTATTTATGGTTTCAGACTTCCTCTTACCTAGTGTTGATTTGGATGAACAAATGTGTGTGTGTGTGTGTGTATGTGTGTGTGTGTGTATTAACAGTCTTTTAAAAATGAGTCCAAAAAAATGATATTTGATAGTTAAGGTTACAGTTGCTGCTGAAACACCATGACCAAAAGCAATTTGGAAAACAAAGGGTTTATTTGACTTACACACTTCTACACTATAGTCTATTATTGAAGGAAGTCAAGGCAGGAACAGGCCAGGAACCTGGAGGCAGGAGCTGATGCAGAGGCCAGGGAGGAGAGCTGTTTACGGACTTGCTCAGCTTGCTTTCTTATAAAACCCAGGACCACCAGTCCAGGGATGATGATACCACCCACATCAATCAGTAATTATAAAAATATCCTACAGCTGGATCTTATGGAAATACTTTCTAATTGAGTTTCCCTCCTTTCAGGTGATTCTAAGTTTTATCAAGTTGATATAAATCTAGCTAGCCCAATCGACCACTTGTCAACTTGACACAGCACATATCACTGTTAAGTCATACCCTCTCCTTTCTTGTTTATCTTCAAGATCACGATTAACATGAACATCACTATATAAAACACCTTACAAACTTTCAGTGTTCCGTAGTCTTTCCAAATTGAAACACTTTAAAATTCAGTCTCTTTCAAAATCTGAAGTCACATTTAAAAGCTAAAATCTTTTTAAATTAGTTTCTCAACTGTGGGCTTCTGAAAAAAAAAAAGTTAATACTTTCTTCATTCAAGAAGGAAGAACCCTGGCACAGTCACAATATGAACAAAGCAAAACCAAACTCCAAAAGTGTAAGTAACTCAATATCTACTGTCTGGGATTCACTCACAATCTTCTGGGCTTCCCCAAAGTGTTTGAGTCACCTCTCTGACTCTATCTTTCGTAGCATATATAGATTAACTTTTAGACTTAGGATGGCTTTATTCTGCACCCGCTGAGTTGTCTTTCCATCCTTGACAAACTCTTTTTGGTCTTTTGAGACAGGTTTTCACAATCTATTCTTGTCTGATGTTGAACTCACATACATCTATCTTCTTCTGCTCTCAACAACTGAGATTAAAGGCACATACCACTATGTACCACCTAGATTAAAACAAAAAAGCAAGATTAATTTTGATTTTTATCTTTGTATATCTTCGTTCATCTGTGTGAGTATATGTCACATCCATTAAGGTGCCCTTGGAAGTATTTAGTGTCCCATAGTTGTATATAAAAACCCTGCTTATTAGTTTTGCATAATCCTCTTCCCAAAGAAGACATGATGGAGAGCATATTTCATGTCCTTGTTACGCAGACTATAGATGAAAGGATTTAAAGCTGGTGTCACCACAGAGTATATCAGTGTAATAATTTTATTCCTGTCAATGGAGTTGCCAGATGTGGGAGTCACATACATCACCATTATGGTTCCATAGAACAGAGACACTACCAGCAGGTGTGATCCACAGGTTGAGAAGGCTTTTTGTCGTCCATCTGAAGAAGGAACCTGAAAAACAGCTCTGAGAACCAGGGCATAGGATCCAAGGATGTACAAACCAGTGAGAATAATGATAAGAGTACTTAGAGAATAGAATATATGCTTTATGATGGGTGTAGGGGTACAGGAAAGTGCCATTAGTGGGTCCACATCACAGAGAAAATGATCAATGATATTGGGGCCACAGAAAGACAATTGAGAAATGAAGAAAATGGGAATCAAATATCCAGAGAAACCAATGATCCAACAGAGGGACACCAGAGTACTGCAGAATTGCTTAGTCATGATGGAAGGATAGTGCAGTGGGTAGCAGATGGCTAGGTACCGATCATAAGCCATGGCACAGAGGAAGAAACATTCAGTTGTGCCCAGGGAGAAGAAGAAGTAGAACTGAGTAAAGCACCCAGAGAAGGACATCGTCTTAGTTTTGGAAAGAAAGTTTACCAGCATGTTGGGGACTGTGCAGGTCACGTACCAGATTTCTAGGAAGGAGAAGTTGGCCAGGAACATATACATAGGGGTGTGAAGTTGTTGGTTCCACCTCACTGCACAAATGATGGCCATATTCCCAGTCAAAGTTATCATGTAGACCAGCAGAATCAGTGAGAAAAGTGTGGTTTGAATCTTCCAGGGACCCGGGAAGCCCAATAAGACAAAATATGTCACTGTGGATCCCTCTGACTTATTCATGATCACCAGACTGTGGGGAGAAGGTAGAACATAATGATATACTTTGTTGATGAAATATTTGAAGCTTTTCTTTGGACCAAGAGTTTGACCCATGCAGGCAAATGCACTGAATATTTTAAAATAAGCCTTGAGTAAATCTTATCCTATTTCTGAGTATATCCCTTTGGCTCTAATGTTAGTCTCTCTGTAAAAAATGAATTCTAATTTTTGTGAGTTTTCTGTGGCAATAGAGAAACTACAATTAAATTTAGTTTTTGTTCTGTTAGTGATATACCTCTCTGTAAGCATAGGGGCCAGAGTTTGATCCTCAGAACCAGAAAAGCAGTTACAAATAATCAACATAAAAGTAATGAAATAAGGGCAAAATGTTTTTGTTTTTTTTTTTTTAATTTTCTGGCTTGGTTTTTAGTGAAAGTTGTTCAGACACAACCAATGTGATATCACTTCCAAATGTGAAGATATGCATGCCATTGCTTTCAATAGAGTTTGAACAAATTTCAATGATGTATAATTTGACATTAATTTAGATCGTTTTTGTTAAGAGAATTTATTTTTTGCTATTACATACTAACAGAGATGAAAGTCAATAACCATAAATAATTTTATGTAGTTTACTTTTTCCTGTTTTAAGATATTTATATTAAGATGTTTCATTCATAATTTTATAAGTAATCTTTGTTTTTAGTAATAAAGGCCACTATTATTTACTATGCTTAGTTTCACATTGACAATTTATCATGTTTGTTATTCATTTAAAATTGTTATATCAAAAATGGACATGATATATGAGAGTGTATGGGAATATTTATGAGATTTTTTTTCCCCAAAAGCATTTCTTATTAGTTCCAGACTTTTCTTTTAACTTCATTATTCAGGACCTATCTTAGTTCATTTAAATATGTCCAATATTTAAAAAAAAGTGCACAATAATGAAAATAGTTTTCTTCTAAATTTAATTTATTCACTTTCCAAAATTTACCCCCTTCTTTCCAGAACTTAGTAATCACAGATATGTTTGTCTTTTTAATAAGAACATGTTAATTGTACACAATAAGATATTTTACTATGACACTGTCTCATTATGGCAATACCCTCTACAGCTCTTACTCTCCCTTCTCAATTCATCCTCTCTCCAAATCATCTTGTTTTTTCCCTCTCAGGTTATAGTTTCCAAGGAAAAATAATTTTAAGCATCAACCTAGGATGTGGGTGTAAAGTTTTTACTTAGCATGTGTGAGGCTCTGGATTTCATTAACCTATACCGTAAAAATAAAGTAAAACAAAATCAGAAAAAAAAGAAAAAAAAAGAGAAAAATAATCAAAGCACAGAGAAAGAGCCTGATGACAGCCTCAGTGTGTAAGCAGAATCCTTTACAAATCCCTTCTAATGATAAGGTTTTATTATGGATGGTATTGGGTGGACTCAAACTTGGTGTGTAACCTCTAGGAAACATTTTGAACCATCCATCTTCTTGTTTTAGCCTTCTGAGTAGTTGATATAGTCATGGGCACTATGCCTGGATGAATCAAATAATCTTATTTTTTGATGAGTAAGAACATTATACAATTTTAATAAAAATTATATATATATATATCATTTACAGTATTCATTGAACATAACAAAATAGAATAAAACTATCCTGAAATTATATTTGATAAGACAAATCTACTTGTGATGGTGTAGCTTTCACAGGAACAATAGTTTATAGTCCAAGTGAATGGTCCCAATTAAGCAACATAGCTTCTCTATTTTTAGACAAGAAGCTATGAAAAGAAGAAACATAAGAATGAAGAGATTTTAAGGTTTTTTTTTAAAAACTAATATTATTAAGAAGCAAACCAACCCATATTGATTCTCCTTTTGGTAGGATATCAAGAAAGACAAGTAGCTTCCTACAGCAACACTACACATTCTGCTCATTTCCACATAAGAAACCTCTCCTCCATAGAGTGCTGAGCAGTCCTTTCACCTGAAGTGAAGCAGCAGTAGCAATGACTCTGAACCCAGGTCATTGATTTTGATGCCGAATCAAAATATGCATATCAGCTCTAGATTACATTTGTTGACATTAAAGACAACAGAGCAACATGTGCAGATAAAATGATAGTCATAGGAGAGGATGGCAGAAGAAACTTCACAGATAACTGTCAATGTTAATGCAAAAGGCTCTTTCGTACATGGCTTTCTTTATGTTCTGCATGAATTTTTAATCTTCATCAACACTGATTTCCTCTTGCCACACAACCACCTTCTCTTTCTTCTCATCCTCCTTTTTTTCCTCTTTTTGCTTCTCTCCTCAAAGAGGTCTCTATTTCTAAGGTCCCTCTATATAGCTCATGCTAGCCTCACACTTGAGAACACTTTGTTCCTCTTCCAGTTTTATGATTACAAGCCTGCACCCCATTACCAGATTCTTTCTTAATGAGCTGTGCAATGGATGAGGAGAGAACTGAGAAGGAAAACAGTAACTCCAATACTGATTCTTATTGGTTTGCGTTTCAGTGGAAAGAGATATTCCCTCACTGTTTTGCACACACACCATAAAAAGGCTCATCTTCCCTGATGCCTTAGGAAAGAGACAAGTGAATGACTTTGTTACTGTTAGCCCATGGACTTTAGAGTAGGCAAATTCCACAAAGATCTAAAGATTCTGAATAATGATCTTTTTCTTTTGGTATTAAGCAGAAAGACAAACTGACATTTGTTGACAGCCTTTCAAGTCTATTGAATGGGCAGATGCATTACTAAGCAGACCCACCTGTCATGCAGAACAACAGTAATGCCTGCCAGATCCTAGGTCATCCTTGAGTCGGTATAAGGCCACAAAGATTCTCTCCATTCCTGGATCAAACACAGAGGCTGTGCATAAGCTTTTCATACATTACTAATTCTGCTTCTTTTGCACTTCATGATTGTAGTTTTCTGTTTCTCACTGTGTAAAGATTGTGTGTTGCTCCCTATTTATGTCCTATGTTGCCCACTGTTGAGATTTCTCAACTCTCTGTACAAATGAACCTATTATTTTCCATGTTGTCCTTGAGGACCTGTTTGCTTCTTGTCATGGAGTTTCACTAATGATCTTGATAAATTGCTCTACAGGGATTATTAAAGGTAATGTGTACTATCCCATGGCCTCTTCAAGTTTGCGTTACTGTAATAGGGTATGTAATTTGGTATTATGAGATATATAGAATGTTCAAATAAATTCCACTTATTTTTAAACATTTCATTATATTTTATTTTTGAAATTATTTTTTACTTTTTAAGGTTATAATTATATCTTTCTCTTCTCTATCCTCACTTTAAACCTTACCATATACCCCTTCTTGCTCTTTTTCAAATTTATGACTTCATGTTTCATTAATTTTTATTACGCAGTTGCACACAGTCCTCAGCATATAAATACATCCTGATCAGTCTGATTAGTTCATTTTTTATACATAATTTTATTGATAACCATTTGGGTTTGGATAACTCATTGGTGTACTCTTCCCTCGGGAAGACTGTTAGTCTCTCTGCATGCTTACGTTGCTTTTACTTTTGTGCTACCAGAAGATATCATGGAAGCTTCCAGAGGAAGGAAACAACCAATAGTTCCACCCAGGTCTGATGACTATAGATCACCACAATCACTTACATGACACAATAAGGGTGCAGTAGTGGCAGACATATCTTATTGATAAACAACTCTCTAATTGTTCTTAAGACCTGTTCAATACAAGGGAAATCATACTTGATATTGGAAACCTAACTAACTACCTAGGGCTAGTGAGTTATGGATTTTAGAGAAGAAGTTGCAAATATCACTTTATTAAAGCAGTATAATACCTAACTGCAATCTAAATATCTGTCCTTGCATATAGGTTAGTGTAATCTTCACTCCTCATCAAGGAAAATTCACTTTGCAATAGATGAATACCATTACTATAATATTGTTATAAAAAAGCTTGTTTACTTTTTTGTTACATTTATTTATTCACTCATCTATCTACCTACCTACCTACCTACCTACCTACCTATCTATCTATCTATCTATCTATCTATCTATCTATCTATCTATCTATCTATCTATCTATCTATCTATCTATCTATCTATCTATCATCTATCTACTCTATCTCTCTGTGTGTTTAGATGTGTGCACAGGGGTATGTGCCATAGTATTAGGCACGAGAAATCACCATTTGAGTGTTGTTCAGGGTAATTCAAATGGCTCTGAAAACAATACAGGGTATTCCTGCTTCTTTTGGTTGCCTCCCAGAGTTTGAAGGTAACTCAAAATTGCTGAAGACAACACACTCTTCAAACATAGGACTCAGACAAATTGTCTAAAATCTCATTATTATTCTTGTTTATGACTAATAATTACTTATAAGTGAGTACATACCATACATGTTATTTTGGGTCTGGGTTATCTCACTCAGGATGATATTTTCTTAGTTTTGTCCATTTGCCTGCAAATTCCGTGATTTCCTTGTTTTTAATGGCCGAATAGTATTCCACTGAACATGGAGGTGAGAGATCCACTTTCTCTCCAATATCTCTCTGGAGGGAACAGTTAGTGTCTCACAGGTCATTCAATCAGTGGATCAGATGGGACAAGAGCCTTCTGGTCACCTTTTGTACCAGGGAGCCAGGCAGCTCCACCACTTTGTGCACAGACCCTGCCAGAAGATAGTTGGTCTCCCAGGAGTAGGGGCACAGGCTTGCAGGCCTACAGGAGGGATAAGCTCGAGCCAGAGACAGCAAGACCAACTAACACCAGAGATAACCAGATGGTGAAAGGCAAGGGCAAGAACCCTACCAACAGGAACCAAGGCTACTTGGTAACATCAGAACCCAGTTCTCCCACCACAGCAAGTCCCAGATACTCCAACACACCGGAAAAGCAAGAGTTGGATTTAAAATTGTATCTAGTTATGCTGATAGAGGACTTCAAGAAGGACATAAATAACTCCCTTAAGGAAATACAGGAGAGTTGGACTGAGAATGGGATCCCTAATGGAGGAGTTGGAGGGAGGACCGGAGGAACTGAAGGAGTGCAGTTTCAGGGAAGAATGATGTTGTTGGCCAAACAGATGCCCCAGGGCTCCCAGGGACTAAGCCATCAACTAAGAGATACACATGGTTCCAGCCAAAAGTGTGTACCATAAGCGTGAGGAGAGGTACTTGGTTCTATGAAGGCTAGATAGATGCCCCAGCATGGGGAAATCAAGCGGGGGTAGGTGGGAGTAGGGTGGGTGGAGGGGCATATTCTTGGAGGCAGGGGGTTGGAAGATAGGTTGGGGTTTTCTGGAAGGGGGGGAACCGGGAAAGAGTATAACATTTGAAATGTAAATGAAGAATATATTCAAATTTTTTCTTTTTTCCTTTTTTTATAGCAGCATTATTTATTTATTTTTTCTAAGTTTTTTTTATTTACATTCCAAATCATTTCACCTTTCCCGTTTCCTCCCTCCCCGAAAGTCCATAAGCCCCCTTCCCTCCCTTTTCCCCCCATTCAACCCACTCTAGCTTCTCTGTCTTGGCATTCCCCTACATCCAGTCTTTCCAGGACCAGGGGTCTCTCCTTCCATCTTCTTGGAAATCTATTGATATGCGAATTGTGTCTAGGGTATTCCGAGATTCTGGGTTAATATCCCCTTATCAGTGACTGCATACCATGTGTGTTCTTTTGTGATTGGGTTATCTCACTAAGGATGATATTTTCAAGTTCTGACCATTTGCCTAGAAATTTCGTGAATTCATTGTTTTTAATTGCAGAGTAGTATTCCATTGTGTAAATATACCACATCTTCTGAATCCATTCCTCCGTTGAGGGACATCTGGGTTCTTTCCAGCTTCTGGCTATTATAAATAAGGCTGCTATGAACATAGTGGAGCATGTGTGCTTATTGCATGCAGGTAAAGCCTCTGGGTATATTCCCAGGAGTGGAATAGCCGGATCCTCCGGGAGTGTCATGCCCAGTTTTCTGAGGAACCGCCAGACTGCTTTCCAGAGTGGTTGTACCAGCTTGCAATTCCACCAGCAGTGGAGGAGTGTTCCTCTTTCTCCAGATCCTCGCCAACAACTGCTGACTCCTGTGTTTTTGATCTTTGCCATTCTGACTCGTGTGAGATGGAATCTCAGGGTTGTTTCGATTTGCATTTCCCTAATGACTAAGGATGATGAACATCTCTTTAGGTGCTTCTCAGCCATTAGATATTCTTCAGGTGAGAACTCTTTGTTTAGCTCTGTACCCCATTTTTTAATAGGGTTACTTGCCTCTCTGGAGTTTAACTTCTTGAGTTCTTTGTATATCTTGGATATTAGCCCTCTGTCGGATGTAAGGTTGGTAAAGATCATTTCCCAGTTAGTTGGCTGCCGCTTTGTCTTTTTGACAGTGTCTTTTGCCTTGCAAAAACTTTGTAATTTAATGAGGTCCCATTTGTCAATTCTTGATCTTAGAGCATAAGCTATTGGAGTTCTGTTCAGGAAATTCTCCCCTGTGCCCATATGTTCAAGGTACTTCCCTAGTTTCCTTTCTATTAGTTTCAGTGTGTCTGGTTTTATGTGCAGGTCGTTGATCCACTTGGAATTGAGCTTAGTGCAAGGAGATAAGAATGGGTCAATTTGCCTTCTTCTGCATGTTGACCTCCAGTTTAGCCAGCACCATTTGTTGAAAAGGCTATCTTTTTTCCACTGGATGGTTTTAGTTCCTTTGTCAAAGATCAAGTGACCATAGGAGTGTGAATTCATTTCTGGGTCTTCAATTCTGTTCCATTGATCTACATGCCTGTCACTGTACCAATACCATGTGGTTTTTAACACTATTGCTCTGTAGTACAGCTTCAGGTCCGGGATACTGATTCCCCCAGAGGTTCTTTTACTCTTGAGAATAGTTTTAGCTATTCTGGGTTTTCTGTTATTCCAGATGAATTTTTGAATTGCTCTTTCTAACTCTATGAAGAATTGAGTTGGTATTTTGATGAGGATTGCATTGAATCTGTATATTGTTTTTGGTAAGATGGTCATTTTTACTATATTTATCCTGCCAATCCATGAGCATGGCAGATTTTTCCATCTTCTGAGGTCTTCTTCAATTTCTTTCTTCAGAGACTTTAAGTTCTTGTCATATAGATCTTTCACTTGTTTGGTTAGAGTCACACCAAGATACTTTATATGGTTTGTGGCTATCGTGAAGGGTATCATTTCTCTTATTTCTTTCTCAGCCTGCTTATCCTTTGAGTATAGGAAGACTACTGACTTGCTTGAGTTGATTTTATATCCGGCCACATTGCTGAAGTCGTTTATCAGCTGTAGGAGTTCTCTGGTGGAGTTCTTTGGGTCGCTTAAGTATAGTATCATATCGTTTGCAAATAGTGATAGTTTGACTTCTTCCTTTCCAATTTGTATCCCTTTGACCTCCTTTTGTTGTCTAATTGCTCTAGCTAGAACTTCAAGTACTATATTGAAAAGATATGGAGAGAGAGGGCAGCCTTGTCTAGTCCCTGATTTTAGTGGGATTGCTTCAAGTATCTCTCCATGCAGATTGATGTTGTCTAATTGCTCTAGCTAGAACTTCAAGTACTATATTGAAAAGATATGGAGAGAGAGGGCAGCCTTGTCTAGTCCCTGATTTTAGTGGGATTGCTTCAAGTATCTCTCCATGCAGATTGATGTTGGCTACCGGTTTGCTGTAAATTACTTTTACTATGTTTATATATGGGCCTCAAATTCCTGATCTTTCCAAGACCTTTAGCATGAAAGGATGCTGAATTTTGTCAAATGCTTTCTCAGCATCTAATGAAATGACCATGTGGTTTTTTTTTTCTTTGAGATTGTTTATATTGTGGATTACATTGATGGATTTCCTTATATTGAACCATCCCTGCATCCCTGGGATGAAGCCTACTTGATCGTAGTGAATGATCGTTTTGATGTGTTCTTGGATTCGGTTGGCAAGCATTTTTTTTTTTTTGACTTATAAGTGTTCTTTTTTTTTTTTAATTTAATTTAATTTTATTTTTTTAATTTACATTCCAAATCACTTCCCCTTTCCCGTTTCCTCCCTCCCCGAAAGTCCCATAAGCCCCCTTCCCTCCCTCTTTTCTCCGTTCAACCCCCTCTCGTTTCTCTGTCCTGGCGTTCCCCTACATCCAGTCTTTCCAGGACCAGGGGTCTCTCCTTCCATCTTTTTAGAAATCTATTGATATGCTGATTGTGTCTAGGGTATTCTGAGATTCTGGGTCAATATCCCCTTATCAGTGACTTCATACCATGTGTGATCTTTTGTGATTGGGTTACCTCACTAAGGATGATATTTTCAAGTTCTGACCATTTGCCTAGGAATTTCGTGAATTCATTGTTTTTAATTGCAGAGTAGTATTCCATTGTGTAAATATACCACATCTTCTGAATCCATTCCTCCGTTGAGGGACATCTGGGTTCTTTCCAGCTTCTGGCTATTATAAATAAGGCTGCTATGAATATAGTGGAGCATGTGTCCTTATTGCATGCAGGTAAAGTCTCTGGGTATATGCCCAGGAGTGGTATAGCCGGATCCTCCGGAAGTGTCATGCCCAGTTTTCTGAGGAGCCGCCAGACTGCTTTCCAGAGTGGTTGTACCAGCCTGCAATTCCACCAGCAGTGGAGGAGTGTTCCTCTTTCTCCACATCCTCGCCAACAACTGCTGTCTCCTGTGTTTTTGATCTTAGCCATCCTGACTGGTGTGAGATGGAATCTCAGGGTTGTTTTGATTGTTGGCAAGCATTTTATTGAGTATTTTTGCATCGATATTCATAAGAGAGATTGGCCTGAGATTCTCTTTCTTTGTCGGATCTTTGTGTGATTTTGGTATTAGCGTAATTGTGGCTTCATAGAACGAGTTGGGTAGTGTTCCTTCTGTTTCTATTTTGTGGAATAGTTTGAAGAGTATTGGTGTTAGGTCTCCTTTGAAGGTCTGATAGAATTCTGCACTAAAACCGTCTGGACCTGTGCTTTTTTTGGTTGGAAGACTTCCAATGACGACTTCTATTTCTTCAGGGTTTATGGGACCGTTTAGATGGTCTATTTGATCCTGATTTAATTTTGGTATTTGGTATCTGTCAAGGAAATTGTCCATTTCCTACAGATTTTCTAGTTGTGTTGAATACAGGCTTTGTAGTAGTATCTGATGATTTTTTGAATTTCCTCAGTTTCTGTTGTTATCTCTCCCTTTTTGTTTCTGATTTTATTAATTTGGATACTGTCTCTGTGCCCTCTGGCTAGTCTGGCTAAGGGCTTATCTATCTTGTTGATTTTCTCAAAGAGTCAACTCCTAGTTTTGTTGATTCTTTGTATGGTTTTATTTGTTTCTACTTGATTGATTTCAGCCCTGAGTTTGATGATTTCCTGCCTTCTATTCCTCTTGGGTGTATTTGCTTCTTTTTGTTCCAAGGTTTTCAGATGTGCCATTAAGCTGCTAGTGTATGCTGTCTCCCGTTTCTTTTTGGCGGCACTCAGGGCTATGAATTTTCCTCTTAGCACCGCTTTCATTGTGTCCCATAAATTAGGGTATGTTGTGCCTTCATTTTCATTAAATTTTAAAAAGTCTTTGATTTCTTTCTTTATTTCCTCCTTGACCAAGTTATCATTGAGTAGAGCATTGTTCAGCCTCCATGTGTATGTGGGTTTTCTGTTGTTTTTGTTGCCATTGAAGACCACCCTTATTCCATAGTGATCTGATATGAGGCATGGGATTAGTTGTATCTTCTTTTATCTGTTGAGGTCTGATTTGTGACCAATTATTTGGTCGATTTTGGAGAAGGTACCATGAGGTGCTGAGAAGAAGGTGTATTCTTTAGCTCTAGGATGAAATGTTCTATATATATCAGTTAGTTCCATTTGGTCCAAGGCTTCAATTAGATTCACTGTGTCCCTGTTTAGTTTCTGCTTTCCTGAACGATCCATTTCAGAGAACGGGGTGTTGAAGTCACCCACTATTATTGTGTTAGGTGCGATATGTGCTTTGAGGTTTAGTAAAGTTCTTTTACAAATGAGGGTGTCCTTGCATTTGGAGCATAGATATTCAGAATTGAGAGTTCTTTTTGGTGGATTTTTCCTTTGATCAGTATGTAGTGTCCTTCTGTGTCTTTTTTTATGACTTTAGGTTGAAAATCATTTTTATCTGATATTAGGATGGCTACTCCGGCTCGTTTCCTGGGACCATTTGCTTGTAAAATTGTTTTCCAGCCTTTTACTCTGAGGTAGTGTTTGTCTTTGACACTGTGGTGCATTTCCTGCATGCAGCAAAATGCTGGGTCCTGTTTACGTATCCAGTCAGTCTATGTCTTTTTATTGGGTAATTGAGATCACTGATATCAAGAGAGATCAAGGAATAGTGATTATTGCCACCTGCTATTCTTGACGCTATCTTTATCTTTGAGTCTTTATCTACTTTTGTGTTTGATGAAAGAAGGTTACTATCCCGTTTTTTTCAGGGTGTAGTTTCTTTCCTTGTATTTGCGGTATCCACCTATTATCCTTTGTAGGGCTGGGTTTGTGGAAAGATATTGTGTAAATTTGGTTTTATCATGGAATATCTTGGTCTCTCTATCTATGTTGATTGAGAGTTTTGCTGGGTATAGTAGTCTAGGCTGGCATTTGTGTTCTCTTAGAGTCCACATGAGATCTGCCCAGGATCTTTTGGCTATCATAGTCTGTGGTGAGAAGTCTGATGTGATTTGGCTAGGTCTTTCTTTATATATTACTTGGCCTTTTTCTCTTACTGCTTTTAATATTCTTTCTTTGTTTAGTACTTTTGGTGTTTTGATTATTTTGTGACAGGAGGTATTTCTGTTCTGGTCCAGTGTATTTGGAGTTCTGTAGGCTTCTTGTACATTCATCAGAATCTCTCTCTTTAGGTTAGGGAAGTTTTCCTCCATAATTTTGTTGAAGATATTTACTGGTCCTTTAAGTTGCAAATCTTCACTCTCATCTATACCTATAATCCTTAGGTTTGGTCTTCTCATTGTGTCCTGGATTTCCTGGATGTTTTGGGTTAGACTTTTTTTTTTTCATTTTGCATTTTTTTGACTTTTGAGTCGATGCTTCCTATGGTATCTTCAGCACCTGAGATTCTTTCTTCCATCTCTTGTATTCTATTGTTGATGTTTGCATTTATGACTCCTTATTTCTTTCTAAGGTTTTCTATCTCCGAAGTTGTCTCCCTTTGTGATTTCTTAGTTTTTTCTACTTCCTTTTTTAGATCCTGGATGGATTTGCTCAGATCCTTCACTTGTTCGTATTTTCCTATATTTCTTTAAGATATTTTTGCATTTCATCTTTCAGGATTTCTGCCTGTTGACCCAAGTTCTCCTGTATTTCTCTAAGCAATTTTTGTGTTTCCTCCTCATGGGCTACCATCTATTTGACCATATTCTCCTGCATTCCGTTAAGCGATTCTTGTGTTTCCTTTGTAAGGGCATCTACGCTTTGATTCATTTCTTTAAGTGATTTTTGTGTTGCCTCCCTACGGGCCTCCATCTGTTGACCCATATTCTTCTGCATTTCTCTAAGCGATTTTTGTGTTTCCTTTGTGAGGGCTTCTACCTGTTGATTCATGTTCTCCTATATTTCTTTATGAGATTTATTTGTGTCCTTCTTGAAATCCTCTAATAGCATCGTGCGAAGTGATTTTAAATCCAGATCTTGCATTTCGGGTGTGATGGGGTATCCAGGACTTGCTGCTGTTGGAGGGTTGGGTTCGGATGGTGCCATATTGCCTTGATTTCTGTTAGTAATGTTCCTACTTTTGCCTTTAGCCATATGGTTACCTCTGGTGTTAGTTGGTCATGCTGTCACTGCTGTTGGTTGGACCTCCTGTAAGCCTGCAAGGCTATTTCTGACCCCCCTTGTTTACCGGGATTCCCCTCGCACCAATTTCTGGGTCCTGCCCTGCTCCTGAGTGACTTTGGAGCCCTTATGTGCGTTGCCCCAAATGATGTTATATTGGGGAATCCCTGCACATCCAAAGGCTCAGCATAGTCGATCCCTGGAGCAGAGGTCGCCAAGGGGAGGCTGGTGCGCTCCCTCCCTATGTGGGTGTGCTCTCTCCCAGTGCGGGTCCCTCTGCAGGGCAGATGTCCCACAGCAGGGCTGGCATCTGCCCAGCTCTTGGGAGCAGAGAGCACACAAGCTGGCTGAGTCCCAAGCGATATTATGCTTGATTGTCCCTGCGTCTGAAGGTCCCAATTGCCCTGTTGCCCGATTTCTTTCTTTATTTCTTCCTTGACCAAGGTATCATTGAGTAGAGTATTGTTCAGCCCCCATGTGTATGTGGGCTTTCTGTTGTTTTTGTTGATATTGAAGACCACCCTTACTGCATAGTGATCTCATAGGCGGCATGGGATTATTTCAGTCTTCTTATATCTGTTGAGGTCTGTTTTGTGATCAATTATATGGTCAGTTTTGGAGAAGGTACCATGAGGTGCTGAGAAGAACGTATATTCTTTTGATTTAGGATGAAATGTTCTATATATATCAGTTAAATCCATTTGGTTCAAGACTTCAATTAGTTTCACTGTGTCCCTGTTTAGTTTCTGTTTTGGTGATTGGTCCATTGAAGAGAGTGGAGTGTTGCAGTCACCCATAATTATTATGTGATGTGCAATGTGTGCTTTGAGCTTTAGTAAAGTTTCTTTTATGAATGAGGTTGCTCTTGCATTTGGAGCATAGATGTTCAGAATTGAGAGTTCTTCTTGGTGGATTTTTCTTTTGATGAGTATGAAGTGTCCTTCCATGACTTTTTTGATGAATTAAAGTTGAACGTCAATTTTATCTAATATTAGAATGGCTACTCCAGCTTGTTTCCTGGGACCATTTGCTTTGAAAATTGTTTTCCAGCATTTTACTCTGATGTGGTGTTTGCCTTTGACACTGAGGTGTGTTTCCTGTACGCAGCAAAATGCTGGGTTCTGTTTATGTGTCCAGTCTGTTAGTCTATGTCTTTTTATTGGGGAATTGAGACCATTGATAGCAAGAGAGATTAAGGAATAGTGATTATTGCCACCTGCTATTCTTGACGCTATCTTTACATTTGAGTGGTTATTTTCTTTTGGGTTTGATGAAAGAAGGTTATTATCTTGCTTTTTCTACGGTGTAGTTTCCCTCCTTGTGTTGGCATTTCCACCTATTATCTTTTGTAGGACTGGGTTTGTGGATAAGATATTGTGTTAACTTGGTTTTATCAGGTAATATCTTGGTTTCTCCATCTATGGTGATTGAGAGTTTTGCTGGGTATAGTAGTCTGGGCTGGCATTTTTGTTCTCTTGTCTATATGAAATCTTCCCAGGATCTTCTAGCTTTCACGGTCTCTGGTGAGAAGTCTGGTGTAATTCTGATAGGTCTTCCTTTTTATGTTACTTAGCCTTTTTCTCTTACTACTTTTAATATTCTTTCTTTGTTTATTATGTTTGGTGTTTTGATTATTATGTGATGGTAGTATTCCTGTTCTGGTTCAGTCTGTTTGAAGTTCTGTAGGCTTCTTGAATGTTCACGGGCATCTCTTTCTTTAGGTTAGGGAAGTTTTCTTCTATAATTTTGTTGAAGATATTTGCTGGCCCTTTAAGTTGGAAATCTTCACTCTCATCTATACCTATAATCCTTAGGTTTAGTCTTCTCATTGTGTCCTGAATTTCCTGGATATTTTGGGTTACAACCTTTTTGCATTTTGCATTTTCTTTGACTGTTGAGTCAATGATTCCTATGGTATCTTTGGCACCTGAGATTTTTTCTTTTTTCTCTTTTGTTCTGTTGTTTATGTTTGCATCTATGACTCCTGATTTCTTCCCAAGGTTTTCTATCTCCAACATTGTTTCCCTTTGTGATTTCTTTATTGTTTCTACTTCCATTTTTACATCCTGGATGGTTTTGTTCAATTCCTTCACTTGTTTTTTTTGTGTTTTCCTGTAATTCTTTAAGAGATTTTTGTGTTTCCTCTTCCAGGACTTCTGCCTGTTGACCCCAGTTCTCCTATATTTCTTTAAGTAATTTTTGTGTTTCCTCTTTATGGGCTTCTTTTGTTGACCCATATTCTCCTGAATTTCTTTAAGTGATTTTTGTGTTTCCTTTGTAAGAGCTTCTACCTGTTGCCTCATGTTCTCCTGTACTTCTTTAAGAGATCTGTATATGTCCTTCTTTAAATTCTCTAACAGCATCATGAGATGTGATTTTAAATCCAAATCTTGCCTTTCTGGTGTGTTGGGGTATCCACAACTTGCTGTTGTGGGAGAATTGGGTTCGGATGGTGCCATATTGCCTTGATTTCTGTTAGTAGCGTTCCTATGTTTGCCTTTTACCATCTGGTTATCTCTGGTGTTAGTTGGGTCTGCTGTCACTGACTGGTGCTTGAACCTCCTGTGAGCCTGCAAGGCTATTTCTGCACCCTGGCTGACTGAGTTTCCCCTGGAACAGAGTGTTCAGGGGCTGCCCAGCTCCTCAGTGTAGGTGGAGCCCTGGTGGGCCTTGCCCCAAGCACTGTTTTACTCTGGTTTTCTCTGTGTACCTGGCTGCAGCTGTCTGATCAGTTATTGGAGCAAAGATGGCAGCGGCTGTGGGGACACCCTCCAACCATGGGACTCCCTACAGGGCAAATGTCTCCCGGCAGGGATGGTGCACAGATGACCACAGCTGCCCAGCTCCTGGGCGCTGGCATAACCTGGTGGGCTATGTCCCTAGTGATGCTTTACTCGGGTTATCTCTGTGTATCTGGTTACACCTGTCTGATCAGTCACTGGAGCTAAGATGCCAGTGGCTGTGGGACCCCCCACTCCTACCGGGGTCCCTATTTATCTTTTATAAATAAATATCTGGAATTCACTTTCTTCAAGGAACATGTTAAAGCATGTCTTTTACAGTAACTAATGACTAAAAAGGTGGGCATTGAACCCTGGATGCTAAACCTTTTCACATTTCCTTGAACATCATGACCAGGGGCTAGAGAGACTGCTCAGTGGTTAAGAGCAGTGACTGCTCTTTTAGAAGACCTGGATTGAGTTCCAGCACCCATATCATCTGTCCTAGGAATCCAAAGCCCCCTTCTGCCCTCCCCAAGCTTCAGGCACACAGGTGGTACACAAACATACATGTAGGCAAAATGCCCATATACATAAGTTTAAATAACAGCAACAACAACAACAAGAAAAACAAGCACAAATAAGAGACTGAAAGTAGTATACCCTAAATCTTTGCTCTCAGGGATCACAAATGATCTTTCCTTTGACTCTGTGTTGTTTGCGACCCTACAATCTTCTTTATCTTACATTTCTTGTGACCTCCAATACCCAAAATAAGAGAGATAAAATTAACAAAATCTCAATATATTTATATAACTCTGTTTTAAAAGAAATATTTTTAAATATTGTGTGTATGTGGCAAGAGGAGGGGAAGGTATATGATTGCAGGTGCCTGTGGGTGCTAGAGGCACCAGATACTTCTAGAACTAGAGTTACAGGTACTTGTGAGCTCTACAACATGAGTGCTGAGAACTGAACTCAGGTCTTCTACAAGAGAAGTGTGTGTTCCTAACCATTGAAAAATGGAACTTACAGAATCAAGAGGAAGAATACTCAATCAGCATGCTTCTTAGATAATGAAGGATAAGAAATACAAGTAGATGACAAGGGGCTAGATGATGAAAACTGTTCAAGACCAGAGCCTAGGGGCTTTTATGTCATCAAAGATAAATAGTGGGGTGAAGAAGTAAAGGCACAAGATGACTCTCTTCATCCTGGCTCCAGACTTAGTGATGGATTGGTGCATTTCCTAAAAGGCCATAGACACTGTCAGTGCTATAGCATAGAGGTTAGTGTTGGGAAATCGTAATGTAGGGCTATTTGGGGCTATTTGTGTATAGATGGCTAGTGTTCTTCACCATAGCTATCTCTAATTACCTAGATCCCTTTTGACTCCTGTCTCAGGAGGACCAAGATGGAGAAAAGAAAGAGGTTATATCATTGGTGTAGAAACACACTCAATCCAAAATAAGATAGGATTTGTTCTGTCTGTTTTTAGAATATTCTTGTCTTTCCATGTAGACCTTAAGTTTGACACTCAAAGACCTTCAGATATGTTGAAAGCAAGGGAATTGGGGTTAAACACATGTCTTTTTTTTTGTTCTCAGATATTTATTTTCCATGAACAGATCAGCAACACATGTAACTGATTTTGTTCTCTTGGGATTCCGTGGCTTCTGGAAGACACAAATTTTCCTCTTCATATTGTTTTTGGTGTTTTATGCCTTGACCTTGTTGGGAAATGGAGCCATCATCTGTGCAGTAAGATGTGACTCACATTTATATACACCTATGTACTTCCTCCTGGGAAATTTTGCCTTCCTTGAAATCTGGTATGTTTCCTCCACTACTCCTAACATACTAGCCAACATTCTGTCTAAGACCAAGGCCATCTCATTTTCAGGGTGCTTCCTGCAGTTCTATTTCTTCTTTTCTCTGGGTACAGCTGAATGTCTCTTCCTGGCAGTAATGGCTTATGATAGGTACCTGAGTTCCACATATGGCATTTCAACTTTGATGCAGAAAATCCTTACACTTGTATACTCTGTAAGGACTCCTCTCTTGAATCCTCTGATTTATAGCCTTTGTAACAAGGACATGAAACTTGCTCTGAGGAAAGTTTTGTTAGAAATTGGAATTGTCAAAACTATATGAGTTAAAGTTCTGTCACATTTACATGTTCTAATAAAGAACAAACTTGAGATGTATCAAGATCTATCAATTCATTCAGTTGTCTTTAGTGTTTTTTTTTTTTTAAGACAGGGTCTCATGTAGCCCTGACTCGCCTCGAACTCACTCTCTAGCCAAGGATGAACTTGAAAAGATCTGAGTTTTTTGCCTCCATATTCAAAGTACTAGGTTTAATGCTGTACATCATCATGCCAGTCTTTTAATTTGTTTTCCACACACAGTGCTATTTTCAAAGCCTAAATAAAGCATGATTCCTATGTAAGATGGTCTCCTACTCAGGTACTCAGGTTTTTTTCATTGTAAACCTTCATCATGTGATAAGATAACTTTGTTTATATTTGTATTTATATTAGTATTTGGGAGATGAGCACTAAAAATAGCCTTCCAGTTCCAACTCAGACATTGTATGTACTGGAAATATAAAGATTTGATTCAATTCTCAAAGATTTCTCAGAACTGGAAAAAGAGACATGATTCAGAATCTAGACAAAAAGAAGAAAGAAGTGAAACTCTTGTACAAGAATATGGACTAATCTTCAGAGAACTTCTACTAGAACTATTTCAGTTGCTGGTGAGAGGCTTAGTGGGCATAGTTTCTTGCCACCAAGTCAAGCCTAATGTCCTGATTTCAATCCATAGGGCCCAAGCAGTGGAGAGGAGAAACCTACTCCTACAAGTTGTCTTTTCTCTTCCACATGGGTGCAGTTGTTCCCCAGGAAAGGGGACAACATTTGAAATGTAAATAAAGAATATATCTAATAAACAAAAAAGAAAAAGGATGTGCTTTATTTTAGTGAAATGTAGTTCAAAATAGTGAATGTTGGCAATAAAATGCTATTAAAATAAAAAAAATAAGAATGCTATAGTGTAACAACAATGAAGACCATAACAAATGGCAGTAGGATGTGGGTAGCAATGATAATCTAATGCTATCATCTGAATTTAAATCTAGTTTTATTATTTCATTTTTAATTTCCTTTTTTTTACTATTTTATTAACTTGTTTTGATTAAGGTTCCTCTCCTCCATCTCCTCCCAGATCATCTTTACCTCCACACTGATTCAACTCCTTTCTTTCTCACTTTCTTTAGAAAAAAAACACAGGAAAAAAAAGATTAAAAATAGTCAAAGGACAAAGAACAACAAATATTCACACACACCCGCCTTAAAACACAAAATATGAAACCATAACATACAAGCAATAGAATAAAAAGATAAAAATGCCCAAATAAAGCAACATAAGAAAGAGAACAAACAAAACCCAAACCTCCAAATCATAAAAACCAAAAACTTACCAACCAACCAAACCAAAAACCGATAGCTTTCTTTTTGTGTTGGTCACCTACTACTATGCATGAGGTCTATGTTAAGTTTATATACTCAATGAGATGCCTTTGAGGAAAACTAATTTTTTCCTTTGTAGGCAGTTGTCAATTGGAGATAGCTTATTGAATAGGGATGGGAGCTCCTATCTACTTCCCCTCTCAGCACTGGGACCACATCTGGCCTGAATTTATGCAGACCTTTGATATGCTGCCATGGTTCCTGTGAATTCATATGTATATCAGATCAGTTGTTGTGTCTTGAAGACACTTTTTTTGGTGCCATCTGTCATGGGTTGAATATGCTTGGTCCTGTGAGTTGCACTGCTTGGGTGTGTGGCTTTGTTGGAGTAGGTGTGTCAATATGGGCTTGGGCTTAAAACCTTCATTCTAGCTGCCTGGAAGCCAGTCCTTTCTTTTTGATGTAAAACTCTCAGTTCCACCTGGATCATGCCTGCTTAGATGCTCCCATGCTCCTCCCTTGATGATAATGAACTGAATCTATGAACTTGTAAGCCTGCCCCAATTTAATGTCCTTTATAAGACTTGCTTTGGTTATGGTATCTGTTCACAGTAGTAAAACCCTAACTGAGATAGAAGTTGGTACCAGGGACTGGGGTATTGGTGTGATAGGACTGACCATGCTTTTGTTTGGAAGAACGTGGATTTTGGGACTTTGGATTTGTAAAGCAGTGGAATCCTTTAAGTGGTGCTTAATGGGGTATATTAACAGGAGTGTGGAAGACTTTGTTGTTAAGGTGATTTGAGCTGTGCAGACATGGCCCAAGATGTTTAAATATAGAAGAGTTTCAGTATGAGGCACAGAGACTGTTTTTGTGGTTTTTGGTAAAAAATGTGACTGCTTTTTGCCATTGTCCAAAGAGTCTGCCTGAGGCTTAGGTGAAGATATTTTGATTAATAGATTTGAAAATGGAAGTCTCAAAACATTCTGGTATAAATTCTGTTGTGTGGTTACTAAGCTTCATTCTTATGGAGGGTGTTTTAATGAAAAGGAACAAGCTGAGAAAGAACAAATACAAAATATATGGTTCAAGTAGTAAATGGCACCAGCAAGTAGAATGGAGATGAATCATATGTTCTAGGAGTTAACAGATTAAGGGAGTGGGGCTTTGGGACAAGATCTCACCCAGCTAAGTTTAGGTCTAGGCATGGTGGTACACACCTTTAATCCCAGGACACAAAGCCATGTAGATCTCTGAGTTCAAGGTCAATCTACAGAGCAAGTTCCAGGATAGACAAGTTTATGAAGTGAAGGAGTTGGAAAACAGAAAGTTGGTAATAGAATAAAGGGAGCCCGTGTTCGAACACAGGAAGCACCAGAACTTGGCAGCCTTAGCCTTATGGCTCTGGCTTTAGAGTCAAGAAGAGAAGAGACTACTGGGACAATTGATGCTGATTATCTGGAACTAAGGAATTAGCAGTGATTAAGAGGAGACCAGCATTACTAAGGTGAAATCTCCTGGGAAGTGTTTTCTGAGAGCACAAAGAAGCTATGTTCTAGAGGTAGCCTAGGTTGCATTTAATGCTGCACCTGTACTTTATAATGTGTAAGAATCACCTAGGTGGTACTGGTTTTGAAGGTATGAAGGGGTCATGGAGAGCAGTTGAGGCTTGGCACTGTGAGAGGCCATAGAAGGCCATTGTTTTTTTTTTCAGATTTTGTTTTTAATTATTATTTTCTAAGTTTTTTTTTATTTACATTCCAAATGATTTCCCCTTTCCCGTTTCCTCCCTCCCTGAAAGTCCCATAAGCCCCCTTCCCTCCCTCTGTTCCCCATTCAACCCCCTCTCATTTCTCTGTCCTGGCATTCTCCTACATCCAGTCTTTCCAGGACCAGCGGTCTCTCCTTCCATCTTCTTGGAAATCTATTGATATGTGAATTGTGTCTTGGGTATTCTGAGATTCTGGGTTAATATCTCCTTATTAGTGACTGCATACCATGTGTATTCTTTTGTGACTGGGTTACCTCGCTAAGGATGATATTTTCCAGTTCTGACCATTTGCCTAGGGATTTTGTGAATTCATTGTTTTTATTTGCAGAGTAGTATTCCATTGTGTAAATATACCACATCTTCTGAATTCATTCCTCCATTGAGGGACATCTGGGTTCTTTCCAGCTTCTGGCTATTACAAGTAAGTTTGCTATGAACATAGTGGAGCATGTGTCCTTATTGCATACAGGGGAAGCCTCTGGGTATATGCTCAGGTGTGGTATAGCAGGATCCTCTGGGAGTGTCATGCCCAGTTTTCTGAGGAACCGTAGAAGGCCATTGTTGAAGGTGCAGCCTCAGTTGCAGTTGATGACCCAGGATGAAGAGGTTATGCAAAGAAGTTGAGACTTGGCACCATGAAGAAAGCCTATGAGAGGGTATTGGTGAAGACTAGTTGCAGTTGAAGACACTAGTGTATTGGAGATGCCAGTACTGTGGGATTATCACCAAGAATAGGAACTGCAATGGAGTGGAGTCAACCAGAGCCTATATTGGTACAGAGGGAAGAACTGGAGAAATGATACCAGCCCTTTGGGTGAACCCAGAAGATTATTTGTGGATACAAGACATTGGAACAAGACTAGACTTTGGCCTCATTTGCAAGCCCAAATAACCAACCAGGAGCTTACACCGTAGCAATCACATTAGGGCCTTTAATAGAAACTTGAATTTGAGATTACTCACTGGTGAATCACAGAATAGTTTGGTGAAGCCACCCTGAACTCTCATCAGGCCAAAGTTTTATAGAGAATGGGAACAATGAGGGGGTGTCTATCCTGGCAAATATCTAATCGAGTGACTATTGTAAGCTGACAGGTGGGTGCTCTGAAGCAAATTAAAAGCATATAATATCACAAATTGTTTGAAAGTACATCTGAACCAATCAGACTAATCTTTTATTGGCTGTTGCTAGGAAGTAGTTAGGGAGTAAGTCTGGCTAAGGACAAGCCATAGAGTCCTTCCTGGTACTTGGGTACAGCTTGGTTTAAGCTGTGGGTCTTTTCAGGCTTTTTTTTTTCTTTTAAGATGGAGGCTGGTTCCAAGATAGAGTAGGTTTGGCCTCTCAGAAGCTGTGAAGCTGGAGTTGACTTGGAGACACCAAGAAGTTAAAGATCCTAGAATTGTGGCCTACCTGCCAAGGAAATCTGTTAACAAGGAGTTGAACCAGCCTAGGAGAAGGAAGTTTTTTGCAGTCAACAGTAATGAAAAAGGAGTTGGAGATCTGAAGACTTCTATGATATTAATCATGGAGATACAGAATTTGGAGTTTGCCCAGTTGGTTTCCTGTCTTTCTTTGGGAATTAGAGTTGAGTGTGGGCACTTCAGTTCTTCTGAGAAGGGGAACAAAGTATTCACAGGCACAAATATGGAGATAAAATGTGGAGCAGAGACTGAAGGAAAGGTCATCCAGAGACTCCCACTTGGGAATTTATCCCATATACAGTCACCAAACCCACCCACTATTGTGGATGCCAAGAAATGCTTGCTTAAAGGAACCTGATATGCTCTCTCTTGAGAGGCCCTGCCAGAGCCTTACAAATACAGAGGCAGATGCTTGCAACCACCCAATGGACTGAGTGTAGGGTCCCCAATGGAGGAGTTAGAGAAAGGACTAAAGGAGCTGAAGGGATTTGCAACCTCGTAGGAAGAACAACAATATCAACCAACTTGACCCTCCAGAGCTCCAAGGGACTAAGTCATCAACCAAGGGCTACACATGGCTCTAGCTGCATATGTAGCAGAGGATGGCCTTGCCATTTTTCAATAGGTGGAGAGGTCCTTGATCCTATGATGGCTTGATAGATGCCCCAATTAGGGGAATCCAGGGCAGGGATGCGGGAGTGGGGTGGGTGGAGGAACACCCTCATAGAAGCAGGGGGTGGGAGGATGGGATAGGGGATCTTCAGGAGGTGGGATACAGGGAAAGGGGATAGCATTTGAAATGTTAATAAAGAAAATATCCAATAAAAACCATAAAAAAGAAAATATCCTACAGCTGGATCTTATGGAAATAATTTTTATTTGAGTTTCACTTCTTTCAGGTGATTCTAGATTGTGTCAAGTTGATATAAAACTAGCTAGTTCAATTGACCCCTTGTCAACTTGACACAGAAACATATCACTGTTAAGTCATAACCTCTACTTTCTTGTTTATCCTCAAGATCACAATTAAAATGAACATCACAATATAAAACACTTAACAAACTTTTAATGTTCCACTGTCTTTACAATTGAATCAATGAATTTAAAATTCAGTCTCTTTCAAAATCTGAAGTCTCATTTAAAACCTAAAATCTTTTTAAAAATTAATTTCTCAGTTGTGGGCTCCTGAAAAATAAAAAAAAATCGGTTAATACTTTCTTCATTTAAGAAGGCAGAACCCTGGCACAGTAACAATATGAACAAAGCAAAACCAAACTCTGAAAGTGCAAATAACTCAATATCTACTGTCTGGGATTCACTCACAGTCTTCTGGGATCCCCCAAAGTGTTTGAGTCACCTCTCTGACTTTACCCTTAGTAGTATATATAGATTAACTTTTAGACTAAGAATGGCTTCATTCTGCACCTACTGAGTTGTCTTTCCATTCTTGACATATTGTTTTTGGTCTTTTGAGACAGGGTTTAACTGCCTATTCCTGTCTGATGTCGAACTCACATACATCTATCTCCTTCTGCTCTCAACAACTGAGATTAAAGGCACATACCACTATGCCCCCACCTAGATTTAAACAAAAAAAGATCCATTTTTATTTGTGTATATATGTGTTCCTCTGTGTGAGTATATGTCACATCCATTAAGGTGCCCTTGGAAGTATTTAGTGTCCCATAGTTGTGTACAAAAAACCTGTTTATTAGTTTTGCGTAATCCTCTTCTCAAAGAAGACCTGATGGAGAGCATATTTCATGTCCTTGTTACGCAGACTATAGATGAATGGATTTAAAGCTGGTGTCACCACAGAGTATATCAGTGTAATAATTTTAATCATGTTAACGGAGTTGCCAGAGGTGGGAGTCACATATATCACCATTATGGTTCCATAGAACAGAGAAACTACCAGCAGGTGTGATCCACAGGTTGAGAAGGCCTTTTGTCGTCCATCTGAAGAAGGAACCTGAAAAACAGCTCTGAGAACCAGGGCATAAGATCCAAGGATGTACAAACCAGTGAGAATAATGATAAGAGTACTTAGAGAATAGACTACATGCCTTATGATGTGTGTAGGGGTACAGGACAGTGCCATTAGTGGTTCTACATCACAGAGAAAATGATCAATGATATTGGGGCCACAGAAAGACAATTGAGAAATGAAGAAAATGGGAATCAAATATCCAGAGAAACCAATGATCCAACAGAGGGACACCAGAGTACTGCAGAATTGCCTAGTCATGATGGAAGGATAGTGCAGTGGGTAGCAGATGGCTAGGTACCGATCATAAGCCATGGCACAGAGGAAGAAACATTCAGTTGTGCCCAGGGAGAAGAAGAAGTAGAACTGAGTAAAGCACCCAGAGAAGGACATCGTCTTAGTTTTGGAAAGAAAGTTTACCAGCATGTTGGGGACTGTGCAGGTCACGTACCAGATTTCTAGGAAGGAGAAGTTGGCCAGGAACATATACATAGGGGTGTGAAGTTGTTGGTTCCACCTCACTGCACAAATGATGGCCATATTCCCAGTCAAAGTTATCATGTAGACCAGCAGAATCAGTGAGAAAAGTGTGATTTGAATCTTCCAGGGACCCGGGAAGCCCAACAAGACAAAATATGTCACTGTGGATCCCTCTGACTTATTCATGATCACTAGACTGTGGGGAGGAGGTAGAACATAATGATATACTTTGATGATGAAATATTTGAAACTTTTCTTTGGACCAAGAGATCGATCCATGCAGCATATGCACTGAACATTTTAAAATAAGCCTTAAATAGATCATATCCTATTTCAGAGTATGTCCTTATGGCTCTGTTTCTAAAAAATGATAGAGAGCTAATATACAATATATATAAAGAACTCAAGAAGTTAAGACTCCAGAGAACCACGTATCCCCATTAATGAATAGGGTATAGAACTAAACAAAAAATTCTCAACTGAGGTATATAGAATGGCTGAGAAGCACCTAATGAAATGTTCAACATCTTTAATCATCAGGGAAATGCAAATCAAAACAACCCTGAGATTCCACCTCACACCAGTCTTAGAACTACTAAGATCAAAAACTCAGGTGACAGCAGATGCTGGTGAGGATTCGGAAAAAGGAACACTCCTCCACTGGTGGTGGGATCATAAGCTGATACAACCACTGTGGAATCAGTCTTGTGGATCCTCAGAAAATTGGGTATAGTGTTACCTGAAGACACAGCTATTCAACTCCTGGGCATATATCCAAAAAAATGCTCCAAAATATAACAAGGACACATGTTCCACTATATACCTAGTAGCCTTATTTATAATAGCCAGAAGCTGGAAAGAACCTAGATGTCCCTCAACAGAGGAATGGATACAGAAAATGTGGTACATTTACACAATTGAGTACTACTCAGCTATTAAAAACAATGAATTCACAAAAATTTCACTCCCTACTCTCAATTCATCCTCACTCCAAATCCTCTTGTTTTTTCCTCTTTTGTCATCGTTTCACAGAAAAATAATTTTAAAAATAAAGCTGGATTGTAGGTAGTATGTACCTAGCACGTATGTTGTCATGGATTTCATTAACCTGTACTATAAAAATAATATAGATCAAAAAAAGAGAATAACCATCGATGCACAGAGAAAAAGCACAGTGACATCTTTAATATATAAACAAAAATTTTTAAAATTAATTTTTAAAGATGATGTTTTATTGTTATAGTACTGGCTGTCCTGAAACTTGCTATGTAACCTCTCAGGCTACATTTCGAACCTTCAATCTTCCTGTCTCAGCCTTTTGAGTGGTAGATATTATCATGAGATCTATGCCTGGGTGAATAAAATAATTTAACTTTTTGCTTAGAAAGAACATTAGTCTGGCGGTTCCTCCGAAAACTGGGCATGACACTCCCGGAGGATCCGGCTATACCACTCCTGGGCATATACCCAGAGGCTTTACCTGCATGCAATAAGGACACATGCTCCACTAGTTCATAGCAGCCTTATTTATAATAGCCAGAAGCTGGAAAGAACCCAGATGTCCCTCAATGGAGGAATGGATTCAGAAGATGTGGTATATCTACACAATGGAATACTACTCTGCAATTAAAAACAATGAATTCACGAAATTCCTAGGCAAATGGTCAGAACTTGAAAATATCATCCTTAGTGAGGTAACCCAATCACAAAAGAACACACATGGTATGCAGTCACTGATAAGGGGATATTAACCCAGAATCTCGGAATACCCTAGACACAATTTGCATATCAATAGATTTCTAAGAAGATGGAAGGAGAGACCCCTGGTCCTGGAAAGACTGGATGTAGGGGAACGCCAGGACAGAGAAACGAGAGGGGGTTGAATGGAGAAAAGAGGGAGGGAAGGGGGCTTATGGGACTTTTGGGGAGGGAGGAAATGGGAAAGGGGAAATGATTTGGAATGTAAATTAAAAAAATAAATAAATAAAAAAAATAAAAAAAAGAAAGAGCATTATACAATTTTATTTTATTTTATTTTTTACATTTAAGTTTTTCTCAGCCATTTGAGTTTCCTCTATTTTTTTTTTAATTTAATTTAATTTTATTTTTTTAATTTACATTCCAAATCACTTCCCCTTTCCCATTTCCTAGAAAAGACATGATAATGCTTACAGTACTCATTAAATATAATAAAAAAGAATAACTCTGAGATGATGTTAGATAAGATAAATATACTGGTGATGGTGAAGCTGTCACAGGAACAACAGTTTAGTAATAGCCCAAGTGAACGGTCTCAATTGAGCAACATAGCTTCTATATTTTTAGACAAGAAGCTATGAAGAGAAGAAAGATTAGAATGAAGAGATTTTAAGTTTTTAAAACTAAGATTATTAATAATTAAACCAACCCATATTGATTCTCATTTTGGTAGAATATCAAGAAAGCCCAGTAGCTTTCTACAGCAACACTACACATTCTGCACCTTTCCACGTAAGAAACCTCTCCTCCACGGAGTGCCAAGCAGTCCTTTCATCTGGAATGAGACAGAAGCAGCAATGACTCTGAACCCAGGTTATAGATTGTGATGCTAAATCAACGTATTTAAGTTTCAGTCACATGCATATCAGCTATAGATTATGTTTGTTGACATTAAAGGCAACAGGGCAACTTATGAAGATAAAATGTCAGTCATAGGAGAGGACAGCAGAAGAAACTTCACAGATAAATGGCAGTGTTAATGCAAAAGGCTCTTCCCTACATGGCTATCATTAAGTTCCACATGAATTTTTAATTTTCATCAACACTGATTTCATCTTACCTAACACAACAACCGTCTTCTCTTCCTTCTCCTCATTCTCCTTTTCTTCCTCTTTTTGCTTCTCCCCTCAAAGAGAGGGTCTCTATCTCTTAAGTCCTCTCTATATAGTTCATACTGGCCTCACACTCAAGAACCCTTGGTTCCTCTTCCAGTGCTATGATTACAAGCATGCACCCCATTTCCAGATTCTTTCTTAATGAGCTGTGCAATGGATGAAGAAAGAACTGAAAAAGAAAACAGTAACTCTAACACTGATTCCTATTGGTTTCCATTTCAGTGGATAGAACTATTCCCTCACTGTTCTGCGCACATATAAAAAGGCTCATCTTCCCTGATGCCCTAGCCACATTGACCTGTGAATGACTTTGATACCCTTTAGCACATTGCCTTTGGAGTGGGCAAATTCCATGATGATCTAAACATTATAGATAATTCTGTTTTTCTTTTAGTTGTGAGCAGGAAGACAAACTGACATTTTCTGACAACCTTTTGAGTCTATTGAAGTTGTAGATTCCTTACTATGTAGGCCCACCTGTCATGTAGGACAACAGTAATGCCTGCCACATATTAGATCATCCTGGAGTCAGAATAATGCCATAAAGATGTTCTCTTTTACTGGATCAAACACAGAGTCTGTGCATAAGTACTGCATACATTACCAATTCTGCTTCTTTTTGACTACAAGTTTGTAGTGTTGTGTTTCCTCACTGTATAAAGATTGTATGTTGCTCCCAATTTATGTCCTGTGTTGCCCACTGTTAAGATTTCTCAGCTCTCTGTACAAATGAACGTATTATTTTCCATGTTGTCCTTGGGGACCTCTTTGTTTCTTGTCATGGAATTTTACTAAGGATCTTAATAAATTGCTCTACAGGGATTATTAAAGATAATGTGCCACAGATCTCATAACCTCCTTAAGTTTTTGTTTCTCTAACAGGGTTTGTAATTTTGTCATGAGATGCATAGACTGTTCAGTTTTTTTTTAATTTATTTTATTTTAATTTTTTAATTTACATTCCAAATCACTTCCCCTTTCCCGTTTTCTCCCTCCCCGAAAGTCCCATAAGCCCCCTTCCTCTTTTCTCCATTCAACCCCCTCTCGTTACTCTGTCCTGGCGTTCCCCTACATCCAGTCTTTCCAGGACCAGGGGTATCTCCTTCCATCTTTTTAGAAATCTATTGATATGCGGATTGTGTCTAGGGTATTCCGAGATTCTGGGTCAATATCCCCTTATCAGTGACTGCATACCATGTGTGTTCTTTTGTGATTGGGTTACCTCACTAAGGATGATATTTTCAAGATCTGACCATTTGCCTAGGAATTTCGTGAATTCATTGTTTTTAATTGCAGAGTAGTATTCCATTGTGTAGATATACCACATCTTCTGAATCCATTCCTCCATTGAGGGACATCTGGGTTCTTTCCAGCTTCTGGCTATTATAAATAAGGCTGCTATGAACATAGTGGAGCATGTGTCCTTATTGCATGCAGGTAAAGTCTCTGGGTATATGCCCAGGAGTGGTATAGCCGGATCCTCCGGGAGTGTCATGCCCAGTTTTCTGAGGAACCGCCAGACTGCTTTCCAGAGTGGTTGTACCAGCCTACAATTCCACCAGCAGTGGAGGAGTGTTCCTCTTTCTCCACATCCTCGCCAACAACTGCTGTCTCCTGTGTTTTTGATCTTAGCCATCCTGACTGGTGTGAGATGGAATCTCAGGGTTGTTTTGATTTGCATTTCCCTAATGACTAAGGATGATGAACATCTCTTTAGGTGCTTCTCAGCCATTAGATATTCTTCAGGTGAGAACTCTTTGTTTAGCTCTGTACCCCATTTTTTAATAGGGTTACTGCCTCTCTGGAGTTTAACTTCGTGAGTTCTTTGTATATCTTGGATATTAGCCCTCTGTCGGATGTAGGGTTGGTAAAGATCATTTCCCAGTTAGTTGGCTGCCGCTTTGTCTTTTTGACAGTGTCTTTTGCCTTGCAAAAACTTTGTAATTTAATGAGTTCCCATTTGTCTATTCTTGATCTTAGAGCATAAGCTATTGGAGTTCTGTTCAGGAAATTCTCCCCTGTGCCCATATGTTCAAGGTTCTTCCCTAGTTTCCCTTCTATTAGTTTCAGTGTGTCTGGTTTTATGTGGAGATCTTTGATCCACTTAGAATTGAGCTTAGTGCAAGGAGATAAGGATGGGTCAATTTGCATTCTTCTGCATGTTGACCTCCAGCTGAGCCAGCACCATTTGTTGAAAAGGCTATCTTTTTTCCACTGGATGGTTTTAGCTCCTTTGTCAAAGATCAAGTGACCATAGGAGTGTGGATTCATTTCTGGGTCTTCAATTCTGTTCCATTGATCTACATGTCTGTTACTGTACCAATACCATGCAGTTTTTAACACTATTGCTCTGTAGTACAGCTTGAGGTCCGGGATACTGATTCCCCCAGAGGTTCTTTTACTCTTGAGAATAGTTTTAGCTATTCTGGGTTTTCTGTTATTCCAGATGAATTTTTGAATTGCTCTTTCTAACTCTATGAAGAATTGATTTGGGATTTTGATGGGGATTGCATTGAATCTGTGTATTACTTTTGGTAAGATGCTCATTTTTACTATATTAATCCTGCCAATCCATGAGCATGGCAGATTTTTCCATCTTCTGAGGTCTTCTTCAATTTCTTTCTTCAGAGACTTGAAGTTCTTGTCATACAGATCTTTCACTTGTTTGGTTAGAGTCACGCCAAGATACTTAATATGGTTTGTGGCTATCGTGAAGGGTATTATTTCTCTTACTTCTTTCTCAGCCTGCTTATCCTTTGAGTATAGGAAGGCTTCTGACTTGCTTGAGTTGATTTTATATCCGGCCACTTTGCTGAAGTCGTTTATCAGCTGTAGGAGTTCTCTGGTGGAGTTCTTTGGGTCGCTTATGTATACTATCATATCGTCTGCAAATAGTGATAGTTTGACTTCTTCCTTTCCAATTTGTATCCCTTTGACCTCTTTTTGTTGTCTAATTGCTCTAGCTAGAACTTCAAGTACTATATTGAAAAGATATGGAGAGAGAGGGCAGCCTTGTCTAGTCCCTGATTTTAGTGGGATTGCTTCAAGTTTCTCTCCATTTAGATTGATGCTGGCTACCGGTTTACTGTAAATTGCTTTTACTATGTTTAGATATGGGCCTTGAATTCCTGATCTTTCCAAGACCTTTAGCATGAAAGGATGCTGAATTTTGTCAAATGCTTTCTCAGCATCTAATGAGATGACCATGTGTTTTTTTTTCTTTGAGATTGTTTATGTAGTGGATTACATTGATGGATTTCCTTATATTGAACCATCCCTGCATCCCTGGGATGAAGCCTACTTGATCGTGGTGAATGATCGTTTTGATGTGTTCTTGGATTCGGTTGGCAAGAATTTTATTGAGTATTTTTGCATCGATATTCATAAGAGAGATTGGCCTGAGATTCTCTTTCTTTGTCGGAACTTTGTGTGCTTTTGGTATTAGTGTAATTGTGACTTCATAGAATGAGTTGGGTAGTGTTCCTTCTGTTTCTATTTTGTGGAACAGTTTGAAGAGTATTGGTGTTAGGTCTTCTTTGAAGGTCTGATAGAATTCTGCACTAAAACCATCTGGACCTGTGCTTTTTTTGGTTGGAAGATTTCCAATGACAACTTCTATTTCTTCAGGGCTTATAGTACGGTTTAGATGGTCTATTTGATCCTGATTTAATTTTGGTACTTGGTATCTGTCAAGGAAATTGTCCATTTCCTCAAGATTTTCTAGTTGTGTTGAATACAGGTTTTTGTAGTAGGATCTGATGAGTTTTTGAATTTCCTCAGTTTCTGTTGTTATCTCTCCCTTTTCGTTTCTGATTTTATTAATTTGGATACTATCTCTGTGCCCTCTGGCTAGTCTGGTTAAGGGCTTATCTATCTTGTTGATTTTCTCAAAGAACCAACTCCTCGTTTTGTTGATTCTTTGTATGGTTTTATTTGTTTCTGCTTGACTGATTTCAGCCCTGAGTTTGATGATTTCCTGCCTTCTACTCCTCTTTGGTGTATTTGCTTCTTTTTGTTCCAGGGCTTTCAGGTGTGCCATTAAGCTGTTAGTGTATGCTGTCTCCCGTTTCTTTTTGGAGGCACTCAGGGCTATGAATTTTCCTCTTAGCACTGCTTTCATTGTGTCCCATAAATTAGGGTATGTTGTGCCTTCATTTTCATTAACTTTCAAAAAGTCTTTGATTTCTTTCTTTATTTCCACCTTGACCAAGTTATCATTGAGTAGAGCATTGTTCAGCCTCCATGTGTACGTGGGTTTTCTTTTGTTTTTGTTGCCATTGAAGACCACCCTTATTCCATAGTGATCTGATAGGAGGCATGGGAGTATTTCTATCTTCTTATATCTGTTGAGGTCTGATTTGTGACCAATTATATGGTCAATTTTGGAGAAGGTACCATGAGGAGCTGAGAAGAAGGTGTATTCTTTAGCTCTAGGATGAAATGTTCTATATATATCTGTTAGTTCCATTTGGTCAAAGGGTTCAATTAGATTCACTGTGTCCCTGTTTAGTTTCTGCTTTCCTGAACGATCCATTTCAGAGAGCGGGGTGTTGAAGTCACCCACTATTATTGTGTGCGGTGCGATGTGTGCTTTGAGTTTTAGTAAAGTTTCTTTTACGAATGAGGGTGCCCTTGCATTTGGAGCATAGATATTCAGAATTGAGAGTTCTTGATGGTGGATTTTTCCCTTGATCAGTATGTAGTGTCCTTCTGTGTCTTTTTTGATGACTTTAGGTTGAAAATCAATTTTATCTGATATTAGGATGGCTACTCCACCTCGTTTCTTGGGGCCATTTGCTTGTAAAATTGTTTTCCAGCCTTTTACTCTGAGGTAGTGTTTGTCTTTGACACTGAGGTGCGTTTCCTGCATGCAGCAAAATGCTGGGTCCTGTTTACGTATCCAGTCTGCTAGTCTATGTCTTTTAATTGGGGAATTGAGACCATTGATATTAAGAGAGATTAAGGCATAGTGATTATTGCCATCTGCCATTCTTGACGCTATCTTTATGTTTGAGTGGTTATCTACTTTTGGGTTTGATTCAAGAAGGTTATTATCTCATTTTTTCCAGGGTGTTGTTTCTCTCCCTGTATTGGAGGTTTCCACCTATTATCCGTTGCAGGGCTGGATTTGTGGAAAGATATTGTGAAAATTTGGTTTTATCATGGAATATCTTGGTCTCTCCATCTATGGTGATTGAGAGTTTTGCTGGGTATAGTAGTCTAGGCTGGCATTTGTGCTGTCTTATTGTCTGCATGAGATCTGCCCAGGATCTTCTGGCTTTCATAGTCTCTGGTGAGAAGTCTGATGTGATTCGGATAGGTCTTCCTTCCTTTGTATGTTACTTGGCCCTTTTCTCTTACTGCTTTTAGTATTCTTTCTTTATTTAGAACATTCAGTGTTTTGATTATTATGTGACGGGAGGTATTTCTGTTCTGGTCCAGTCTGTTTGGAGTTCTGTAGGCTTCTTGTACGTTCATCGGCATCTCTCTCTTTAAGTTAGGGAAGTTTTCCTCCATAATTTTGTTGAAGATGTTTACTGGCCCTTTAAGTTGCAAATCTTCACTCTCATCTATACCTATAATCCTTAGGTTTGGTCTTCTCATTGTGTCCTGGATTTCCTGGATGTTTTGGGTTACACGTTTTTTGCATTTTGCATTTTCTTTGACTGTTGAGTCGATGCTTTCTATGGAATCTTCAGCACCTGAGATTCTTTCTTCCATCTCTTGTATTCTATTGTTTATGTTTGCATCTATGACTCCTGATTTCTTCCCAAGGTTTTCTATCTCCAAAGTTGTCTCCCTTTGTGATTTCTTAGTTGTTTCTACTTCCTTTTTTAGTTCCTGGATGGATTTGCTGAGATCCTTCACTTGTTTGTTTTTATTTTCCTGTATTTCTTTAAGGTATTTTTGCATTGCCTCTTTCAGGATTTCTTCCTGATGACCCACGTTCTCCTGCATTTCTCTGAGTGATTTTTGTGTTTCCTCCTCATGGGAATCCATCTGTTGATCCATTGTCTCCTGCATTTCTTTAAGCAGTTCTCGTGTTTCCTTTGTAAGGGCATCTATCCGTTGATTCATTTCTTTAAGCAATTTTTGTGTTGCCTCCCTATGGGCATCCGTCTGTTGACCCATATTCTTCTGCATTTCTTTATGCCAATTTTGTGATTCCTTTGTGAGTGCATCTACCCGTTGATTCATCTCGTTAAGCGATTTTTGTGTTGTCTCCTTGTGCGCCTCCATCTTTTGATCCATGTTCTCCCGCATTTCTCTAAGCGATTTTTGTGTTTCCTTTGTAAGGGCTTCTAACCGTTGATTCATGGTCTCCTGTAACTCTTTATGAGATTTATTTGTGTCCTTCTTGTGATCCTCTAATAGCATCATGAGAAGTGATTTTAAATCCAGATCTTGTCTTTCGGGTGTGGTGGGGTTTCCAGGATTTGCTGCTGTTGGCGAGTTGGGTTCGGATGGTCCCACATTACTTTGATTTCTGTTAGTAACATTCCTACGTTTGCCTTTTGACATCTGGTTACCTCTGATGTTAGTTGGTCCTGCTGTCACTGGCTGTTGGTTGGACCTCCTGTGAGCCTGCAAAGCTATTTCTGCCCCTCCTGGTTTACCAGGATTCCCCTGGCACACATTTCTGGGGCCTGCCCTGCTCCTCAGTGACTTTGGAGCCCTGATGTGCCTTGCCCCAAGTGATGTTATATTGGGGAGTCCTTGCACATCCAAAGGCTCAGCGTAGTGTATTCCTGGATCAGAGGTCGCCAAAGGGAGGCTGGTAGGCTCCTGCCCTGTGCAGGGGTGGGTGATCTCTCCTAGAGTGGGGGGGGGAGGAGGCGTCCCTCTGCCAGGCAGAAGTCCCACAGCAGAGCTGGCGTGCTGGTTACTGCAGATCTGCCCAGCACTTGGGAGCCGCGTACACACAAGCCGCCCGAGACCCAAGCGATATTATGCCTGTCTGTCTCAGAGTGCATAATATAATATATTATATATATATATATATAATATAAGAATGCATAACTGCATTCTTAATATCTGTCTCTACATTACAGGAAAGTGTGGTCCTTACCCTCATCAAAGAAACTTCACTTTGCCCTAGATGTAGGCCATTACCATTCTTTTTTTTTTTTTTAAATGAGCTTGCTTAATTTTTTGGTTTACATCTATCTATCTATCTATCTATCTATCTATCTATCTATCTATCTATCATCTATCTGTGTTAGTCTGCATGTGTGAGTGTATGCCATGATGTGTATGTGGAAGTCATATGAGACTTGTGGGAGGTGGTTCTCTCCTATTATGTGGATTCCAGGGCCCAAACTCAGATGTCAGGCTTACCAGCAGGTGCCTTTACTCACTGAGCCCTTAATGCTGTCCTGAAGGGTCTATTTTATCCAGAGAGATGAGGTTAAAAATGGTGGATTAGAAGTAAAGTGTGTGGCAGTGGTGGTTAAGCAGTGAAGCTCCATGGAAGGTTTGGCATAGCATGTACCTCCCACTCAGAACCACCCCAATACCCACAAGGAGGGTCAGCTCAGATGCAGGAAGAGAAGGTAGAACCCAGGCACTGCTCTCTGTCAGCTAAGCCTTTCCCTGCCAAAGTGGACTTGACGCCAAAACAGGTCTCAGGAAAGGCTGCATCACCAGATAAGAAAGTACAAACAGATGGAAAGAGGGGAGCCAAGGGCAAACAGGTTGAAGTGACAAACCAGTAAACTACAGATCTGCCTTCAGACGATGGGGGACAGAAACCCCGAGTTCATCCTCTGAAGGAGAACAGGAAGAAGCCATGATGACTAGCCATCATGTCTGTTTGTGGTCCCTGCATTCCTTCTGGGCATTTCAGAGGAATATTTTTTTATCAACTATTTTCTATATGTGGGTGTGGGAGGAAATTCTACCTCATCTTTTTCTTAAATTGTAATTGTTTTTCTTTCTTTCTTTCTTTTTTAATCTTCTATGTAGTGAGCCACTGTAATGCCTCTAGGCAAAATAATTCAGCTGCCTGCATTTCACCTACACGGAGCTGAGAAATTCCAGCCGCACCTCCTCCCACCTGACAGGGATGTCAGAGCTTCTCTGGCATTTCAAAAGAGCTACAGTTTCCTGCAAAAGTCACCATCTCCTGCGGTGGCATTGCAGACCCTGTGGAAGTATCACCTTCCTGAGATCTGTTTTGGCAACATCATTCAGCCTGCTAGAGACCTGCTGAGAAGACTTGCAGCTTTGGGAGGGAGGGTCACGCCCCCAAAGCTTATATCCCCTGTTTCTCCTGAGTAAAGTTGGACTTTGAACAGCTAGGTTGTCTTAGTCCCATGTTCTTTTTCGCCGTCTTCCCCACCCACCCCTAAGTAACTTTTTCAGGTCACCGGTTCACATGTAGCTGCAGGCGGCTACGCTTCTAAGTTTTTTTTATTTACATTCCAAATGATTTCCCCTTTCCCATTTCCTCTGTAATTGGTTTTTTTGAAGAGTTAAAACATTTGCTTTTTTTTTTTTTTTTGGTACAACCAGAAAATATCAGGATATTGAATCAGGAGAGGCTGTAACTGGCTTGGGGGTCGCTGTAACATTCCACAGAAAGGGTTAGTTTTTTATTCTACACCAATACAATAAACACTAAATGACGATTTGGAGTCTCATTCATGAAGTTGTGTCTGAAATATTTTAGGTTATATCTGGTTTCATGTTTCTAATAGAACTGCTTCCTAAAAAAAAACCACACTCTGTTGTCCTTATCCTGTCAGAACTGTAACGTCTTTGGTCATGGCAGTCCATTTTCCTAACAATGTAGTAATGTGCTATAAAACATGGAAAATTTGAGTATGAACTGTATGTGGCACAAAATTGTGAGTCAGTGAAATTGAGGATTATAAGTTCTTGACTGTTGTGTGAGAACATAAGAGAAACTTCTCAAGTTTGAGGCTGGAACATCCCTGGTATACTTTCAAAGAGAGACAACACATGGCTCTTCAATGTGTTCTACATGAACATATTGTGTGATTCTTCAGAGTAAAGAAGTAAAATTTTGAGTCATCCTTTCTGGCTGCCATCTGCAGCAGGGAACTAGGCAGCTCCAAAGCCTTCTGTGCTTAGCCCGCCAGGAGAGAGTGATCTCCCAGCAGTGATTGATTTCACTTCTGAGTGCAGAGGTGAGATCTCCACCTTCTCTCTGGAGGGTGACAGCTAGGAGCACACAGGGCATAAGATCAGGGGAGCAGCTGGGACAGGAGTCTTCCCTTCCGGCCGCCATCTGCAGCAGGGAACCAGACAGCTCCACAACCTTCTGTGCACAGACCCTGCCAGAAGAGAGTTGGTCTCCCAGGAGTACAGACACAGGCTTACAGGCCCATCGGAGGGGCAAGCTCCAGCCAGAGACAACAAGACCAACTAACACCAGAAATAAACAGATGGCAAAAGGCAAGCACAAGAACCCTACCAACAGAAACCAAGGCTACTTGGCAACATCAGAGCCCAGTTCTCCCACCACAACAAATCCCGGATACCCCAACACACTGGAAAAGCAAGAGTTGAATTTAAAATCTCATCTCATGATGCTATTAGAGGATATCAAGAAGGACATAAATAAGTCCCTTAAAGAAATACAGGAGAACATGGGTCAAATGGTAAAAGCCCTTAAAGAGGAAACACAAAAATCCCTTAAAGAAATACAGGAGAGCATGGGTGAATAGGTAGAGGCCCTTAAAGAGGAAACACAAAAATCCCTGAAAGAATTGTGGGAAAACACAAACAAGTAAGTGAAGGAACTGAACAAAACCAACCAGGGTCTAAAAATGGAAGTAGAAGCAATAAAGAAATCACAAAGTGAGACATCTCTGGAGATAGAAAATCTTGGAAAGAATTCAGGAGTCATAGATGCAAGCATCAACAATAGAATACAAGAGATAGAAGAAAGAATCTCAGGGGCTGAAGATACCATAGAAAACATTGATTCAACAGTCAAAGAAAATGCAAAATGCAAAAAGCTCCTGAGCCAAAACATCCAGGACATCCAGGACACAATGAGAAGACCAAACCTAAGGATTGCAGGTATAGAAGAGAGCGAAGATTTCCAACTTAAAGGGCCAGTAAATATCTTCAACAAAATTATAGAAGAAAACTTCCCTAGCCTAAAGAAAGAGATGTCCATGAACATACAAGAAGCCTACAGAACTCCAAACAGACTGGACCAGACCAGAAAGTCCTCCCAGTACATAATAATCAAAACACCAAATGTACTAAACAAAGAAAGAATATTAAAAGCAGTAAGGGAAAAAGGTCAAGTAACCTATAAAGGCAGGCCTATTAGAATTACACCAGAATTCTCACCTGAGACAATGAAAGCTAGAAGATCCTGGGCAGATCTCATTCAGACCCTAAGAGAACACAAATGCCAGCCCAAACTACTATACCCAGCAAAACTCTCAACTACTATAGATAGAGAAAACAAGATATTCCATGATAAAACCAAATTTACACAATATCTTTCCACAAATCCAGCACTACAAAGGATAATAGTTGAAAAATGCCAACAAGAGGAGGGAAACTACACCCTAGAAAAAGCAAGAAAGTAATCTTTTTCCAACAAACCCAAAAGAAAGTATCCACACAAACATAAAAAGAACATCAAAAATAACAGGAAGCAACAATCACTATTCCTTAATATCTTTTTACGTCAATGGACTCAATTCCCTAATAAAAAACAGTCTAACAGAAATATTTTTCATGTAAATCTTCAATTTAACAGAAAATATTTGTGATTCCTCTTTCAATCAATTTAGTAATGTTTTTTATGTCTATCATTTCAACTGTATTATTTTCCATGATAATCTTTAATTTTACATTTTTTCTATATATTTCTTCAATTTTATCAGAAATATTTTCCATGTAAATCTTCAATTTTGTCAAAAAATGTTTATAGCTCCACTTTCAATTAATTTAGGAATATTTTTATGCCTACCATTTTGTCAGTATAATTTTCCCATGAAATAGTCAGTCTTAATGTGTTTTTCTATATATTTCTTCAATTTTATCAGAGATATTTCCCCTGTAAATCTTCAGTTTTATCAGAAAATGTTTATAATTCCACTTTTAATCAACTTAGAAATATTTTATGCTTACCATTGTATCTGTAATTTTCCATGATAATCTTCAATTTCAATGTTATTTTATATTTTTCTACAATTTTATTGGAAATGTTTCCCATATAGATCTTCAATTCTATCCTAAAATGTTTCTAATTTCTTTTTCAATTAATTTAGCAATGTTTCTATGTCTACCATTTTACTCTTTAATTTTCCATGAAAATTGTCAATCTTAATGTGTTTTTCTATATGCTTCTTCAATTTTGTCAGAAATGTTTTCCATGTAAATATTTAATTTTATCATAAAATGTTTTTACTTCCTTTTTCAATAAAAAAAGAAATAAAAGAAAAAAAGGAAGTAAAATCTCTGTACTCTGCTCTCAGTCAATAAAATCTCAGTTGTAAATGAAAAAAAAGGAATAAGTACAATTTGTGATTTTTAATATAAAATTTGGGATTAAGAGAGTACTATCCCCAAATGACCATGCAATTAGAAAGTGTTGTATGTGTGTGCTCATATATGTGGTGTTTTTACTCATCTATGAAAATTTATTTTCTGACTATTAAAGATTAAAAAGCTTCATATAAGTATGTAATTGAGTTCTTCCACCAGAGAATGTTCAATATATAAGAGGATGAAGATATATACACATAAATATTGCTTGTGTATAGGTTAACACTATGTAAGTATTCAGCAAGGCCACAAATACTCACAAAGCTTTGTTATTGAGCATTTGTCATCAATGAGATGAACTTGAACTTGAGCTCTTAAGGACTGTGAATGACGAGTCTCTTCCTCTGTTTCAATGTGGGTTAGCATATACTTAAATGAAGCAATTCTTTATTGGCATTATACATAAATTACAAGTGACCCATCTGCAATGTATCAGTATAAGCAGTATAGAAAACAATATGGAAATTCTTCAAAAAAAGAAAAAAACCAAACTAGAACTACTCTATGATCCAGCAATGATATATATATATATCATTGGATATATATGATATCCATATATCATTGGATATATATGATATATATATATATATCATTGGGTATATATATATATATCATTGGATATATATGCATATATATGTGTGTATATATATATGCATATATGCATTTAATTCCTTTATACACAAAGGAATTAAAGCCAGTGTACAAAAGTGATACTGATGGTACTACTTATGATAGCTAAGGTACGGAATCAGCTTATGTGTCTGTCGGTGTCAATGGATAAGCACAAAAAATATTATATAACATGGATTTTTCCATTAAGAAGAATGAAATTTTATTACTGGCAGCAAATGGACAAAACTGGGGCATATCATGTATAAGCAAAACACAGAAAGCCATGCTTATTCATATATGTAGAAACTAAAATAAACTAAGTTAAAGTGCTAGTCTGAAAAAAGAGGGATTATTAAAGATTTGGAAATATATGTGGATAAGGATAAGATAAAAGGAGTATGGACATGATGAATTCAGAGATGGCTGAGGCAAGATCACAGTAGATCCTATTAATCTGTATCATAAAAATAATTTTCAAACATGTTGATATAAAAAGTAACCCATGATTTCTTCAATATTGTGTCAGTTTTGGATAGTTGTTAGTTTTAGCACTTTCTTTATGGCATTTTTCATGTCTTTGTTTCGGAGACTATAGATGAGAGGATTTAAGAGGGGTGTCAAGGCTGCATAAATCAGAGTAACAATCTTCTGCATTCCTGCAGGGTTCCCTGATGTTGGGCTCACATACATCACCATAAGAGTTCCATAGAACAGAGATACAACCACTAAGTGGGATCCACATGTGGAGAAAGCTTTAGTTCGACCAGCACCAGAAGGAACTCGAAGCACAGCTCTGAGCACTAGAGTGTAGGATCCCAAGATGGAGAAGAAGGGCCCAAAAATAATCATTGAGTTGAAGGTATAACAGAGAAGCTCAGTGGAAGGAGCAGGTACACAGGAGAGTGCAAACAATGGTCCTGGGTCACACACGAAGTGGTCGATGATGTTAGGTCCACAGAAGGGAAGTTTGGAGATGAGAACAATTGGGACTGGATAGCAGAGGAATCCACTCACCCAACAGATACAAATCAGGATGACACAGAACTTTCTAGTCATGATGGAGGGGTAGTGTAATGGTCGACAGATAGCCAGGTATCTATCAAAAGCCATAGCTGACAAGAAGAAACACTCTGTTGTACCAAGTGAAAAAAAGAAATAGAATTGGAGGAAGCAGGCAGAGAAGGAGATGGTCTTACTCTCAGAGAGGATATTGACCAGCATGTTTGGAATGGTGGAAGAGACATACCATATCTCTAAAAAGGCAAAGTTTCCCAGGAAGATGTACATGGGTGTGTGGAGTCTCTGATCCCATCTCACAGCACAAACAATAGCTCCATTCCCCAGCAAGGTCAGGAGGTAAAGAATCAGAATTGAGGAGAAGAAGAAACTTTGCATCTTCCCCTGGTTACTGAAGCCCAGGAGGATAAACTCAGTCACAAAGTGTATTGTATTGTTCTTGGATCCCAAAGCTGTCAGAAAAACAGAAACAACTTAGAAATGAATGATAATGGACATATTTCACACTTTGCAGACACATTGCCAGTAATTTTTTCATTGGCTCCTCCTGATGACCCTTTGAACAACAGGAGGATCACTTTATTTTCTTGTTTACAAAGGAGAAAAGAAATGACATTCAGAGATTGAAAGAGTTCCCTTAAAGGTACCTGAAACACCAGTTATTTTTATACATACAGTTTATTTGGACTTTCACCATCTGTAATGGTAAAAATCATTGTCCTATGTAGAAACTTTGGACATGTATTTTTCATTTTGAAGCACAATTCGGCATAAATCTGAAGGAAAATAGGGCTAAGTTGCCTTCATAGTCAGTTTTCACACAGACATCTGATAAAAACAAATAAGAATGAAACTGAGAGGTTAACTTGAGCCCTGTTGCATTTCTGTTTTTAGGTGGGTGCTGCTCAGTAACTATTCAGGCATCTTTACAACACTTTGGGAACAACCTACACAATTTCTTTGTGATCGCATCCTTCCTGATAGCATCTGGATTATCTCAACCATCCAGTTGTTTTTCCCTTAAGTGCTGACTTTCTTAAAGCACTGACTTATATAGAGCATACTTTATTTGTTCTATGCATGACCCTGGCACTCCCCAAGTTTATTTTATCTTTGTTGAATATACACAAAATAAGTCAATTCTGTCTCCTGTGATGATCATGGTGAAATCTAAAATTAATGGCAGACAGTCATTTTTTCCCTACACAGGATTTCTTCTGTGGGTCACAGTTTCTCTAGCTTTCCTCTCGTTCTTCTATCACCTGAGTTGTGCTCTGTTAGTATGGCTTGACTTTTAAGGTAACTTGCTGGTGGGCAAGTCAGATTCTCTAGTACATAAAACAATTTTCTTTATTTTTGTCATGAGTTAAGCCCTACCCTGTATAATTTGTTCCTTTACAATCTTGATTTATTTTTATTATTTAAAAAATTAAAATATAATCATTTGTAATAATTAACAGAAATATCTTATTATTATCTTAGGATGTGTAGAGACTGAAAAGTTCTTTCTACTATTGGTCGAATCAGTAGTTGATATTGAATGAAAAGTTTAATATTTTGCTGACAATCTTCTGGAAGGTATTTGTCTAGGTTTCCTGGGTCACCCACTATCAATATTTTATTTATTTTTTCTTTCTCTCCATTTTAACGAGACTAGATTATAGTGTCATACAACATAATCTGATTACAGTTTCCATTTCCCTCTACTCCTCCCAATTCCTCCTCTTCCTCCTCCTATCCAGAGCTGTCCTCTTTCTGTCTCTCATTAGAAAAGAACAGGCTTATAAGTGATGACAACCAAACATAACAAAATAAAACATATAGATACAAAAAACCCCATCCCCTTGCAGTTAGACAAGGCAAACTTGCAAAAGGAAAAAAGTCCAAGCGAAGGCACAAGAATCAGAAACCCAGTTGCTCACACACTGGGGAGTCCCATAGATCCAGAACTGAAGGCTCATATCTATATTCAGAAGATTTAGTGCAGACTTGTATACTCAATATTTTAAAGTGACCAATATTTTGACTTCAAAATAAAATAATTGATTGTATTATAAATCACAGATACTAAGATACTCACCAAATTCCATCCTTATGCTGTTTAAGTACTTTAGAGAGGTCAGTGTCGTCGTGCTCATCAAACCTGGAGTAAACTCAGTGATAAAGATTATATTGCCAAGTTAAATTTGGATATTAGCAGTGACAACAATTTTGTAGTGAAAATTCTTTTATTTTTATAATTATTTTTGGAGATAGGGTCTCAAGTAGACTTCTAACCCACTATGTACATAAGGGTTACCCTGAAAGCCTGATCCTCCTGCCTCCACTTTCTTAATAGATGAGAAAGATTATAGGAAAGTGCAATCGTGGTTAGCTGTATGCAGGGACAGGGCTTTGTGCTCCCTAGGCTAACCATCCCACTAAGGACTACATCTGCAGCCCTAACTTACATGGTTTTCATGAAATATACATTTATTCAAGTGATTTATTTCAATATAGTATAATTATGATGAGCATACATTAAAATTTCTAAAAGAATTGTAATTTCAGATATATTTTCATATTTATACTTGTGAGGCCACATACTGCATCATTCTTGTCTAGAAGTACAATTATTAGGTTTGTAGTAGAAATAAAAGCTTGCATACTGAATTCAAATTGTAGCACACCAGCAACTTTTAATTTATTCAGTCATTTAACAATGTCCATCCTGTCAGTGTGTTAAATTCTGGGAATAAGCATTAATATGAAAAATGAGGTTTCTTTCTCTTTAGAAGCTTTGCTTTATCAAATTGAGGAAGAGTATGGTTATATCTGTTTACTCATGTGTAAACACATGTTTCTTCAGCTTTGTAATTCTTCAGCTGTGTGTATGCCTGGAGCAGAAATGACATCTATTCCAGTGAAGATTAGATTAAATAAATCTGTGTAGTATAAGTCACATGATGAGTTTAATTGGACATAAAATAGATCCTTTGGACTTCTCTATACAGTAGACAGTAGTACGAGACATTAATTGATTTACCATATTCTTGTCACTGAAAAGAAATCGAATTACAATTCAGTGTGTGGCTTTGAAATAGACTTCATATTTCTTAATTCTTACCTTTTAATACTTTGACTTTATAATGCATCAGGTTTTGTTGACACTATTTGTGCTGGAGGGAAGTTATAATTATCTATGGAATTAGAAGAAGATAAACCATAAATAAATTAAAATACCATTGCATTTTTTCAGTTCATACCATCTCAAAAAACACTGATCAGCAAGTTACACTTACCTCTGATCTTTCTGCTCATCTTTAGGGCTGTACAAACGGGCGGCTGGATTGAGGGGGAAGACAAAGAACCTAGGAAATCTGTCCTGTAAGATCAATAAGGGAGCCAGACTCTCCTCTATTACCAATCACTTGTCAAAATTTAAGCAACTTGTCCAGGGAAGTGATTTAAAATTTTAAGAGCAGGGGCTTTTCTTTTAAAAATTTATGTTTTATGGACACTCTGTGATCAAGTCTAAAGGAAAGGAGAATCTACTGGATTCATTTGTCACTCCCTAACAATGCTGACAAACAGGAGCCTGCCTCAGTTGCTCCTCCTGGAAGGTAATCTGTTAACCAAGGTATCACTATTGTGCAGAACAGTACAAGTCTGAGGCTATGTTTTGACAGGGACTTAATGACCTCTTTCCCAGTATCAAACTATCTGAACACTAATTTTTCCTGTAAGTTTTATGACAGGGATTCTATAATGTCTGGGGGAACCACCAGTGTAAATCTATTGCTGTGCACACACTTTAAGAGTGTGTTGGGAGAAATGAAAAATCCGGTATCTTCTGCTACATAACGGAAAACAGAGGACTCACAGGATCCCCCGAATGCCACGCCCTGAGCAGCTGACAGCAGCGAAGTTACTGTGTGGCAGTGCTGTGCGCGCAGGCTTCCCAACACACCTGCTGGCACTTCTGGCTCCACAAGGAAGATCTTAGAGAATCTGCTGCCATAAGAGTCTCCTTTATTCACACAGACTAAAAGTTGAATTATGGATGGAAACTGCTACACATGGCTTCAGAGACTTAAGTCCTTTGGTACTCTGAAAAATAAGTTTTTTCAAGTCAGCGATTATTAAGAGTCGGCAAATCTCTTCTGAATAAGGCCCATAGTTCTCCAGTGTGCTTGCTGGGAGGTACCTACATCCTGCCCCGTGCCTCTGTTTCTGTGAGTGCATTTAATTCTACGTATACTGATTTATATTTCCCCAAGTGGTATCATGAGGAAATGATGTACTTGGGCACAGTGGGGAGACTAACGAGGGAAGAGAAGAAATCCCACATGTGTATTTAAGTGTGTGAGCACAGGGCCCTGTGTCTTTGTGATTACTCAATTTAGACTCTTCAGAACAGACTTGTTTAATCCCTTTTTAAAAACCATTGTTTGACAAACATTTATTAGTACCTGCTATATTCTATACTATCAGGTAAACACTGATTTCATATGGGTGATGAGAACAAACAAGGTACAAATTTCATGGAGATTACACACTGCTTTGGGCTTCAAATATAAAGATATGAAGGACTGGTAAGCTTAGATTTGTATGATTTGAAGTTTTATTTTCTCTGTTTGTTGTACCAACTTAAAAAAATCCTAAGTCACTGATATATATGTTAAAGTAAATAATACTTTTGGAAAGCTAATTCAGGTGATGCTGTACTGGCCACTCATCTCAGAAAGTGTCTTAGTTAATCTTAGTGCTGAGACAAAACACCATAACCAAAAGGCAAGTTGGGGAGGGAAGGGTTTATTTGGCTTACACTCCCACATTGCTGTTCATCACGAAGGAAGTCAGGATAGGAACTCAAACAGGGCAGGAACCTGGAGACAGGAGAAGACACGGAGGCCACAGAAGGGTGCTGCTAACTGGCATGCTCCTTATGGCTTGCTTAGCCCACTTTCTATAGAATCCAGGACCACCAACCCAGGGATGGCACCACTTACAATGGGCTGGGCCCTCTTGTATTGATAACTAATTAAGAAAATTCCTTAAAGCTGGGTCTTATGGAGGCATTTCCTCAATTGAGGCTCTTTATTTTCTTCTGATGACTCTATCTTGTTACATAAAACCTTAAACCAGTCAGTATAGAAAGGACAAATGTCTTCACCAAAAATAGGTCCTGTCACTGGTTGGTTTGCCAAAGGGAAATGGGAAAACGAGTTTAGACAGAACTGAACTAGAGTTTGTGACCAAAACATTCACATATATATGTATAAATAAATTTATTTATACATACAAAAATAAATAAAAGAGATAAATCTAAGAAAGAAAACAGAGCTTATCTTCTCCATTTCTTTAAAGCATTTACATTAGAATAATATCAATGGACCACTATTAAGAAGTCTTTTTTGATTTTTAAACTTAATTTATTCTTGTTATATACATACATATAATATATTCTGTAACACTCAGCCACTGACTTTCTTATCCCCTTTCCACCTCCACCAACCTTCACCCTTCTAAGTTCCCCTTTTATGTTTATGTCTTTCTGGTTTTGTATTTCTTTCCTGACCTGACTCATTGAGTTTAACTAGGGCTCCCCACATGGGACAAATGTAAAGATGTCCATAGGAGCATGGGTAACATGTTTGTGGTGGTTCTACTATTGAAGGTAATGACTTCTCCTGCAGAACTCAACTGCCAATAGCCCCTTTGGGAGTGTTAAGGGTTATATGTATATTTGAAGAAATTAGGGAGGACACAATAAACTTCTAAATGAGTTTCAAGAGAATTAAAACAGCTAAATTGAATAAGGATATTAATATGTATTGGCTAGTCTTATGTCAATTTGACACAATCTAGAGTTACCTGAAAGGAGGAAACCTCAATTAAGAAAATGTCTCCATAGGATCCAGCTGTAGGGCATTTTCTTAATTAAGGATTGATTGGGAGGGCCAAGCCCATTGTGGGTGGAGCCATCCCTGGGCTGGTGGCCCTGGGTTCTAATAAGAAAGCAGGCTGAGCAAGCCATGGGAAGCAAGCCAGGAAGCAGCATACCTCAATGGCCTCTGCATCAGTTCCTGCCTCCAGGATTCTGCCCTATTTGAGTTCTTGCCCTGTTTGAGTTCCTGTCCTGACTTCATTCAATGATGAACAGCGATATAGATGTGTAAGCCAAATAAACTCTTTCCTTCCCAACTTACTTCTTGGTCATGGTGTTTCATTGCAGCAATAGAAACCCTAACCAAGATACAACATAAGACATAAAATGGATTATTTGGATCTCAATAGTTAGAAGATTGAGGCTGCAGAAACCAAGAGGTCCTATACTTCTCTCCACCACATGGAACCTACTAGAGCCAGAGGCATCTTAGAACCTCACTTCTCAACTCAATGCAGGAGAGTCAACAATTCACTCCATAAGTATCGTTATCTTTTGTTTTCTACTACTAACTGTTGCACAGGTATTTCAAGATAGCTTTGCTTTGGCTTACATAATGCTCAGTTGGACTTTAGAAATATTGGTTATGTTCTCCTTCATCCACCTTACTAAAAGTAATTTTAAACAATGTTTTTTTTAGCCACATCTAATATGTTCCTTCTGTTTTTTCTGTCTTCTTCTTTATCTCACCCTAATCCTTTCCTATTTTTGCAAATAGATTCTTCTCTCACAGAATATATCTAGACCCCAGTTTCCTTTCCCTCCACTCCTCCCAGCAAGCCCTAGTTCCCCTTTCCCTCAGATCCACTCCTTCTCTATTTCCCCTTCACAGGACAGGCCTCCAAGAGATGAGAGTCAAACAAGATAAAACAAAACACAATAAGACAAAGCAAAATGCCTCATATCGAGGTTGGACAAGGCAACTCAATAGGAAATGAATCTCAAAATCATGCCAAAAGGTCAGAGATAAACACACTCTCATTGTTAGGAGCTGCACAAAATTACCAAGACCTGGAAGAGTGAAGATCTGCAGTTAGCATACCTACTTTCCTGGCAGGAGTGTCCTGTATGTTTTGAATGGAATGCCTGCTGGAGGCAGCTGAGGGGTGTTATTAAACAAAAGTGGGAGAGGGAGGCTAGGAGGGCAAGATATGTGGGATCCACTAGAAATAAGGTGGGGACAGGGCTGCTGAAGGTGTTTTTCTGAAGAAATGTGGAAGAGACTGGGATTGCACATGGAGGAATGGAAAGAGGTGATGATATTCAGTTAGCTTACATATTCTCTGGTAGGAGATGGGTTACTTCTTTGGGAGGTACTGGACTGCTATTGGGGTTTTCTACCCACTTTAGCAGGAGGTCTATTCTCTTTAGTCTTTCTATGAAATGATCTCCATGACCATCTTAAAGGAGTCTTATTGATCCCAGATCTAAGAAGCTGACAACCAAGCCCTCCATTTGTCAACCTGATACTCAACAACATCTCCCTATATTCTGCTTAATTTCCAAATGAGTATTAAAAACATGGTCACAATCCTGCCTAACATGACATAAATATCACATATACAGGAAAAAAATGCATTCTACTTTCCTAAGAACAGATGACAAAAATCCCTTGGTGAATTCTATGTCTTTACTATGCCATAACCAAAATTTTTTTTAATGTTACACAAATTCTTTTTTTTATTATTTTCTATATTTTTTATTTACATTCCAAATGATTTTCCCTTTCCCGTTTCCACCCTCCCCGAAAGTCTCATAAGCCCCCTTCCCTCCCTCTGTTCCCCATTCAACCCCCTCTCGATTCTCTGTCCTGGTATTTCCCTACATCCAGTCTTTCCAGGACCAGGGGTCTCTCCTTCCATCTTCTTGGAAATCTATTGATATGTGAATTGCATCTTGGGTATTCTGAGATTCTGGGTTAATATCTCCTTATCAGTGATTGCATACCATGTGTGTTCTTTTGTGATTGGGTTACCTCACTAAGGATGATATTTTCAAGATCTGACCATTTACCTAAGAATTTTGTGAATTCATTGTTTTTAATTGCAGAGTAGTATTCCATTGTGTAAATATACCACATCTTCTGAATCCATTCCTCCGTTGAGGGAAATCTGGGTTCTATCCAGCTTCTGGCTATTATAAATAAGGCTGCTATGAACATAGTGGAGCATGTGTCCTTATTGCATGCAGGGGAAGCCTCTGGGTATATGCCCAGGAGTGGTATAGCAGGATCCTCCAGGAGTGTCATGCCCAGTTTTCTGAGGAACCGCCAGACTGCTTTCCAGAGTGGTTGTACCAGCTTGCAATCCCACCAGCAGTGGAGGAGTGTCCCTCTTTCTTCACATCCTCACCAACAACTGCTGTCTCCTGTGTTTTTGATCTTAGCCATTCTGACTGGTGTGAGATGGAATCTCAGGGTTGTTTTGATTTGCATTTCTCTAATGACTAAGGATGTTGAACATTTCTTTAGGTGCTTCTCAGCCATTAGATATTCTTCAGGTGAGAACTCTTTGTTTAACTTTGTACCCCATTTTTTAATAGGGTTATTTGGCTCTCTGGAGTTTAACTTCTTGAGTTCTTTGTATATTTTGGATATTAGCCTTCTGTTGGACGTAGGGTTGGTAAAGATCTTTTCCCAGTTTGTTGGTTGCTGCTTTGTCCTTTTGACAGTGTCCTTTGCCTTACAGAAACTTTGTAATTTAATGAGGTCCCATTTGTCAATTCTTGATCTTAGAGCATAAGCTATTGGAGTTTTGTTCAGGAAATTTTCCCATGTGCTCATATGTTCAAGGTTCTTCCCTAGTTTCCTTTCTATTAGTTTCAGTGTGTCTGGTTTTATGTGGAGGTCCTTGATCCACTTGAAATTGAGCTTAGTGCAAGGAGATAAGAATGGATTGATTCACATTCTTCTGCATGTTGACCTCCAGTTGAACCAGCACCATTTGTTGAAAAGGCTATCTTTACAGATTCAATGCAATCCCCATCAAAATCCCAACTCAATTCTTCATAGAGTTAGAAGGAGCAATTCAAAAATTCATCTGGAATAACAGAAAACCCAGGATAGCTAAAACTATTCTCAAGGGTAAAAGAACTTCTGGGGGAATCAGTATCCCGGACCTCAAGCTGTACTACAGAGCAATAGTGTTAAAAACTGCATGGTATTGGTATAGTGACAGGCATGTAGATCAATGGAGCAGAATTGAAGATCCAGAAATAAATCCACACTCCTATGGTCACTTGATCTTTGACAAAGGAGCTAAAACCATCCAGTGGAAAAAAGATAGTCTTTTCAACCAAAATTTTATAATATAGATTTACATTACTGGCAATCTTTCTTACAATATATTCTAATTATATTTTCTCCCCTCTCTCACTCCTCCTGGTTCTTCCCTGTTTCCTCTCCCCTTTGAATCTACAACTTTTATGTCTTTCCTTAGAAAACAAACAGGAGTTTTAGGAATAGTTATAAAGCAAATTAAGATAAAACAAAAAAAAAATCATAATAGGACAAACAAACAGAAGAAAGATAGCAGAAGAAAAAGTACAAGAAATGAATATAGATGCAGAGACACAAATTCTTTTATACATAGGAATCACACAAAACCACAAAACCAGAATCCAGTATATATATTGTACCGGTAAGGTTAAAAAAAATGCACTGACACAAAGAACCTCCCAAGATTCCACTGAGTTTCTTTTGTTTTGGTCATCTACTTCTAGGTATGGGACACAGCCCTAGGATTGTCTTGATTCCCCAGCGAGACTCCCTTGTAAAAGAATAATGTTTCATTTGCAAGTGTTTATCACTTGGAGATAGTTTTTGGGTTAGGGATGGTTGTGTGTGTCCACCTCTTTCAGCTCTAGGACCGCATTGGGTACAGGCCCATGCAGGCTCTATGCATGTTACCAAAGCTTCTGTGAGTTCATATGTGCATAAATCCTATTGTGTCTGGAAGGCCTTGTCTCCTTTGGTTTTTATATTCTTTTTGACTCTTCTTTCACTTAGCTTCCTGATTCCTGAGGGGAAGGGTTTGATGGAGACGTCTTATTTAGTGTTGAGTGTTTCAAATTCTTCCACTGTCTGTGCACTGTCTGGTGGTGGGCCTCTGTATTTTTTCCCATCTGCTGCAGGAGGAAGCTTCTCTGAAGATGGCTGAGCAAGGCACTGATCTACGAGTATAGCAGAATGTCCTTAGGAGTCACTTTATTGCTACTTTGTAAGCTTAGATTTTTTTTTTTAAAACCTACTTTTAATAAGGGTTTTCAAATGCTTCGACCATACTTTTAGCCCACCATCCAAAGGTAGGAGAGAAAAATGGTAAATAGGACAAGGGGATGTGGATCTGTTTAGAAGTATTTCTTTGGAGCAATTCCAATACCTGTTGTCAGGGTACCAGAAGTCAAGTTCTGTAGTGTGAGGATACTAAACACGAATCAGCAGTTGTGGCATGATCTAGCAGAAACAAACAGGCCTCCACGGAGTCAACACTAGTCAGTGGGAGCAACCACAATCAGTCTGGATGCCAAGAGAAGTTCTCTGCCATGCCTCTCTCAATGATGTGAAGATCAGTGAAGATGTGAGATCACTGTTGCAAGGCTAGCTATGAAAGTGTACCTTTACTGTCCATTGGGTCCTATTTATACTCTCTCCAAACATCATGTGTCCTCCCATGGGTCTTGGCACAGTAAAACACCACATGAGTTTGCATCACATGACACATCCAGAAACTTTCCACTTAATTACTTTTTATTTTTATTTTTAGCAGAACAGTAGAATTTGTTTTACTCATAGTTCTCCTTTGGAAGCACACAGAATATTTTCTAGTATCATGAACACTAGTTTGTAGTGATTAAGTCTCTAGGGAAGCACCATATTGACTTTTTCATGTTCAATGAATTGTGTAGGTCTTTGACAATAGGGCCTTACAGCCCACTATTATTATCTCAACATTGTTATGTTACATAGTAAAGATTATAGGAAAGAAAACTGAACTGGGAATTTCTGTTTTCATTGGAGACTCAGTTGTGTCATGTGATGCTTTTCTGGAAGTTATATTATGAGAAGATGTTTTGCTGAAGCATACATTTGAAAGGATGTTTTGTTGAGAACAGAAATGTGGTGTTTTTCTGGAAACTGGTGAAAGGGTATGTGATAGTTTGCTGGAGCTGACACTTGAGAGGATACATGATGTTTGGAAAGAGTATAAGTATAACCCAATAGAGAGTGGATGATGCTCTGGCATTTTTTCACCTTGCTTGTCTTCATTAGGTTTTGGTGACACTGGTCTTCTCTGACAATGCTCCTGCATTGGTTTGCCTTGCTTTCTTCACTGATCTTCACTTGTCATGACTTAATAGAGAGAGACACCAAAGAACTTCTGGTGGTGGTCCAGCTGCTTCGTGCCACTTCAGAGGATGCATACTGATTGACAGAACCTCATAGTTTCTTCTGGATTGAGTTGCTGCTGTTGATTCATTTTTGGTGTTTACTGGTAGTCTGGACTGCTGACAATGAAGATCAAACCTCCCCAAAGAACTATTTCTAAGTAGATCCTCATCTCCTTTGTCTTATTAGCCATCTTCCTCCCCTACCTTTGGTCAGTGGGCTATAAGGGAGGTTGAAGCATTTATGAATCCTTATTAAAGTAGGTTCTGGAAAATCCAAGGTTACAGAAAACACATTTAAAAAATTATATACATATATGTATATTATATATATGTATATATATAATATATATATATATATGCATAAACGTAGTCTTAACAAAATAATACAGGAGTACTCATGGCACTTATAATCCTTATTTCTGTAACTGGTCACATGACCTTCACTGGTATTTATAATTACCTAGCTCTAGTACCTAGTCTGTTTCCTCCACATCCAGTAAGCAGCTCTCCAGATCTTAGTTATTACACAGAACTAATAATATTCATTTGTTTGTTTTGGCCAGTTATCATCCTGCTTGGACTGGATAATTGTAGTTTCCTACTGACCTAAATCATAGGACATGATGCCATAAAAGACTCCTTAAAAGAACTTCTGAATTCCAGATACACTGTTCCCTACCTCCACATGGAGAAACAGAGTTATATTCACCTCTGACAGTCTAGATATATTCCCCAGATAACACTGTATCTATTTTGTTAACATATCATATCAACATTCATTGAATGTTTGATATATATTTTTTTTGCAGGAGCACCTTCTCCCTGAACCAAAATTTTTAGGCCAGAAAGAATATGGTTGTAAGATGAGGAATCAAAAATTTTACTATTGGGTCACTAGGAGTGAAAATGAGTGGCATATTTCTCATTTCTACCCCTTAATTTCTGGACCTTTGAGTCCTGGCTGTTGAGGAAATGTCACATATTGGATATTTATTAAGATTATATATCTCTGGAGAACTCTGTACCAGACCTCTGGGATACTAACATCTAGTTGTTAGCATAACTGGCCACCATAAAATGCCATTCCACTGGTCTATCAAACCTGCTGTTTCAGGACCAGTCAGTTCCATAATCAGTCTAATTTTGGTCTTTGGCTGTGAAGTTGGCTCCATGATTAGCATTGTTGTGTTCCTCTTTAAGGGCTTCTACCTATTTACCTGTGTTCTCCTGTATTTCATTAAGGGAGTTATTTATGTCCTTCTTAAAGTCCTCTATCATCATCATAAGATGTGATTTACATTAGAGTCTTGCTTTTCTGGTGTGTTGGGGTATCCAAGACTTGCTATGGGGGGAGAACTGGATTCTGATGATTTCAAGTAGCCTTGGTTTCTGTTGGTAAGGTTCTTGTGCTTGCCTCTCGCCATCTGGTTATCTCCAGTGTAGCTGGTCTTGCTGTCTCTGATTGTGTATTGTCCTTCCTGCAAGCCTGTGTGTCAGAACTCCTGGGAGACCAGTTCTCTCTGGGAAGAATTTGGGTATGAAGAGCTGTGGCACAGGGTCAGCTCTGTGGTGCAGATGGAAAATGGAAGGATCCTGTGTCTGGCTGTTCCTGGGTTCCTGTGTCCTGATGGCTCTTGGCGGTTTCCTCTTGGGCCAGGAATTTGAGCAGAAGTGGTGGTCTTACCTGTGTTCACAGGTGCGTCCGCATTCCTGGGAGACCAGTTCTCTCTCCTGAAGTTATTTGAGTATGGAGTGCTGTGGCACAGGATCAGCTCCTGGAGCATTCAGAAACCGGAAGGCCTGAGCTTGTTTCTTATTCTTATCCCCTGATGTATATAGCTACAAGTTCAGAGTTGTTGCTACCTACTGTTCAATTTGTCCTATTACTATAATGTAATCAATATAAAAGAACAGTGTGATATCTTGTGGAAGAGACAGGGAATCAAGATTGTACTAACTTGAGGAACACATGGCTGGAGAAGTAGCATACATTTGAAGTAGAATAGTAAAGGTGTAACAGGAAGTAAATTGTTTCTGGTGGTCCTTATGGACAGCTATGAAGTCCAATGTTTTTTTAAAAGATCAATAAGTGCACACTTGGAACCAAGAAAGAGCTAATTTGTTCAAACAAAAAATCTATATCTGGTATACTAGCTAGTATATAGCTGAAATGTAACAGTCAGTACTTGATTATGTTTACAACAATTAAATATTATTCTCCATTATTTACCCACCTTTTGCTGAGGCCAAACAGGACAGTCCACTACCTCTGCAACAAGTTAAGGGAATTATTTTCTGTAAGCCTCTGAGATAATATTGTTTATAGTTCACTATTTTGCCTAACTCCCACCAACCTCTATTTTAGCTGGGAAGCAACAGTGTTGTTTAGGGTATACTGGAACCAAATGTCAACAGAGACAGTGTCTAGTAGGCTCTGAAATGTCATATTATTTGGTTTTTTCCAATGTATAGTTGTTCTAGGATGAGGCCCTGGATGTCTTTGGAGAAAGATTAATTGTAAAGTCTTTTGCTATTGTAGCAATGTTTTCCTAAAAGTGATCTGGCCTCACCTTCTTTTGAGGAATTCTAGGTCTGCAAATTGGTTCCAGTCAGGAAATTGGTTGAGATGGCACAAGTCTTTGAAACTTTCCTTTAAAAAATGTTTTTCATCTATGCGCCCTATCAAATCACCATGGACTAAGGCTGATCTTCAATAACAACAAAAACAATAGAAAGCCCACATACACATTGAAGCTGAACAGCATTCTACTCAACTATAACTTGGTCAAGGAAGAAATAAAGAAAGAAATTAAAGACTTTTTAGAATTTAATGAAAACGAAGGTACAACATATCCAAACTTATGGAACACAATGAAAGCAGTACTATGAGGAAAACTCATAACTCTGAGTGCCTCCAAAAAGAAACTGGAAAGAGCATACACTAACAGCTTGACAGCACAGTTGAAGGCTCTAGAACAAAAAGAAGCAAATACACCCAAGAGGAGTAGACAGCAGGAAATAATGAAACTCAGGGCTGAAATCAGCCAAGTAGAAACATAAAGAACTATACAAAGAATCAACCAAACCAGGAGCTGGTTCTTTGAAAAACCCAACAAGATAGATAAACCCTTAGCCAAACTAACCAGAGGGCACAGAGACAGTATCCAAATCAGGAAAATCAGAAATGAAAAGGGAGGTATAACATCAGATACTGAGTATATTAGTCAAATTAGTTGAGAACCATGATGCTGAGACCTCTAAACCAGGCTGAGACCTCACAACCAGGGCGAATGAGCACAGAGGGACAGGGAGGAAAGAACTGCAACTTGCTCCCAGGGACGGGAGAAAGTTAAAAAATAAAAAGAAAATATAAATGGTTGGAATTCATCAATCTTCTGTGCTAGTCATCCTCACCTTAATCCTCCTCTCCTTCCTCCCCTTCGTCCTCATTGTCATCTTCTTCACCTTTATCCTCATCTCCTTCTTCATCAATATCTTGCAACCCTTCCTCCTCCTTGTCCTCCTCCTCCTCTTCATCTTTTGCCTCTCCTTCATCATCCATATTTGGAACCAAATAGTACTGCAAGGGATTTGGCCAAATATCTTTCATGACCTCTCCTAACTCGTCAGCACCGGTGTCAGAACGGTCAGTGAACTAGATAAAGAAGCTCTCTGGCTCTTCGTGCTGCCTCTTCCTGGGGCCTTATTCTGTGTTTGATTTGAGCCTTTTGTCAAATCCTTTCCAGATTTTCATTTGATTTCGGTGGACTTTGTAGACGGGCCACCACTCTCATTCAGATGAAATTCTTTGGAGAGAACTTTATTTTCAAAGTAAGGATGTTCATCAAAATAAAAATCTATTTGGTAGCCTAATTTAATGTCTTCAAATTCTGTCACTTCAACTCTGGTCAAACAACGCAGAGCCTCCTCGTTTTCCTCCACAAGCAGTGCAGACACTTGTAGATGGTTGACGAATGTTGTTACCCTCAAATTTGGAATTTTGGCGATCAATTCTGACCTCTTCTGAAAAAACGGTTGGCAGAGTTTGTTATATTTTTGTTCTACTTTCAAAATTTTCTCACTGGCTTGTTCATTAAGTCTGTCTATTTCATTTTGTACTTCATCAATATGTTCAATTGCTTCTTGCTGTTCTTTTTCTGGGGTCTAGTTGGCACCATCGTTGTGATTGGAGCTGGGCTCCTTGGAGCAGACACAGTGCCCTCCGCAGTAGGGGTGGGGAGTGGGGAGGGGGAGCGAAGGGGCAGGCCAAGGGGGAGGCCAGCGGCTCTGGGCGCCTCCTCCCAGTGCTCACTTGCTTGCCCTCCCCCTGGCTACCTCTTGGGCAAGTTGTGGCGAGCTCCAGCTGGGACTCACTGAAGGCGGGGAGGCGTGGCAGAGCTGGGCCGGGTTCCTAGACTCTGCTTTCTGGCTTGATTCTGAGTCTCCTTTTCCATCAACTCCACCAGCACCTCCAATATGCTAGTTTTTGATTCATCTTTTTATATTTCATTTTGTCATGTTTGGTTGTTATCTTTTAGAAGCCTGTCCTTTTTCTAATGGGAGAAGCACAGACTCCAAACAATCTTTGTGTGGGCTTTAACTGATAAACTGTTATTTTCATCAGGGGTTTACAGACAGTTCCCAACTCACTCAGTTCTTTACAAGTTTCTATTTTATGATGGTGTAAAAGAGATAAACATTCAATAGAAATGGTGTCCTAATAATTTGACCTTTCCTGAGGCTAGAGAAAGGAAGTGGGAAAAAATAGAATAGGGAGAAGGAGGGAAAGTGCTAAGACATTTTCTTGAGATGTTCAGTTCTCTGTCAACCATGTAATGTGAGCATTAACAATAAATAAACTACAGTGTTTGGTGTAGATAAGCTGTGGTGTTTGGCACACTGATTGTACCAATGAATTTTTGACATAATATTTTAACAAAGATGTGTTTAATCAGCTCACAATGCAATAAAAGATAAAAAAATGGTGATATAAAGACCTCAATGACCTCCAGGAATCCAAGCTTGTGCTACAATGGAAGTTCAAATGATGCCTTTTATATATTATTAGTTTTCTGAGAATATCTGAAAACAGTGATGTATAAGTCTCATAAGGAGAGTTAAGAAATAGGGTAAATGTGATTGGAAGTGAAATAAGTGTAATTGAGAGTCTCATGGGGGGTGCAATTAACATTTTGTAATAGATTACTGCAATGTCTTCTGTTTCCCTTCAGAATAGCTTATGGCTCCCTCCACAGTCCTAGGCCTGTAGTCTCTCATCTCTGTTTTACGTGTAGTTTAGATAAACTGGGTTCAAGAGCAGGAAGAAACATCCCTAAAGGCAACATTAAGTTGTCTATATTTCTGGAGAACTAAAGCCCTTTCACTGTAAAATATACAGAACATTCACAGTGTAACTGTTTATACTTTCCACATCTTTATCATCTGTATACACTGCTTTTATATTTACAGAAAAAACATTTTCCCATTTGTTGTTGTTCATTCCTTTATTGCTTGTTATTAAGATTATTGAAGTGTTTTAATGTTTCGTTTTCTTCTATTAGTGTTTTATTATACATATTTATTAGTTCTTTGAGAGTTTTCTACAATGTGCTTTGTTCATAGTCACCTCTCTCTTCCAGTTTTTTCCACATTAACCCTCTTTCCTACTCACTCAATTTTGTATCCTTTCTTCTTAATCCACCAAGACCAATTTCTGATGCCAAAATATTCTTGGATATGTAGTCTCCCATAGGAGTAGGGTCAACATACCAGGGAGAATACTCCTTGAGAAAACTGACTCTCCCAATTTAACACTTTTTGTTATATGATTCCCTTGAGCCCTATATGCCACTGTGTTCTATCTTCCCTCATTTGAAAAACTATCCTCACAGTAGTGATTCTACCAATTAATAAACACGGGAAATCTTTTGATTTCCTAATGTCTTCTTTAATATCACTCTTCTTAGAGATTTGTTTCCATTAGAGAGGTTTTTTGCCTCTTTGGTTAGGATTTTCCTAGTTTTTCTTTGATGCTTCTGTAAACAAAAATGTTTATGATATCTTCTCAGTGTTTGTTGTTGATGAACAAAAAGTCTACTGATTTATGAAAAGGGTTTATATTCTAACACCTTGACTGAATCATTCCTTATTTCTTGAAGTGTTTATGTAATTTTTGGGATCTCTTATATATAATACATCATTTACAAAGAGATAACTTCTTCTTTTCTTTTCACATCCCATTAACTATCTATCTATCTATCTATCTATCTATCTATCTATCTATCTATCTATCTATCTATCTATCTATCTATCTATCTATCATCTATCTATCTATCTATCTATCTATCTATCTATCTATCTATCTATCATCTATCTATCTATCTATCTATCTATCTATCTATCTATCTATCATCTATCTATCTATCTATCTATCTATCTATCTATCTATCTATCTATCTATCTATCTATCTATCTAATCTATCTATTACCTTAGGGTGGCAGCTAGTACTTCTAGCACTATACTGAAGGGAATAATGGACATCCCTGTTTTCTTCTTGATTGTGGTGGGTTTACTTTCAGTTTTTCTCCATTTGGGATAATGTTGGCTGTGTTTTGTCATATGTTGTGATATCCTTCTGGTCTTGCTTTCTCTAGGACCTTTATCATAAAAACATGTTGGATATATTAAAGGATTTTTTTCTGCATGTGTTGAGTTGATGTGGTTTTTGCTTTAATTCCATTTATATGATTATTGTGTTTATTTACTTACATGTGTTGAACTGCCCCCACATTTTCATGATAAAGCCACCTTAGTCTGGGTTTTTTATTAAAATTTTATTGAAGATTTTTGCATGTATGATTATCAGGGATATTGGTTTGTAGGGTTTGTTTTGTTTTGTTTTTGGTTGTGTCTTTACTTGGTGTTTGAGTAATACTGACTGCATAAAGTAAGTTTGGAAGTGTTCTTTTATTTCTATTTTTATGACTAATTTAGGAAGTATCGGTTGTAGACCTTTCTTTGAAAGTTTGGTAGAATTATGCTGTGAATCCATCTGGACCTTGGCTTTTGTCTGGAAGGCTTTTTATTACTCTCCTCATCTCCAAATTTGTTATGGGTCTATTTAGGTTGTTGATTTCTTCTTAGTTTAATTTTCATGATTTGGATGAACTAGAAATTCATCCAGTTCTAATTTTCCAACTTAATAGAGTACAATTTTTTTAAAGGCATTTCCTTTTTTTTCTTTTCTTCTGCCTTCCCTTTCTCCCTCTTGCTCTGACCCTGCTTGCTCCTGCCCTAAACCCCCAATCACTCCAGGCCACTCCAGGCCCATAGGTTTTTGTTTTGTTTCTCATTATAGATAGTTGTGAGCCATGTGGTTGCTGGTATTTGAACTTATGATCTCTGGAAGAGCAGTAGTGCTCTTAACTGCTGATCTATCTCACCAGCCCTGAAATACAAATTTTTAAAGCATTCCCTTATAATATTATTTTTTGTGTCCACTGTACTGTTTCTTTACTCATTCCTGATTCTGTTAATTTGAATTTCCCATTTCTTTCTTTTCATTAGTTGGACCAAATGTCTATTGATCTTTTGAAAAAAATTGCTTTATTTTATTATTTTGTGCGTATGGGTGTTTTGCCTGTGTATTTGTCTGTGCATCAGGTGCATGCCCACTGTCCTTGGAAGACAGATGTTAAGGCAATTGTGAGCTACCATTTGAGTGTTGGGCTATGCCCAGGAGTGGACTAACTGTGTCATACGGTAATTGTATTTTTAAGTTTTTGAAGAAACTACCCACTTTTTTCATAATTGCTATGTTAATTGGAACTCCCACTAGAAAAAGTATTCCTCTTTCCCCACATGTTCTCTAACATTTGTTAGATTTGATAATAGCTATTCTGATTGCAATGGGATAGTATCTCAAAGTAGTTTTAATTTGCATTTTCCTGATGACTGGGATTTTGAATACTTTAAAAAATACAATTGGCCATTTGTGTGTTTTTGGTTTTTTAATCTGTCTGTTCTATTCTTTGTTTGAATGGTTGGCTGTCAGTTTTCTTTTCTTTTTTTTTTTTATTGCTTTAAACTCTTTTTTTTCTCTCTTTTTTTAAATTTTATTTTATTTTCTAAGTTTTTTTTTATTTTATTTTTTTAATTTACATTCCAAATCATATCCCCTTTCCCGTTTCCTCCCTCCCCGAAAGTCCCATAAGGCCCCTTCCCTCCCTCTTTTCTCCATTCAACCCCCTCTCGTTACTCTGTCCTGGCGTTCCCCTACATCCAGTCTTTCCAGGACCAGGGGTCTCTCCTTCCATCTTCTTAGAAATCTATTGATATGCGGATTGTGTCTAGGGTATTCCGAGATTCTGGGTCAATATCCCCTTATCAGTGACTGCATACCATGTGTGTTCTTTTGTGATTGGGTTACCTCACTAAGGATGATATTTTCAAGATCTGACCATTTGCCTAGGAATTTCGTGAATTCATTGTTTTTAATTGCAGAGTAGTATTCCATTGTGTAGATATACCACATCTTCTGAATCCATTCCTCCGTTGAGGGACATCTGGGTTCTTTCCAGCTTCTGGCTATTATAAATAAGGCTGCTATGAACATAGTGGAGCATGTGTCCTTATTGCATGCAGGTAGAGCCTCTGGGTATATGCCCAGGAGTGGTATAGCCGGATCCTCCGGGAGTGTCATGCCCAGTTTTTTGAGGAACCGCCAGACTGCTTTCCAGAGTGGTTGTACCAGCTTGCAATTTCACCAGCAGTGGAGGAGTGTTCCTCTTTCTCCACATCCTCGCCAAGAACTGCTGTCTCCTGTGTTTTTGATCTTAGCCATCCTGACTGGTGTGAGATGGAATCTCAGGGTTGTTTTGATTTGCATTTCCCTAATGACTAAGGATGATGAACATCTCTTTAGGTGCTTCTCAGCCATTAGATATTCTTCAGGTGAGAACTCTTTGTTTAGCTCTGTACCCCATTTTTTAATAGGGTTACTTGCCTCTCTGGAGTTTAACTTCTTGAGTTCTTTGTATATATTGGATATTAGCCCTCTGTCGGATGTAAGGTTGGTAAAGATCATTTCCCAGTTAGTTGGCTGCCGCTTTGTCTTTTTGACAGTGTCTTTTGCCTTGCAAAAACTTTGTAATTTAATGAGGTCCCATTTGTCAATTCTTGATCTTAGAGCATAATCTATTGGAGTTCTGTTCAGGAAATTCTCCCCTGTGCACATATGTTCAAGTTCTTCCCTAGTTTCCTTTCTATTAGTTTCAGTGTGTCTGGTTTTATGTGGAGGTCCTTGATCCACTTGGAATTGAGCTTAGTGCAAGGAGATAAGAATGGGTCAATTTGCATTCTTCTGCATGGTGACCTCCAGCGAGCCAGCACCATTTGTTGAAAAGGCTATCTTTTTTCCACTGGATGGTTTTAGCTCCTTTGTCAAAGATCAAGTGACCATAGGAGTGTCGATTCATTTCTGGGTCTTCAGTTCTGTTCCATTGATCTACATGCCTGTCACTGTACCAATACCATGTGGTTTTTAACACTATTGCTCTGTAGTACAGCTTGAGGTCGGTGATACTGATTCCCCCAGAGGTTCTTTTACTCTTGAGAATAGTTTTTGCTATCCTGGGTTTTCTGTTATTCCAGATGAATTTTTGAATTGCTCTTTCTAACTCTATGAAGAATTGAGTTGGGATTTTGATGAGGATTGCACTGAATCTGTATATTGCTTTTGGTAAGATGGTCATTTTTACTATATTAATCCTGCCAATCCATGAGCATGGCAGATTTTTCCATCTTCTGAGGTCTTCTTCAATTTCTTTCTTCAGAGACTTGAAGTTCTTGTCATACAGATCTTTCATTTGTTTGGTTAGAGTCACGCCAAGATACTTTATATTGTTTGTGGCTATCATGAAGGGTATCATTTCTCTTACTTCTTTCTCAGCCTACTTATCCTTTGAGTATAGGAAGGTTACTGACTTGCTTGAGTTGATTTTATATCCGGCCACTTTGCTGAAGTCGTTTATGAGCTGTAGGTGTTCTCTGGTGGAGTTCTTTGGGTCGCTTAAGTATACTATCATATCATCTGCAAATAGTGATAATTTGACTTCTTCCTTTCCAATTTGTATCCCTTTGACCTCTTTTTGTTGTCTAATTGCTCTAGCTAGAACTTCAAGTACTATATTGAAAAGATATGGAGAGAGAGGGCAGCCTTGTCTAGTCCCTGATTTTAGTGGGATTGCTTCAAGTTTCTCTCCATTTAGATTGATGTTGGCTACCAGTTTGCTGTAAATTGCTTTTACTATGTTTATATATGGGCCTCGAATTCCTGATCTTTCCAAGACCTTTAGCATGAAAGGATGCTGAATTTTGTCAAATGCTTTCTCAGTATCTAATGAAATGACCATGTGGTTTTTTTCTTTGAGATTGTTTATATAGTGGATTACATTGATGGATTTCCTTATATTGAACCATCCCTGCATCCCTGGGATGAAGCCTACTTGATCGTAGTGAATGATCGTTTTGATGTGTTCTTGGATTCGGTTGGCAAGAATTTTATTGAGTATTTTTGCATCGATATTCATAAGAGAGATTGGCCTGAGATTCTCTTTCTTTGTCAGATCTTTGTGTTCTTTTGGTATTAGTGTAATTGTGGCTTCATAGAACGAGTTGGGTAGTGTTCCTTCTGTTTCTGTTTTGTGGAATAGTTTGAAGAGTATTGGTGTTAGGTCTTCTTTGAAGGTCTGATAGAATTCTGCACTACAACCATCTGGACCTGTGGTTTTATGGTTGGAAGACTTCCAATGACAACTTCTATTTCTTCAGGGGTTATAGGACGGTTTAGATGGTCTATTTGACCCTGATTTAATTTTGGTATTTGATATCTGTCAAGGAAATTGTCCATTTCCTCCAGATTTTCTAGTTGTCTTGAATACAGGTTTTTGTAGTAGGATCTGATAATTTTTTTGAATTACCTCAGTTTCTGTTGTTATCTCTCCCTTTTCGTTTCTGATTTTATTAATTTGGATACTGTCTCTGTGCCCTCTGGTTAGTTTGGCTAAGGGCTTATCTATCTTGTTGATTTTCTCAAAGAACCAGCTCCTCGTTTTGTTGATTCTTTGTATGGTTTTATTTGTTTCTACTTGATTGATTTCAGCCCTGAGTTTGATGATTTCCTGCCTTCTACTCCTCTTTGGTGTATTTGCTTCTTTTTGTTCCAGGGCTTTCAGGTGTGCCATTAAGCTATTAGTGTATGCTGTCTCCAGTTTCTTTTAGGCGGCACTCAGGGCTATGAATTTTCCTCTTAGCACTGCTTTCATTGTGTCCCATAAATTAGGGTATGTTGTGCCTTCATTTTCATTAACTTTCAAAAAGTCTTTGATTTCTTTCTTTATTTCCACCTTGACCATGTTATCATTGAGTAGAGCATTGTTCAGCCTCCATGTGTACGTGGGATTTCTTTTGTTTTTGTTGCCATTGAAGACCACCCTTATTCCATAGTGATCTGATAGGAGGCATGGGATTAGTTCTATCTTCTTATATCTGTTGAGGTCTGATTTGTGACTAATTATATGGTCGATTTTGGAGAAGGTACCATGAGGTGCTGAGAAGAAGGTGTATTCTTTAGCTCTAGGATGAAATATATATCTGTTAGTTCCATTTGGTCCAAGGCTTCAATTAGATTCACTGTGTCCCTGTTTAGTTTCTGCTTTCCTGAACTATCCATTTCAGAGAGCAGGGTGTTGAAGTCACCCACTATTATTGTGTGAGGTGCGATGTGTGCTTTGAGCTTTAGTAAAGTTTCTTTTACGAATGAGGGTGCCCTTGCATTTGGAGCATAGATATTCAGAATTGAGAGTTCTTTTTGGTGGATTTTTCCTTTGATTAGTATGTAGTGTCCTTCTGTGTCTTTTTTTGATGACTTTAAGTTGAAAATCAATTTTATCTGATATTAGGATGGCCACTCCGGCTCGTTTCTTGTGGCCATTTGCTTGTAAAATTGTTTTCCAGCCTTTTACTCTGAGGTAGTGTTTGTCTTTGACACTGAGGTGCATTTCCTGCATGCAGGAAAATGCTGGGTCCTGTTTACATATCCAGTCTGCTAGTCTATGTCTTTTTGTTGGGAAATTGAGACCATTGATATTAAGAGAGATTAAGGCATAGTGATTATTTCCACCTACCATTCTTGATGCTGTCTTTATGTTTGAGTGTTTATCTACTTTTGTGTTTGAAGCAAGAAGGTTACTATCTAATTTTTTCCAGGGTGTTGTTTCTCTCCCTGTATTGGCGGTTAACACCTATTATCCTTTGCAGGGCTGGATTTGTGGAAAGATATTGTGTAAATTTGGTTTTATCATGGAATATCTTGGTCTCTCCATCTATGGTGATTGAGAGTTTTGCTGGGTACAGTAGTCTAGGCTGGCATTTGTGCTCTCTTAGTGTCTGCATGAGATCTGCCCAGGATCTTCTGGCTTTCATAGTCTCTGGAGAGAAGTCTGATGTGATTCGGATAGGTCTTCTTTTTTATGTTACTTGGCCCTTTTCTCTTACTGCTTTTACTATTCTTTCTTTGTTTAGTACATTTGGTGTTTTGATTATTATAAGACGGGAGGTATTTCTGTTCTGGTCCAGTCTGTTTGGAGTTCTGTAGGCTTCTTGTACGTTCATCGGCATCTCTCTCTTTAGGTTAGGGAAGTTTTCCTCCATAATTTTGTTGAAGATGTTTACTGGCCCTTTAAGTTATAAATCTTCACTCTCATCTATACCTATAATCCTTAGGTTTGGTCTTCTCATTGTGTCCTAGATTTCCTGGATGTTTTGGGTTACAAGTTTTTTGCATTTTGCATTTTCTTTGACTGTTGAGTCGATACTTTCTATGGTATCTTCAGCACCTGAGATTCTTTCTTCCATCTCTTGTATTCTATTGTTGATGTTTGGATCTATGACTCCTGATTTCTTCCCAAGGTTTTCTATCTCCAAAGTTGTCTCCCTCTGTGATTTCTTAGTTTTTTCTTCTTCCTTTTTTAGATCCTGGATGGATTTGCTCAGATCCTTCTCTTGTTTGTTTGTATTTTCCTGTATTTCTTTAAAGTATTTTTGCATTACCTCTTTCAGGAGTTCTGCCTGTTGACCCACGTTCTCCTGCATTTCTGAGCGATTTTTGTGCTTCCTTCTCATGGGATTCCATCTGTTGATCCATCGTCTCCTGCATTTCTTTAAGCAGATCTCGTGTTTCCTTTTTAAGGGCATCTATCCGTTGATTCATTTCTTTAAACAATTTTTGTGTTGCCTCCTTATGGGCATCCGTCTGTTGACCCATATTCTTCTGCATTTCTTTTATTTTTTTTATTTTTTTATTTCCCAACAAGGTCAACGCATAAAACACCAAAAACAATATGAAGAGGAAAATTTGTGTCTTCCAGAAGCCACAGAATCCCAAGAGAACAAAATCAGTTAAATGTGTTGCTGATCTGTTCATGGAAAATAAATATCTGAGAACAACAACAACAAAAAAAGACATATGTTTAACCCTAATTCCCTTGCTTTCAACATATTTGAAGGTCTTTGAGTGTCAAACTTAAGGTCTACATGGAAAGACAAGAACATTCTAAAAACAGACAGAACAAATCCTATCTTATTTGGATTGAGTGTGTTTCTACACCAATGATATAACCTCTTTCTTTTCTCCATCTTGGTCCTCCTGAGACAGGAGTCAAAAGGGATCTAGGTAATTAGAGATAGCTATGGTGAAGAACACTATCCATCTAGACACAAATAGCCCCAAATAGCCCTACATTATGATTTCCCAACACTAACCTCTATGCTATAGCACTGACAGTGTCTATGGCCTTTTAGGAATTGCACCAATCCATTCCTAAGTCTGGAGCCAGGATGAAGAGAGTCATCTTGTGCCTTTACTTCTTCATCCCACTATTTATCTTTGATGACATAAAAGCCCCTAGGCTCTGGTCTTGAACAGTTTTCATCATCTAGCCCCCTGTCATCTACTTGTATTTCTTATCCTTCACTATCTAAGAAACATGCTGATTGAGTATTCTTCCTCTTGATTCTGCAAGTTCCATTTTTCAATGGTTAGGAACACACACTTCTCTTGTAGAAGACCTGAGTTCAGTTCTCAGCACTTATGTTGTAGAGCACACAAGTACCTGTAACTCTAGTTCTAGAAGTATCTGGTGCCTCTAGCACCCACAGGCACCTGCAATCATATACCTTCCCCTCCTCTTGCCACATACACACAATATTTAAAAATATTTCTTTTAAAACAGTTATATAAATATATTGAGATTTTGTAAATTTTATCTCTTTTATTTTGGGTATTGGAGGTCACTAGAAATGTAAGAAAAATAAGTTTGTAGGGTCGCAAACAACACAGAGTCAAAGGAAAGATCATTTGTGATCCCTGAGAACAAAGATTTAGGGTATACTACTTTCAGTCTCTTATTTGTGCTTGTTTTTCTTGTTGTTGTTGTTGCTGTTATTTAAACTTATGTATATGGGCATTTTGCCTACATGTATTTTTGTGTACCACCTGTGTGCCTGAAGCTAGTGGAGGGCAGAAGGGGGCTTTGGATTCCTAGGACAGATGATATGGGTGCTGGAACTCAATCCAGGTCTTCTAAAAGAGCAGTCACTGCTCTTAACCACTGAGCAGTCTCTCTAGCCCCTGTTCATGATGTTCAAGGAAATGTGAAAAGGTTTAGCATCCAGGGTTCAATGCCCACCTTTCTAATCATTAGTTACTGCAAAAGACATGCTTTAACATGTTCCTTGAAGAAAGTGAATTCCAGATATTTATTTATAAAAGATAAATCGGGACCCCGGTAGGAGTGGGGGGTCCCACAGCCACTGGCATCTTAGCTCCAGTGACTGATCAAACAGGTGTAACCAGATACACAGAGATAACCCGAGTAAAGCATCACTAGGGACACAGCCCACCAGGTTATGCCAGTGCCCAGGAGTTGGGCAGCTGTGGTCATCTGTGCACCATCCCTGCCAGGAGACATTTGCCCTGTAGGGAGTCCCGTGGTTGGAGGGTGTCCCCACAGCCACTGCCATCTTTGCTCCGATAACTGATCAGACAGCTGCAGCCAGGTACACAGAGATAACCAGAGTAAAACAGTGCTTGGGGCAAGGCCCACCAGGGCTCCACCTACACTGAGGAGCTGGGCAGCCCCTGAACAATCTGTTCCAGGGGAAACCCAGTCAGTCAGGGTGCAGAAATAGCCTTGCAGGCTCACAGGAGGTTCAAGCACCAGTCAGTGACAGCAGACCCAACTAACACCAGAGATAACCAGATGGTAAAAGGCAAACATAGGAACGCTACTAACAGAAATCAAGGCAATATGGCACCATCCGAACCCAATTCTCCCACAACAGCAAGTTGTGGATACCCCAACACACCAGAAAGGCAAGATTTGGATTTAAAATCACATCTCATGATGCTGTTAGAGAATTTAAAGAAGGACATATACAGATCTCTTAAAGAAGTACAGGAAAACATGAGGCAACAGGTAGAAGCTCTTACAAAGGAAACACAAAAATCACATAAAGAAATTCAGGAGAATATGGGTCAACAAAAGAAGCCCATAAAGAGGAAACACAAAAATTACTTAAAGAAATATAGGAGAACTGGGGTCAACAGGCAGAAGTCCTGGAAGAGGAAACACAAAAATCTCTTAAAGAATTACAGGAAAACACAAAAAAAAAAACAAGTGAAGGAATTGAACAAAACCATCCAGGATGTAAAAATGGAAGTAGAAACAATAAAGAAATCACAAAGGGAAACAATGTTGGAGATAGAAAACCCTGGGAAGAAATCAGGAGTCATAGATGCAAACATAAACAACAGAATAAAAGAGATAGAAGAAAAAAATCTCAGGTGCCAAAGATACCATAGGAAGCATTGACTCAACAGTCAAAGAAAATGCAAAATGCAAAAAGGTTTTAACCCAAAATATCCAGGAAATCCAGGACACAATGAGAAGACTAAACCTAAGGATTATAGGTATAGATGAGAGTGAAGATTTCCAACTTAAAGGGCCAGCAAATATCTTCAACAAAATTATAGAAGAAAACTTCCCTAACCTAAGGAAAGAGATGCACATGAACATTCAAGAAGCCTACAGAACTTCAAACAGACTGAACCAGAACAGGAATACTACTATCACATAATAATCAAAACACCAAACATAATAAACAAAGAAAGAATATTAAAAGTAGTAAGAGAAAAAGGCTAAGTAACATAAAAAGGAAGACCTATAAGGATTACACCAGACTTCTCACCAGAGACCGTGAAAGCTAGAAGATCCTGGGAAGATTTCATATAGACAAGAGAACAAAAATGCCAGCCCAGACTACTATACCCAGCAAAACTCTCAATCACCATAGATGGAGAAACCAAGATATTACCTGATAAAACCAAATTAACACAATATCTTTCCACAAACCCAGCCCTACAAAGGATAATAGGTGGAAATGCCAACACAAGGAGGGAAACTACACCGTAGAAAAAGCAAGATAATAACCTTCTTTCATCAAACCCAAAAGAAAATAACCACTCAAACGTAAAGATAGCGTCAAGAATAGCAGGTGGCAATAATCACTATTCCTTAATCTCTCTTGCTATCAATGGTCTCAATTCCCCAATAAAAAGACATACACTAACAGACTGGACACATAAACAGATCCCAGCATTTTGCTGCGTACAGGAAACACACCTCAGTGTGAAAGGCAAACACCACATCAGAGTAAAATGCTGGAAAACAATTTTCAAAGCAAATGGTCCCAGGAAACAAGCTTTAGTAGCCATTCTAATATCAGATAAAATTGACTTTCAACTTTAATTCATCAAAAAAGTCATGGAAGGACACTTCATACTCATCAAAAGAAAAATCCACCAAGAAGAACTCTCAATTGTGAACATCTATGCTCCAAATGCAAGGGCAACCTCATTCATAAAAGAAACTTTACTAAAGCTCAAAGCACACATTGCACATCACATAATAATTATGGGTGACTTCAACACTCCACTCTCCTCAATGGACCAATCACCAAAACAGAAACTAAACAAGGACACAGTGAAACTAATTGAAGTCTTGAACCAAATGGATTTAACTGATATATATAGAACATTTCATCCTAAATCAAAAGAATATACGTTCTTCTCAGCACCTCATGGTACCTTCTCCAAAATTGACCATATAATTGATCACAAAACAGACCTCAACAGATATAAGAAGACTGAAATAATCCCATGCCGCCTATGAGATCACTATGCAGTAAGGGTGGTCTTCAATATCAACAAAAACAACAGAAAGCCCACATACACATGGGGGCTGAACAATGCTCTACTCAATGATACCTTGGTCAAGGAAGAAATAAAGAAAGAAATCGGGCAACAGGGCAATTGGGACCTTCAGACGCAGGGACAATCAAGCATAATATCGCTTGGGACTCAGCCAGCTTGTGTGCTCTCTGTTCCCAAGAGCTGGGCAGATGCCAGCTCTGCTGTGGGACATCTGCCCTGCAGAGGGACCCGCACTGGGAGAGAGCACACCTGCACAGGGAGGGAGCGCACCAGCCTCCCCTTGGCGACCTCTGCTCCAGGGATCGACTATGCTGAGCCTTTGGATGTGCAGGGATTCCCCAATATAACATCACTTGGGGCAACGCACATCAGGGCTCCAAAGTCACTCAGGACCAGGGCAGGCCCCAGAAATTGCTGCGAGGGGAATCCCGGTAATCAAGGGGGGTCAGAAATAGCCTTGCAGGCTCACAGGAGGTCCACCCAACAGCCAGTGACAGCAAGACCAACTAACACCAGAGGTAACCATATGGCTAAAGGCAAAAGTAGGAACATTACTAACAGAAATCAAGGCAATATGGCACCATCCGAACCCAACCCTCCAACAGCAGCAAGTCCTGGATACCCCATCACACCCGAAATGCAAGATCTGGATTTAAAATTACTTCTCATGATGCTATTAGAGGATTTCAAGTAGGACACAAATAAATCTCATAAAGAAATATAGGAGAACATGAATCAACAGGTAGAAGCCCTTACAAAGGAAACACAAAAATCACTTAAAATAATGCAGGAGAATATGGTCAAATAGATGGTAGCCCATGAGGAGGAAACACAAAAATCGCTAAGAGAAATACAGGAGAGCTTGGGTCAACAGACAGAAATCCTGAAAGATGAAATGCAAAAATATCTTAAAGAAATACAGGAAAATACGAACAAGTGAAGGATCTGAGCAAATCCATCCAGAATCTAAAAAGGAAGTAGAAAAAACTAAGAAATCACAAAGGAAGACAACTTTGGAGATAGAAAACCTTAGGAAGAAATAAGGAGTCATAAGTGCAAACATCAACAATAGAATACAAGAGATGGAAGAAAGAATCTCAGGTACTGAAGATTCCATAGAAAGCATCGACTGAACAGTCATAAAAAATGCAAAATGAAAAAAAATGTGTAACCCAAAACATCCAGGAAATCCAGGACACAATGAGAAGACTAAACCTAAGGATTATAGGTATAGATGAGAGTGAAGATTTGAAACTTAAAGGGCCAGTAAATATCTTCAACAAAATTATGGAGGAAAACTTCCCTAACCTAAAGAGAGAGATCCTGATGAATGTACAAGAAGCCTACAGAACTCCAAACACACTGGACCAGAACAGAAATACCTCCTGTCACAAAATAATCAAAACACCAAATGTACTAAACCAAGAAAGAATATTAAAAGCAGTAAGAGAAAAAGGCCAAGTAATATATAAAGGAAGACCTAGCCAAATCACATCAGACTTCTCACCACAGACTATGATAGCCAAAAGATCCTGGGCAGATCTCATGCAGACTCTAAGAGAACACAAATGCCAGCCTAGACTATTATACCCAGCAAAACTCTCAATCAACATAGATGGAAAGACCAAGATATTCCATGATAAAACCAAATTTACACAATATCTTTCCACAAACCCAGTCCTACAAAGGATAATAGGTGGAAACCGCCAATACAAGGAGAGAAACTATACCCTGAAAAAAACGGGATAGTAATCTTCTTTCATCAAACACAAAAGTAGATAAACACTCAAAGATAAAGATAGCGTCAATAATAGCAGGTGGCAATAATCACTATTCCTTGATCTCTCTTGATATCAGTGGTCTGAATTCCCCAATAAAAAGACATAGACTAACAGACTGGATACGTAAACAGGACCCAGCATTTTGCTGCATGCAGGAAATTCACCTCAGTGTCAAAGACAAACACTACCTCAGAGTAAAAGGCTGGAAAACAATTTTACAAGCAAATGGTCCCAGGAAACGAGCCGCAGTAGCCATCCTAATATCAGGTAAAATTGATTTTCAACTTAAAGTCATCAAAAAAAGACACAGAAGGACACTACATACTAATCAAAGGAAAAATCCACCAAAAAGAACTCTCAATTCTGAATATCTATGCTCCAAATGCAAGGGCACCCTCATTCGTAAAAGAAACTTTACTAAAGCTCAAAGCACACATCACACCTCACACAATAATAGTGGGTGACTTCAACACCCTGCTCTCTGAAATGGGTCGTTCAGGAAAGCAGAAACTAAACAGGGACACAGTGAATTTAATTGAAACCTTGGACCAAATGGAACGAACAGATATATATAGAACATTTCATCCTAGAGCTAATGAATACACCTTCTTCTCAGCACCTCATGGTACCTTCTCCAAAATCGACCAAATAATTGGTCACAAATCAGACCTCAACAGATAAAAGAAGATACAACTAATCCCATGCCTCCTATCAGAACACTATGGAATAAGGGTGGTCTTCAATGGCAACAAAAACATCAGAAAACCCACATACACATGGAGGCTGAACAATGCTCTACTCAATGTTAACTTGGTTAAGGAGGAAATAAGAAAGAAATCAAAGACTTTTAAAAATTTAATGAAAATGAAGGCACAACATACCCTAATTTATGGGACACAATGAAAGCAGTGCTAAGAGGAAGATTCATAGCCCTGAGTGCTGCCAAAAAGAAATGGGAGACAGCATACACTTGCAGCTTAATGGCACACCTGAAAGCCCTGGAATAAAAAGAAGCAAATACACCCAAGAGGAGTAGAAAGCAGGAAATCATCAATCTCAGGGCTGAAATCAATCAAGTAGAAACAAAACCATACAGAGAATCAACAAAACTAGGAGTTTTTTGTTTCAGAAAATCAACAAGATAGATAAGCCCTTAGCCAGACTAGCCAGAGGGCACAGAGACAGTATCCAAATTAATAAAATCAGAAATGAAAAGGGAGAGATAACAACAGAAACTGAGGTAATTCAAAAAATCATCAGATCCTACTACAAAAGCCTGTATTCAAAACAACTAGAAAATCTGGAGGAAATGGACAATTTCCTAGACAGATACCAAATACCAAAGTTAAATCAGGATCAAATAGATCATCTAAACCGTCCCTTAAACCCTGAAGAAATAGAAGTGGTCATTGGAAGTCTCCCAACCAAAAAAAGCACAGGTCCAGATGATTTTAGTGCAGAATTCTATCAGACCTTCAAAGAAGACCTAACACCAATACTCTTCAAACTGTTCCACAAAATAGAAACAGAAGGAACACTACGCAACTTGTTCTATGAAGCCACAATTACACTAATACCAAAAGAACACAAAGATCTGACAAAGAAAGAGAATCTCAGGCCAATCTCTCTTATGAATATCGATGCAAAAATACTCAATAAAATTCTTGCCAACCGAATCCAAGAACACATCAAAACGATCATTTACTACGATCAAGTAGGCTTCATCCCAGGGATGCAGGGATGGTTCAATATAAGGAAATCCATCAATGTAATCCACTATATAAACAATCTCAAAGAAAAAAACCACATGGTCAGTTCATTAGATGCTGAGAAAGCATTTGACAAAATTTAGCATCCTCTCATGCTAAAGGTCTTGGAAAGATCAGGAATTTGAGGCCCATATCTAAACATAGTAAAAGTAATTTACAGCAAACCGGTAGCCAACATCAATCTGAATGGAGAGATACTTGAAGCAACCCCACATCAGGGACTAGACAAGGCTGCCCTCTCTCTCCATATCTTTGCAATATAGTACTTGAAGTTCTAGCTAGAGCAATTAGACAACAAACGGAGATCAAAGTGATACAAATTGGAAAGGAAGAAGTCAAACTATCACTATTTGCAAACGATATGATAGTATACTTAAGCGACCCAAAGAACTCCACCAGAGAACTCCTACAGCTGAAAAACAACTTCAGCAATGTGGCCGGATATAAAATCAACTCAAGCAAGTCAGTAGCCTTCCTATACTCAAAGGATAAGCAGCCTGAGAAAGAAGTAAGAGAAATGATACCCTTCACGATAGCCACAAACCATATAAAGTATCTTGGTGTGACTCTAACCAAACATGTGAAAGATCTGTATGACAAGAACTTCAAGTCTCTGAAGAAAGATATTGAAGAAGACCTCAGAAGATGAAAAAATCTGCCATGCTCATGGATTGGCAGGATTAATATAGTAAAAATGACCATCTTGCCAAAAGCAATATACAGATTCAATGCAATCCCCATCAAAATCCCAACTCAATTCTTCATAGAGTTGGAAAGAGCAATTCAAAAATTCATCTGGAATAACAGAAAACCCAGGATAGCTAAAACTATTCTCAAGAGTAAAAGAACCTCTGGGGGAATCAGTATCCCGGACCTCAAGCTGTACTACAGAGCAATAGTGTTAAAAACCGCATGGTATTGGTACAGTGACAGGCATGTTGATCAATGGAACAGAATTGAAGACCCAGAAATGAATCGACACTCCTATGGTCACTTGATCTTTGACAAAGGAGCTAAAACCATCCAGTGGAAAAAAGATAGCCTTTTCAACAAATGGTGCCCCAATAGGCCGTGTCTCAAGTGATGTTATATTGGGGAGAGCCTGGGTACCTGTTTCTTCAGTGCAGTCTACCGGAACAGAGGTCGTGGAAGGGAAGCTGGTGGGCTCCCGCCCAGTGCGGGGTCCCTCTGCCAGGCAGAAGTCCCACAGCAGAGCTGGCGCACTGGTTACTGCAGATCAGCCCAGCACTTGGGAGCCGCATACACACAAGCCGCCCGAGACCCAAGTGATATTATGCCTGTCTGTCTCAGAGCCTGGCTGTCCCAACTTCCTGGCCACTGGAGCAAAGATGGCGGAGTGCACTCTGCACTCTCTCCGTGGTGCTGCTCACCCTGCAGAGGCGATGCCCTGCGGGTCTGGCACCCAGACGACCACAGCGCTGTCCCGTTCTTGGGCGCAGGTGGAAGCCCCAACAGGCCGTGTCCCAAGTGATGTATATTGGGGAGAGCCTGGGTACCTGTCGCTTCACTGCAGTCTACCGGAACAGAGGTCGCGGAAGCTGGATGCAATTTTAAATCCAACTCTTGCTTTTCCGGTGTGTTGGAGTATCTGGGACTTGCTGTGGTGGGAGAACTGGGTTCTGATGTTGCCAAGTAGCCTTGGTTCCTGTTGGTAGGGTTCTTGCCCTTGCCTTTCACCATCTGGTTATCTCTGGAGTTAGTTGGTCTTGCTGTCTCTGGCTTGAGCTTATCCCTCCTGTAGGCCTGCAAGCCTGTGCCCCTACTCCTGGGAGACCAACTATCTTCTGGCAGGGTCTGTGCACAGAAAGTGGTGGAGCTGCCTGGCTCCCTGGTACAAAAGGTGACCAGAAGGCTCTTGTCCCATCTGATCCACTGATTGAATGACCTGTGAGACACTAACTGCTCCCCTCCAGAGAGATATTGGAGAGAAAGTGGATCTCTCACCTCCATGTTCAGTGGAATACTATTCGGCCATTAAATACAAGGAAATCACGGAATTTGCAGGCAAATGGACAAAACTAAGAAAATATCATCCTGAGTGAGATAACCCAGACCCAAAATAACATGTATGGTACGTACTCACTTATAAGTAAATATTAGTCATAAATAAGAATAAGAATGAGATTTTAGACAATTTGTCTGAGTCCTATGTTTGAAGAGTGTGTTGTCTTCAGCAATTTCGAGTTACCTTCAAACTCTGGGAGACAACCAAAAGAAGCAGGAATACCCTGTATTGTTTTCAGAGCCATTTGAATTACCCTGAACAACACTCAAATGGTGATTTCTCGTGCCTAATACTATGGCACATACCCCTGTGCACACATCTAAACACACAGAGAGATAGAGTAGATAGATGATAGATAGATAGATAGATAGATAGATAGATAGATAGATGACTGAATAAATAAATGTAGCAAAAAAGTAAACAAGCTTCTTTATAACAATAGTATAGTAATGTTATTCATCTATTGCAAAGTGAATTTTCCTTGATGAGGAGTGAAGATTACACTAACCTATATGCAAGGACAGATATTTAGATTGCAGTTAGGTATTATACTGCTTTAATAAAGTGATATTTGCAGCTTCTTCTCTAAAATCCATAACTCACTAGCCCTAGGTAGTTAGTTAGGTTTCCAATATCAAGTATGATTTCCCTTGTGTTGAACAGGTCTTAAGAACAATTAGAGAGTTGTTTATCAATAAGATATGTCTGCCACTACTGCACCCTTATTGTGTCATGTAAGTGATTGTGGTGATCTATAGTCATCAGACCTGGGTGGAACTATTGGTTGTTTCCTTCCTCTGGAAGCTTCCATGATATCTTCTGGTAGCACAAAAGTAAAAGCAACGTAAGCATGCAGAGAGACTAACAGTCTTCCCGAGGGAAGAGTACACCAATGAGTTATCCAAACCCAAATGGTTATCAATAAAATTATGTATAAAAAATGAACTAATCAGACTGATCAGGATGTATTTACATGCTGAGGACTGTGTGCAACTGCGTAATAAAAATTAATGAAACATGAAGTCATAAATTTGAAAAAGAGCAAGAAGGGGTATATGGTAAGGTTTAAAGTGAGGATAGAGAAGAGAAAGATGATATAATTATAACCTTAAAAAGTAAAAAATAATTTCAAAAATAAAATATAATGAAATGTTTAAAAATAAGTGGAATTTATTTGAACATTCTATATATCTCATAATACCAAATTACATACCCTATTACAGTAACGCAAACTTGAAGAGGCCATGGGATAGTACACATTACCTTTAATAATCCCTGTAGAGCAATTTATCAAGATCATTAGTGAAACTCCATGACAAGAAGCAAACAGGTCCTCAAGGACAACATGGAAAATAATAGATTCATTTGTACAGAGAGCTGAGACATCTCAACAGTGGGCAACATAGGACATAAATAGGGAGCAACACACAATCTTTACACAGTGAGAAACAGAAAACTACAATCATGAAGTGCAAAAGAAGCAGAATTAGTAATGTATGAAATGCTTATGCACAGCCTCTGTGTTTGATCCAGGAATGGAGAGAATCTTTGTGGCCTTATACCGACTCAAGGATGACCTAGGATCTGGCAGGCATTACTGTTGTTCTGCATGACAGGTGGGTCTACTTAGTAATGCATCTGCCCATTCAATAGACTTGAAAGGCTGTCAACAAATGTCAGTTTGTCTTTCTGCTTAATACCAAAAGAAAAAGATAATTATTCAGAATATTTAGATCATCGTGGAATTTGCCTACTCTAAAGTCCATGGGCTAACAGTAACAAAGTCATTCGCATGTCTCTTTCCTAAGGCATCAGGGAAGATGAGCCTTTTTATGGTGTGTGTGCAAAACAGTGAGGGAATATCTCTTTCCACTGAAACGCAAACCAATAGGAATCAGTATTGGAGTTACTGTTTTCCTTCTCAGTTCTCTCCTCATCCATTGCACAGCTCATTAAGAAAGGATCTGGTAATGGGGTGCAGGCTTGTAATCATAAAACTGGAAGAGGAACAAAGTGTTCTCAAGTGTGAGGCTAGTATGAGCTATATAGAGGGACCTTAGAAATAGAGACCACTTTGAGGAGAGAAGCAAAAAGAGGAAAAAAAGGAGGATGAGAAGAAAGAGAAGGTGGTTGTGTGGCAAGAGGAAATCAGTGTTGATGAAGATTAAAAATTCATGCAGAACATAAAGAAAGCCATGTAGGAAAGAGCCTTTTGCATTAACATTGACAGTTATCTGTGAAGTTTCTTCTGCCATCCTCTCCTATGACTGTCATTTTATCTGCACATGTTGCTCTGTTGTCTTTAATGTCAACAAATGTAATCTAGAGCTGATATGCATATTTTGATTCGGCATCAAAATCAATGACCTGGGTTCAGAGTCATTGCTATTGCTGTTTCACTTCAGGTGAAAGGACTGCTCAGCACTCTATGGAGGAGAGATTTCTTATGTGGAAATGAGCAGAATGTATAGTGTTGCTGTAGGAAGCTACTTGTCTTTCTTGATATCCTACCAAAAGGAGAATCAATATGGGTTGGTTTGCTTCTTAATAATATTAGTTTTTAAAAAAAAAACCTTAAAATCTCTTCATTCTTATGTTTCTTCTTTTCATAGCTTCTTGTCTAAAAATAGAGAAGCTATGTTGCTTAATTGGGACCATTCACTTGGACTATAAACTATTGTTCCTGTGAAAGCTACACCATCACAAGTAGATTTGTCTTATCAAATATAATTTCAGGATAGTTTTATTCTATTTTGTTATGTTCAATGAATACTGTAAATGATATATATATAATTTTTATTAAAATTGTATAATGTTCTTACTCATCAAAAAATAAGATTATTTGATTCATCCAGGCATAGTGCCCATGACTATATCAACCACTCAGAAGGCTAAAACAAGAAGATGGATGGTTCAAAATGTTTCCTAGAGGTTACATACCAAGTTTGAGTCCACCCAATACCATCCATAATAAAACCTTATCATTAGAAGGGATTTGTAAAGGATTCTGCTTACAAACTGGGACTGTCATCAGGCTCTTTCTCTGTGCTTTGATTATTTTTCTGATTTTGTTTTACTTTATTTTTACGGTATAGGTTAATGAAATCCAGAGCCTCACACATGCTAAGTAAATACTTTACACCCACATCCTAGGTTGATGCTTAAAATTATTTTTCCTTGGAAACTATAACCTGAGAGGGAAAAAACAAGATGATTTGGAGAGAGGATGAATTGAGAAGGGAGAGTAAGAGCTGTAGAGGGTATTGCCATAATGAGACAGTGTCATAGTAAAACATCTTATTGTGTACAATTAACATGTTCTTATAAAAAAGACAAACATATCTGTGATTACTAAGTTCTGCAAAGAAGGGGGTAAAGTTTGGAAAGTGAATAAATTAAATTTAGAAGAAAACTATTTTCATTATTGTGCACTTTTTTAAAAAATATTGGACATATTTAAATGAACTAAGATAGGTCCTGAATAATGGAGTTAAAAGAAAAGTCTGGAACTAATAAGAAATGCTTTTGGAGAAAAAAAGTCTCATAAATATTCCCATCACTCTCATATATCATGTCCATTTTTGATATAACAATTTTAAATGAATAACAAACATGATAAATTGTCAATTTGAAACTAAGCATAGTAAATAATAGTAGCCTTTATTATTAAAACAAAGATTACTTATAAAATTATGAATGAAACATCTTAATATAAATAACTTAAAACAGAAAAAAGTAAACTACATAAAATTATTTATGATTATTGACTTTCATCTCTGTTAGTATTTAACATAGCAAAAAATAAATTCTCTTAACAAAAACGATCTAAATTAATGTCAAATTATACATCATTGAAATTTGTTCAAACTCTATTGAAAGCAATGGCATGCATATCTTCACATTTGGAAGTGATATCACATTGGTTGTGTCTGAACAACTTTCACTGAAAACCAAGCCAGAAAATTAAAAAACAAAACAAAACAAAACAAAACATTTTGCCCTTATTTCATTACTCTTATGTTGGTTATTTTTAACTGCTTTTCTGGTTCTGAGGATCAAACTCTGGCCCTTATGCTTACAGAGAGGTATATCACTAACATAACAAAAACTAAATTTAATTGTAGTTTCTCTATTGCCACAGAAAACTCACAAAAATTAGAATTCATTTTTTACAGAGAGACTAACATTAGAGCCAAAGGGATATACTCAGAAATAGGATAAGATTTACTCGAGGCTTATTTTAAAATATTCAGTGCATTTGCCTGCATGGGTCAAACTCTTGGTCCAAAGAAAAGCTTCAAATATTTTATCAACAAAGTATATCATTATGATCTACCTTTTCCCCACAGTCTGATGATCATGAATAAGTCAGAGGGATCCACAGTGACATATTTTGTCTTATTGGGCTTCCCGGGTCCCTGGAAGATTCAAATCACACTTTTCTCACTGATTCTGCTGGTCTACATGATAACTTTGACTGGGAATATGGCCATCATTTGTGCAGTGAGGTGGAACCAACAACTCCACACCCCTATGTATATGTTCCTGGCCAACTTCTCCTTTCTAGAAATCTGGTATGTGACCTGCACAGTCCCCAACATGCTGGTAAACTTTCTTTCCAAAACTAAGACGATGTCCTTCTCTGGGTGCTTTACTCAGTTCTACTTCTTCTTCTCCCTGGGCACAACTGAATGTTTCTTCCTCTGTGCCATGGCTTATGATCGGTACCTAGCCATCTGCTACCCACTGCACTATCCTTCCATCATGACTAGGCAATTCTGCAGTACTCTGGTGTCCCTCTGTTGGATCATTGGTTTCTCTGGATATTTGATTCCCATTTTCTTCATTTCTCAATTGTCTTTCTGTGGCCCCAATATCATTGATCATTTTCTCTGTGATGTAGACCCACTAATAGCACTGTCCTGTACCCCTACACCCATCATAAAGCATATATTCTATTCTATAAGTGCTATTATGATTATTCTCACTGGTTTGTACATCCTTGGATCCTATGCTCTGGTGCTCAGAGCTGTTTTTCAGGTTCCTTCTTCAGATGGACGACAAAAGGCCTTCTCAACCTGTGGATCACACCTTCTGGTAGTTTCTCTGTTCTATGGAACCATAATGGTGATGTATGTGACTCCCACATCTGGCAACTCCATTGACAGGAATAAAATTATTAAACTGATATACTCTGTGGTGACACCAGCTTTAAATCCTTTCATCTATAGTCTGCGTAACAAGGACATGAAATATGCTCTCCATCTTGTCTTCTTTGGGAAGAGGATTATGCAAAGCTAATAAGCAGGGTTTTTATATACAACTATGGGACACTAAATACTTCCAAGGGCATCTTTATGGATGTGACATATACTCACACAGATGAACGAAGATATATAAAGATAAAAATCAAAATTAATCTTGCTTTTTTGTTTTAATCTAGGTGGTACATAGTGGTATGTGCCTTTAATCTCAGTTGTTGAGAGCAGAAAGAGATAGATGTATGTAAGTTCAACATCAGACAAGAATAGATTTTGAAACCCTGTCTTAAAAGACCAAAGACAATTTGTCAAGGATGGAAAGACAACTCAGCAGGTGCCGAATGAAGCCATCCTGAGTCTAAAAGTTAATCTAAAATGTAGAGTCAGAGAGGTGACTCAAATACTTTGGGGAAGCCCAGAAGATTGTGAGTGAATCCCAGACAGTAGATATTGAGTTACTTACACTTTTGGAGTTTGGTTTTGCTTTGTTCATATTGTGACTGTGCCAGGGTTCTTCCTTCTTGAATGAAGAAAGTATTAACTTTTTTTTTCAGAAGCCCACAGTTGAGAAACTAATTTAAAAAGATTTTAGCTTTTAAATGTGACTTCAGATTTTGAAAGAGACTGAATTTTAAAGTGTTTCAATTTGGAAAGACTGCGGAACACTAAAAGTTTGTAAGGTGTTTTATATAGTGATGTTCATGTTAATTGTGATCTTGAAGATAAACAAGAAAGGAGACTTAACAGTGATATGTTGCTGTGTCAAGTTGACAAGTGGTCGATTGGACTAGCTAGTTTTATATCAACTTGATAAAACTTAGAATCTCCTGAAAGGAGGGAAACTCAATTAGAAAGTATTTCCATAAGATCCAGCTGTAGGATATTTTTATAATTACTGATTGATGTGGGTGGTGTCATCATTCCTGGACTGGTGGTCCTGGGTTTTATAAGAAATCGAGCTGAGCAAGTCAGTAAACAGCATTCCTCCCTGGCCTCTGCATTAGCTCCTGCCTCCAGGTTCCTGGTCTGTTCCTGCCTTGACTTCCTTCAATAATAGACTATAGTGTAGAAGTGTGTAAGTCAAATAAACCCATTGTTTTCCAAATTGCTTTTGGTCATGGTGTTTCAGCAGCAACAGTAACCTTAACTATCAAATATCATTTTTTGGACTCATTTTTAAAAGACTGTTAATACACACACACACACACACACATTTGTTCATCCAAATCAACACTAGGTAAGAGGAAGTCTGAAACCATAAATAAGAATGAATATCTTTAGTGAAAGATTTTAAATATATGATTTCCCTAATGAAAGAAGAGTGCATCCAAAGAACCATGGTGGTGATTTGAATGAGACTGAGACTGCCGCCTAGGTTCAGATGTTTGAACAACTCATATAGTTCAACGTGGTTTCTCATAGTTTGAGGAATGACTGTATGGTCTGAGGTTCATATACAGCAAGTAGGAATAGGAGGGGTGAGTTGGGGGTGGGATCTGGCTCTAAGAACAAAGCAAGAAACTTCTGGGAGCCAGCCCCAGCTGGGAGGTGTTTCTTTTTTCTTGTAGGTTCTTCTTGAGGCAGCAGAGGGGGTAAGAGCATCACTGGGGGTAAGACTTTGTCTTATGGAAAATTTAGGGTTGCTGTATAATGAAAAGTTTACCTATCTAAGTTACTATGCTAATGTAGCTGACCTGCCTTCTATGTTCCTCTGAAGCTGGAGACTGCAGTCTCAGGCACTTAGCACCTCATCCCAATACAACAGGAGATTAAGTAAGGGATTAATGGCTAGAGTCTTTTCCATATTGTCCAGATGCCTCTTGCTTGTCAGGCTAGGGGGGAAGTTTAGAGCAATAAACTTCTATTGAACCGAGAGAAGAGAATAACACTCGCAGAAAGACTTTTCTGTAAGTGAATATGCATAATCTCACATAAGTTCATACACAGTTTCAAACACAGAGTTTTCATTTACACATTTCCACACAAATTCATTTGGGCCCAGCTTGCATGCATTCTCACAATTACATACTTACACACAAAATGCATATATTCTCATAATGACATATGTACATACACATCCATACTTACATATGCATATGGAACAAAAGACCAAGCACTGGTGCAGAAATAACTCACTCATTCTAGATGAAAAATGGACTCCAATATTTATTGCATCGATAAAAAAAAGGCTTCCACCCTTTTGATGCTAAATGAATTAAATCCATGTTTATAAGAAAAAAGCTTTGTTCCTTCTAACAAGACTAAACCTGCCTTCTTCTTATCATGGGACCTGTTCTGTCCCACGGTGAGGAGAAGCCTGCCTGATCCCTCTGATCTCTGCAGTGTCTTCTTTTTTCCTCTTTCCCTCTGCATTCTGCACATTGTTCTATTAGTTATTTTATGTTACCTATAGTTCCTAAGTTACTCCACTCTGCATACTCCTTCTAATCTTGTTCTTTTCTGACTAAATAGTTCTCCTCAGTTCAGTTCTTCTCTTAGCTCTGTCTTCTCACCTCTGTTCCTCTCACCTAAATTCTTCTGGTCTTACTCTTCTCTTTGACCTTAACCCTTAAACATCTTTCATAATACATGATCACATGTTACAAAGTTCATCACAAGTTCACTCGAAAAATCAAGTCATAAATTCCACATACACATTGAAGCTCAACAATGCTCTACTCAATGATAACTTGGTCAAGGAGGAAATAAAGAAAGAAATCAAAGACTTTTTAAAATTTAATGAAAATGAAGGCACAACATACCCTAATTTATGGGACACAATGAAAGCAGTGCTAAGAGGAAAATTCATAGCCCTGAGTGCCGCCAAAAAGAAATGGGAGACAGCATACACTAACAGCTTAATGGCACACCTGAAAGCCCTGGAACAGAAAGAAACAAACACACCCAAGAGGAGTAGAAGACAGGAAATCATCAAACTCAGGGCTGAAATCAATCAAGTAGAAACAAATAAAACCATACAAAGAATCAAGAAAACTAGGAGTTGTTTCTTTGAGAAAACCGACAAGGTTGATAAGCCCTTAGCCAGTCTAGCCAGAGGGCATAGAGACAGTATCCAAATTAACAAAATCAGAAATGAAAAGGGAGAGATAACAACAGAAACTGAGGAAATTCAAAAAATCATCCGATCCTACTACAAAGCCTGTATTCAACACAACTAGAAAATCTGGAGGAAATGGACAATTTCCTAGACAGATACCAAATACCAAAATTAAATCAGGATCAAATAGACCATCTAAACTGTCCTATAACCCCTGAAGAAATAGAAGTGGTCATTGGAAGTCTCCCAACCAAAAAAAGCACAGGTCCAGATGGTTTTAGTGCAGAATTCTATCAGACCTTCAAAGAAGACCTAACACCAATACTGTTCAAACTATTCCACAAAATAGAAACAGAAGGAACACTACCTAACTCGTTCTATGAAGCAACAATTACACTAATACCAAAATCACTCAAAGATCCGACAAAGAAAGAGAATCTCAGGCCAATCTCTCTTATGAATATCGATGCAAAAATACTCAATAAAATGCTTGCCAACCGAATCCAAGAACACATCAAAATGATCATTCACCACGATCAAGTAGGCTTCATCCCAGGGATGCAGGGATGGTTCAATATAAGGAAATCCATCAATGTAATCCACTATATAAACAATCTCAAAGAAAAAAACCACATGGCCATCTCATTAGATGCTGAGAAAGCATTTGACAAAATTCAGCATCCTTTCATGCTAAAAAGGTCTTGGAAAGATCAGGAATTCAAGGCCCATATCTAAACATAGTAAAAGCAATTTACAGCAAACTGGTAGCCAGCATCAATCTAAATGGAGAGAAACTTGAAGCAATCCCACTAAAATCAGGGACTAGACAAGGCTGCCCTCTCTCTCCATATCTTAAATAAATAAATTAGGGTATGTTGTGCCTTCTTTTTCATTAAATTTTAAAAAGTCTTTGATTTCTTTCTTTATTTTCTCCTTGACCAAGTTATCATTGAGTAGCGCATTGTTCAGCCTCCATGTGTATGTGGGTTTTCTGTTGTTTTTGTTGCCATTGAAGACCACCCTTATTCCATAGTGATCTGATAGAGGCATGGGATTAGTTCTATCTTCTTATATCTGTTGAGGTCTGATTTGTGACCAATTATATGGTCAATTTTGGAGAAGGTACCATGAGGTGCTGAGAAGAAGGTGTATTCTTTAGCTCTAGGATGAAATGGTCTATATATATATCTGTTAGTTCCATTTGGTCCAAGGCTTCAATTAGATTCACTGTGTCCCTGTTTAGTTTCTGCTTTCCTGAACGATCCATTTCAGAGAGCGGGGTGTTGAAGTCACCCACTATTATTGTGTGCGGTGAGATGTGTGCTTTGAGCTTTAGTAAAGTTTCTTTTATGAATGAGGGTGCCCTTGCATTTGGAGCATAGATATTCAGAATTGAGAGTTCTTCTTGGTGTATTTTTCCCTTGATCAGTATGTAGTGTCCTTCTGTGTCTTTTTTGATGTCTTTAGTTTGAAAATCAATTTTATCTGATATTAGGATGGCTACTGCGGCTCGTTTCCTGGGACCATTTGCTTGTAAAATTGTTTTCCAGCCTTTTACTCTGAGGTAGTGTTTGTCTTTGACATTGAGGTGCGTTTCCTGCATGCAGCAAAATGCTGGGTCCTGTTTACATATCCAGTCTGCTAGTCTATGTCTTTTTATTGGGGAATTGAGACCATTGATATTAAGAGAGATTAAGGCATAGTGATTATTGCCATCTGCCATTCTTGACGCTGTCTTTATGTTTGAGTGGTTATCTACTTTTGGGTTTGATTCAAGAAGGTTATTATCTCTTTTTTTCCAGGGTGTTGTTTCTCTCCCTGTATTGGCGGTTTCCACCTCTTATCCGTTGCAGGGCTGGATTTGTGGAAAGATATTGTGAAAATTTGGTTTTATCATGGAATATCTTGGTCTCTCCATCTATGGTGATTGAGAGTTTTGCTGGGTATAGTAGTTTAGGCTGGCTTGTGTGTTCTCTTTGGGTCTGTGTGAGATCTGCCCAGTATCTTCTAGTTTTCATCGTCTCAGGTGAGAAGTCTGATGTGATTCTGATAGGTCTTCCTTTGTATGTTACTTGGCCCTTTTCTCTTACTGCTTTTAATATTCTTTCTTTATTTAGAACATTCGGTGTTTTGATTATTATGTGACAGGAGGTATTTCTGTTCTGGTCCAGTCTGTTTGGAGTTCTGTAGGCTTCTTGTACGTTCATCGGCATCTCTCTCTTTAGGTTAGTGTAGTTTTCCTCCATAATTTTGTTGAAGATATTTACTGGCCCTTTAAGTTGCAAATCTTCACTGTCATCTATACCTATAATCCTTAGGTTTGGTCTTCTCATTGTGTCCTGGATTTCCTGGATGTTTTGGGTTACACGTTTTTTGCATTTTGCATTTTCTTTGACTGTTGAGTCGATGCTTTCTATGGAATCTTCAGCACCTGAGATTCTTTCTTCCATCTCTTGTATTCTATTGTTGATGTTTGGATCTATGACTCCTGATTTTTTCCCAAGGTTTTCTATCTCCAAAGTTGTCTCCCTTTGTGATTTCTTAGTTGTTTCTACTTCCTTTTTTAGTTCCTGGATGGATTTGCTGAGATCCTTCACTTGTTTGTTTGTATTTTCCTGTATTTCTTTAAGGTATTTTTGCATTACCTCTTTCAGGATTTCTGCCTGTTGACCCACGTTCTCCTGCATTTCTCTGAGTGATTTTTGTGTTTCCTCCTCATGGAAATCCATCTGTTGATCCATCGTCTCCTGCATTTCTTTAAGCAGTTCTCGTGTTTCCTTTTTAAGGGCATCTATCCGTTGATTCATTTCTTTAAGCACTTTTTGTGTTGCCTCCTTATGGGCATCCGTCTGTTGACCCATATTCTTCTGCATTTCTTTATGCAATTTTTGTGATTCCTTTGTGAGTGCATCTACCCGTTGATTCATCTCGTTAAGCGATTTTTGTGTTGTCTCCTTGTGGGCCTCCATCTTTTGATCCATGTTCTCCTGCATTTCTCTAAGCGATTTTTGTGTTTCCTTTGTAAGGGCTTCTAATCGTTGATTCATGGTCTCCTGTAATTCTTTATTAGATTTATTTGTGTCCTTCTTGTGATCCTCTAATAGCATCATGAGAAGTGATTTTAAATCCAGATCTTGTCTTTCAGGTGTGGTGGGGTATCCAGGACTTGCTGCTGTTGGAGAGTTGGGTTCAGATGGTGCCATATTACTTTGATTTCTGTTAGTAACGTTCCTATGTTTGCCTTTTGCCATCTGGTTACCTCTGATATTAGTTGGTCCTGCTGTCACTGGCTGTTGGTTGGACCTTCTGTGAGCCTGCAAAACTATTTCTGCCCCCCACCCCTGGATTACCAGGATTCCCCTGGCACAGATTTCTGGGGCCTGCCCTGCTCCTGAGTGACTTTGGAGCCCTGATGTGCCTTGCCCCAAGTGATGTTTTATTGGGGAGTCCTTGCACATCCAAAGGCTCAGCATAGTGGATTCCTGGAGCAGAGGTCGCCAAAGGGAGGCTGGTAGGCTCCTGCCCTGTGCAGGGGTGTGTGATCTCTCCTGGGGGGGGAGGGGGCGTCCCTCTGCCAGGCAGAAGTCCCACAGCAGAGCTAGCATGCTGGTTACTGCAGATCAGCCCAGCACTTGGGAGCTGCGCACACACACAAGCCGCCAGAGAACCAAGTGATATTATGCCTGTCTGTCTCCGAGCCTGGCAGTCCCAACTTCCTGGCCACTGGAGCAAAGATGGCGGAGTGCACTCTGCACTCTCTGGGTGACGCTGGTCAGCCTGTAGTGGGGATGGCCTGCAGATCTGGCGCCCAGCCGACCACAGCGCTTTCCCGTTCTTGGGAGCAGACGGAAGCCCCACAGGCCGTGTCCCAAGCGATGTTATATTGGGGAGGACCTGGGTACCTGTCTCTTCAGTGCAGTCTACTGGAACAGAGGTCGCGGAAGGGAAGCTGGTAGGCTCCCGCTCAGTGCGGGGGGGGGGGGGTCCCTCTGCCAGGCAGAAGTCCCACAGCAGAGCTGGTGCGCTGGTTACTGCAGATCTGCCCAACTCTTGGGAGCAGCGTACACATAATCCCCAGTTTTATTTTCTTGGTATTGAATTTATGTAGTACTTTGTAAACTTTGGTATTTTCTCTTGTCTAAAGTATAGCTGGCAACGATTTCTACTAATTCGGTGTTCTCTGCTGATAGATTCTCTTGTTGCACACCAACTTTTAAATTTCATGTAGTTCTATCTGTTGACACTTGGTGCTGGTTTCTCTACTATTGATGTTCTTCTGTTCAAAAAGTCCTTACCTTCCCTAGTGTCTTGAAGATTATTCTCTACGCTTTTATGTAGAAGTTTGAGTGTTTCCAGTCTTAAAGTCTTTGATATAGTTTGAGTATATCCAAACCCACTCAATACCCCACTCTTTCATTAAAAAATGGATAAGTAATAAACAAACGGAAATAAAAGTTAAAGAAAAAGTGCAAGAAACACATGCAGATGCAGACACACACAGTCACACACACACACACACACACACACACACACACACACACACACACGGTGAACTGTATGACTCTTAATTTCATCCCTCTTCAGATTGGGTATTCTATTTGCCAGCGCCATTTGCTGAATAGGCTATTTTTTCACCGCCTGTTTTTCCCTACTTTCTAAAGAATTAGATTGCTGTAGTTTTGTTAGTTTATTCCCAGAACATCTATTCTCTTACACTGGTCTACTTGCCTGTTTTTATTCCAGTACGAGGCTTTTCCCCCGACCCCCACTATCTCTGTATCGTAATTTGAGTTCTTATATTATGATCCTTCTGGTTGTAAGTATTGTTTTGGATATTTTTATGGTCTTTTGTGGCTCCATATGAATTACTGAATTTTTTTTTTAGATCTGTGATATATAACATCAGATTTTTATTTTTTTTTGTCTTCTGCCTCCACTTTTTTTTAATTTTCTTTATTTTTTATTTACATTCTCAATGATTTCCCCTTTCGTGGTTCCCCCCTTCCCGGAAGTCCCATAAGCCCGCTTCCCTCTCCCTGTTCCCCAGTCAACCCCCTCCCACTTCTCTCTCCTGGTATTCCTCTACACTGCTACATCCAGTCTTTCCAGGACCAGGGGTCTCTCCTTCCTTCTTATTCTTAAACACAACATATTCTTACAGTTTCTTTTCCCCCAGCTCTTCCTAGATCCACCCACCTCCAAACCTACATTAATCAATATCTCCTTCTCAAAGAAAACAGATATCTAATAAACCAAAAAAAAAAAAAAAACCAAAAAAAAAAAAAAACAAAGAGAATAGGGTAAAACAAACAGGGAAATAAAAGTCAAAGAAAAATATGAAAGATATGCAAATGCAGACTTATACACTCATTTTCACACAAATATCCCATAAAAAAATAAAATTGGAAACCATATTATACACGTTAAACAAAGAGAAAGTCCAGACAGATCATTATGAAACAAAAATAAAGTCCCCCCTGAAAAATCCATTGAGCTTGTGTTGTGTTGACCTTCTACTGCTGGGCATGGGGCCTGCCCTTAAATGTGGTTTGTATACTCAGTGAGACTTAGCTGTGAAGCTAAGAACTAGTCTGATTTATTTATACTAATAATAAATGGGAACCATTACATTTTTATGGAAAAGGGTTCCAAATCTGTGTTTAGTTGTATCGAGACATCACATTTTTTTGTGCTGTATTTTTGTTTGTGCTACAAAATTTATATAATAAATAATATCATGATAACATATTAACTTGTTCTTTGTGGTTGTTTTTTCTACTCTTTCGTTAAGCTAAGTAATCTTTCTTTCTTGACTGCAGAGGAAGAGCCTATGAGATTTGAAGCTAACTGTATCAAAATAAAAACTATATCTATACCCCAGACTCATGATTAGAGCTTATACTATGAATACTGTTACTCTGATTTATAAGTATCAGCACATCATTATTACAATGTCATCTGAAATGGATAGAAATATGGATGGGATTTGTATATAAGAGAAAAAAAACCACTTCTGTTTGTGGTCAAGGGTGAGTAGCAAAAAGTAGCTATAAAATCTGGACGAAATACATAAAAAATGAAGGTATTGAAAAGAGAGTGACACAGTTAAGACTTTAGGATTTACAGTTACAAGATAAAAGAAAGAACAGCATGTGATTATCCATGCGAACTAAATTTCCAGTGGACACTTGACAATCACTGGGTAGAGAGAATATTATTAATGGGAATATGGGAAAGAAAGGAGGAAACAGGAAGGAATATAATCTGAGCAGAAACCAACAGTTTTTATGAACCAGGTGTCTAGAGTATTTTGAGTTGATAACTGTTAAAGCACATCAGTATTTGAGAAACAAATTGTAGATAGAGAAAGACCATAGAGAAATGAACATGAACAAATGTCATGTTCCTCCATGTTGCCTCATCTTGGTTGTCACCTTGATTCACTCCGGCATTAATTAATTAGAATAGGTCCTCCCACTTTAAATAATCTGTTCTAGAAAATCCCTCAAAGAACAGATTATTTAAAGTGGGAGGACCTATTCTAAATCTGGGTGACACTTTCTGGTGGAAGAAGGAAAGTTTTTTTCTTCATTCTCTCTCTCTCTCTCTCTCTCTCTCTCTCTCTCTCTCTCTCTCTCTCTCTCTCTGTGTGTGTGTGTGTGTGTGTGTATGTGTGTGTTGGCCTTTCTGGGAAGTTCATCTGTCTTGTACTTGTGACATTCATTCACCCATATTAGAATAAAATTCTTTGGGATTCAATGTAGACTGAAGACTAGCAAGATTTCAAGAATGTTGGAAGAAATGTTGGAGTCTAAACAGATGGAAATTTAAGAGTAATGCTGCTCAGAAATATTAAATAGGATCAGAAAGCCTGCCTTTATCTGAAGCATGAGAAGCAGCAGGTCAGATGTTCAAAGACCAAGAAAAAAGTAGTGCAGTAATTTTAAATGCTTTTGATTTTGATCAGTTATTTAAATAAAACTATTGAAAAACTCAAAATAAAATTCAATATAAATTTAATTCCCCAAGGCCCTTTTTGTTGACCAATTTTTAATCTTCTTCAGAATTTCCTTCAGGGCTATCTTCATATGTTTGTTCCTAAGACTATATATCACAGGATTGAGGAGTGGGGTCAAGACAGAGTAAAACAGAGTCACAATCTTCTGCATCCCAGCTTCATGCTCAGATGTTGGGCTCCCATACATGACCAGTACTGAGCCATAAAATAATGCAACCACTGCCAGATGAGACCCACAGGTTGAGAAAGCCTTTCTTTTCCCAGAGGCTGAAGGGACCTTCAATACAGCTGCTAGGACCAGAGTATAAGATCCCATGATGAAGACAAAAGGAACAATGAGAGGCAGAGGACTTAAGATAGAGAAGACCAGCTCTATTAGGGGAGATTTTTTGCAAGTCAGTGCTAGCAGAGGGCCTGGGTCACAGAGGAAGTGGTCTATAATTCTGGACCCACAGAAGGACATTTGGGAAATGATGATGATGGGAACAGGGAACCAGAGGAAGCCAAGCACCCAGCAACTGATCACAAGAATGTTACAGAGGCGTCCAGTCATGAGAGCAGGGTAATGTAGAGGCCTGCAGATGGCAAGGTAGCGATCAAATGCCATGACTGCCAGGAAAAAGCATTCTGTCGAACCAAAGGAGAAGAAGAAATAGAACTGCAGAAAGCACCCAGTGAAGGAAATGATCTTGTTTTCAGAAAGGAAGTTGGCCAACATGTTGGGGACGGTGGAGGTGACATACCAGATCTCCAGGAAGGAGAAGTTGGCCAGCAGGAGGTACATGGGTGTGTGGAGTTTCTGATCGGAGCACACAGCACAGATGATGGAAGCATTGCCCATGAGGGTAAGGAGGTAGAAAACGGAGAAGAGCACAAAGAGGATAATTTGCCCCTCTCTGGGGCAGGGAAAGCCCAAGAGGATGAAGCCAGTGATGGTGCTGGTGTTGTTGGGGTTGCTGAGGGCTTTCATCTGTCTGTGTCCTGTAAAAGCACCAGAAATTATTAAATAGATAAAGTCAGCTTAAGACCTAGATTTATATTTAAATCACAAGGGAGACAATACATATGTATTATTTTCCATTTATAAAATGTATTGACCTGAATTGAATGTTTACTGCCATTTGCTTTCCTATACCTCCATTTGTGGCACAAGAAAATTTATGGTCATAATGGATGAGCGTGCCTCCTTTACCTTGTCCTCCTTCTCCTCATCTCCCCCCTTTCCCTATCCCTCTATTCTATTAAATTAAATTCTAACATAATTTCAAACATGTTTGCATTTTTCTTCAAGACCTTACACATACAACTTGATTGCATAATCATATATATATATATATACATATATATATATATATATATATATATATATATATATATATATATATATACACACACAACCCCCCCAGGATATCCTCCCATTTTTTAAAACAAAGAAATAAAATCTGTGTATCTCTTGGTGTAGAGTATTTTGACATCTGTAATTATTACTGATTTTAAAAATTGAAATCAGATTAAATTAGGAAATGCCCTTGCATATATACTTCATTTAACCTCCCAACATACTTGGAATAAATTTCCAAGCTGTGAATTTTAACTTGATTCCTCTTAAAATCTCCAACAATCTTTTCCTCCTTCTATTCCTCTCTCCATTATTCCCTTTTTGTACACAAGACAAACACACACATACACAGCCCATATAAGCACATAAAACAAGGATTATTGGACATAACAGTGGCCAACAGAGAGCAACATTGGATATTATCTGCTGAGCTTTCACCTTAGGCACATTTGAGTAGAAAGAGATCCCATCTTCCTACCCCTGTAATGTTTTCTTTTTTTGTTGTTATGATCACATTTTAATTTCAAAAATTTTAAAGAAAAAACAGAATTGTCATATGATCCAACTATTTCATAACTAGATATACAGTCAAAACAAATAAAATTAATATTTCAAAGCATTATCTACTGTCCTTTTTTAATTAGATATTTTCTTTATTTACATTTCAAATGTTATCTGCTTCCCTGGTTTCCCCCCTGAAAATACCCTATCCCATCTCCCCCTCCCCCTGCTCACCAGCCCACCCACTCCTGCTTCCCTGTCCTGGCATTCCCCTATACTGAGGCATTGAGGCTTCTCAAGACCAAGGGCCTTTCCTCTCACTGATGTCCGACAAGGCCATCCTCTGCTACATGTGCAGTTGGAGCCTTGAAGTGGGTGCTCTCAGACAACCATTGGACTGAGCATAAGGTCCCCAATGGAGGAGCTAGAGAAAAGACCCAAGGAGCTGAAGGAACTTGCAGCGCCATAGGAGGAACAACAATATGAACCAACCAGTACCCTAGAGCTCCCAGGGACTAAACCACCAACCACTACCTTTTTTTAAGGATAGAAGGGATTTATTTGGGCTCATGGTTCCTAGATACAGAACATTATGGGGAACCCAAGGCAGTAGGGACATGAAATAATCACATTATATCAAGAAACAGAGAAGAATGAATGTGTTTATGTGTGCACTTAGCTGGCTTTCTCTACTCTTACATACTTCAAAAGCACCTCAATTAACATAATTAAGATTGTCCCTTAGGTCATTCTGATCTAGAAAATTTATATACTCATTTACAAATTTATATAACCAAAAAGACTGAATATAAATTCTTATTTCTTCAAATACTCATAGTGTTGTCCAAATTTCAAATTCTTTCCATTCTATTATATGTCAAGTCCTATTTTACATTGATTAAATATTTTTTGTGGCTTTTTGTTTTTATTCATTAAAAAACTTTTTGATATTATAATATAATCATGTTACTTTCCCTTTCCTCCCTTCCACACACCCTAACCTTGATCTCTCTCTTTATTTATTATTTACTTTATTTACATTTCAGATGTTATCCCCTTTCTTGTTCCCCCCCCCAGGATCCCCCTATCCCATCCCCTCTCTCCCTGCTTCTATGAGGGTGTTCCCCCACCCACCTACACACTCCTGCCTCCCCGTCCTGGCATTCCCTTACACTGGGGTATCGAGCCATAGAGGTTGGCAAATACTTTGTTAAATATTTTATGCATGTGGGTAATATAATTTCTATCATAGCTACACAGCTCTGGTGCATTAGGCCAAAATAGGCTACTGACAAGCTTTAAGATGAATGGATGTGACCACACTCCAATAAAACATTAAGTCCAGTGAGAATTAAATTTTACGCAGTTTTTTGTGTTATAAAGTATGTTTTTCATCTATTATAAAACTTAGCAATATACAAAAACAGTGCTTAGCTTAGTGCCCATAGTAAAAGCAGGAGGAGGTTAGATTCAGTTCATTGACTCTTACTCTTAACAGTTATAGGAGAAAAGAGAAGGAGAATAAGAACATTAGCTTAGAATAAAAGATGTTTCTCCTGTTAGAAAAGGAGTGGGCTTCCAGAATTCAACAATTGAAATTATTCAGCTCTGCTGTAAGACTACAGATACTTTGGGTCAACCTTGAGGTTAGTCATAATAATGAGCTTTCAAAGCCATGAGGATTTGTTTGTCTTTATGCTTACACACACACATACACACACACACACATACACACACACAAACACACATACACACACACCCTAGTACATACTTGCTTACATACTGATGCACTACATACATTTTCTATACAGTACTTGCATTAGATAACACTGATTCCTTCAGTTTTGAAAACAAGAATGGCATGAAATAAGTCTCAGTGGGCTAGCACTATTTTATGACTGGTCAACGCCAATTGTCACATTTTGGGAGATATTTCTAACAGTAATATATCTTACCCACCTTTTATTACTCAGCTTCTATGTTCGAAGAGCAACAGTGGGGTTTTCTTGATGCATGCTATTCTCGAATTGTCCAAATGGCAGGCATATTATTCAGAATTGACTGCAGAAATTACCATGAATATGGATGGCTACAATGGCTTCAGTGCTTATGTGTACAGGATGAATTCTGTGGTTAACTAATATTGAAAATATTTAAGCACCTTCATCCCAATTCTTTGTTAAGAAAGTTGAGGTAGAACACTTAAATTAGCTAGATCCTATTCATGTAAGATCAGACCAGTTTCATGTAAGGTGAAAGATGTTTCAATTTTCTGATAATGTATTTTCGTTCCAAGGTTAGTCTAAGAAGTCACATTCCTGTGAAACCATCATTGACTCCATCTCCTCAACATATCCATTTCCTTTGATAGGAGGGGAAATTGCCTTACATGTCACATTTTTGCAAGACAACATTCCCATCGAAATTGAGCAGTTAAGGCATTGGAAGAGAGCAATGAATTTGGAGTAAGAAGCCTAGTGTCTGAATTATAATCCATATATTACTATTTGCAGACACTCCATCCATTTAAATACATACACTACTTTCTATTGTCTTCATCTGTAAAGTGGTCACATATACTTTTACAGAAGGGTTGAGCACTCTGAAAAAAATAATTTATATAGAAATACTCTGTCTAGGGCCTGACACAGTAACAGATTATTGGCTATGGAACATGTAGTTGGAAGAAAACAAAAGAAAGTCTTGTTGAGAGGGCAATTTTTCTAGCTCTTTTGTTCATTGTCTTTTCTAAGCATTAAAATTACCTTCTATCATGGACTAGAAGAAATCTGAAACCAGAGTTCTTTGGGCAGTGTCTAATTTTCCTAAAGAAGAAAGATGTTCTCTTCTATAATAACTGTCAAGAGTAAAGGGGTAGAATGAAGGCATCTGATTGATTACTGGAGCCTACAGGGTTTATAAATAGAGCCTCTGAGGAATGATGTCTGTTCCCTCAAATTTATTATATCCAAAACAAGAGTTGCTCTCTTGTCCTGTGGGGCCTATATTCTCTGGAGACCCTTTGTGTCATCTGTATTTTCCAGTAGATAAAATATCCCTTTATCCCCATAGTGCTGTGGGATGACATAAGATATAATCAATTTTTTAATCCTGCTCAGAACACCTATTCTGTACCCAAAGGAAAGTTTGTCAAAGAGGGCTAATGTGTTGGTGCTATGATGCCAGTCTCTAAGGAGTAGTGAAAATGATTGGTATTTGGGACAAAGCTAGAGAGAAGAAAGGGTTAAAGGTGAGATCTCATTCATAGGAAGGTGTATAGTCATATAGAAATCAGTCTTTCTTTTGACGCACCAAGGTGTTTTTTTTTTTTTAAAGGTACTTTTTTTTTTGTTTAGGATTAAACCCTTTGAGTTTCAAGGTTTTAATCTTGGGAACATCTGTCCTAGATCTGAGATGCACATTAGATTCTCTGTGCCCATACATCAAAGCTTCTTCCCTAGATGGAAATACATACAGGTCTTCAAGCATAGTTTACTGACTATTCCTCTTTTCCCAACAGAAGAAGGAGTCTTGTTTCAAAGCTATGGGTTTATTGCACTTCTTTGTTGATTTATTTTCTTTCAACAATGTAAGATTCAAAATTGGGAAACAAATATCCTAATTTATGATTGTCATGATTATTCTTGTCGCCTTACAGCTTCTTTATCTGTGTCAGATGTCCTTATATCATGGGTTACATCACATTTCTTAGGAAAACAATGGAAGATTAGCACATATTTATTGGATAAAGAATCTTACCCATAACCCTAGAGAAGCAGAAGAGAACATCAGAAGAGAGAGTTGACTACTTTGGTGTAAGGCACCTAGAAGATTCACTTGCTCATGGAGATATAAAGTGCCCTTTATTCTTCCCTTTTTAAATTGAAAAAAAATAAAGTTCTTCTTTGTTGAAAATATGTTAATTTCATACAGTATATTCTTTTTAAAAATATTTATTTATTTATTTAAATTTATTTATATTTCAAGTGTTATCCCCTTACCCAGTTTTCCTCCTTCCTGGAAATCCTCTATCCCTTCCCCCTCCCTCTTCTTTTATTCTTACACCCACTCACCCACTCCAGCCTCCCCGCCCTTGAATCCCCTACACTGGGGGCATCTATCGAACCTTCATAGGACCAAGGACCTCTCCTTCCATCGATGCTTGACAAGGTCGTCCTCTGCTACAAATGCAGCCTGAGCCCGTGTGTATGTACACCTTGGTTGGTGGCTTAGTCCCTGGGAACTCTTGGGGTCTGGTTGGTTGATATTGTTCTTCTTCTTATGGGGTTGCAATCCCATTCAACTCCTTTAGTCCTTTCTCTAACTCCTCCATTGCGGACCCTGTGCTCAGTTCAATGGCTGGCTGTGAGCACCTGCCTCCGTATTTGTAAGGATCTGGCAGGGCCTCTCAGAGACAGCTATATCAGGCTCCTTTCAGCAAGCCTTTCTTAGCATCCACAATAGTGTAGGAGTTTGGTGACTGTATTTGGGATGAATCCCCAGGTGGAGCAGTATCTGGATGACCTTTCCTTCAGTCTCTGCTCTGCGTTTTGTCTCCATATTTGCTCCCCTGAGTATTTTGTTCCCCCTTCTAAGAAGGACTGTAGCACCCACAATTTGGTCTTCCTTCTTCTTGAGTTTTATGTGGTCTGTGAATTGTATCTTGGGTATTCGGAGCTTTTGGGATAATATCCACTTATCAGTGAGTGCATACCACGTGTGTTCCTTTGTGATTGGATTACCTCACTCAGGATATTTTCTAGGTCCATCCATTTGCCTAAGAATTTCATGAATTCATCATTTTTAATAGCTAAGTAGTACTCCATTGTGTAACCGTACCACATTTTCTGTATCCATTCCTCTGTTGAAGGATATCTGGGTCCTATTTATAGGACCTATTATAAATATGGCTGCTATGAACATATTGGAGCATGTGTCTTTGTAATATGTTGGAGCATCATTTGGGTATATGCCCAACAGTGGTATAGCTGGGTCCTCAGGTAATACTATGTCCAATTTTTGAAGGAACTGCCAGACTAATTTCCATAGTGGTCATAACAACTTGCAGTCTCACCAACAATGGAGGAATGTTCCTCTTTCTTCACTTGCTTGCCAGCATCTGCTTTCACCTGAGTTTTTGATCTTGGTCATTCTGACTGGTGTGAGGTGGAATCAGGGCTGTTTTTATTTGCATTTCTCTGATGACTAAGGATGTTGAACATTTCTTTAGGTGCTTCTCATCCCTTTTATTTGACAATTCTCTATTTAGCTCTGCTGAATTTTTAACAGGGTTATTTGGTTCTCTGAGTTTAACTTCTTGAGTTCTTCATATACATTGGATATTAGCCCTCTATCGGATATAGGATTGGTAAGGATCTTTTCCCAGTCTGTTGGTTGCTGTTTTGTCCTATTGACAGTGTTCTTAGCCTTTCAGAAGCTGTGCAATTTTATGAGGTCCCCATTTATCGATTCTTGATCTTAGAGCATAATCCATTGGTGTTCTCATCAGGAACTTTTCCTCCATGCCCATGTGTTTGAGACTTTTCCACACTTTCTCTTCTATTAGATTCAGTGTATCTGGTTTTCTGTGGTGGTTCTTGATCCACTTTGACTTGAGCTTTGTACAAGGAGATAAGAATGGATCAATTTGCATTCTTCTACAGACTGACTGCCAGTTGAACTGGCACCATTTGTTGAAAATGCTGTCTTTTTTTCCACTGTAAGGTTTTAGCTCAAGTGACTGAATATAAAATCAACTCAAATAGGTATGAGGATTCATTTCTGGGTCTTCAATTCCATTCCATTCTATTCTATTGATCTACCTACCTATCTCTGTACCAATACAATACAGTTTTATATCACTATTGTTCCGTAGTACAACTTGAGGTCAAGGATAGTGATTTCCCTAGAAGTTCTTTTATTGCTGAGAATAGTTTTTGCTATCCTGGGATTTTTGTTATTCCAAATAATTTGAGAATTGCCCTTTCTAACTCTATGAAGAATTGAGTTGGAATTTTAATGGGGATTGCATTGAATTTGTATATTGCTTTCAGCAAGATGGCCATTTTTGCTATATTAATCCTGCCAATCCACAAATATGGGAGATCTTTTCATCTTCTGAGGTCTTCTTAGATTTCTTTCTTGAAGAAATTCTTGTCATACAGATCTTTCACTTGTTTGGTTAGAGTCACACCAACACGTTTCATATTGTTTGTGGCTATTGTGAAGGGTAACATTTCTCTAATTTTTTTTTCAGCCTGTTTATCCTTTGAGTATAGGAAGGCTACTGATTTGTTTGAGTTAATTTTATTTATTTATTTTTTTATTATTATTATTTTTATTTTCTATATTCTTTATTTACATTCCAAATGATTTCCCCTTTCCTGGTTGCCCCCCTCCCTGAAATTCCCATAAGCCCTCTTCCCTCCCCGTGTTCCCCATTTGCCTAAGAATTTCATGAATTCATTGTTTTTAATTGCTGAGTGGTATTCCATTGTGTAAATATACATTGAAAATATCTCTGATAAAATTGAAGAAATATATAGAAAAACACGGTAAGATTGACTATTTCATGGAAAAATTGTACAGTTGAAAGTGGAATTATAAACATTTTCTGATAAAATTGAAAATCTACAAGGAAAATATTTCTGATAAAACTCAAGAAATATATAGAAAAACCCGTTAAAACTGACTATATAAAGAAAACTGACTATATCATGAAAAATTATACAGATAAGATGGTAGGCATAAAAGTATTCCTAAATTGATTGAAAGTAGAAGTAAAAACATTTTCTGATAAAATTGAAGATTTACATGGAAACTATCTCTGATAAAATTGAAGAAATTTATACAGATAAATTGGTAGGAATTAAAATATTCCTAAGTTGATTGAAAGTAGAATTATAAACATTTTCTAATAAAATTGAAGATTTACATGGAAAATATTTCTGATAAAATTGCAAAAAATATATGGAAAAACCTTAAAATTGAAGATTATCATGGAAAATTTTACAGATAAAATGGTAGGCATAAAAATATTTCTAAGTTGATTGAAAGTGAAATTATAAACATTTTCTGATAAAATTGAAGATTTACCTGGAAAATATCTCTGATAAAATTGAAGAAATATATAAAAAATGTGTGAAGATTGAGTATTTCATGGAAAAATTATACAGATAAAATGGTAGGCATAAAAATATTCCTAAGTTTTTTGAAAGTGGAATTATAAACACTTTCTGATAAAATTGAAGATCTACAAGGAAAATATTACTGAAAAAATTCAAGAAATATATAGAGAAACATGTTAAAACTATTACATGGAAAATTATACAGATAAAATGGAAGGTATAAAAATGTTCCTAAGTTGATTGAAAGTAAAATTATAGACATTGTCTGATAAAACTGAAGATCCACATGGAAAATACTTCTGACAAAATTGAAGAAAAATACAGAGAAACATTAAAATTGAAGATTATCATGGACAATTATACCGACAAAATGGTAGGCACAAAAACATTCCTAAATTGATTGAAAGTAGAACTACAAACACCCCCCTCCCCCGACGAAACCTAAGATCAACATGAGAAACACCTCCGACAAAATCGAAGAAATACACAGAAAAAATGTTAAAATTAAAGATTATCATGGAAAATAATACAGTCAAAATGGTAGACACAAAAAACATTACTAAATCCAAAGAGGAGTCACAATTATTTTCTGATAAAATCGAAGATCCACATGAAAAACAACTTGGTTAGACTATGTTTTTTGTTGGGGAATTGAGTCTATTGACATTATAAGGTATTAAGGAATAGTAATTGTTGCTTCCTGTTATTTTTGATGTTCTTTTTATGTTTGTGTGGTTCCTTTCTTTTGGGTTTGTTGGAAAAAGATTACTTTCTTTCTTTTTCTAGGGTGTAGTTTCCCTCCTCATGTTGGCGTTTTCCATCTATTATCCTTTGTAGGGCTGAATTTGTGGAAAGATACTGTGTAAATTTGGTTTTATCATGGAATATCTTGTTTTCTCCATCTATGGTAATTGAGAGTTTTGCTGGGTATAGTAGTTTGGGCTGGCATTTGTGTTCTCTTAGGGTCTGTCTGAGATCTGCCCAGGATCTTCTGGATTTCATCGTCTCAGGTGAGAAGTTTGGTGCAATTCTGATAGGCCTGCCTTTATAGGTTACTTGACCTTTTTCCCTTACTGCTTTTAATATTCTTTCTTTGTTTAGTGCATTTGGTGCTTTGATTATTATGTGTCAGGAGGACTTTCTGGTCTGGTCCAGTTTGTTTGGAGTTCTATAGGCTTCTTGTATGTTCATGGACATCTTTTTCTTTAGGTTAGGGAAGTTTTCTTCTATAATTTTGTTGAAGATATTTACTGGCTCTTTAAGTTGGGAATCTTCTTCTATACATATAATCCTTAGGTTTGGTCTTCTCATTGTGTCCTGGATTTCCTGGATGTTTTGGCTCAGGAGCTTTTTGCATTTTGCATTTTCTTTAACTGTTGAGTCAATGTTTTCTATGGTATCTTCAGTCCCTGAGATTCTTTCTTCTTTCTCTTGTATTCTATTGTTGATGCTTTCATCTATGACTCCTGAATTCTTTCCAAGATTTTCTATCTCCAGAGATGTCTCACTTTGTAATTTCTTTATTGCTTCTACTTCCATTTTTAGATCCTGGATGGTTTTGTTCAGATCCTTCATTTGTTTGTGTTCTCCTGTAATTGTTTCAGGGATTTTTGTGTTTCCTCTTTAAGGGTCTCTACCTGTTCACCCATGCTCCCCTTTATTTCTTTCAGGGATTTTTGTGTTTCCTCTTTAAGGGCTTTTACCATTTGACCCATGTTCTCCTGTATTTCTTTAAGGGAGTTATTTATGTTCTTCTTGATGTCCTCTAACAGCATCATGAGAAGAGACTTTAAATCCAACTCTTGTTTTTCCGGTGTGTTGGGGTATCCAGGATTTGCTGTGGTGGGAGAACTGGACTCTGATGTTGCCAAGTAGCCTTGGTTTCTGTTGGTAGGGTTCTTACACTTGCCTTTTGCCATCTGTTTATTTCTGGTGTTAGTTGGTCTTATTGTCTCTGGCTGGAGCTTGTCCCTCCTATGGGCCTGTAAACCTGTCTGTGCTCCTGGGACACCAACTCTCTTCTGGCAGGGTCTGTGCACAGAAGGCTGTGGAGCTGTTTCCCTGCTGCAAATGGCGGCCGAATGGGAAGACTCCTGCTCTAGCTGCTCTACTGATCATATGCCCTGTGCGCTCCTAGCTGTACCCCTCCAGAGAAAAGGTGGAGATCTCACCTCTGTGCTCAGAAGTGAAATCGCTGCTGGGAGATCATTCTCTCCTGGTGGGCTAAGCACAGAATACTGTGGAACTGCCTGATTCCCTGCTGCAAATGGTCTTGAGTTAATTTTATGTCCAGTTACTTTGCTGAAGTTTATCAGCTGTAGGAGTTCTCTGGTGGAGTTCTTTGGGTCGCTTAAGTATAGTATCATATCATCTGCAAATAGTGATAGTTTGACTTCTTCCTTTCCAATTTGTATCCCTTTGACCTCCTTTTGTTGTCTAATTGCTCTAGCTAGAACTTCAAGTACTATATTGAAAAGATATGGAGAGAGAGAGCAGCCTTATCTAGTCCCTGATTTTAGTGGGATTGCTTCAAGTTTCTCTCCATTTAGATTGATGCTGGCTACTGGTTTGCTGTAAATTGCTTTTACTATGTTTAGATATGGGCCTCGAATTCTTGATCTTTCCAAGACCTTTAGCATGAAAGGATGCTGAATTTTGTCAAATGCTTTCTCAGCATCTAATGAAATGACCATGTGGTTTTTTTCTTTGCGATTGTTTATGTATTGGATTCCATTGAAGGACTTCCTAATATTGAACCATCCCTGCATCCCTGGGATGAAGCCTACTTGATCGTGGTGAATGATCGCTTTGATGTGTTCTTGGATTTGGTTGGCAAGAATTTTATTGAGTATTTTTGCATCAGTATTCATAAGGGAAATTGTTCTCAAGTTCTCTTTTTTTGTTGGGTGTTTGTGTAGCTTAGGTTTCAGAAGAATTGTGGCTTCATAGAATGAGTTGGGTAGTGTTCCTTCTGTTTCTATTTCGTGGAATAGTTTGAAGAGTATTGTTGTTAGGTATTCTTTGAAGGTCTGATAGAATTCTTCACTAAAGCCGTCTGTACCTGTGGTTTTTTTGGTTGGAAGACTTCCAATGACGACTTCTATTTCTTCAGGGGTTATAGGACTGATTAGATGGTCTATTTGATCCCGATTTAATTTTGGTATTTGGTATCTGTCTAGGAAATTGTCCATTTCCTCAAGATTTTCTAGTTGTGTTGAATACAGGCTTTTGTAGTAGAATCTGATGATTTTTTGAATTTCCTCAGTTTCTGTTGTTATCTCTCCCTTTTCGTTTCTGATTTTGTTAATTTGGATACTGTCTCTGTGCCCTCTGGCTAGTCTGGCTAAGGGCTTATTGTTTTTGTTGCAATTGAAGACCAGCCTTTATCTGTAGTGATCTGTTAGAAGGCATGGGATTATTTCAATCTTCTTATATCTGTTGAGGTCTGATTTGTGACATTAACTGGTCAATTTGGAGAAGGTAATATGAGTTTACTCATCTCACAACAAACCCAAAAGAAGAGTCTCTCTCTCTCTCTCTCTCTCTCTCTCTCTATCTGTGTTTGTCTGTCTGTCTGTCTGTCTCTCCTCCAACAACAAAATAACAGGACTTCAATGGACTTAATTCCTCAATAGAAAGGCACAGGTTAACAGATTGGGTACACAAACAGAATCCATAATTCTGCTTAATATAAGAAACATACCTCAGAACAACAAAGACAGAAACTACCCTCAGAGTAAAGGGCTAGAAAAAAGTTTTCCAAGCAAATGATCCCAAGAACAATCTGGAGTTGCCATTCTAATATTCAGTAAAATAGACTTTAAACCAAAAGTAATTAAAAGAATGGGGAAAGGGCATTTTATACTCATCAAAGGAAAAATCCACAATGATGAAATCTCAATTCTGAACATCTATGCCCCAAATGCAAGGGAACCCACATTCCTAAAAGGAACTTTACTAAAGCACAAAATACACACTGAACTTCACACAATAACAGTTAGAAGTTTCAACACTCCACTCTCACCAATGGACATTTAATTGAAACAGAAACTAACAGAAGTTATAATCCGAATGGATTTGCAGTTTGAATTCTCTTTGAGTCATGTGGCAATATCTTTTATGGTATCTTCAATGCCTGAGATTATCTCTTCCATCTCTTATATTCTGTTGGTGATGCTTGCATCTGTAGCTCCTGTTATCTTTCCTAGGTTTTCCATCTCTAGAGTTGTCTTCATTTGTGAATTCTTTATTTTTTGTATTTCCACTTTTAGGTCTTGCACTGTTTTGTTCAATTCCTTCACCTATTTGATTGCATTTTCCTGTATTTTTAAAGGGATTTATTTGTTTCATCTTTAAGGGCTTCTACCTGTTTTTCTGTGTTTTCTTGTATTTCTTTAAGGGAGTTATTTATATCCTCCTTAAAGGCTTCTATCATCTTCATGAGATGGGTTTTAGGTCAGAATCTTGCTTTTCCAGTGTGTTAGAGTATACAGAGGTTGCTGTGTTAGGAGAACTGGGTTCTTATGGTGCCAAATTACATTGGCTTCTGTTGCTTGCGTTCTTGTTCTTGCCTCTTGTCATCTGGTTATCTCTGGTGTTACCTAGCCTGTGTATCTTGGATTGGAACAGGCCTCTTCGTACATAGGCAGGTGAAGTTGTGTTACCTGGGTCAGAACAGGCTGCCAGTGTTCCTTGTTAGACCCTTCCTCCTGTGAGACAGGAAGGGATGTGGGATAGGGAAGCAGGCATGCCAGTCTACCACAGGTTGAGGTGGAGGTACAGACAAGAAGGACAATGGGGCTTCGGCAGCGGGGGATAGATCCCATGTCTGCTGGGCTCTGTAGGCGTCCCATCTGATGGTGGTATTAGGGCAGGGGTGTTCCTTGTGTTGCTGGTTAGGGCTAACCTCCTGGGAGACAGGCAGGGTTGTGGGGTCAGGATGCTTGCATGCCAGTCTGCCACAGGTGCAGGTGGAAATGCTGACTGGACGGGTGTTATGCTGCAGGATTTTCCCTGTCCAATCACATTAGGGCAGTGGAAGGCCTGTGATTGGACAGGAAAAGGGAAGTGGAGCTAGCCATTGGGGAGACAGAGAGGTCATAGGAGGAGAAGGGAACTGAGATGGCTTTGGAAGTGAATCTGCGTGGTATTTACTAGCTACAAATAGCTATGTTTTTTATAAGGTTAGAAATATTGGGATAAAACTTTTATTATCAGTTGGCTCTAAAATTACTGTGTTGACATCTTATAAATTGTAATATTATTTATACATAAATCTGATTGATTAATTAAACTTTAAGAGTTTAATTTACTTGGTTACTGGAATGTGGGTCTGCCAATTATAGGGGTTTATATTGGAAAGGGAACACAGCTGGGATGCTGTGAGAGCTAGTTGGGAGAGAATGGGGTGTGTGTGTGTGTGTGTGTGTGTGTGTGTGTGTGTGTGTGTGAACACAGCAAGCTGGCTGGACCCCGCTGGGACATTGTGTTGTGGCCTGGAGGGGCAGGAGAGATGGTGGGTCTTTTTCAAAAATATTTCCTGCAATAGTGATGAGCATTCTCTTTTTTTCTAAGAGATTGATTTCAGCCCTGAATTTGATTATTTCCTACCATCTACTTCTCTTTGATGTGTTTTCATCTTTCTGTTCTAGAGCTTTCAGATGTGCTTTTAAATCATTAGTATAAGAACTCACCTCATCTCAGAATACCAAAGACACAATTCGCATATCAATAGATTTCCAAGAAGATGGAAGGAGAGACCCCTGGTCCTGGAAAGACTGGATGTAGGGGAATACCAGGCCAGAGAAGGGAGAGGGGGTTGAATGGGGAACAGAGGGAGGGAAGGGGGCTTATGGGACTTTTGGGGAGGGAGGAAATGGGAAAGGGGAAATCATTTGGAATGTAAATAAAAAAATATAGAAAATAATAATAATAAAAAAGTCATAACAAAAAAAACTCACCAATTTTTATGAAGGCACTTAGTGTTTGAACTTTCCTCCTAGTACTGCCTTCTTTGTGTCCCACAACTTTGTGTATGTTGTGCCTTTATTTTCATTGAATTCTAGAAAGTGTTTGATTTCTTTATGTCTTCTTGACCCAATGGTCACTGGGGAGAGTTATTCATTTTCCATGAGTTTATAGTTTTGTTGTTGTTGAAGTTCAGTTTTAATCTATGGTAATCTGATAAAATGCCAGGGCTTATTTCAGCTGCTTGTATCTGTTGAGGTGTCCTTTGTGACTGAATATATGGTCAATTGTATGGTCAGTTTTGGAGAAGGTTCCATGAGGTGCTAAGAAGAAGCTGTATTCTTTTTTGTTTGGATGAAATATTCTATAGGTATGTTTTAGGTCTATTTGATTCATAATATCTTTTATTTTCATCATTTCTCTGTTTTGCTTATGTTTCAGTGACCTGTTCATTGGTGAGAGTGGCATGTTAAAGTCTCCTATTATTAATGTGTGTGGACCAATGTGTGATTTAAGCTTTAGTATGTTTTATATACAAATGTGGGTGACCTTTCATTTTAGTCATGGCTGTTCAGAATTGATATAACATCTTGGTAGATTTTTCCTTTGATGAGTATGAAGTGTCCTTCTCCATCTCTTTGGTACTTTTGGTTGAAAGTCTATGTTATTAGATATTTGAATGGCTACTCCAGCTTGTTTCCATTTACTTGGAAAACCACTTTCCAGCCTTTTACTCTGAGGTAGTGTCTATCTTTGTTTCTGAGCTATGTTTCTTGTATGCAGCATAATGATGGATCCTATTTACAATTCCAGTCTGTTAACTTGTGTCTTTTTATTGGTGAATTGAGTCCACTGGTGCTGAGAGATATTAATGTCTTATGATTGTTAGTTCCTGTTATTTTGATATTGGTGGCATTTGTGTGTTTGTGTGTGTGTGTATGTGTGTGTTTGTGTGTGTTTCTCTTTTTTGGTTTTGTTGTGAAATTATTAATTTCTTGTGTTTTGTGGGTGTATTTACATTCCTTTTGCTGGAGTTTTTCTTCTGGAATCCTCTGTAGGGCTGGATTAGTTGAAATAGATTGTTTAAATTTGGTTTTGTTATGGAATATCTTGATAGCTTCATCTATGGTGATTGAATGTTTTGCTAGGTATAGTAGTCTGTGCTAACATCTTTGGTCTTTTATGGTCTGCAGGCTTCTCCATTAAAAAAATTGGGGTGAGGCGGTGGCATATCTCTGGTGACTAGCTGGAGGCCTGGGATGGGAGATGATATTGGGAGTATCCTTAGCTGAAATTCCTACCAGAAAGGGAGAGAGAGACTGAAGTGGCCATCTTCTATATCCAGGCAGGATTTCCAGAGGAGAGAGGTGGACATCAATCCACACATAAAACCTACAACCCAAAATTTGTCTTGCCTACAAGATATGAGATGATAAAGATGGAACAGAGATGGAGGAAACAGTCAACTAATATCTGCCCCAACTTTAGACACATCTCATGTGAAAGAGCCAACCCCTAACACTATCAATGTTACTGCACTATGCTTGCAGAAAGGAACCTAGTATAATTGTCTCCTGAGAGGTTTTATCCAGCAGCAGATGGAGGCAAATGCAGAGACCCACAGCCAAACATCAGACAGAGCCTGGGGAGTCTCATGGAAGAGTAAGGGATAGAAGTGAGCAAATCAAAGGAGTGAAGGACACCAATAGAAGACCCACAGAGTCAACTAATCTGGGACCAAATGGGCTCACCAAGCCTGGGCCACCTACCAAGGAACATGCAGGAGCTGAAATTAGATTCCATACACATTTGTAGCAAATGTGAAGCTCGGTCTTTATGTGGGTCTTCCAAAAAGTGGAGTGGGGCCTGTCTCAATCTTTGTTATCTGCCATTGGATTCCCTTCTTGCTACCTGGACTGCCTGGTTGGGTTTCAGTGAGAGAGAATGTGCCTAGTCATGCTGGGTGACCCAGGGTAGGGTGATGCCTAAGGAGGGCTCCCCTTTTCTGAGGAGAAGAGGGATGGTGTAGGGATTTATAAGGGTGGGACTGGGAGGAGAGGGGAAGGGGAGAAAATGCATAACAAAATTAATGAAAAAATTAAAAAAAAATGGAATTCAATAGAACTCTGAGATTTAATTTACCCCAATCAGAATGGCAAAAATTTATGGAAGAAATGACAATAAATTTTGAAGTGGAGTTCACTGTTGATGGATTGCAAACTGGTGCAGCCATTATAGAAATAAATGCAGAAAATTCCCAATAAAGTAAAAATAAATTTACCTTAGGACCAATTTATAGCACTTTTTGGCATAGGTCCAAGGGACTTACCATTTTACTCTACTGATACTTGCTTAGTCATATTTATTGCTGTGTTTCCCACAATACTTAGGAAATGGATACAACCTAAAATGCACTACAACAAATGAATAATGAAAATGTTGTACATATACACTGCATTCTCCTTTACTCCTTTCAGCAGTAAAGGAGAATGCAGTCATGAGCTTTGTAGGTAAATGGGTTGAACAAGAAAAGATCATATTCAGTAAGATTACCCAAACTGAGAAAGACAAGCATCACATGTCCTCTCTTATTTGAAGCTTCTAGAGTCAAATCCTCAGAAGTAAGTATATAACCTATAATAAGTACAGAAATCAGGAAAGTAAAGTGGGACCCTTGAAAAGATAGTAGTATTATGGAACAATGGAAAGGAGACTATTAGGATCAGTGAAGTGGGAGAAGGAAGGTTCCTTAGACAGGGAGTGAGAGGTAAATACAGAAGAGGTGGAAGGAGGTTAAAATAACAATGTGAATGTCCAGAAAAACTTAAAGGAATTATACTATTACTCTTTTCCTAAAGATAATCTATTATGTGCATAGTTTTAATAAACTTTTCTCCTGTAGTTTGATGGTTTCTCCTCCAAGAGTCAAAGACCACCCAACAAAATCCCCAATAACAGATATGAGATGCTCTATTCTAAGTGTTGGGCAAAGATTTCTATGAGACTTCCAAAACATACAGCTTATTGCTGCTGTCTTTATTAGCTCATAGAAGTGCAAGGAAAGTCCTTAGTGCTGAAGATATCATGCACTTCAGAAACAGGGCATGGAGACCCCTGATCTGGAATGGACCAGAATATTCCTTCTCTAATGAGTAACTTTCATGATACCAGAAGTTGACATGCAAGCTTCCAAAGGAGGAACACAAATGACAGTTCTACCTAGTGGTGACATCTAGGAACTAGCATGGCATAATAATCTTATTGGTGCAGTAGTGGCACACATACCTTGGTGATAACCATCAGCAGTCTAATTGAACTTAACACCTAAAAGAGGGAGACCATGCCTAATACTAGAAACCTAGCTAACTACTCAGGGTTAGTGAAATCATGATTATTGGAGGAGAATCTTACAATCATTAATTTACTAAACCTGTGCAACTCTAATGACAATTTATAGACATCTTCCCTATACCCACACATAACTGTATTCTTCACCCATCATCAAGGAAACTTCTCTTGCAGCAGATGGAAACTACTAGAGGAAACTACAATCAATCAAAATTATTCAGAGTTGTGGAGTGAAGACCCAATAGATAAATCCTCAAAATACTCCTGTACCTGTAGCAGGAACATTGGGGCAACCTCTATGTAAACACCAGGGGCTGCACAGACACAAAGCATCTCCTGCAGGAGGACCTAATTGAGGACTGACTGAGAAACCAAGGATTGCTGGTGCAGACAATGCTAGTCAATTGGGAACTGCTGTTTGGAAGAGATGCTTTCTTGGGACCAATGGGGTATGGGTGGAGGGTCTTAAAGGAGCTTGCAGCAGTGCTCAGATGAACTTGCTGTGGTGCTTCTCACCTTCTCCTGGAGGAGTCTGTGTCATTGATTCTGTGCCACCTCACCTCCAAATCCTAAGGGCAGGTAGGGTTTGGTGGTCCAAGGCACAGGCAGCATATGGTATTCAGCATGGTTGATGGACTACTTCATCGTCCTCATTTTGTGGCTGCTAGTGGATATCCTTTTCTGAGGAGTCATTTTTGCCTGTTGCTGTAAGAACTGTGCTCATGGTTTGACCTGATCTGCTTTCTTGTGCTGCTGCTGTTGTGCCCCATTTGGTTTCTTCTTTGGTGAGTTAGCCTCTTACTGTTTTATGTTGTGGGTCCCTTGAGGGTAAGTGTGTGGACCTCATTTCTGTCTTCTTTGTCTTTTCTGTCTGTTTGTCCCAGTGGCCTTGCTTTTGGTCTCAGTTTAGTTCGAGGGTAAGCATGCGGAGGCCATGTTTTAGTTTTTCTTTGTCTTTGGGTGAGTGTGCTGAGGTGAGTGTGTCACGCCCATCTTTTCTGTCTTCTTTGTCTTTGTCCACTCACTTTCACTTTTGGTCTGAATTCATCCTGGCACCTGACATAGAGGCTGGTTTCCCAGGTGGTGGTACACCGTCCAGGTATAAGGCCTTTGAGATACACCTGAGGGAGTTCTCTGTTTAGTATACCATAACTTTTGGCGCCTCTTCTGTCAAATTTGTCACATCTGTTCATCATTTGCTTCCTCTGTGCTCGTCATCATGGGTTCCCTCCCCTCTACCATCAAGGAACCCCAGATTAGGACTCTGAAAATCCTTCTGGTTACTCGTGGTCTCAAGGTTAAGACTCATGACCTGAACCAATTTTGGGAGGAGGCTGCTGTATTGGCCCCTTGGATAATGTCAGAGAACATGTAGGACCCTGACCTCTGGATTCCTGTTCTCTTCCTTGCCCACAAGCGTGAGGTATCATCTGGGATTACCCCTCCCTTGTTCCTTGTCTCCATCCTCATTACCAGTCTTAAGAGTTCTTCCCCAGAGGAAGTAGTGGCTGCCCATAACAGATGCTGTCAGGATCAGGCAAATAATCACCTTTCCATTACTGACCCCATCCCACTTTTTCCTGGCAAACAGGTTGATTTTAGTGATGAGGATGAGGGCACCTCTGCTCCAGCCCTCAAGCCGCCAAGTTCCAAGCTGTACTCTAGCCTGCTGACCCAGGTTCCTCACTCACTAGCCCTTCTGCTCCTGCCCCATTGGAGGTACCACCAGCTTACCCCTGGCATGATTTAGGGAGACTTTGCCTTCCAGCAGTCACTCCTGCAGTGGTTGCTCCTATGATGCCCATCCCTCGTGCTGGACTGCCTCTCCTCCAGAGGCCTCATTCTCCTCAGGTATACTGTGAAGCTTTCCCTGTCAATCTTGGCCCTGATGTGGCAACTAGGTCCTGGATTCCCACTCCTCTGGCAGACTTGACACTAATCAGATAAGCTGTCAATGATTCTGGCCCAGATTCCCCTTATTTTGAATAAGTGCTAGAGCAATGGGCCACGCACCTCCAGACCTATCACAATTCGTATAATCTCCTTAAGGTGGTGCTCGATCCTGCTGTGTTTCTTAATTGGAGGTCTACATATCATAACTTGGCTCAGAATCAGGATAAGATTAATTTAAAATATAACCTTAATGTTACTTTTGACATGCTTACTGGCCATGTACCAGACGGCAATAAAGAAGCCAGAAGAAGACCAGGATATGGAGATGTACATACTGTGTTCATTAATTTTTCTTCAGCCTGGGAGGGTTGATGAGCTCTGGGCCTTGGTGCCCCTGCCTCCATTCTTCTGCCTCTGGCAGTTAACTCCCCAGCTTACCCTCTTCTTTTTTCTTCCAACATGAGTTTGGGTTTGCCCTTCATGAACTTAGTCACTAGTACATGACAATTAGGAGGCACCTGGCCCACAGAGAAAATTCTCTGTTTTACCACCAATGTCTCCTCCATTGGCCCTTGTATCCAGCTATACAATATGACCATGGGGGACTTTCATGGTAATCTAACCTATGGCACCATGTTAGGCATGGTCCTTCACATTCTCCTTACTGATTATAAAATCCTCAAAGGATCCTTCAAACATATTACGTCTACTCCTGCCTTGCTGTCCAAGGATCCCTCAAATGCCCACTTTTGTGGGACTTTCAATCACTTGAGAGCACTGCCAGTCTTCACTAGGTGTAAAATTCACTGGGGAATACCCGATATTGTCATCTAACCTCATACTTGGTATGTAGAGGTTTACCTCACGTGATGGTTCCAATATTACTCCCCATGTTAACAGGGATCCCATTAGATTCCAAGATGACCCTGTTATGAGCAATTGAGATTTATGTGGCCCCTCTAATTGTCTTGATTTATACCCTCTTACTTTCCTAAGGTGGCCATCTCTTTAATAGGACATTTCCACAAAAAAAAAATGGTGAGCAAAAATGTGGACTGGGGCAACTCCTGTGAATGTGACCATTGGCAGCCAGATTGGCCAGAAAGTCACTCCGGTCTGTGTCTTACCTCCTTTTTTCTTTCTGGTCACTAATACCTCCATTGTAGAACTCAACCTTAACTGCTTTAATGAGAAATGTCTCCTGACTGTCTGCTGGATGGGGTATTTAACAATGGCTGTCTTGATGAGGGAACCAGCTACTATTTGGATGCCTGTGGTAAATACTACCCACTTTCATGCCATCACTCTGATGGTCCAGACTTGCTTACAACCCCTACACTGAGGAAAGAGGGATTTGGTACTACAGCTGCCGTCATTGTGGCCATTACTGCAGGCATTGCTGGGGTGACAATAACTGCTGTTGCCTTGACCCAGACAGCTACTATGACAGAGTCTGGAAATGCTGTAGTCTTAAGTCAGCTGAGGCATTGCAGACACAGGAAGTACTAAATCGATATCTTTATCAAGCCATCCACATTTTATAATACCAGATTGACTTACTGGCAAAAGAGTTGGCCCTTGTTAGAGACATATCTCCATTGACATGTGACCCCAGGTTTCATTCAATCTGCCTAACCTATTGCCAGGTACATAACACCACTGAATCTCAACAACAGTTGGCTCAATATCTTGAAGGTACCTGGTCAGACAAATTCCTTAACTCTTCTGTGCTGCTAAGGGAAAACAGTCAACCTCAGTGTGACCAGGGTATCCGTACTCTCCCTATATTCTGGATTCTTGGGGAAACTATGTGTGGATTTAATGGTGGGGTTCATGTCCACTTGGGACTTGGACTGCTGGGTGAGGCGGGATGCAGGAGTTTTGACTGCACGCACCCCACATCAGTGCTGGGCAGGCATTGGGCTGTGAGAAGCCATGGGACCCTACTCCAGGGGTGAGGAAATGCAGTCTGAGGTCCCTGGGGACAGGGAGGCCAGCTCTGGGATCCCTGGGCCTGCATGGAGGATGAGGATGTCAGGTTCTCAGAAGAGCTGAGAATGGAGCAGGGGCTTGTGAGGCTGGATCCAGCCAGGGGCTGAAGGAAAAGGGGGGAGGAGAGCTCCGACTGGGTCCCATGGGGATGAGAGAGTCCTTGGCTTTTTCTGAGGGCAGTTTGGCTTAGTGGAAACTGTGACTGGGAGCACTGAGAGGCCTTCTGTGGGAGACTAGATGTGGCTCTTTAGATGAAGGCATGTTCCATTGCTCCCCAAGGCAGATCCTGATGAGAAGAGGCAGTCCATGGTTTTAAAGCATTTACTGTCATGGCAGGAAATTGATGAGTAAAACAATAACCTACTTTCTTAGGGTGGACCTGAGGTTAAATACCTTTTGCAGTGAAAAGTGTCTGGAAAGGAGAACTTAATTGGCTAAGCCATTCAGGCCTTTAGGTAACTCATTAAAATGGAGATCTGTCTTGAGGTTATATGTCTGTGGTCATGTCCTTTACCTGTAGAGGAGCTTGGGGCACTGCCCTTACGTGACTGATGGCCACAGACCTCTGGAGTGGAGAGCTAAGACCTTGTGTCAGGAGCCTGGTGTCTAGGAGCATGACAAAAAGCCTACTGTCCCTTGGAGGATTATCTCCTGCTGGGTTGCCAGAGTTTTAAACCTAGCTCAATCAGAAACCAGGCTGCCTTTAATGGTCCCACAAATGTGGGAAAATATTAAGAGGCTTTTTTTTTAACCCCTTGTTGATAGCCACTTATGCTATGATGGGAGGAATTGTTATACTAATAATTATTTTGTGTAAGTGTCTTGAGCAGCATATTTCCAGTCAGCTTTCCATAAATAAGGTGACCTTCCAGGTGCTCATGGCTCTCAAAAATCCTGATTGTGACCCTCTAAGGAAGTGATCAAAGTATGGATGTCAGAGATCCATGAGACCACCATGTAGGCTGTTCCTCATCTCCCCCTTGTGTGTGACGTACCTCTGGAGTGATATCTCTTTGAGAACTGGTAGTCATTGCAGGTAAGATCCTAGAAGACAGACAACCTAAGACAGGAACATTTCAGTATACTGCAAATCCTCTGATGTGGGTCAACAATGTTGAAGTCATGCCATCCTGGTTCTGCTAGGCTGTCAAAATCTAAAAACAAAAGGGTGGATATGTAGCAGGAATGGTGAAGCCACCTCTATGTAAATGCTGGGGCTCCACGCAGCCTAAAAAGTAGCTTCTGCAGGAGGACATAATTGAGGACTGCCTGAGAAACCAAGGTAGACAGTTCCAGCCAATTGGGAACCACTGTTTAGAAGAGATGCTTTCTTGAGACCAATAGGGCACAGGTGGAGGGTATTAAAGGAGCTTGCATCAGTGTTCAGATGAGTTTGCTGCAGTGTTTTTCACTTGCTCCCAGAGTCTGTATCACTGACTCTGTGCTACCTCACATTCAACCCTCAAGGGCAGGTAGAATCAGGTGGTGAGTAGTCCAAGGCACAGGCAGCATGCATCTAAGACTCAGGAAGCATTGCTGAAGAGGGGGTTGAAATTTTGTAAGAGATTAGTGAGTTTTCTGTGAGATTGTTTCCCTAGTAACAGTAGAAGCTATACTCATAAAACTCATCCATATGACTACACAAATGTGAGGTGAAGAAGGATGATATTAATGATCCTTCCAAATTGGATAGATAAAAAAGCTCATGAAGCTTCAACCCCACACAAGAACTGATAAGGCTCAGAGGAAGAGAGGTGGTGCTTCCCAGTAAAAGCACAGTAATTAGTTATCCATTGCCTTTGTCAGCTCTGAAATTATACATACAAGAAGCATTATATGTATTTAACAGGTTATATTTAGGAATATATATGCATGCAATAACAATTTATGCAAATAAAAAAGGAGGCCACAGATTTAAAAGAGAATATATAGGATGGTTTAGAGAAATGGAAAGTAAGGGAGAAATGTAATAAAGTTATGACCTCACAAATAAAATAGAGAAGAAAGAAATATGCAGAATTATGTGACACAGTGAAAAGGCTAACCCTCCAAATTATAGGCATAGGTGAAAGAGTAAAATCCCAGGTCACTATCACCGAACAAATCTTAAACAGAATAAGAAGAAAAATGTTTGAAATTAAGGAAGGACATCACATACAGATATAGGAAACACACAGAACACTAGATAAGACCAGAAAAGAAATTCCTCATCTACAAACCCAGAACTCTAGCTCAAGAACTACAGCCCATGAGTCCTCTTTATGTATGAGCACTTTTCCTGGGTAAGTTGCTTCTTTTTTACTCCCCTTCCTTCTGACCCCTTTTCATCTTAAACCAAAAGCCTTGTTACAAAGAACCTCTCTTCATTTGTGAACCACTGTTTCTGGCCTAGATGGAGACCTGTGGTTTGGGAGCTATATCTCTCCCTGGTCCACTCAAACAGCTCATCCATCAGTTTTATCACACCCATCTCAAGTCTTACATCTGCCATGGGAAAAAAAATCTAAGGAAAGTCAGATCATCACATTGTACACACAACAAAAGGAAGAAGTCCCCATGCCCAGATCAAATCATAAAAACAAAATAACATGATTGTTGGGCAGGGTTAGGGTTTTCAAAACATGATTGTCAAAACAGCATGCTTCCCATCAGATTCACTAGCTGATATATGTGCTTGCTAATGAGTACTAATTGATGAATTCCATGACACAGAACTTGAAAGAACAATCATAAACTTTATGAAGTAATTCAAGGCATTAAAAAATGAACAAACACTTCCTTAAATTCCAAGAAGATGACAATTAATGCTTGAGTGGTATCCAAGAAAAATAGACACCTGAGTGAAATAATGAAGGTAATTCAGGATGTGAAAACAGAATTTGATAAGGAGATAGAAACATTGAAGAGAACACAGGTCATATGACCAAGCTGTGCTATGCCTTGGCATTTTTCCAAAGCAATCAACCTACTACTACACAGAAACTTGCTTAGCTATGTTCACTGCTAGTCTATTCACAACAGTAAAAAAGTAGAAGTAGATTAAATGTCCTTCAACTGATGAATGGATAATGAAATTTTGGTACATATCTACTATGGGATAGTATTCAACTGAAAAGAAAAAGAGAGCCATGAAATTTTCAGGTAGGAGCAGTCAGCACAGGTGAGACCTGCCCTGCAGCTCAGAGGATCCTGTCCGAAGCCCTCTGACTGAAGCCTTCCAGTTTCTGTCTCCAGCTTGGACCATCCTCTGCCACAGCATGCCATATCCAAGTGGCACAGGGAAGCAGCTTGATCACCCAGGAGTGCGGTGGGGCCTGCCTGCACAGGTAAAACCACCCTTGCCAGAGGATCACACTTGGAACCCTCTGGCAGAAACCCTCTGGTTTCCTTCTCTTGCTTGGGACCATCCTCTGCCACCATGTACCATATTCAAATGACACATGGAGGTAACTAACCACTCAGGAGTGCAGAGAGTCTGGGCAGCACAGGTAGGATCACCCCTGATGCTCAGAGGAAACAGCCAGAAAACCTGAGGACACAAGAGCCTAGGAACAGCCTGGGACAGTCTTCGAAATACCGCCTGCACCCAGAGTTATATACCCAAGTACAGAGTTACAGAATTACCGCCTGCACCACAGAGCTACATACCCAAATACAACTACAAGAGAGTGGATCTCCAAGGAGTAACTACATACTGGTATACACAGAGAGAACGGGTCTCCCCAGAGCACAGATAAGACACAGTCAGAGACAGCAACACCAGCTAACACCAGAGATAACCAGATGGCAAAAGGAAAACACAAGAACATCACCAACAGAAACCAAGGCAACATGGCACCATCTGAACCAAGTTCTCTAACAACAGGAAGTCCTGGATACCCCAACCAGAAAAGCAAGACCAGGATTTAAAATCACATCTCATGATGCTGATAGAGGATTTCAAGAAGGACATAAATAACTTCTGTAAAGAAGTACAGGAAAACATGAGACAACAGGTAGAAGTCCTTAAAAAGGAAATACAAAAATCCCTTAAAGAAATACAGGAGAACATGGGTCAACAGATAGAAGCCCATAAAAAGGAAACACAAAAATCACTTAAATAAATACAGGAGAACATGTGTCAATAGGCAGAAGTCCTGAAAGAGGAAACAGAAAAATTCCTTAAAGAATTGTGGAAAAACACAAACAAACAAGTGAAGGAACTGAACAAAACCATCCAGGATCTAAAAACTGAAGTAGAAACAACTAAGAAATCACAAAGGGAGACAACTTTGGAGATAGAAAACTTTGGAAAGAAATCAGGAGTCATAGATGCAAATATCAACAAAAGAATACAAGAGATAGAAGAAAGAATCTCAGGGGCTGAAGATACCATAGAAAACATTGACTCAACAGTTAAAAAAAATGCAAAATGCAAAAAGCTCCTGAGCCAAAACATCCAGGAAATCCAGGACACAATGAGAAGACCAAACCTAAGGATTATATGTATAGAAGAAGATTCCCAACTTAAAGAGCCAGTAAATATCTTCAACAAAATTATAGAAGAAAACTTCCCTAACCTAAAGAAAGAGATGTCCATGAACATAAAAGAAGCCTATAGAACTCCAAACAGACTGGACCAGTCCAGAAAGTCCTCTGGCACATAATAATCAAAACACCAAATGCACTAAACAAAGAAAGAATATTAAAAGCAGTAAGGGAAAAAGGTCAAGTAACCTATAAAGGCAGGCCTATCAGAATTACACCAGACTTCTCACCTGAGATGATGAAAGCCAGAAGATCCTGGGCAGATCTTATACAGACCCTAAGAGAACACAAATGCCAGTCCAAACTACTATACCCAGCAAAACTCTCAATTACCATAGATGGAGAAACCAAGATATTCCATGATAAAACCAAATTTACACAATATCTTTCCACAAATCCAGCCCTACAAAGGATAATAGATGGAAAACACCAATACAAGGACACATGCTCCACTATGATCATAGCAGCCTTATTTATAATAGCAAGAAGCTGGAAAGAACCCAGATGTCCCTCAACAGAGCGATGGATACAGAAAATGTGGTATATTTACACAGTACACCCTAGAAATAGCACGATAGTCATCTTTCAACAAACCCAAAAGAAGATAACCATGCAAACATAAAAATAGCATCAAAAATAATAGAAAGCAACAATCATTATTCTTTAATTTCTCTTAACATCAATGGACTCAATTCCCCAATAAAAAGACATAGACTAACAGACTGGATACATAAACAGGACCCAGCATTTTGCTGAATACAGGAAATGCAAGTCAGTGTCAAAGACAAACACTACCTCAGAGTAAGTGGCTGGAAAGCAATCTTACAAGTAAAAGTTTCCAGGAAAATAGCTGGAGTAGCCATTCTAATACCGAATAAAATTGAAATTCAACTTAAAGTCAACAAAAAATACACAGAAGGACACTTCATACTCATCAAAGGAAAAATCCACCAAGAAGAACTCTCAATTCTGAACATCTATCCTTGAAATGCAAGGGCACCATCATTACTAAAAAAAAAAACTTTACTAAAGCTCAAAGCACATATTGGACCCCACACAATAATTTTTTATTAAATATATTCTTTATTTACATTTCAAGTGATTAACCCATTCCTGGATCCCCCCTCCCCGAAAGTCCCATAAGTCCTCTTCCCTCCTCCTTTTCCCCAATCAACCCCTTTCTCTTCCCTGTCTTGGTATTCCCCTACACTGCTGCATTGAGGCTTTTGAGGACCAAGGGCCTCTCCTTCCTTCTTCTTGGGCATCACTTGATATGTGAATTGTTTCTCAGGTATTCCAAGCTTCTGGGCTAATAACCGCTTACCAGTGAGTGCATACCATGTGTGGTCTTTTGTGATTTGGTCACCGCACTCAGGATGACATTTTCCAGTTCTACCCACTTGCCTAAGAATTTCATGAATTCAATTTTTTAAAAATAGCTGAGTAGTATTCATACTGTAAATATACCACATTTTCTGTATCGATCCCTCTGTTGAGAGACATATGGGTTCTTTCCAGGTTCTGGCTATTATAAATAGGGCTGCTATGAACATAGTGGAGCATGTGTCCTTATTACATGCTGGAGAATCCTCTGGGTATGTGCCCAGGAGTGGTATAACAGGGTCCTCCGAGAGTGTCATGCCCAGTTTTCTGAGAAACCGCCAGACTGATTTCCAGAGTTGTTGTACCAGCTTGTAATCCCACCAGCAATGGAGGAGTGTTCCTCTTTTTCCACATCCTCACCTGCACCTGCTGTCTCCTGAGTTTTTGATCTTAGCCATTCTGATTGGTTTGAGGTGAAATCTCAGGGTTGTTTTGATTTGTATTTCCCTGATGACTAAAGCTGTTGAACATTTCTTTAGGTGCTTCTCAGCCATTCGATATTCCTCAGGTGAAAATTCTTTGTTTAGCTTTGTAGCCCATTTTTTATAAGGTTTTTTGGCTTTCTGGAGTCTAACTTCTTGAGTTCTTTGTATATCTTGGATATTAGCCCTCTGTCAGATACAGGGTTGATAAAGAACTTTTCCCAATTTGTTGGTTGCCCTTTTTTCCTTTTGATAGTGTCCTTTGCCTTACAGAAACTTTGTAATTTTATGAGGTCCCATTTGTCAATTCTTGATCTTAGGGCATAGGCTATTGGTGTTCTGTTCAGGAAATGTTCCCCTGTTCCCATGTGATCAAGGCTCTTCCCCAGTTCCTTTTCTATTCGTTTCAGTGTGTCTGGTTTTATATGGAGGTCCTTGATCCACTTGGACTTGAGCTTAGTACAAGGAAATAAGAATGGATCAATTTGCATTCTTCTGCATGCTGACTTCCAGTTGAACCAGTACCCTTTGTAGAAAAGGCTATTTTTTTCCACTGGATGGTTGTAGCTCCTTTGTCAAAGATCAAGTGACCATAGGTGTGTGGGTTCATTTCTGGGTCTTCAATTCTATTCCCTTGATCTACCTGCCTGTCTCTGTACCAATACCATGTAGTTTTTAACATTATTGCTCTGTAGTACTGCTTGAGGACCAGGATACTGACTCCCCCAGAAGTTCTTTTGCTGTTGAGAATAGTTTTCACTAACTTGGGTTTTTTGTTATTCCAGATGAATTTGCGAGTTCCTCCTTCTAACTCTATAAAGAATTGAGTTGGGATTTTGATGGGGATTGCATTGAATCTGTAGATTGCACTTGGCAAGATGGCCATTTTTACTATATTAATCCAGCCAATCCATGAGCATGGTAGATTTTTTCCATCTTCTGAGGTCTTCTTCGATTTCTTTCTTCAGAGACTTGAAGTTCCTGTCATACAGATCTGAAGCTTCCTGGGAATTGCACACAAGCATGTTTTCCATGGACAAAGAGTTGGGAAATGAAACGACGGGGGTCGAGAGAAAGAGAACACACAGAGACATTAGTGCATGGCTGTACAAAATTTGTCTTTACTTGGGGGATAAGAGTGACAATATATGCACTGTGGGTGTGACCCTCCCTCCCAGGGTTGCAGAGTCTTCTCAGCGCTTCTCAGCAGGCCCTTGGCTCCACTGTTCTTGGAGGAAGTTGACCCCATAGGGTCTGTTGCTCTGCGGGAGGCTGATGTGTGACAAAAGGCTTGTTCTGGGAGCTCTGCCAGCTCTGCCAGGTGCGGGGAGGTGTAGCTCACTGGTGTCTGGAGCTGAATGATAACTGCCATGTGATAAAGCACTTCAATATGACTCTCTACATCTCCCCCTTCTGTATTAGTTTAAACAAGTGGATAGTAATCCGTCCATGATGGTGGGCCTTTACCCAGGGAGTGGGAACAAAGGCCTAATTCCCCTCGTGGAGAACAAATAATTGTTTCCACATTTTAGATGGCTCTTGGTATCTTTTGGAGGGGAAGGGCAGAGCCTTAAATTAGTGGGACATTCCCACAGAGTGTAAGGTGGTCTGAAGACTGACACCAACCCCTATGCAAATCAGGCGTGCTCTCCGGGGACTCAGAAACAGATAATTAAATCCTCCCCATGCAATGCTTTGCTCTGTCACTCTCCTGATACCCATGTCAGCTCCTAAGCAGACACACATAAATCTGAGTTCTATGTGGCTCCAGGAAGGAGATCTACTTGTATAGGCTTTGATGGCAGAGTCAATTAGTTGCCAAATGCCACACAAGTGTCTTTTAACAGACACGCCTGTTTCCAATTCAGGTGAGCCTGGATGGAGACAATCTGCTTAAAATATAAGATAAAGAGTTAAGAAAGAAACAATGTTCAGTTGCAAATTAGCTTGTCTCTGGAAGGTCCAAGGTATTCAATTGTAAATTAGCAGCTCTGAAAACTTAGCTTCCCAGTGTGGGGGGAAGTGGCTTTGAGAATCAACAGAGACTTGTTACTTCTTAGGAAGAATGGAGACTATATTTGAAATTAACTTAGTTGGCTGATAAAGATTATTAGCCATCTTCATAATTGGAATCCCTAATATTGGACTTATTTCTAGACCACTCCATAATTGAGTAAACTGATCACATTAAAGGTAGGAGAAGAGTCATTATAACTCCTCTTTTAGATTAATTTTTTAAGTCAGTTTTAACAGTCTCCACTGTTCTCTGTCCCACAAGATCTAAAGCTTACAGCAAAGCAGTGTATTTAATCTGGGACACAGGCAAATAAAGTCACCATTGTCAGGGCACTCAGCAAGTTCACAGGTCGGCATTATTTTCAGCATGTCACATTCATCACTCTAGCAGCTAGAATGCTTCTGCAGCATTCTGTGGAAAAAACACAAACATAACTTCTTCCCCATATTAAATAACTGATCAGGATTATGCCATATGCCAATAAGTGGATCCTTTCATCTTACCTAGGCATGAGTATGCCTAGTTGTTGGATGCTATACACTCAGCAAGGAGTTCCTTGGCATCCAAATATTTAAAATTTTCTTAAAAATATAAAGTATAATTTAAATAATACACACAGGGATACAATTTCCCTCTTGTTTTTGTTTTTTATTTAGAAGATATTGTTTAAAAGTTACACAATATCTAGACCTTGAGAATTATATCACATTAAATTGTTAAAACCATCTCAAATACTTGATGACTGTAATAAATATCCAGTTCCATTATTTGTTTTAGTCTTAGTTGGAACACTAAGAATAGACAATAATATAGGCAATGACTATGTAAGCATAGAAAATAAATGTAGCATCTTTAGTTGCTTTTCCTGTTAAAAGGATAAAATTATTCTCAAGCCATTACCATTTTGATGATGTTTGAATCTTTTGAAGCAACAAATACTTAAAAAATTTTTTTTAAAGACCCATTGTTAAGAACAAGGGCCTACAATAAAATTTTATGAATAATATACTCTGAAAGATTCAAAGTCTTAGCTTTTTGTAATAAAGCAGTGACAAAACATGGTTTTTTCATATAAGACAAGGCTATCACCATTTCTTAACTCTTTAGAAGTAAATGCTCTTACAATTATCTGGATCCGCAAAAGCAAAAATAACCTTTTAAATCTTTAATAATTTTGCAGGCCAAATTTTAATGCCTTCATAAGTTCTACATAGCCTCAATGATCTTTCATAGATCTTAAATTTCAACTGTATTTTAAACAACACCTGGATAAATCTCCAATGTAAATACTTCTAATCTGAGCCTATTGTCTAAAGCCAGACCCTCACCTGCCTGTGTAGGACAGTAGCCTGCAGCCAGCCAATATGGTAATTTGATGGCTCCCATAAAGATTTTACTAAAATCTCACTGAAATCTCCTTTTTAATCTTGGGAAAAATTTTACCTTTACAACTGTATCTAATAAACTTGTGAAAAAGTAGCAACAGGCCTATACTGGCCACAGCTGTTTTTAAACTTTATCACTCTAGAAATTATCTTTGAGAATCATGAGCCTTTAATTAGACTGAAAACTGCAGTTTTTAAAAGTAATTTTTAACTTTCTCTTGTAATATTAGAAAATATCTACAACTTTGAAAAGTAAAGCCCAATTTTAAACCATCTATTCCCTTTAAAATCAATGGCAAACACATTACTTGCACACTTTGAAGTTTGTCTGCCAGATCTCATGTTTGAATGCATGACAGTGTAACTTATAATATCTCATTTAGAAAACATTATTTTAAATCTTATCTCTTATAAGACTAATAATCTCTTAGGTTCAGATCCACATAAAACATTACGCCAATCTGGACGTATCTTAGAGGCCTATATTTCTTGGGTTGGGTCATGCCACGTGTTGCTTAAGATGGCTCCAACTCTGATTTACCAGTTTTAAACTAATTTTTTGTTACCGACATTACATCTTTTAAAAAACTTATGAGCCAATATGTTTTTTTAATTTTATTTTATTTTCTAAGTTTTTTTATTTACATTCAAAATCATTTACCCTTTCCCGTTTCCTCCCTCCACGAAAGTCCCATAAGTCCCCTTCCCTCCCTCTTTCCCCCATTGAGCCAATATTCTATAGTCAAAACATTTAAACATACTTATATCTTTAATATCAATTAGAAACAAGAATAAAGCAACTACACAAATCTTATAAATTTAAATCAAACACATTTTTTTCTTTTTTCTAGCTGTAATTTTAAGAGAAAAAGCACTTTGAACCAAATAACCACAATTATATAGCTTTTTCTAGGATAAATAACCATAAACTGAGACTGCATTAAGAGATGGACCACCAGCAGATGAAGTTTTTACAATTTTTTCTTTTCAACATGAAACATAGAACAGCCATTCAAACAACAAGACACAAATTGACACGTGGACAAATTGGTGCACCAAGGACAAACAAAAGACATACACCAAGGACATTTAAAGTGAGGGAAGTGCGCTTTTATTTCTCCTTGTGCCTAGGAGACTTTTAAAATCCATTTTTCTTCTGGCTTTCTCCTGTTTCTAAAATCTGCTTTTGTCTCCTTTTTTTTTGTTTTTGTTTTTTACCCTTTTTATTTTATTTTATTTTATTTACTTTATACCCTAGTTTTCTCTCGCGTGAAGTACTGTTCTAGACCGCGGACAACTTGCCTAACAAAATTCCCGGTTTCACATCACTGTCACTCCTAGTTCATCTAGTATCATCGTATCCCTTCTTTCTGCCCCTTGCAACTATAGCCTTTAAAACCTGACATTTTTCACGCTAAAATTAATACTCTATGTTGCTTACTGGGCCCTGGATACTTAACCTTCATTCCTTTTCCGTGGAGCTCCACCTAAGACAGTGTTCCTCAGTAGTTCTCTCCTTTTCCATGTCCCACGTTCGAGGCGCCATCTGAAGCTTCCATGTGATGAAGCACTTCAATATGACTCTCTACACAGATCTTTCACTTATTTGGTTAGAGTCACACCAAGATACTTTATTTTGTTTGGGGCTATTGTGAAGTGTGTCATTTCCCTAATTTCTTTCTCAGCCTGTTTAACCTTTGAGTATAGGAAGGTTACTGATTTGCTTGAGTTAATTTTATATCCGGTCACTTTTCTGAAGTTGTTTATTAGCTGTAGAAGTTCTCTGGTGGAGTTTTGTGGAAAGAAATAAGGAAAGAAATCAAAAACTTTTTAGAATTTAATGAAAATAAAGGCACAGCATACCCAAACTTATGGGACACAATGAAAGCAGTGCTAAGAGGAAAACTCATAGCCCTAAGTGCCTCCAAAAAGAAAGTGGAGAGAGCATACACTAGCAGCTTAAGGGCACACCTGAATGTTCTGGTACAGAAAGAAGCTAATATACCCATGAGGGGTAGAAGGCAGGAAATCATCAAATTCAATGCCAAAATCAACCAAGTAGAAAAAAAAAAAAGAACCATACAAAGTATCAACAAAACCAGGAGCTGGTTCTTTGAGAAAATCAACAAGATAGATAAACCTTTAGCCAGACTAACCAGAGGGCACAGAGACAGTACCCAAATTAACAAAATCAGAAATGAAAAGGGAGATATAACAACAGAAACTGAGGAAATTAAAAAAAAACCCATCAGATCCTACTGCAAAAGCCTATACTCAACTCACCTGGAAAATCTAGAGGAAATAGACAGTTTTTTAGACAGATACCAAATACCAAAGTTAAATCAGGATCAGATAGACCATCTAAACAGTTTCATAACCCCTAAAGAAATAGAAGTGGTCGTTGAAAGTCTTCCAACCAAAAAAAGCACAGGACCAGATGGTTTTAGTGCAGAATTCTATCAGATCTTCAAAAAAGACCTAACACCAATACTCTTCAAACTATTCTAGAATATAGAAATAGAAGGAACACTACCCAACTCATTCTAGGATCCACAATTACGCTGATACCGAAACCACACAAAGATCCAACAAAGAAAGAGAACTCCAGACCAATTTCCCTTATGAATATCGATGCAATAATTCTAAATAAAATTCTTTTTTTTTTAATTTAATTTTATTTTATTTTTTTAATTTACATTCCAAATCACTTCCCCTTTCCCGTTTCCTCCCTCCCCGAAAGTCCCATAAGCCCCCTTCCCTCCCTCTTTTCTCCGTTCAACCCCCTCTCATTACTCTGTCCTGGCGTTCCCCTACATCCAGTCTTTCCAGGACCAGGGGTCTCTCCTTCCATCTTTTTAGAAATCTATTGATATGCTGATTGTGTCTAGGGTATTCTGAGATTCTGGGTCAATATCCCCTTATCAGTGACTTCATACCATGTGTGATCTTTTGTGATTGGGTTACCTCACTAAGGATGATATTTTCAAGTTCTGACCATTTGCCTAGGAATTTCGTGAATTCATTGTTTTTAATTGCAGAGTAGTATTCCATTGTGTAAATATACCACATCTTCTGAATCCATTCCTCCGTTGAGGGACATCTGGGTTCTTTCCAGCTTCTGGCTATTATAAATAAGGCTGCTATGAATATAGTGGAGCATGTGTCCTTATTGCATGCAGGTAAAGTCTCTGGGTATATGCCCAGGAGTGGTATAGCCGGATCCTCCGGAAGTGTCATGCCCAGTTTTCTGAGGAGCCGCCAGACTGCTTTCCAGAGTGGTTGTACCAGCCTGCAATTCCACCAGCAGTGGAGGAGTGCATAAAATTCTTGCCAAATGTATCCAAGAACACATCAAATTGATCACTCACCATGATCAAGTAGATTTCATCTCAGGGATGCAGGGATGATTCAATATATGGAAATCCATCAATGTATTACACTACACAAACAAACTCAAAGGAAAAAAAAACACATGGTCATTTCGTTAGATGCTGAAAAAGCATTTGACAAAATTCAGAATCCTTTCATACTTAAAGTCTTGGAAAGATCAGGAATTCAAGGCCCATATCTAAACATAGTAAAAGCAATATACAGCAAACCATTAGCCAACATCAAACTACATGGAAAGAAACTTGAAGCAATCCCACTAAAATCAGGGACTAGGCAAGGCTGCCCTCTGTCTCCATATTTATTCAATATAGTACTTGAAGTTCTAGCTAGAGCAATTATTCAACAAAAGTAGGTCAAAGAGATACAAATTGGAAAGGAAGAAATCAAATTATCACTATTTGCAGACAATATGATAGTATACCTAAGCGACCCAAAAAACTCCACCAGAGAACTCCTACAGCTGATAAACAACTTCAGCAATGTGCCTGGATGTAAAATTAACTCAAGCAAATCAGTAGCTTTCCTATACTCAAAGGATAAACAGGCTGAGAAAGAAATTAGGGAAATGACACACTTCACAATAGCCACAAACAATGTAAAGTATCTTGGTGTGACTCTAACCAAATAAGTGAAAGATCTGTATGACAGGAACTTCAAGTCTCTGAAGAAAGAAATCTAAGAAAACCTCAGAAGGTGGAAAGATCTCCCATGCTCGTGGATTGGCAGGATTAAAATAGTAAATATTGCCATCTTGCTGAAAGCAATCTACAGATTCAATGCAATCCCCATCAAAATCCCAACTCCATTCTTCATAGACTTAGAAAGAGAAACTCTCAAACTCATCTGGAATAACAAAAAATCCAGGATAGCGTAAACTATTCTCAACAGTAAAAGAACTTCTGGGGGAATCAGTATCCTGGTCCTCAGGCAGTACTAGAGAGCAATCGTGTTAAAAACTGCATGGTATTGGTACAATGATAGGCAGGTAGATCAAGGGAATAGAACTGAAGATCCAGAAATGAATCCACACACCTATGGTCACTTGATCTTTGACAAAGGAGCTAACGTCATCTAGTGGAAAAAGATAGCCTTTTCAACAAAGGGTGCTGGTTCAACTGGCGGCTAGCATGCAGAAGAATGCAAATCGATTCATTCTTATTTTCTTGCACTAATCTCAAGTCCAAGTGGATTTATGACCTCCAAATAAAATCAGACACACTGAAACTAATAGAAAAGAAACTGGCAGCCGGGCTGTGGTGGCGCACGCCTTTGATCCCAGCACTTGGGAGGCAGAGGCAGGAGGATTTCTGAGTTCGAGGCCAGCCTGGTCTACAAAGTGAGTTCCAGGACAGCCAGGGCTACACAGAGAAACCCTGTCTCCAAAAACCAAAAAAAAAAAAAAGAAAACTGGGAAAGAACCTTGATCACATGGGCACAGGGGAACATTTCCTGAACAAAACACCAATAGCCTATGCCCTAAGATCAAGAATTGACAAATGGGACCGCATAAAATTGCAAAGTTTCTGTAAGGCAAAGGACACTGTCAATAGGACAAAAGGGCAACCCACAAATTGGGAAAAGATCTTTACTAACCGTACATCTGACAGAGGGCTGATATCCAATATGTACAAAAACTCAAGAAGTTAGACTCCAGAGAATCAAATAACTATTAAAAAATGGGTTACAGAACTAAACAAAGAATTTTCACCTGAGGAATATTGAATGGCTGAGAAGCACCTAAAGAAATGTTCAATGTCTTTAGTCATCAGGGAAATACAAATCAAAACAACACTGAGATTTCAGCTTACACCAGTCAGAATGGCTAAGATCAAAAACTCAGGAGACAGCAGGTGCTGGAGAGGTTGTGGACAAAAAGGAACACTCCTCCACTGCTGGTGGGATTACAAACTTGTACAATCACTCTGGAAATCAGTTTGGCGGTTCCTCAGAAATTTGGAGGACCCCATTATACCATTCCTGGGCATTTACCCAGAGGATTCTCCAGTGTGTAGTAAGGATACATGCTCCAGCCGGGCTGTGGTGGCACATGCCTTTAATCCCAGTACTTGGGAGGCAGAGGCAGGAGGATTTCTGAGTTCGAGGCCAGCCTGGTCTACAAAGTGAGTTCCAGGACAGCCAGGGCTACACAGAGAAACCCTGTCTCCAAAAACCAAAAACCAAAAAAAAAAAAAAAAAAAAAGGATACACGTTCCACTATATTAAAGCAGCCCTATTTATAATAGCCAGAAGCTGGAAAGAACCCCCAGATGTCCCTCAACAGAGGAATGGATACAGAAAATGTTCTATATATACACAATGGCGTACTATTCATCCATTAAAAACAATGCTTTCATGAAATTCTTAAACAAATGGATGGAATTGGAAAATGTCATCCTGAGTGAGGTAACCCAATCACAGAAGAACACACATGGCATGCACTCACTGATGAGTGGATATTAGCCCAGAAGCTTGGAATACCCAAGACACAAGTCACATATCCAATGATGCCCAAGAAGAAGGAAGGAGAGGCCCCTGGTCCTGGAAAGACTCAATGTAGCAGGGTAGGGGAATACCAGGACAGGGAAGCAGGAGGGGTTTCATTGGGGAACAGGTGGAGGTGAGAGGGCTTATGGGACTTTCAGGGAGGTGGGCACCAGGAAAGGGGAAATCATTTGAAATGTAAATAAAGAATATATTTAAGAGTCAATAAAAAAAATAAAACAAATGAGGCTATATGTACTGAAACATAAAACAGGTCTTAGAGCACAAACAGCAAACAACAAAATAAGTATAATCAAACACATACATTTCAGTAACAACTTCAAATTCCAAGGGCCTGTATTTCCTAATCAAAAGATGCAGGTTAGTTGACTGGATTAAGGAACAAAATCTATCTTTTTCTGTCTACAAGAAACTCAATTTACCTTTAAAGGCAGACACACCACATAAAGTGAAAGGCTGGCAGTAAAATATTCTAAGCAAATGGAACCAGGAGGCAGATATGTATTCCTAACCTAAACAGAGAGGTTATGAGAATCTGACAAAGAAAGCTAATATTCATCAGAAGAGACAAAGAGGAATACTTCATTTGAATGAAAGAAAAAATTAGCAGAGAAAATATTATTATTCTAAACATACACTCACTAAATTCTCTCACATCCAGTTTCATAAGAAGTGTACAATTTGACTTAAAAATACAGATTGACTTTAAGTCAGTATTACTGGAAAAATACTCAATTTGTTCCAATATATAGCTCATCTAGAAAAATAAAGAGAAAACCAGAATTAAATAACATTATAATCAAATGAATATAACAGATAGTATTTCACCTAAACACTAAAGAATTATTTTCAACAGTCCCTAGAAATTTCTCTAAAGTTGACCACATTCTGGGACACAAGCAAATCTTTACAAGTTCAGAGTGGTGGAAATAACCTTACATACCCTATCTGAGAACAATACAGTAAAGCTTAAAATAAACAAAATAAATCTATAGAAATGACATTACAGAGCCATAGTAACAAAATGCAATATGGCATAGGCACAGCCCTCCCCCCTTATAGATCAATGGAACATGTTTGAAGACCCAGACTAGAGTACACAAAACTTCTGCCATTTAATATTTGACAGAGAAATTATACAAACTCATAGAGATTAAACAACAGATTATAGAATGGCAAGTTGACCAAAGAAGTAATCAATTAGGAAATTAAAATTTTCCTTGAATACAATGAATATAGAATCAATATAACAAAGTTTCTTGGACATATTAAAAGCAAAGTGTAAGGAGAAATGTATAGATCTGAATTTCTCCTGACTAGAAGAGGTGCAGGGGCAAAGATGAAATAGAATTTGAGGGAGTGGCCACCAATGGCTAGCCCAGATTGAGACTCATGCCATGAGAGAGAGCCCATGCCTGACACTATTAATGATATTATGCTATACTGGCAGACAGGAGTCTAGCATAACTGCCATCTGAGAGGCATCACCCACAACTTATGGAAACAGATGCAGAGACCCACAGCCAAACATTAGGTGGAGTTTGGGAAATCCAGTGGAAGATGGAAGGAAGGATTCAAAGAGCCAGAGGGGTCAAGAGCACACAAAAAACACAGAGTCAACCAAACTGGGCTTATGGGGGCCCACAGAGACTGAATAACCAAATATAGAGCATGCATGGGACAGACCTAGGCTCTCTGCACATGTCAGTCTTCATGTGGGACTCTTAACAGCAGGAGGGGCTGTCTCTGGCTCTGTTGTCTTCCTTCTGATCTCTTTTCTCTAACTGGGCTGCCTTTTCTCACCATAATAGGAGAAGATGCACTTAGTCCTACTGTAACTTGATATGCTGAGGCAGATTGTTATCCATGGGAGGCTTCCCATTTCCTGAGGAGAAAGAGAGGCAGATGGGTGAGAATGAAGGTAAAAGGGAGGAACTAGGAGGACAGAAGGGAAGGGAAGTGGCAATCAGGATGTAAAATAAATAAATAAATAAATAAGTAAACGAATAAAGTCTTAAATATATGACTTAATGATGCAACTCTGTAACCGCCCAGGGTTACATTCAAACGGGTTACTGGGTTCCCTGGAAACAGAGCTGGGGATAGAAACAGGGTGACAAGAGAAACATGAGGCTAAGACAAGATTTCCTGCTCAAGGCTCAAAGTTTAATGGGGTTCTCCGAATATATAGGAGGGGGGAAACCCTTCCTCCCAAAGGCTGGAAACGGGTCTGCAGAACTAGTTCGCTCAGGTGTCTCTCAGAAAGCTGCAGTAAACAGATTCAATGCAATCCCCATCAAAATCCCAACTCAATTCTTCATAGAGTTAGAAGGAGCAACTCGCAAATTCATCTGGAATAACAGAAAACCCAGGATAGCTAAAACTATTCTCAAGAGTAAAAGAACTTCTGGGGGAATCAGTATCCTGGACCTCAAACTGTACTACAGAGCAATAGTGTTAAAAACTGCATGGTATTGGTATAGTGACAGTCATGTAGATCAATGGAACAGAACTGAAGACCCAGAAATGAATCCATACTCCTATGGTCACTTGATCTTTGACAAAGGAGCTAAAACCATCCAGTAGAAAAAGATAACCTTTTCAACAAATGGTGCTGGTTCAACTGGAGGTCAACATGCAGAAGAATGCAAATTGATCCATTCTTATCTCCTTGCACTAAGCTCAATTCCAAGTGGATCAAGGACCTCCACATAAAACCAGACACACTGAAACTAATAGAAAGGAAACTAGGGAAGAACCTTGAACATATGGGCACAGGGGAAAATTTCCTGAATAGAACTCCAATAGCTTATACTCTCAGATCAAGAATTGACAAATGGGACCTCATAAAATTACAAAGTTTCTGTAAGGCAAAGGACACTGTCAAAAGGACAAAGTGGCAACCAACTAACTGGAAAAAGATCTTTACCAACCCTCCATCTGGCAGAGGGTTAATATCCAGTATATACAAAGAACTCAAGAAGTTAGACTCCAGAGAGCCAAATAACCCTATTAAAAAATGGGGTACAGAGCTAAACAAAGAGTTCTCACCTGAAGAATATCAAATGGTTGAGAAGCACCTAAAGAAATGTTCAACATCCTTAGTCATTAGGGAAATGCAAATCAAAACAACCCTGAGATTCCACCTCCCACCAGTCAGAATGGCTAAGATCAAAAACACAGGAGACAGCAGGTGTTGGTGAGGATGTGAAGAAAGAGGGACACTCCTCCACTGCTGGTGGGATTGTAAGCTGGTACAACCACTCTGGAAAGCAGTCTGGCGGTTCCTCAGAAAACTGGGCATGACACTCCCAGAGGATCCTGCTATACCACTCCTGGGCATATACCCAGAGGCTTCCCCTGCATGCAGTAAGGACACATGCTTCACTATGTTCATAGCAGCCTTATTTATAATAGCCAGAAGCTAGAAAGAACCCAGATGTCCCTCAACGGAGGAATGGATTCAGAAGATGTGGTATATTTACACAATGGAATACTACCCTGCAATTAAAAACAATGAATTCATGAAATTCTTAAGCAAATGGTCAGAACTTGAAAATATCATCCTTAGTGAGGTAACCCAATCACAAAAGAACACACATGGTATGCAGTCACTGATAAGGGAATATTAACCCAGAATCTCTGAATACCCTAGACACAATTTGCATATCAATAGATTTCCAAGAAGATGGAAGGAGAGACCCCTGGTCCTGGAAAGACTGGATGTAGGGGAATACCAGGCCAGAGAAGGGAGAGGGGGTTGAATGGGGAACAGAGGGAGGGAAGGGGGCTTATGGGACTTTCGGGGAGGGAGTTAACGGGAAAGGGGAAATCATTTGGAATATAAATAAAAAATATAGAAAATAAAAAAAATTAATACACAAAGGACAGATGTGGGGCAGATTTGTCTTAGTCAAAAGCATATTATGAGACATTATAAGTTTAGAGGAAGAACACATGACTATCCTTACCATATCTTCTCCTGTTTCTGTCTGTCTGTCTGCCTCTCTCTCTCTCTCTCTCTCTCTCTCTCTCTCTCTCTCTCTCTGTTTATGTTTAATTTGACATAATCAGTGGAACTGATCAACTCTCAGGATAAGTTTTGTACAATTTACAACTTCCATACCTTCTAGGCATGTCAGTAAATGTGGTCAAATATTACAACACTCAGAACATAGAGGTCGATGAGTAATAAAGACTGGTTAGCCATCACCCTCATGGCTCAGGCTGTGGAGGAATGAGGACAGGCAGCCCTGCCTCCTGCAACCAGGAAGGGAATGGTTCCTGTGGATGACTGCTGAACCTGAGAGGTCTGAGCAGGTGGCTGGCAGGAAAAAAAAAAAGAAAAAGAAAGCTGCAAGTCTTTGGAGAACAAGAAATAAGAAAAAACAGAGCAGAAATTAATGAAACATTAGCAAAGAAACAATACAAGGAACCGACAAACCTAAGAGTCACTTTTTGAGAAGTTAAACAAGACTGACTAACCCTTGGCTCACCTAACCAAAACAAAGAAAAAAAATGACCCAAATTAACATAATCATAGACATAAAAACATGTATTTCATTATGTTAGAAAATCTAAAGGAAATGAATTAATATTTTGGTTCACCTAAACCACCAAAGTTAAACCAAGAGGAGATCAACATCTTTTCAGATCTATAACATATGAAGAATTCAAAATATTAATTAAAAAGCCATCTGACTAATAAAGCCAAGGCCCAAGTGTATTCAAAGTAAAATCTAAGAAGATCTACAAACAAAATTAATTAGAGAAACTTCAACACTTTCTTTTCTTCTTTTTTAAAATTAAATTTATTTATTCGTTCACTTTACATCTTAGTATCAATCCCCGTCTGCTCTCAGTACCCCCTCATGCAAATCCTCCACCCATTCCACCCTGTCCTTCCCTCCTTTGTGATGGGGAAACATGCTCTGGGTGTTAAACTCCTGTCCCCAGCACATCAAGTTGCTGAAGGACTGGGAACATTCTCTCCCACTATTCCAGTTGTTGAAGGACAAGCATGAAGACCAAGCTACTCATATGCTACATATGTGCAGGGGGCTTAGATCCAGCCTGCACAAACTCTTTTGTTGGTGATTTAGTCTCTGGGAACCACCAAGGTTCAGGCTAGTTTACTCTGTTGGTTTTCATATGTAGTCTCTCTGGAAGAGCACTTTCACACACCTTTTATAAAGATGTTTTTTTAACATAAAATTCAAAACAATCAAAATGTCCAAACTATGTGGTAGTAAGCATCAATGCAAAAATTTTAAAAATAAAATAATTACAAACAAAATTTAGGTATATATAATAAATATCAATCAACAATCAAGCTGGATTTATCCTAGAGATGAAGGGATAATTCAACACATGTAAGTCAATAAATGGACTTAAAAACAAACAAACAACAAACAAACACAAAACTCTAAACATCAATATCAAATGATCACCTCAATAAATGCACAAAAGGCCTTGGACAATATCCAACATACTTTATTGCTAAAATTCTAAACAAGTGTGGAGGAAACATATTTCAACATAATAAAGACTATATATAACAAACCCATAGCCATACTATACTAAGTGGAGAAAACCTTGAAGCATTTCCATAAAATTAGGACTGTGAAAGGGCTGTCCACTATCTATACTCCATTTCAATACAGTGCTTTAAGCACTAGTGAGAGCACTAAGGCGAGAGAGGAAATTAAATGAATACAAAGAGGAAGAGATGGCAAACTCTCCTTAGGGATGAGGTGATATTGCACATAAAAAGTCCAAAAATTCCACCAGAAAACTTCTAAAAATAACACTTTTAGAATCACTGCAGGCTGTAAAATCAACAAACAGAATCAGTAGCTTTTCTATGTACCAATAATAAACATACTAAAAATGAGATTATGGAATGCCATTCACTAGTTCTTCAAAAAATAATCTAGGACTAAACTTAACGATGAAGGTGAAAGACCCCTACAATGAAAAGTTTACATCACTGAAGTAAAAGGTCAAGACACTAGAAGACTGAAAGGCCTCTCACATTCATGGATTGATAGAATTAGTATTGTGAGAATAGCCATCCTATCAAAAGCTATTTCAGATTCAGTACAATCCCAATAGAACGGGAAGAAGAAAAAGAACCTAAAACTCATATGGGACCACAAAAGATCCAGGACAACTAATGCAATATTGAATAAAACAAATAATGCTGGAGGTATTACCATATCAGATTTCAAAGTGTATTACAGAAACATATCAATAAAAAATGGCTTCAGCACAAAAACAGACATGTAGAGCAATGGAATAAACTATATGTCCCCAATGAATGCAATGATGTCAATTTTGTATTTGGAATACATGTGAAGAACCTACACTTGAAAAAAATAGCATCAACATCAAATGGTGCTGGGATTACTGGGTGTTCATTGAAGAGTAAATTAGACACACATCTATCTTCCTGCATAAAAATAAATTCCAATTAGATCAAATACCTCATTGGTTACCATTCACAACCTGAAAATCCAGGTTGCTGAAGACACTACTTACTTATATCACTGAACATGGAGTAACTGAGCTGTTGACCAACTAGAAGTTTGACTTACTGACTAGCTTGCACCTGTAGTGCTGGAAGATACTTTGCATGCTACTGGATGAGAAAAGTCAGCTTCAATTTCAGCCAGATGTAAACTCTGTGACCTACAAAAGCAACATACAAATGAAATACACCGGTGCAATATTGGCAGAAATGTTATGGGAGTAGCATTTTTTTTTTTTTGGTTTTTGGTTTTTCGAGACAGGGTTTCTCTGCGTAGCCCTGGCTGTCCTGGAACTCACTTTGTAGACCAGGCTGGCCTCGAACTCAGAAATCCTCCTGCCTCTGCCTCCCAAGTGCTGGGATTAAAGGCGTGCGCCACCACCGCCCGGCTAAGGGAGTAGCATTTTTTATTGTATTTAAGGACTATTGCATGACATGGAACCCATACCTGACAGTGCTAAATTATTCAAGAATCTGAGATTGGGTAGACTGTGGGCCTAGGGGAAAGTCTACTACTATTATCATTTTGCTAAAAGCATAGCAATAGTATGACTCTTAGAGACATATTGCTGTATCCATAGATTGCATCAGAGCATTGTTCAAGCTTCATCAGAGAGGCATCTTAATGCAGTAGATGATAATTAATGCAGAGACCCACAACTGGATGAAGAACAGAGAGTGAGAGAATTTGAAGCAGTCATCTCTAAATGGGAGGCTTTTATCACACCTTTCCCCTCAAGGCTCAGGGGTCTGGGCAAACAAGGAGGTAGAGAGAGATTTCAAGAACTAGAGGCCGTGAATGGTTCCAAGGAAACAGTGTCTTTCAGGCACAATAGGTCTGATATATACATTATATGTTTATAATTGATTGAGAGAGCAGGCAAAAAATCTGTACAAGTTCAAACAAAACGAAACCCTGGAATTGACAAGGGGAAGTAGATATAAAATCTCACCACTAACTAAAAAGTTGTTTACAATTGATACCTGCTAGGAAAGATACTATCAATTTTCTCAGAGTGTCACTGGATGTATTAATCATACCCAGAACAGGCCCATGGCCAGGAGTAGCTGGCCAACACAAAATGAACTCTGTGTGTATGTGTGTGTGTATGTGTGTGTGTTTGTATGTGCGTGTGTATGTGCATGTGTGTGTGTTTATGTATATGCATGTGCGTGTGGACATGTGTGCAGTGTGCTGTTCGTTCATTCATTCACTCATTCATTCATTCATTCATTCATATTTGTTCTCTGGACCTTCTTGAATTTTCATTTGGTTTGTTTGTTTGTTTGTTTGTTTTTGTCTTTTTGAGAGAAGGAGCAAGCCCATAAATTTCAGTGTGTGGAGAGATGGAATGGATTTGGGATTGGTGGGGGGAAGCAACATGGTCTAACTATATAGTACAATTTTTGAAAATTAAAAACCTCATTGTGAAACTTAAAATACTGAAACTGCTAGAAGAAAACAAAAATGGCTAAGAAATATCTCAAAAAGCATTAAACATTTTAAAGAAATTGGGGAATCCAATTAATAACTACTATAAGAGTTAATATTATCATATCAGAAAACTAAGATTAGGAAACAACTGACAGTAAATGCAATTGAGGATGTGACAGAGAAAGAGAAACTCTCATTTGCTATTCATGGGACTACAAATTGATGCAGCCCCTCTGGAAATCAGTGTGGAAAATTCTCAAAAATCTGTACTGATCCTTGACATGCACCCTAAGAACTTGACATTCTTTGGTTGGTGGTTTAGTTCCTAGGGGGTTCTGGGGGTACTGGTTGGTACATTGTTCCTCCTGCGGAGCTGTATACCCAGGGACTAAACCACCAACCAAAAAGTACACATGGAGAGACCCACGGCTCCAGCTACATATATAGCAGAAGATGACTATTTCAGACATCAATGAGAGGAGAGGCCATTGGTCCTGTGAAGGCTCGATTCCCCAGAATAGGGGAATGTAAGTCAGGAAATTGGGGGGGGAGTGAACAGGGGGAGGGGAAATGGGATAAGGGGTTTTTAGTGGGGTAATGTGGAAAGGGGTTAACATTTGAAATGTAAATGAAGCAAATATCTAATAAAAAATTAAAAAAAAGAACTTGACATTCTGTTCTGTAGATAACTTAGACAGCCATGACCATTCTACATCATACAAATAAGTTAACTATATTAATAATTACTTCATAGCTGTAATGATATTTTATGTACAAAGCAACATATGGAAGGGAGAGAATTTTTTTTTTGTCTTATGGTTCCAGAGGAATAATATTCTATCCTGGTGGGGAGGCATGAGAACAAACATCAGACATGTTTAGCAGGAGTACATTACTGCATACTCACATCTTCAAATTGCAAACCAGAAGCACTGAGAGTAAACTGGATGTAAGTGAGGATTTTAATTATGGAAGCAAACCTCCCGTGACCTACCTTTTCTAGCAAGGTTGTGTTACATAAATCTACCCAAACAGTGCCAACAACTGGGGACAATATGTTTAACTACCTAAGTCTATTGGAGACCTTCCTTCCTTCCTTCCTTCCTTCCTTCCTTCCTTCCTTCCTTTCTTCCTTTCTTTCTTCCTTCCTTCCTTTCTTTCTTTCTTTCTTTCTTTCTTTCTTTCTTTCTTTCTTTCTTTCTTTCTTTCTTTCTTTCTTTCTTTCTTTCTTTCTTCCCTTCTTCTTCTTCTTCTTCTTCTTCTTCTTCTTCTTCTTCTTCTTCTTCTTCTTCTTCTTCTTCTTCTTCTTCTTCTTCTTCTTCTTTTTGGAGAGAATTCTTATTCAAACCACTCTATCTATAAAATGGAAACACCTAAACATCTTTCAATGGATGAATAGTCAAATAAAATGCAATAAATATATTCAGTGGAAATTTATTTAGCTTCAAAGAATGAAGAAATCATGGAATTTGTAACTTAATGGATAGAACTAAACTGAATTTCACTGAGTGAAGCAACTTAGATCTAGAAAGACAAATGCCATATGTTTTCTCTTATTTGTGGATCCTAACTGTGCACTTTTGGATGTGATTATATAACCTAGATTTAAAAAGACAGAGTAAGGAGCTCCAGAGAGTAATATAGTAGAATATAGGTTCTATAATGGAAGAAATGGAGAAAATGGGACAGGATGGGAAAGGGAAGGTAATGCTGAGAATGTTGGGTAAAGAAAGGATAAAGAACACTAAAGATGGGGCTGGAGAGATGGCTCAGTGGTTAAGAGCACTGACTGCTCTTCTGAAGGTCCTGAGTTCAAATCCCAGCAACCACATGGTGGCTCACAACCATCTGTAACAAGATCTGATGCCCTCTTCTGGAGTGTCTAAAGATAGCTACAGTACACTTACATATAATAAACAGATAAATAAATAAATCTTTAAAAAAAAAGAACACAAAAGATGATTGAAAAAACAGTAGGAAAACATCCCACACTTAAAACATTGGAGTTGGATGAACTAAGCTGGAACTGAGTTGCAATCTGTATCCTTGAGGACTAACATTCATGGTATTAGAATAAGCTATGAAGAAGGTGTATTCTTTAGCTCTAGGATGAAATGTTCTATATATATCTGTTAGTTCCAGTTGGTCCAAGGCTTCAATTAGATTCACTGTGTCCCTGTTTAGTTTCTGCTTTCCTGAACGATCCATTTCAGAGAGCGGGGTGTTGAAGTCACCCACTATTATTGTGTGCGGTGCGATGTGTGCTTTGAGTTTTAGTAAAGTTTCTTTTACGAATGAGGGTGCCCTTGCATCTCACACCAGTCAGGATGGCTAAGATCAAAAACACAGGAGACAGCAGTTGTTGGCGAGGATGTGGAGAAAGAGGAACACTCCTCCACTGCTGGTGGAATTGCAAGCTGGTACAACCACTCTGGAAAGCAGTCTGGCGGTTCCTCAGAAAACTGGGCATGACACTCCCGGAGGATCCGGCTATACCACTCCTGGGCATATACCCAGAAGCTTTACCTGCATGCAATAAGGACACATGCTCCACTATGTTCATAGCAGCCTTATTTATAATAGCCAGAAGCTGGAAAGAACCCAGATGTCCCTCAATGGAGGAATGGATTCAGAAGATGTGGTATATCTACACAATGGAATACTACTCTGCAATTAAAAACAATGAATTCACGAAATTCCTAGGCAAATGGTCAGATCTTGAAAATATCATCCTTAGTGAGGTAACCCAATCACAAAAGAACACACATGGTATGCAGTCACTGATAAGGGGATATTGACCCAGAATCTCGGAATACCCTAGACACAATCTGCATATCAATAGATTTCTAAGAAGATGGAAGGAGAGACCCCTGGTCCTGGAAAGACTGGATGTAGGGGAACGCCAGGACAGAGTAACGAGAGGGGGTTGAATGGAGAAAAGAGGGAGGGAAGGGGGCTTATGGGACTTTCGGGGAGGGAGGAAACGGGAAAGGGGAAATGATTTGGAATGTAAATTAAAAAAAATAAAATAAAATAAATAATTAAAAAAAAAGAATAATCTATGAAAGTACCCAAGGGAGAAAAGCAATCAGTAGTTTTGCAACTATAAAGCCTATGAAACACAACAATGACCATGGCAAGATAAACCAAGAGTTTAATAGTAGCACTATGTCTTTGGGGTAACCAGAAGTCACCTAATTGAATTTTAGGCATGTTAAGTAGAAGGGAACTCATGCCTGGTACTAGAAATCTACTCAACTACTGAGCTGATGAAGTCATGGATCTGGAAGAAAATTTAACATTATCTTTTTAGTAAAGGAGTATACTGTTTAGCTGCTTTCTAACTACCTATCCATATATACACATATACACAGATAAACATAGCTCTCAACATACATATATATATATATACAAACATATATATCCATCTTTGTCACCTTGTACAAAGCTCCAGCACAAGTGGATCAAGGACCTCAACATAAAATCAGATACACTGAATCTCATAGAAAATAAAATTGGAAAGAACCTCAAACTCATTGGCACAGTGGGAAATTTACTCATAGAATACCAGTGGCTTAGGCACTAAAATAAACAATTGATAAATGGGATCTCATGAAGCTGAAAAGCTTCTGTAAGGCAAAAGACACCATCATAGGACAAATCAGCAACCTACAGATTGGAGAAAAAAATCTTCACTAACCCTACATCTGACAGAGGGCTAATAATATCCAAAATATATAAAGAACTCGAGAAGTTAACCTCCAAAAAAACCAAATATCCCAATGAAAATATGGGGTACAGAGCTAAGTAGGGGATTCACAACAGAAGAATCTTGAATGGCCAAGAAGCACTTAAAGAAATGTTCAAAGTCCTTAGTCATCAGGGAAATGCAAATTAAAACAACCCTGAGATTTTACCTCACATCAATCAGAATGGCTAAGATAAAAACTCAGGCAAACAGCACATGCTGGCAAGGGTGTGGAGAAAGAGGAACTCCTCCATTGCTGATGGGATTGCAAACTGGTACAACCACTTTGGAAATCGATCTGGCAGTTCCTCAGAAAATTGGAAATGGTTCTACATTAAGACACAGCTATACCACTCCTGGGCATATCCCCAAAAGATGCTCTACCATATCACAAGTACACATGCTCTACTCTGTTCATAGTGGCCTTATTTATAATAGCCAGAAGGTGGAAATAACACAGATGTCCCTCAACCAAAGAATGGATACAGAAAATATGGCTCATTTATACAGTGGAATACTATTCAGCTTTTAAAAATGAAGATATCATGAATTTTGCAGGCAAATGGATGGAAATAGAAAATATCATCCTGAGTGAGGTAACTCATACCTAAAAGAACACACATGGTATGTACGCACTGATTGGTAGATATTAGGGCACAACCCACAGACCTTAAGAAGTGTAACAAGTAGAAAGACCCAAGCTAGGATGTTTCAATTCCACTTAGAAGGGGGAAGGAAATAATCATGGAGGCAGAGGGAGGGAGGGATCTGGGTAAGAGAGGGGAGTGGGAGGGGAAAAGGGGAAGAGGATCAGGTATTGGGGTGGAGAAGCACAGAGGGCCAAGAGAGTGAATGGACATAAGCAGAATGGGGGCGGGGCAGTGGTGGGAGTGTGGGACCCCGTAGAGAGTACCAGAGACCCGGGAGGTGAGAGACTCTAAGGACTCAATGGGGTTGACTTTAGCCAACATGCCCAATATTGGTGAGAGGGTACTCAATGGACCCACTTCCAGTGGACAGACAGGGCCTTGAGTGGAGGGACAAGGTTACTAACCCACAGTCAAAAATTCTGACCAAGAATTGTTACTGTAGGGACAAAATGGAGAAGAGACTGAAGGGAAGGTGGTCCAATGACCGGCCCAACTTGGGATCCATCTATGGGAAGGCACTAAGGCCTGACACTATTACTGATGCTATGATGTGCTTACAGATGGGAGCCTGGCATGGCTGTCCTCTGAGAGGCCCTACCAGCAGCTGACTGAGAAAGATGCAGATACTTACACCCAACTATTGAACTGAAGTCGGGGACCACTATGATTGAATTAGGGGAAGAATTGATGAAGCTGAAGGAGAGAGCAACCTCATAGGAAAACCAGCAATCTCAACTTACCCAGACCCCAGGGAACTCCCAGAGACTGAGCCACCAACCAGGATCATACACAGGCCAGTTCGAGGGCCCTGGCACAAATATAGCAGAGGTCAGCCTGGTCAGGCCTTAGTGGTAGAAGGTGTACCTAATCCTCTAGAGATTTGACACCCCAGGGAAGGGTGAGTCCTGGTGCAGGGGTGCGGTGGGATGGGGGGGAGCACCCTCTCGGAGGCAAGGGGAAGGAGGAATGGGATGATGAACTGTGGAAGGGGGGACTTAAAGGAGGGCAACGAAGGGAATGTAAATAAATAAAATAATAATTGAAACGGAATAAACAAAGGAAACATTACTTAATGGCAATGTGTTTGTGTGTTAAGTTGGCAAGTGATCATATGTATTGGTTATTTTTTGTCTACTTGACATAAATTATAGTCACCTAGAATTAGCCTCAGTTGGATTGGCCTATGGGCATATCTGTGTGGCATTTTCTTGATTAATGATTAATGAGTGATGTGGGAGGGTCTATCCCACAGTGAGTGGTGGTATTCCTCTACTGGTGGTCCTGGTTTGCAGACGAAAGAAAGTTAAGCAGCTCACGGAAAGCAAGCCAGTACAATATATTCTTTCATGGTCTCTGGTCCAGTTCTTGCCTCCAGTTTCCTGCTTTAAAATCTTGTCTTGGCTCCACAGAAAATTGCTTTTGGTCATGGGTTTTACTATGGCAACCGGAAATATGTCACAGGCACAGACCATAATGCTCTTCTATTTTGTTTTATGAAACATGACCTTGCTGTGTATCCAACCTCTCTTTAAATTCTGATCCACTGGTCCCATGTTTTAGGTTCTGGGATTATAGACATACTAATATGCATAGTTCTAATTTTTATTTTAAATTTAATTTTATTTAATAATTGTACATATATATAAGGTACAAGGTGACATTCAATATCAAAGTACAATGCATATAACCTCAACATAATTGTCATTTATATATATGATATATTTATATCATATATGATAATATGATAAATGTTTAGCATATTTTTATGTTGCAAACATACAAAATTTCAGTCTTTTTGTTTGAAACAGAATTAATGTTAGATAAACATATTTACCTTATTACATCATCAAACACAGATGTTGAGTAACTATCCAACTGTACCAGTTGCAAATGCTAACCATATTGCTTCTTCTTACACAGCTTCTCTGGTAAATATTATCCTATTTATTTTGAAAAACTTTCTATACATACATGAGATCATGCATAATTTGACTTTCTATAACTGACAAATTTTACTTCACATAAGGTTTTTCCATGTTATTCATGTTGCTGTAAATAGCACAATTTATTTATTCTTATGGTTGAATAATATTCTAATATATGCATGCATATATATACTTGAATATATCCTGTATTACATATATTCAAGTATATATATATATATTTATATATATAAAAAATTTTTATGTTCTTAAAATCTTCTGCAGGGCATTTTTCATATCTTTGTTCCTCAGACTATATATTATAGGATTAAGGAGTGGAGTACCCACAGAATAAAACAGAGTCACAAGCTTTTGCATTCCAGCTGCATGTTCAGATGTTGGACTCATATACATTATCATCACTGAGCCGTAGAAAAGAGAAACCACAGTCACATGTGACCCACAAGTGGAAAAAGCCTTTTTTTGTCCATCTCTTGAAGGAAGTCTGAACACAGTTCTTAGAACCAATATATATGATCCCATGATGAAGAGGAAAGGAACAATCAGGAGCAGAGACATTATAATTGTCCAGAAAAACTCCATCAATGGAGCTCTGGAACAGGCAAGGGCCAACAGAGGGCCTGGGTCACACACGAAGTGGTCTATAATTCTGGATCCACAGAAGGACATCTGGGAGATGATGATGATGGGAACAGGGAACCAGAGGAAACCAAGCACCCAGCAACTGATCACAAGGCTGTTACAGAGGCGTCCAGTCATGATAGCAGGGTAATGTAGAGGTCTGCAGATGGCAAGGTAGCGATCAAATGCCATGACTGCCAGGAAAAAGCATTCTGTCGAACCCAAGGAGAAGAAGAAATAGAACTGCAGGAAGCATCCAGAGAAAGAGATAACCTTGGTGTCAGAGAGGAAGTTGGCCAACATGTTGGGGACTGTGGAGGTGACATACCAGATCTCCAGGAAGGAGAAATTGGCCAGCAGGAGGTACATGGGTGTGTGGAGTCTCTGGTCACAGTACACAGCACAGATGATGGAAGCGTTACCCATGACGATGAGTAGGTAGACAATGAAGAAGAGCACAAAGAGGAGGATTTGCCCCTCCCTTGAGTAGGGGAAGCCCAAGAGGATGAAGCCAGTGATGGTGCTGCTGTTGTTGGGGCTGCTGAGGACTTTCATCTGCCTGTGACCTGTGAAAGCACCAGAAATTGTTGAAAATTCTTGAAATAGCCAAGGGATTTTAATTTTTGCCCAAACAGGAAAGAGAATAGTTTGTTCATCATCATCTCAATATAAGATTCAATATTAGTTCACTAGGTATTTTTTCCAAGCACTGGATATTAAGCAACAAATGGAAAAGTTTAAGCCCCTATTCTATGCTGTTTAACCAGCCACTCCTTTTTTTTGTCTTTCATTGATATAAATAGGTTTACTATTTTTTTATCAAACACCATTGTAAGCATAGATTGATATAATTGATATATCAAGGAATATTATTTTGGGTGTGATGGAAATTACACCTAGTTAAGAAATGAATGGAAACTGCTAATGTTTGTACATACCTGCAAACTCAGCACTTGAAAGGTTGAAGCAGGAGCTTTAGGATTTCCAGGCCATCATCAAATATATACTAAATTTGAGTTTAGTTTGGGCTACAGGAGATCCTGTTTCAAACAAACAAACAAATAAACAAACAAACAGACTCAGAAATGAACAAATGAAAAGAAAAGGAAAAAAATAAATAAGTATATTTCATTAGTATCTATTAAATAGTCACCTGATATATTTGTTCTTAGATGAGTTACTTGATGACTCTTACTAAAAATGTGACAGTTTGGGTGTACAGTTGTAGCTCAACTGGAGAACAACCACCCAGCATTCATTTAGTTCTGACTTGATCCTTAAGATTGCCAAAACTGGAAATGGAATTTTAATGTAACCTAAATTTAATTTGAAATACAGAAAAATTGTATTTCAGCATAATCTACTGGGTCTTTGTTTTAAGTAGTAAATTCATGTACAAATCCATCAAAATTTCTAGTGGCAATTTATTAATAACTAGAACTTAAAGACATAGGCAAAACTAAATTTAATATCATTAAATTTAATATCATGAAGCTCAATGGTAGAGTACTTGTCCATCATGTGAGACACTCTAAGGAGTTTGATCTTTATCACCAAAATCACAGAAATAAAGTGCCCTTTCTCAACTCCAAAACTAGGCAACATAAACAGCACTTAATCCTTGGTCAAGTACACTTACATTATTCAAATAGAACAACAAAGATTCTAGTTTCTCACCACATTTGTATTACTGTATGGGCTTCCTGGGATTGGATGGGGCAGAAGGGGAAAGATGTCTGCAGGGAGAGAACTGTCTTCTATGTGTCTGCTGAGATCTATACTCACCTGTTCACGGCCTCAGATTTCAACTTTCAAATGGCAAAGTATTTACTTCTCATGAGAAAAAACTAAATTAAAACTTCACAAGTATCTCATATTTAAATAAAACTATCACTCAGGATATTCATCATTTTAAAAGATAAAAATTACCTAATTTTTTCTTGCCTTTTGTATATGTTTCAATAATGAACCTTAGGATTTTTTGGTACAGTCTTCACTAATAAAGTGGCAAACAGAACATTTAAATAACTAATGAATTCAAGCTATTTAATCACAAAAGCTAAGATGACACATTCACACACACACATGCACACAAATCATTAAATGTCTGTACTTACGGTTAAACAGAAATGGTAACAACAACAACAACCCAACTCAAATAATTTATTGCCTAATAGTGGCTGTGTGGTTTGGCATAAACAGTTTTACCAATTCTTCTGAATTCTCAATGTATGGACCAACATCTATTTGCACTATTTATTTTTGAAAGCATAGATAACTGAGTAAATATTTGAAGGCTGTCTTTCTCTCCTTTGCAATGTCTATCTGTTCCATTTTCCTCAACTTCATACACAACAAATAGATGTCACTCTCACAGGCTCTCTTTCCAGTCTCTCCCTTGATTCCTTGGCTGGTCTTTTTCCTATGCCACTCTGTGTTCCTCAGTTCAAACCTCTCTTGTCAAATTTTTGGATTGTTACAAAATCTTCCCTCTGTTTTTTAACAGTCATGCTGTAACCGTATTGACTTTTTATAATTTGATTAGAGAACATAATTTCTTTGGATGTAGTAACTTTCATACCTGTAAAATCTAAGCACCAATTTATTGTGCATGAACCCCTACATAATCTGGCCTTTGCCTATGTTTATTCATTTTCTCACATCTATTTCCTGATCTACCCCCACCCCATTTTCCATTTTTTCCCGTAAGTTCCACAGGAGTTTTTTCTCTAGAAGATACCTGTTTTGTTCCAGCTTAAGATTTTTTTCCTGTAGATTTTCTCTTTGTCTAGAAATCCCACCTACTCTACATTTTTATTTTTTTGTAGTCTCCAGGTCAGTATATCATGGAGGCTTTCTGGCTCCATTTAATTTTTGTTACCCTGAAAAAAACCCTGGGAAAAGCAGTCTTACTGTTGGAGGTTAGAGTAAAAGAAAATTGAGGCTGCTGTACATATTACATCCACAGTCAGAAGAATGCCATAAATATCAGGATTTAGCTGACTCTCTCCACTTGTACACAGTTTAGAATCCTGTGCCTATGGAGTGGAACCACCCACAAAGGCATAATCAAGACAGTGCCCCATACACTGGACATAGACCACACCTCAATAAAACTCTTTTCCCAGGTGATTCTCATCAAGTTGACAATTAAGGCTAACCAAATCTAAACAGAATTCTCAATGGTGCAATCACAAATGGCTGAGAAACACTAAGATGTTTCTAAATGTATGCTGTCCTTAACCATCAGCCAAATGCAAATCAAAACTATTTTGAGATTCTAAGTAACAGTTGTCAGAATGGCTAAGATCAATGGCATGTGTGACAGGTCATGTGGCTAGGGTGTGGAGCAAGGGGAATATTTATTGTTGGTAGGAGTGTAAACATGTATAGCTTTTATGAAAATCAATATGTTAGTGTCTCAGAAAATTGGAAATCAATCTACTCAAGACTTAGGTACCCAATTCTTGGGCATATACCCAAAGGACACACTGCGTCCTATCATGAGGACACTCACTTAAATATATTCATTGCAACTTTATTCATATTATCCAGAAACTATAAAAACCTATATATGCCTCCACTGAAGAATAGATAGAGAAAAGGTGGTACACTTACACAATGAAATATTACTCAGCTATTGAAAAACTGACATCATGAAATTTGAAGTCAAGTGGATGGAACTTGAAAAAATGATCCTGAGTGTGGTAACCCAGACCCAAAATGGCAAATATATCATGCCTTAATTTATGAGTGGATATTAATTGTTAAGTAAATGATAATCAGTCTATAATCCACAGACTGAGACAGGTTAGGTAAAGTGTAGGGCTCTAGGGAAGATGCATGGATCTCCCTAGGAAGGAGAAGTAGAAAAGATTTTGTGGGTGGACTGAGGGCAGGTGGGTATGTGAACAGAAGGGATCAGGTGTGTGTGTGTGGGAGATGGATAGAGAGTGAGGGTAGAGACAGCTGGAACTGGGGAATTCTCTCTCTTTCTGTGTCTCTCTGTCTCTGTCTCTCTCTCTCCTCTCTCTCTCTCTCTCTCTCTCTCTCTCTCTCTCTCTCTCTTTGTGTGTGTGTGTGTGTGTGTGTGTGTGTGTGTGTGTGTGTGTGTGTGTGTAAAACTAGAGCAATGGAAACTTCCTGGAATCTATGAAGGAGATCCTAGTGAGCAATCCTAGTTATGGAGGATATGGAGCCTGTACTGGGCACATTTTGTGGCTTGACAAGGTTTCCAGTGGTGGGACTAGGTTGAGTGGTTGACTGAGGGTGCTCCAGTGGAAATCCGTAAACAACTTGGGCTGATGGTAGGACATAAAGTTGTTCCCTGAAAATTGACACCAAGGTGCCATTGCAGAGGATGATATCTATACAACTCCCTGAAGGTAAAGAGGTCAGGCTGGTGCCTGTATGTAGCATTCACTCCTTTGTTTTAGTCTCTTTGGAGTAAGAAGATACTCTGTAGGTTATGGAAAGAGAGGCCTGAAAACCAAGCCCCAAAACACTTGAGCTACAATCTGTCCTGCCTACAAGGTGTGCTGGGGTAATGCTGGCACAGAACTTACAGTAGTGATCAGTCAATGTTTGGTTTAACTTGCGCCCCATGCCATGAGAGGGAACCAATGCCCTACACTGCTTGGATTGCCAGAAACTGGAGACTGAATAGCCCAGAGACCTAGGTTGGAACCAAACATGAGTGGCAGACAATCAATCAATCAATCAATCAATCAATGAAAATTATTTCTAATGGTATTCTGCTATACTCAGAGATTGGTGCCATGGCCAGTTGTAATCAGAGACACCTATTCCAACAGCAGATAGGAGTGAGTTCAGAGATGGCCAGACATTGTACAGAAAGAGTCTAGATTAGAGCTCTCTATTGGGTTTCTGATGTTTCATACAAATAAATTACTGGAATAAAGGATGTAGCATTGCTATTATAGGTAGACATGCTCTATTATAGAGGTTTTAAATAATGATTAAAAGTTCAGAATTGGTTGCACACTTTCCACTGTGAACTTTCCACTGTGAGTTCCTGGGAGACAAATAACTACATGAATAAGAATTAACACAAGGTGATTTCAGGAATTGAAAAATACTCCATTACAAAGACTTCAATATACAGGAAAACAATCCAATTATACAACATTTAGGGAAAAAAGTTCTTAGGTTTGTATTTCTTTCCTTAAACTTGCTCTCAGTATTTTCATGTTATATCCACATAAGTTCAGAAAATCTGGGTGATATTCATTGTTAACAACATCAACAGGTGAATACCCTAACTAAAGTCAAAGCGCCTTTTATAAAACTTCTACTGATTCTGATTTTTTTATACTTCTTAAATCCATTTATATTTAGATTTTCAACAAAAATTTTCTAAGACATTTTGGATTTCCCTTGGCATCCTCTTAACTAATAAAAATGATGCTAATTTTGTTTTCAAATTTACATTTATAGCTTAATGCATTTACTTTGTGTGTGTATGTATGTGCTGTGTGAATGTACACATGTGCATGCATGCATTTATGTGTGAGTTCACACATGATATGGTACATAGGTGGAGATCAGAGGACAATCTACCTGAGTTGTTTCTTTCGGTCTACTGTTCATGTCCCCCAGGTATCAGACTCAGGTCACCAGACTTGACAGCAACACCTTTACCCATAGAGTTTTCCAATGGGTATCGGCCCTACATAGCCTTATATTCAATAAAGCTACAAATGGGGATATAATATTCTTCCAGTAATCATATTTTTGCAACAATTATGGGCTTTCTTCTCACCTATGCTAATTTCATAAAAATTCAAGTTTTTCATTGCATTTTATAACAACTTTTATTATTCAAAATAACTTGAATAAAAGTATCATTTTATATATGACCAAGACTTTTAAATCTTCCAAAGGAACCCTGTTTTGGGGTACCTCTTTCTACATCCGAATTTATAGAGACAAACCCAAATGAACTTCCTATTAAGAAAGAAGTAAGAACATTTACTAGGTCCATAAAAATAGATTACTTTTATAAAGGTTAATTTATGGGGGTAGGAGAGACAACTCAGTATCACTGGTATCTCCAGTGTCAGCAGGATCCAAGAATTCTAGCCTCTGGAAGTACCGGCACTCATTTACACATCGTGCAACATACACAAAATTATAAAAAAAAATAATGATTTAAAATTGTCTGTGATAAATACAGCACATAGAGTAAATGATTAGAAATATGATGCTAAATATGTTTTCAAATTTATTTTTATGTATTTAGTTAGTATGTGTGCATGCATGTGTGCATGTGTATACACATATGTGCATATGAATCCATGTGGGAGTATATACATGGCACAGTGCACATGTGGAGATGACAAGACATCTTACAGATGTTGGTTCTCTCCTTCTACTATTAGGTTCTCAGGAATCAGACTCAGGTCACCAGAGTACAGAGCCATGGTTCTGAGAAACAGTATGACACATTCAGACTTCTGTCACCTCAGAGTAACTTTAGACTTTTTAAAAAATAACCAAGGATTTAATTGATTCTTTTATATTGAAACTGTACAAAACAGTTTCATGGTATTTCATAACTTGAGAACTCATGCCTGTATTTATTGATTTTTTTTGTATTTATTGATTAAGTGGTATATAATACTTTTAATTGTTCTGAGACTTTAATAGTAATAAATAAGCAGTAATTCAAAATTACTTCTATTGTAGTATAATTTCCCTTTCTGATTATAAAATAAATAAGATTTGATTAAACCACAAAGCTGTGCTATCTTGATTTATAAGTCTGGCTTTTATTTTCCTGTCCTTGTTTTTGGGAAAAATCAAATATGTTATAAAGTATTACTGTATTGCTATCTGAATTAGTTTGAAATATCTGCAAATTAAAACCTTATATACTGCCAACCTAATAGGATATTTAAAATTATTAATCACAAGTAAGAATTATAATATCTTAGATATTATGGCAAATCTCTCTTGGAATTAGAACTAATTACTCCTCATGAGTTTATAAATATGGAATCAATTTTTTAGAAGGCTAATAAAACTAAAGGATAATAAATTATGTCAAATACTCTGAACATCAAATAAAATATTTTATGTAGTACAGATAACTGTAGACAAGGGAGAAACCTACAATCTAATCAAAGGCTATGATTGACTAAGTGTTTGTTTTCCTCAACTGATATCTTTACTTCTTTAGGCCATCCTGTGTTCTCAACTGTCTCAACATTAGATGTAATATTTCCATTATGTCATAGGTTAATGTTATGTTAGTTTCAGAGGGTAGAATAAAAAAGAAATCACATCCAGATCATAAAGCCTGATAAATTTGATATCATTCAAGGATTAATTACTTTACTTTTGGAGTTACTTTTCCCTCTCCTGAAGACTGTTTCCTGACTTCTCAGTCCCAAATTTACCAGACAAACTTTTCTAATGCTGCAGGACAAAAGATGTTTAACTTCCACATTCACAGAGTCTGATAAATGACTAGATTTATAAATGTCTTTATTGCGCAATCAATAAAACATAATGTTAGCATTTTCAAAGTGTAATTCTCTTTTTTGGGGGGCAATGTGTGCTTGTGTTTCTAGGTTATGGGAATTCATGTAGAGTAAACTATTTATTATCTATATTGAGGTGGGAGTTGTGGGTTTTTATTAACATTATGCAGCGTGTTGTTTTGCACAGCTCCCTCTCAGGGTAGTTTCCCAAGGATAAGCTTTAAGATAATCTCCTGCAAAATAGGAAAATCTTGGAATCTTTTAGTGTTAATAAAATTAGATGTGAGTTAAGGAATTGGTGTGAGTCACTAGACTGCTGTTACTCAATTTTTGTCAGTTAGTGCTTAAATTTGAAAGAATCTCCTCTGCTAACACATTGTTGTGAATTGACTTGTTCCTTCTGGTGTTGGCTACTTTGTGTTGTGTCCCATGAAGTGGGACTTAGAGGTAGGACTTCAGGGATCTCTGGAATTCTGGACAATACTTTAATGTCCTAAGTGATTTTTATGGTTATTTTCTTTCTCCTTAACGCTAAGTCTCAAAAACCAAGTAGAGCTCATGTGAACTCAACACCAATTCAGACAGTAAATATGTCAACATATTTTATGACTTCACTGTTCCAAAAAGTATGTGTGGAAAGGCCCAGATTCCAGAACTAGTCCATCAGGGTCAAGGTCAGCCTCTGTGGTGTATATGTTAGACAAGTTATAACTTCATGTGTTGGAAATTTGAGGGCAACAGTCCCTTCCTTGTCATTTGTTTTGAGAATTAGATAAGTAGCATTTGTTGAGCAGCTGGAGTCCAGTTATTTCTCTCTATTGTACCTATAAAATTAAACTCCCAAGAACATCGATCTGTGTACTCTAAAAGCAGTATTGTCATGGAAAATGAGACCCCAGCATGGATTTCTCAAATACACATTTGAGAAAAATTCGATGAGCAAATACTTATTTCTTCTTTTGTTCCAATATCAAGTGGGTATACTAATGCCTTCCTGACAGTGCTCTTATGAAGTACACTGAGTGAGATCATGAATAGACAAGGTGCACTGTGCCTATATCTGACACATCAGGTACTCTCACAATGTGAACATTGGACTTTTTTCAGGTGCATAAATTCATCAACTATATTTTACCACTTTCCTTATTTAAGCACTACATTACCTTTTTTCTTGAATTGGAAGAGAGGATATGAAGAGAAGCATCTTCAATAGCTTCTTCCAGGATTTTCTGATGGCAGAGGTAGCCAACTTCATATTAGCTAGCTTGAAGATCAGGTGCAAAAGTAAATCATCAAAATCAGTGGAGCATTTTCTCTAGGATCCTGGGATTTTAAACAGAGCTTCTTCTCTGCTTCTCAAACTTTCTTAATGCTAGAGAACAGCACCAGGACACAGTTCTCTAATACTTATTCCCTTGCACACTCCCTTCCTCTGGGAATTGTGCCTTAATTTCTGATTCCTATTTTCACCCAAGGGTAAGGAAGTCATTCATTTTTTTTGGGTCTCAATCTCTTAGAGGTCTTTAGGGAGAGAGTTCTTAAGTATATCAGTCACTCAGCAAACTTGTTCTAGATACTTGTGATATTCTCATTAAACCCAGGATTTGCTGGTATCTGTACTACAGAGGTTTCTTAATCTTGTGACAAATTAACTTCTCTGGTGGCTTATGATGACAGGTCTTCCTCCCTTCCAGATAGATTAATGGGGGAGTACTGGAGGTGTCTGTGAAGTTTCATCATAAATCACACACTTTTTGGACCAATATAGTGACATCTCTCTCCTTGCAGTCAAAGCTCCTGGATCTTGTAGGGGAATTTACCAGATCTGTGAATACTCAGGGGATCAGACAGGATCATTTTGCAGGGAGGTTCACAGAAGCCACAATTTGAGGTGGCTGAGTTTCAAGACTTCTTCATCTCTAATAAAGTTAGTTTTCTTTTTCATTATTTTCTTGTTTTTATTAGCTCTTTGAGAATTTGTGTAGTATATTTTGATCACACTTACCACTCTGAGTCCTACAAAATCGATCTACTTCCCCACTCACTCAAATTTGTGTCATAATTTTTGACTCATCCAGTTTAATTTGCACTTCCCTTATATTCTTGGATATGTGGCCTTCCAGTCTAGCATGATTCAACTCCCAGGCACCATATCCTTAAAAAAACCTAATTATCCCTCCCCCAGCAGCTATCAATTGCCAATAACTCCTCAGCTAGGGTGCAGACTTCATTCCCAACTTCTTTCTCTATGCTAAGATATTTGTTCATCTTGAGCAGGCATGTCTTATGCATGCTATCACAACTACTGTGAGTTCATACATGCAAATATTCTGTAATATTTGGGAAGCACTCTTTCCTTATAGTTATCTACTACCTCTGTCCCTTCCTTCCTTCCTTCCTCCCTCCCTCCCTCCCTCCCTCCCTCCCTTCCTTCCTTTCCTTTTTTGTTTCTTCTCTATCTATTGCTTTTCAAATTTCTGTGACAGTGATTTATGTAGTCCACAGAGGTCTTGAACCCAGGAGGTATCAGCAGATGGCTTTGCAATTCTGATCTTCTTGTCTCCACTCTGAGAAGAATAATATACACATACTACTTAACCTAATTTTATGTAATTCTGGGGACAGAACTCTGTGATCTCTGTTTGCTAGGCTCCTGCCTACCAACTCTATCAACTCACCAATAGCCCACATCTCTTTTTGTATTTCTTTAACTACTTCAACATGCACTGATGTAATTCCTTAAATGTATGCAAACATACACTGCCTGCATTGCTTCTCCAACTGATTTCTATTCCCTGCTTTTCTCCATTTATGTATGCATGTATGTATGTATGCATGCATCTATCTATCTATCTATCTATCTATCTATCTATCTATCTATCTATCTATCTATCTATCTATCCACTTTACATCCAATCCACAGCCCCTCTTCCAACTTTACTCCTTCTGTTGTCCTCTGAGAAGGCAGAGGCCCTACTGGGTTTCACCCCATTCTGGCACATCAAATCTTTTCATTGGTAGGTTTATACTTTCCCACTGAGGCCAGACAAGGCTGTTCAGTTAGGGGAACAAGATCCCCACACAGGCAGCAAGTTCAGCGACAGTCTCTGTTCCTAATTTTGGGAGAGCTGCATGAAGACCAAGGTGCACCTCTGGTAAATATGTGTGTGGGGTGTCTAGATCAAGCCCAGGGTTGCTCTTTGGTTGGTGGTTCAGGCTCTGGCATCCACCAAGGGTCCATATTCATTGACTCTGCTGATTTTTTTGTAGCAACTGTATCCCATTTGGATCCCTCAATCCTTCCCCCAACTCTTCCACAAGACTCTCTGAACTTGGCTGTTTCCAAACATCTGCATCTGTTTACATTGGCTGGTGCATGGAGCCCAACAGAGTATCATTAATTGTTTAAAGGACTGTTCTCCTCCATGAGATGGATCTCAAATTAGGCCAGTCCTTAGTTGGCCATTCCCTCTGTCTCTGCTCTATCTTTGTCTCTGCACATATTGTGGGCAGGGCGCATTTTGAGTGGAATTTGGGTGCGTTTTGTGTTTTATTCCTCCACTGGGAATCCTGCCTGGATACAGGAGATGGCTACTTCAGGTTCTATACTGTTAGGAGTCTCAGGCAGAGCCACAGCTATAGACTCCTTGGGTCTTCTCCTGGTATCTAGCACATCTGCCCCACCTGTGGCAGATTTTCTTCTCTCCCTCACTACTAAGCACCTGTGTCATTCACCACTTTCTCTTGTATCAAATTTAGTGTATCTGGTTTTATGTTGAGTTATTTTATCTACTTGGTTATTAACGTTTATTAAATGGCAATGTGTTTGTGTGTCAAGTTGGCACATGATCATACATATTGGTTATTTTTTGTCTACTTGACATAAATTTTAGTCACCTAGAATTAGCCTCAGTTGGATTGGCCTATCGGCATATCTATGTGACATTTTCTTGATTAATGATTGGTGTGGGAGGGTCCATCCCAGTGTGGGTGGTGGTATTCCTGGGCAGGTGGTTCTGGTTTGCAGAAGAAAGCAAGTTAAGCAAGTCATGGAAAGCAAGCCAGTAAAATATATTCCTTCATGGTCTCTGGACTCAGTTCTTCCCTCCAGTTTCATGCTTTAAAATCTTGTTTTGGTTCCACAAAATGATGGATTATAATCTGTATTCAAAGTAATCCTTCTCTTTCCTAAATTGCTTTTGGTCTTGGAGATATCTAAGTATCACAGGCATGTACCATAATGTTCTTCTATTTTGTTTTATGAAAAATAATCATGCTATGTATCCAAGTTCCCTTGAAATTCTGATCCTCTAGTCCCATTTTTCAAGTTCTGAGTTTACAGACATATTCTAATGTGCATAGTTCTATATTTTTGTTTTTGATTGATGTAGTATTGTACATTCTTATGAAGTACAAAGTACATTCACTATATAAGCATAATGCATATAATATTAATGTAATTGTCATAAATATTATTTAAATGTTTAACATATTTAATATGTTGAGAACACACAAAATCTCAGTCCTATTTTATGAAACAGAATATTTGACAGACATAGTTACCATATTTTATTATCAAATACAGATGTTGAGTAACTATCCAACTGCACCAGCTGCAACCACTAACTGTATTATTCTCCTTATACTTCCTAATCTCTGGTAAACGTTATCCTATTCATTTTTTAAAACGTTACACATATAAATGAGAGCATGCAGTATATGACTTCCCATAGCAGACATATTTTACTTAACACAAAGTTTTTCATTTTATTCATGGTGGTGTAAATGGCACAATTTAATCATTCTTGTGGTTGAATTATATATATATATATATATATATATATATATATATATATACACTTAAATGTGATTTATTTGCTTAAAATCTCAATTTTTATGTTCTTAATATCTTCTGCAAGGCATTTTTCATATCTTTGTTCCTCAGACTGTATATTATAGGATTAAGGAGTGGAGTACCCACAGAATAAAACAGAGTCACAAGCTTCTGCATTCCAGCTTCATGCTCAGATGTTGGGCTCAGATACATTTTCATGACTGAGCAATAAAAGAGTGAAACTACGGTCAGATGAGACCCACAAGTGGAGAAGGCCTTTTTTTGTCCATCTCTTGAAGGAACTCTAAACACAGTTCTCAGGACCAATATATAAGATCCCATGATGAAGAGGAAAGGAATAACCAGAAGCAGAGACATTATAATTGTCCAGAAAAACTCCATCAATGGGGCTCTGGAACAGGCAAGGGCCAAAAGAGGACCTGGGTCACAGAGGAAGTGGTCTATAACTCTGGACCCACAGAAGGACATCTGGGAGATGATGACGATGGGAACAGGGAACCAGAGGAAACCAAGCACCCAGCAACTGATCACAAGGCTGTTGCAGAGGCGCCCAGTCATGATAGCAGGGTAATGTAGAGGTCTGCAGATGGCAAGGTAGCGATCGAATGCCATGACTGCCAGGAAGAAGCATTCTGTAGAACCAAAGGAGAAGAAGAAATAGAACTGCAGGAAGCATCCTGAGAAAGAGATAACCTTGGTGTCAGAGAGGAAGTTGGCCAACATGTTGGGGACTGTGGATGTGACATACCAGATCTCCAGGAAGGAGAAATTGGCCAGCAGGAGGTACATGGGTGTGTGGAGTCTCTGGTCAGAGTACACAGCACAGATGATGGAAGTGTTGCCCATGAGGATGAGCAGGTAGACAGTGAAGAAGAGCACAAAGAGGAGGAGTTGTACTTCCCTTGGATAGGGAAAGCCCAAGAGGATGAAGCCAGTGATGGTGCTGGAGTTTATAGTACTGCTGAAGGTTTTCATCTGTCTGTGACCTATGAAAGAAGTAGAAATTGTTGAATATTCTAGAAATAGAAGAGGGAGTTTAATTTTTGCCCTAATAGGAAACAGAACAGTTTGCTCATCATCTATTCAATATTTATAGAAGTCTTACTGTTTTCTAGGTATTTTTCTGAGTCATGGATATTTAGAAGTGAGCAGAACAAGTTTAAGCCCCTATTCTATGTTGCATAACCAGCCAGTCCTCTGTTTCTCTTCCATTGATATAAATAAAGCAGGTTGACTGTTTCTTCGTCAAGCACCATTGTAAGCACAGATTGGTAAATCACGAAATAATATTTTGGGTGTGATGGGAAATATGCATGATTCTTATATTTAGAAATATCTCCTAGTTAAGAACTATGAATGTAAGCTGCCAATGGTTGTACATACCTGAAAACTCAGCACTTGAAAGGTTGAAACAGGAGTGTTAGGAGTTCAAGGTGTATAGTCAGGCATATACTAAATTTGAGTTTAGTTTGGGCTACAGGAGATCCTGTTTCAAACAAACAAACAAACAAACAAACAAAGAGACAAAGAAAAGAAAAGAAGAGAAAAGAAAAAATGAGTGGATACATTTCATTAGTATTCTTTAAATAGTCACCTGGTACATTTGTTTTTGTTAAAAACTTGATGACTTTTAGCAGGAAAAATGTGAGTGTTTTGGATTACAGTTGTAACTCAATGGGAGAACACCCACCTAACATTCATTATGTCCTGGCCTGGTCCTCAAGACTGCCAAAATAAGAAATGGAATTTTAGCCTCTGGATGGCCTTTCCTTCGGTGTCTGCTCCACACTTTGTCTCTGTATTTGCTCCCATCACTATTTTGTTATCTCTTCTAAGAAGGACTGAAGCACCCACACTTTGGTCTTCCTTCTTCTTTGAATTGTATCTTAGGTATTCCCAGCTTTTGGGCTAATATCCACTTATCAGTGAGTGCATACCATGTTTGTTCTTTTATGATTGGGTTATCTCACTCAGGATGATATTTTCTGGTTCCATCCATTTATCTAAGAATTTCATGAATTCATTGTTTTTAATAGCTGTGTAGTACTCCATTGTGTAAATGTACCACATTTTCTGTATCTATTCCTCTGTTGAGGAACCTCAGCAGTTTCCAGCTTCTGGCTGTTATAAATATGACTGCTAACCCATTGGGAAAAGATCTTTACGAACCCTACATCCGAAAGAGGGCTAATACCCAATATATACAAAGAACTCAAGAAGTTAGACTCCAGAGAGCCAAATAACACTATTTAAAATGGGTTACAGAGCTAAACAAGAATTTTCACCTGAAGAATATCGAGTGGCTGAGAAGCACCTAAAGAAATGTTCAATATCCTTAATCATTAGGGAAATGTAAATCAAAACAACCCTGAGATTTCACCTCACACCAGTCAGAATGGCTAAGATCAAAAACTCAGGAGACAGTAGGTGTTGGTGAGGATGTAGAGAATGAGGAACCCTCCTCCACTGCTGGTGGGATTGCAAGCTGGTACAACCACTCTGGAAAGCAGTCTGGTGGTTCCTCAGAAAACTGGGCATGACACTCTTAGAGAACCCTGTTATACCACTCCTGGGGATATACCCAGAGGCTTCCCTGGCATGCAATAAGGACACATGCTCCACTATGTTCATAGCAGCCTTATTTAGAATAGCCAGAAGCTGGAAAGAACCCAGATGTCCCTCAACGGAGGAATGGATACAGAAGATGTGATATATTTGCACAATGGAATACTACTCAGCAATTAGAAACAATGAATTCATGAAATTCTTAGGCAAATGATCAGAACTGGAAAATATCATCCTTAGTGAGGCAACACAATCGCAAAAGAACACAAATGGTATACAGTCACTGATAAGTGGCTATTAACCCAGAAGCTCAGAATACCCAAGACACAATTCACGTATCTATTGATTCCCAAGAAGAAGGAAGGAGAGGCCCCTGGTCCTGGAAAGACTGGATGTAGCAGTGTAGGGCAATACCAGGACAGAGAAGCAGGAGGGGGTTGACTGGAGGACAGGGGGAGGGAAGAGGGCTTATGGAACTTTCGGGGAGGGGGGAACTGGGAAAGGGGAAATCATTTGGAATGTAAATAAAGAATTCAGAAAATAAAAAACAATATGGCTGCTATGAACATAGTGGAGCACGTGTCCTTATTACATGATGGAACATTTTTTTGGGTATATGCCCAGGAGTGGTATAGCTGGGTCCTCAGGTAATAAATACTATGTCCAATTTTCTGAGGAAATGTCAGACTGATTTCCAGAGTGGTTTTACCACCGTGTAATCCCACTCGCAATAGAGGAGTGTTCCTCCTTCTCCGCATTCTCAACAGCATCTGAGGTCACCTGAGTTTTTGATCTTAGCCATTCTGACTGGTGTGAGGTGGAATCTCAAGGTTGTTTTGATTTGAATTTCCTGATGACTAATAAAAATAATCTGGCCTTTCCCTATGTGTATTCATTTTCTAACTTCTATTTCCTGGTGTTCCACCACATTTTCCATTTTTTTCAGCTCTACAGGACTTCTTTCTGTAGAAGATGCCTGTTTGATTCCTGCTTAGGATTTTCCTGTAGGTTTTATCTTTGCCTAGAAATCTCATCTAATCTACATTTTTTTTGATTCCAGCTCAGTATCTCATGAAGCCTTTCTGGTTCCATTTCATTTCTGTTGCCATGACAAAAATACCCTGAAAAAAAGCAACCTCATAGTTGAAGGCTGTAGTTGATTGCAATGGAAATGTGAAGGCTCCAGCAACTTGAGGTTGCTGATCCTATTACAGCCACAGTCATGCTATGAATGCATTAATGTCAGCATTCAGCTCATTTTCTCCACCCATACACAGTTTAGAATCCCTTGCCTATGGAGTGGAACCACCCACAATGGCATAATCAAGACACTACACACTGGACATAACACCTCATAGAGATTCTCTTCCCAGATAATTCTCATCAAGTTGACAATTAAGGCTAGCCAAATATAAACAGAATTCTCAATAGCACAATCACAAATGGTTGGGAAACACTAAGAAATGTACAATGTCCTTAGCCATAAGACAAATGCAAATCAAACCTATTTTGAGATTCTATCTAACAGTTGTCAGAATGGCTAAGATCAATGGCATGGGTGATAGGTCATATGAAGCAAGGAGAGTACTCCTCCATTGTTGGTAGGCATGTAAACATGTACAGTCATTATAGAAATCAATATGGTGCATCTTTACAAAACTGGAAATATATTCAAGCCTTATTTATACCACTCCTGGGCATAATCCAAAGGATGCTGCATCCTTTCACAAGGACACTCATTTAAATGTGTTCATTGCAGCTTTATTCACATAGCCAAAAACTGGAAATGACCTAGCTGTCCCTCGACTGAAGAAAAGGTAGAGACAATGTGGTAGATTTACACAACGAAGTGTTACTCAGCTGTTAAAAATGTCATCATGATACAACTCACAGACCACACAAAGCTCAAGAAGAAGGAAGACCAAAGTGTGGGTGCTTTGGTTTTTCTGAGAAAGGGAAAAAATACTCACAGGACCAATTTTGGAGACAAGGGTGGGGTAGAGACTGAAGTAAAGGCCACCCAGAGACTGTCCTACCTGGTAATTCATCCTATAAACAGTCACCAAACCTCGACACTATTATGGATGACAAGAAGTGCTTTCCTTAAGGAGCCTGTTATGACTGTCTCCTAAGGGGCCCTGCCAGATACAGAGGCAGATGGTAGCAGTCAACCATTGGACTGAGCGCGGGGTCCCCAATGGAGGAATTGGAGGGAGGACCAGAGGAGCTGAAGGGGTTTTCAACCCCATGGGAAGAACAAAATCCTCCCAGGGACTAAGCCATCAACCAAGGGCTACACATGGTTCCAGCCAAAAGTGTGGAGGAGGAATGCCTAGTTGGGCATCAGTGGGAGGAGAGATGTATGGATCTTACTGGGAATGAGAAGTAGAGTAGGTATTGTGGGTAGAGTGATGGTAGGTGACGATGTGAGCAGGAGGGACCAGGTAAGGGGAAAGGATGGAGAGAGAGTGAAGGGAGAGACAGCAGTAATTGGGTCTCTCTCTCTCTCTCTCTCTGCATGTGTGTGTGTGTGTGTGTGTGTGTGTGTGTGTGTGTGTGTGTATGCGTATAATCCTAGAGCAATGGAAACTTCCTGGAATCTATGAAGGAGATCCTAGTGAGTAATCCTAGTTATGGAGGATATGAAGCCTGAACTGAGCATCTTTTGTGGCTTGATAAAGCTTCCAGTGGTGGGACTGGGTTGTTGGTTGAGTTGTTGGTTGAGGGCATCCAGTGGAAATCCCTAAACAACTTAAGCTGATGCTAGGGCATAAGGTTGCTCCCAGATAACTGATAGCAAGGTGCCATTGCAGAGGAAAATATCCACATAGCTTACTGAAGGTAAAGAGGCCAGGCTGGTGCCTGCATGCAGCATTCACTCCTATGTTCTAGTCTTTTTGGAGTGAGAAGATACTCTGTAGGCTGTGGAGAGAGAGGCCTGCATACCAACGCAGTTATAAAACACTTGACCTACAATCTGTCCTGCCTGCAAGGTATGCTGGAATAATACTGGCACAGAGCTTATGGAGTGGCTAGTCAATGTTTGGTTTAAATTGAGACCCAGGCCATGAGAGGAAGCCAATGTCTTACACTGTTGGATGGCCAGGAACCAGAGACTGAATAGTCAAGAAACCTATGTTGGAACCAAACATGACTGATAGATAATCATCAATCAATCAATCAATCAATGAAATTATTCCTAATGGTATTCTGCTATACTCAAGGATGGGTGCCATGGCCAGTTGTAATCAGAGATGCATCCTCCAGTAGCAGATAGGAATGAGTTTTGAGATGGCCAGACATTGTGCAGAAAGTCTAGATTGGAGGTCTCTATTGGGTCTCTCCCCTTGGTGCTCAGAAAACCCAGCAGGGAAGGAGGATAAATTGTCAGAGTCAGGGTGGATGGAGGACACCAGAAGAACATGGCCCAATGAATCAACTTTGCAGGGTCACTTGGGATAATGGAGACAGAAACTGCAAACATAGGACCTGTACCATGTCCTCTGCTCACATAATATGTTGGTTAGCCTTGTGTTTTTGTGGAATTCCTAGCAGTGGGAACAGGTGTGTCTCTGTCTCTTTTACCTACTCTTGAGACTCTTTTCCTTCTGTTGAGTTGCCTTGTCCAGCTTTGATATCAGGCCTTTGTCTTATTGTATCTTGTTTTGTCCTGTTTGGCTATTGTTTCCTGAAAACCTGCTGTTTTCCGAAGAGGAAATGAGAAATAGAAGATTTAGCAGAGAAGGGAAGTGTATGGGTGTGCTGGGAAGTGTGGAGGGAGAGGAGGAGAAATTGTGGTCAGGATGTATTGTATTTGTGAAGAATCTATTTTCAATAAAAAGGCTAGCCAGAACATTTAAACATTGTATATATACAACTCTAAATTTCTGTGTTCATAACTTACTATATGTTTTATTTCTGAGACTTTAAATTTTTTGATTGCTTATTCTTCCTTATTTTCCTTGCCTTCTGGATAAGAGCATGAACATTATGTGAAATATATTTGTATTTTATACTTTGTGTATAATTAAAATGTATCATACTAATTGCTGTTTTATCCATCTATTATTTATTATGTTTATAACATACAGTGACAGTTTGAAAAATAAACAGCTCTGTTATCACTTAAGATACTTTTCTGTGCTGGAATCCACTAAGAACAGCCACCTACCACAGTAACTATGGTGGGTTCCTCCTATAGCATCACACTTGCTACAGGAATTGAGGGTGTCATAGAGATGATGGGTTTTCAATGCAGTGGCTGTTTGACAGGTGCTCTAGATCTCAGGGTATTTTCTTAAAGATTTATTTATTGTTACATGTAAGTACACTGTACCTGTCTTTTTTTTAAAAAAATTGTATATTTTCTTTATTTACATTCCAAATGTTATCCCCTTTTCAGGTTTCCCCTTCTAAAACACCCTATCCCATCCCCATGCTGCCCTGCTCACCAACCCACCCACTCCTGCTTCCCTGTCCTGGTATTCCCCTATACTGGGGCATCGAGCCTTCTCAGGACTGAGCAGATCTTTAGGGTATTTTAATGATGATCCCACTAAGAAGCCTATTTGACTTACTGATTTAAATTTGTTACCAAGTTTATGATTGATTGACATTTAACAAAAAATAATTTGATAACAGCTACATTTTAAACATCAATAGTAATGAATGAATTTTTTACTTTGCAGCAAAGCCAGAGAGGAGATGAATAACTGGGTCTTTTGTATTTGCGATATCTGTCTTTCTGGCATCTAGGTCAAAAGAGGGGGTAAAATGGGATTTAAGAGTCACACAGTGATGAGGAGCACAGTGAAATGCTATCCTCTGGGAATGACATGGCTGCCTCATATTCATGAACTTGCAGATTTGGGATTGCCTACTAGAGCTTGCACATGCCTAGGTTGGACAAAATGTAGTCATGTATAGGTAGGAACTCTTGAGTTCTAGCCCCTCCAAGGGCAGTCATTACAAGTTGATGAATGCTGAGGGAGGAGAAGTCATTGTGTTCAGTGTTGGAGCTCATGTTCCAATTCATAGCTCCAAACACATCCCCACATTGGTGGCCCTGGTTAAACTCAGTTGGCCACACAGCAAAAAGATACAGGAGTGGCAGTAGGACTTGCTGATAAGAAGGAGGTTGTTAAGAAAGAAAGGGGATAAAAGAAGGTGGAGAGCTTATTGTGATCAGAGTACACTATATACATAATAGAAAATAATAAAATCATAAAATCTCTAAATATAAAATTTTGCATAATGTGCAAAATTTCAGCATGTCTTTCTGTACTACCTTTATGAACTTCTAAATTAATAGTTAAAAACATAAATGATGCTATATTTTAAAGATGACTAAAGTTATGCTTCATTAGCCAAAATCATTCCCATAATTTGTCTGATTCAAAGATCTGTCCCTTTTGGAAAATGTTTGATATTTCCACAGAAAGTAACTACTTGATATTTCACAAAAAATAAAGTACTATAGTAAAGGACCTAGCATTGCTATTACACTGAGACATACAATATTATAAGAGATCTTAAATCATAATGAAGAGTTCAGAATTGGTTCCAGAATTTCCACAGTCATTTCCTGGGAGACAAATAACTACATGAACAAGAATTAACACAAGGCAAGTTCACAGATTGGAAAATACTCCACAGCAAAGACTTCCTTCAATGTACAGAAAATTAAGCCTATAAGGTACATATAACCACTTCCAATCATATAACATTTCAGGAGACAAACTCTTAGGTTTGTATTTCTTTCCTTAAACTTTTTTCTCAGTATCTTCATGTCATATTCACATACACTTCAGAAAATATGGGTGATATTCATTTGAGATCTAAATAACTTTAAAAGTCCTACAGCCTTTACATATGAAAAATTCAAACCTTTTAAAAGGTCCAATATCTTTTAAAATTCAAAGTCTTTTAAAAATTCAAAGTCTCTTAACTGTGGGCTCCACTAAAATACTTTCTTCCTTCAAGAGGGAAAAATATCAGGGCACAGTCACAATCAAAAGCAAAACTCAAACTCCAATGGTTCAATGTCTGGGATATAACTCATGATCATCAACAGTTGAATATCCCAAGTAACTAAAGTCAAAGCCCCTCTTGCAACACTTCTACTGATTCTGATTTTTATAGTTTTTAAACCATTAATATTCATATTTTCAAAAAAAATTTCTAAAATATTTGAATTTCCTTCCACTGTTTGGGTTTTCACGGTCCAGGCTCAGGTCACCTGAGTATAGAATCAAGGCTCTGAGAAACACTATGACACATTCAGACTTCTGCAACCTCACAGTGACTTTAGATTATGTTAGAAATATTCTCAGATTTAGTTGATTCTTTGGTATCCAAACTGTATAAATCAAAGAAGGTGTCAGTTCTCTTTACAAATGGTTGTGAGCCACCATGTGGTCGCTGGGATTTGAACTCAGGACCTTTGGAAGAGCAGTCTGTGTTCTTAATCACTGAGCCATTTCTCCAGTCCTATGTACAAATCAGTATCCATTGACAATCTTTATTGTATTTCATAACTTGAGAGCCCATAGCTTTATTTATTGATTAAGAGATATTAGTTGATTTGAAATTTTGAAAGTGATTTTAATTGTGGTTAAAATTGTGATTCAATTGTTTCAAATTGAATTTATCTTAATTGTTACAAAAACTTTAATAGTAATATTCACTTGTAAGGACAAATGAACAATAGTACAAAGTGACTCCAATTGCAGCACAATTTCCTTCTCTAATTATAAAATAAATAAGATTTGATTAAGCCATAAAAGTCTATGCCATCTTGATTTATATAAGTCTGTATTTTTGTTTCTATCCTTGTTTTATGAGATAACACAATTTTGTTAACAAGTGTTTCAAAGCAGTACTGTATTGGATTGTTTTGAAACAGCCACAAATTAAAACCTAAATTAACAGGATACTTAAAATTATCAATCACTAGTAATAATCATAATGTCTTAGATATTATGGCAAATCTCCCTTAGAATTAGAACAAATTACTCTTCATGAGTTTATAAATATGGAATCAAATTTTCCAGAAGGCAAACTAGAACTAAATGATAATTACTTCCAGTACACTAAATATCAAATAAAATATTTCTTATAGTACAGATAACTATAGACAGGAAGAAATATACAATCTAATCAAAGACTACAATTGGCCAGCCAAACTATCTGTTTTCCTCAACTGAAATCCTTACTTCTTTAGACCATCTCACGTTCTTGACTATATCACCTTTAGGTATAATATTTCCATTATGTCATAGGTAAATGCTAAGCCAGATTCAGTTGATAGAACAAAAGAGAAGTCACACCCAGATCATAAAGGCTGGTAATTTTGATTTGATTCAAGGATTAATTCCTTAGCGGATTTACTATTTCTCTCTCTTGAAGACTGTTTCCTGACTTCTCAGATTCACTTTTACTAGACACAAGCTTTTGTAAAGTAATGAAAGAAAAGATATTTAACTTCCACATTCACAGAGAGTCTGATAAATATGTGTTTGATAAACGACTAAATTTATAAATTTCTTTATTGTGCAATCAATAAAATATGATGTAAGAATTTTCAAAGTAATTTTCTTTTTTGGGAAATCTGTATTTTTGTTTCTAGGTTATGGGCATTCATGTAGAGTAAACTAAACTATTTCTTATCTGTATTGAGGTGGGAGTTGTGGGTTTTTTATTAACATCATGCGGTGTGTTGTTTTGTGCCGATCTCTCTCAGGGTAGTTTCCCAAGGATAAGCTTTAAGATAGTCTGCCAAATAGGAAAATTTTGAAATCTTTCAATGTTACTAAAATTAGATGTGAGTTAAGGAAAAGGTGTTTTCGCTAGACTGCTGTTACTCAATTTTTGTCAGTTAGTGCTTAAATATGAAAGAATCTCCTCTGCTAACACATTGTGAATTTTCATGTTCCTTCTAGTGTTGGCTACTTTGAGTTGAGTCCCAGGAAGAGGGGCATAAAAGTAAGACATCAGGGCTCTGTGAAATTCTGTAATGTAATATCCTGTGTGTTTTTTACGGTTACTTTCTATCCCCTTAAAACTAAGTCCCAGAAGCAAAGTAGAACCTATGTTTTATATTTTCACTCGTCAAATTCCCACCAATTCAGACAATAAATATGTCAGCATATTCCATGGCTTTACTGGCCTGAAAGGAATGTGTGAAAAGGCACAAATTCCAAGGCTAAACCATCGGGGTTTGAGGGCAGTATATTGTAGACAAGACATTATTTCTACATATGTAGGTTTCCCCTTTGGTAAATGAACAGTGACAGACCTGCCCATTTCATTTATTGAGAGAATTAGATGAATAATATTTGTTAAGTGCTTGGCATCTAGTTATTCCTCTCTGTTGTACTTATACAATCAAACTCTCAAGAATATCCATCTGTCTTCACTAAAATCAGGGCTGCCATGGAAAATGAGACCCCAGCCTGAATTATGACAGATAATACATAACTGAGAAAAATTCTATGAGCAAATATTTATTTCTCTTAATTTCCTCTAATATGAATTATATATGATAATGCCTTCCTGATAGTGCTATTATGAAGTACACTGAGTGAGATATTGAATAGACAAGGTGCACTGTACCTATATCTGACACATCAGACACTCACAATGTGAACAGTGGGCTTTTTTCAGGGGCATAAATTCATGAGCCATATTTTACTATTATTCTTAGTTAAGCACTACATTACCTTCTTTCTTGAACTGGAAGAGTGGATATCAAGAGAAGTTTCTTACATAGCTTATTCCAGGATTATCTGATGGCAGAGTTAGCTGACATCATAATAGCCAGCTTGAAGACCAGGTGCAAAAGTAAATCATGAAGATCAGTGGGGCATATTTTCTAGGATCCTGGAACTTCAGACAGAGCTTGTTCTCTGTTCTTTGAACATTCCTTTATGCTAGAGACACAGCTCTCTAATATTTATTCTTTTACTCACTCATGTCCTCTGGGCATTGGGCCTTAATTTCTGATTCGTATTTTCACCCAAGGGTAAGGAAATCATTCATTTTCTTGGGTCTTAATCTCTTAGAGGTCTTCAGAGAGACAATTGTTAAGTTTATCAGTCACTCATCAAACCTGTACTCATCAAACCTGTCCTGGACATTTGGAATATGTTTACAAAATGGTATATATGGTTTAACAGACGTTTATTAATCTTGTGAAAAGTTAAATTCAGTATTGGCTTCTGATGAAAGATTCTCCTCCTTTCAAGAAAGAGATTCACTGGGGAATGGTGGATGAGTTTGTGAAGTTTAATAAAAAATCACATACTTTTTGTACCATTATAGTGACTTCTCCTTCCTTGCAATCAGCGCTCTTGAATCCTATGGGTAATTTACTAGAAATGAGGATATATATGTGAGGGTATCAGACTAGGGTCATTTGCACTGGAGCTGCAATATGAGATGGGTGAGTTTCAAGACTTAATGATGTTAATTTTCTTTTTCATTATTTTCTCATTTTTATTAGCTCTTTGAGAATCTGTGTAATGTATTTTAATCATACTCACCTCTCTTAGTCCTACAAAATCAATCTATTTCCCCACTCACTCAAATTTTGTGTCCTAATAGTTATTTTTTTTGACTCATCCAGTTCAATTTGTGTTTCCCTTATACTCTTGGATGTTTGGCCTTCCAATCTAACATGATTTGACTCCCAGGTGCCACATCCTTAAAGAAAACTGATTATCCCTCTCCCAGCAGTTATCAATTGTCAATAACTCTTCATCTAGGGACAGACATCACTCCCAACTTCTTTTTCCATGCTAGGATATTTGTTCATCTTGAGCATTTATGTCTTGTGCCTTATATCACAACTACTGTAAGTTCATACATGCAAATATCCTGCCATATTTGGGAAGCACTATTTCCTTACAATTATCCACTACCTCTGTCTCTTGCAACTTTTCTGCCCCCTCTGCCCTGATGATCCTTGAACCTTTGGAGGTGGGGGTGTGATATAGACTTGCCATTTAGGAAGGAGAATTATACTCTCGTTTCTATATCTTGCCCAGCTGTGGATCTTTGTGTCAATAACTATTTACAAATAGCTAGCTCTTCTGATGTGGGTTGAGAAATGTACTAGTCTATGGGTAGAACAATAATTCATTAGGAACCAGTTTAATAGTATATTTATTTAGCAGAATAATAGTAAGTTCTCCTGTAGGGCTTATAATCTGTCTAGATACATGTTCTTGACCCTGATCACCATGTTAGGTATAGATTTTACCTTATGGATAAGGCTTGAAATCTAACAAGAAAGTTGTTGGTACTCATGACTTTGTGCTACTACTGTATGAGTGGTCATGTCTTCCCAGGCTGATCATTATTTTACCAGAAAGTCATCATAGCTGTGTAAGACTAGTGATTAGTTATCTCTGGTAGACTCTGCAGCACCTTCCTGCACCATCATCTCTACTAACCAGTAGAGATGAAGTTTCTAGGTCAGTTCCAGCTTGATTTCACCATGTCTCTAAAACAAGTATGAGGTGCCTACAGTCATAGGGTCATTATATTCTGGAAGACAAACATAAGCAATGGGTTCAGCTTTTTTTTTTATTAGATATTTTCTTTATTTACATTTCAAATGTTATCCCTTTCCTGGTTTCCCCTCTGAAAACCCTCTATACCATCCCCTCCCCCTGCTCCTCAACCCACCCACTCCTGCTTCCTTATCCTGGCATCCCCCTACACTGGGGCATTGAGCCTTCACAGGACCAAGGGACTCTACTCCCACTGATGTCCAACATGGTCATCCTCTGCTATACATGCTGCTGGATCCATAAGTCCCTCCATGTGTAACCTTTGGTTGTTGGTTTAGTCCCTGGGAACTCTGAGGGTACTGGTTGGCTCATATTGTTGTTCCTCCTATGGGGAAGCAAACCCCTTCAGCTCCTTAGGTCCTTTTTATAGCTCCTCCTTTGGAGACTGTGTACTTAATCCAGTGGTTGGTTTCGAGTATCCACCTCTGTATTTGTCAGGCACTGGCAGAGTCTCTCAGGAGACAGCTATATCAGGCTCCTGTCAGCAAGCACTTGTTGGCATCCACAATAGAGTCTGGGTTTGGTAACTGATGGATTCCCAGGTGGGGCAGTCTCTGGATGGCCTTTCCTTCAGTCTATGCTCCACACTTTGTCTCTATATCTCCTCCCATGGGTATTTTGTCCCATTTCTCAAAAGAACCAAAGCATCCACTTTGGTCTTCCTTCTTTTTGTGATCTGTGAATTGTATCTTTGGTATTCTGAACTTCTGGGCTATATTCATTTATCAATAAATGCATGCCATGTGTGTTCTTTTGTGATTGGGTTACTTCCAGGATAATACTTTCTAATTCCATCCATTTGCCTAAGAATATCATGAATTCATTGTTTTTAATAGCTGTGTAGTACTCCCTAGTGTAAATGTACTACGTTTTCTGTATCCATTCCTCTGTTGAGGGACATCTTGGTAGTTTCTAGCTTCTAACTATTTTAAATATGGCTGCTATGAACACAGTGGGGCATGTGTCCTTATTACATGATGGAGAATATCTAATTTTCTGAGGAACCACCAGAGTGGTTGTACCAGCTTGCAATCCCACCAACAATGGAGGAGTGTTCCTTTTTCTCCACATCCTCACCAGCATCTGTTGTTCCCTGAGTTTTTGATCTTAGTCATTCTGACTGGTGTGACGTAAAATCTCAGGGTTGTTTTGATTTGTATTTCCCTGATGACTAAGGATGTTGAGCATTTCTTTAGGTGCTTCTCAGCCATTCGATATTCCTCAGTTGAGAATTCTTTGTTTAGCTCTGTACCCCATTTTTAATAGAGTTATTTGGTTCTCTGAAGTGTAACTTCTTGAGTTCTTTGTACATATTGGATTTAGCCCTCTGTCAGATGTAGGGTTGGTAAAGATCTTTTCCCAATCTGTTGGTTGCGTTTTGTCCTATTGACAGTGTCTTTTGCCTTATAGTCCCTTTGCAATTTTATGAGGTCCCATTTGTCAATTCTTGGTCTTAGAGCATAAGCTATTGGTGTTCTGTTCAGGAACTTTTCCCCTGTGCCCATGTGCTCAAGGGTCTTCCCCATTTTCTTTTCTATTAGTTTCAGTGTATCTGATTTTATGTGGAGGTCCTTGATCCATTTGGACTTGAGCTTTCTACAAGGGGTAAGAATGGATCGATTTGCATTCTTCTACATGTTGACTTCCAGTTGAACCAACATCAATTGCTGTCTTTTTTCCCACTGGATGGTTTTAACTCCTTTGTCAAAGATCAAGTGATCATAGGTGTGTGGGTTTATTTCTGGTTATTCAGTTCTATTCCATTGATCTTTCTGCTGTCACTGTACCAACACCATTCAGTTTTTATCACTACTGCTCTGTAATACAGCTTGAGGTCAGGGATGGTGATTCCCCCAGAAGTTCTTTTATTATTGAGAATAGTTTTCATTATCCTGGGTATTTTGTTATTCCAGATGAATCTGCAAATTGCTCTTTCTAGCTCTATGAAGAATTGATTTGGAATTTTGATGGGGATTGCATTGAATCTGTAGATTGCTTTCAGCAAGATGGCAATATTTACTATATTAATCCTGCCAATCCATGAGCATGGGAGATCTTTCCATCTTCTGAGATCTTCTTTGATTTCTTTCTTCAGAGACCTGAAGTTTTGTCATACGGAACTTTCACTTGCTTGGTTAGGGTTACACTATGATATTTTACATTATTTGTGACTATTGTGACCAGTGTTGTCTCCTTAACTTGTCTTCCTTTTTGGGGAGTGGGTATTTGGTTTTAGTTGAAGGATAACTGTAGCCTCATAAAACACATTGGACAATATTCCTCCTGTTTCTTTTTCATAGAAATATTTTAGGTGTATTGGCAATAAGTCTTCTTAGAAATTCTAATACAGTTCTGTGCTAGAATCACTTTGCCCTGGGACTTTTATGATTGGAAGACTTTTATCACTACTTCTATTTCACTAGAGTTTTTGATCTGTTTAAATTGCTTATATGATTTTTTTAAACTTTGGAACATGGTATATATTCAGAAAATTATCCACTTATTTTAGAATCTCCAATTTGGTATTATACAGGTCCTTTTCATTTCTGATTTTATCAGTTTAAATATTTTCATCCTCCCTCTTATTTAGTTTGAATAAGTTTTTGTTGATCTTGTTGATTTTCTCAAAGAACCTATTGATTTTTTGATTTATTCTTTTGGGTGGAAGCTTTTTTTTTTTGTATGATGAGGTTAATTTCAGAACGAGTATGAGGAATTTATAGTTCAGTCCATCTGAAATTCAGTGTTGGTTTTGGTTTGATGGAGTGAGGATGCTTCTGGTTCAGTGATAAACCAGAAAATGTTCAAATGGGGCAAAGAGCTGCATCTGCTTGACCTCGTTTGCAAGCTGCACTACTAAACCTCTGCCTGGTAGTGTGAAGATAGTATGGATAGACAACAGCACTTGTTACTTACAAGGCTAGGACTGGGGATATGGCTGGCATACAGCCTGTGTGACTTTGTCTAGACCTAAGAGTTTGGGATGATATGCGTAGGTAATATTTGAAGCAATTGCCAGTTTGCACTGATTCATAAATTATGCATTCCAGGATAGCTGTGGAGGATGGATATAGTGAACATGCTCTAGTATCTTGGAATCTCACAAGTCTGGAGCAGTGCACAGGATATGTGATCTGAGATAAAACTTGATCTTGTGTACAGTGTCGATGTGCTATTGTCTGTCAGACTCACCAAATTGAGATGATACACAACTGTGCAACTTGGGTCAAGTTTAGAGGTTGGGAATAGCACAGGCAGGCAATGTTCTGTGGAACTTACTTGACAGAACTGCTGCATGGGGTGTGTGATCAAGGCTATTCCAGAAATTTAGATATGATATGGGCAGGTTAGGGTCAGGCAGACTTCCAAAATGCAGTAGTATACAGGAATTGCAACCATAGCCATGACTGTTGGTTGAGAGTGACACAACTCACCAGACTAGAGTAGAACACAGACTGTGGGACCCAGGTTAGAACTGGAAATTAAGGAGAATTTCAGTTGGTTAAGGTTAGGCCAATTCACCAGGATCCCTACACTAGAAGCTGGAAAAAACTTAGCCTCTTTTGATTTTTTTCTAGGAATATTTTCAGTTGATAGAAATAACATATACCAAGCTTTTCAAGTTAATTTTGTATCATGCTATAATTCTGAATGTGTTTATCAAATGGAGTTTTCTGATAGTCTGTAAAGTGCATTTTATTCATACAATCATATTAGCTCATAAAGGATACTTTAACTTCTTTCTTTCTCATTTGTATTCCATTTATTTATTTATTTATTTATATGAAATTACCATTTCATTTATCTTATTGTTCAGCTAAGAATGTAAGTGTTATACTGAACAGGAATTGACAAACTAGATATCCTTGTCTTATCCCTCATTTTAGTAGAAATGGATAGACTGTTTCCCCTATTTTTTTGTGATCCTAGGTATTGACTTTTTATTTGTTGCCTTTATTATGTTAAAGTATGTTCCTTATATCCTGAGTTCCTCCAGGATGTTTATCATGAAAGGGTACTGAAGGTTTCCCCTTTTATTGAAATTTATTAGATTTTTCTTTTCTGATAATATACCCTGATATGGTTTTCCCTTGCTTTAGTCTTGTCAATTCCTCCCTACCTTTCATACTATTTGGATCCATCCCTGTGGTTATTTGAATATGTGTGGCTCATAGGAAGTGGCTCTGTTAGGAACTGTGGACTTAAAGGAATAGGTGTGGCCTTGTTGGAAGAATTGTGTCACTGTGTAGGTAGGCTATGAGGTCTCTTCCTATGCTCAGGCTCAGCTCAGTATTTTTGAGAGCTTCCTGGATATCTGCTGATGGCAGTCTTCTTCTGACTGCTTTCAGATAAAGATGTAGAACTCTCACCTCCTCCAGCACCATGTCTGTCTGCATGTGGCCATGCTTCCTGCCATGATGATAGCATAGTGAACCTCTGAAACTGTACTGCAGCCCCAATTAAATGTGGTCCTTCATAAGAGTTGTTTTTTTTCATGGTGTCTTTTCACAGCAATGAAACACTAAGTAAGACAATCCCATTTTTGTCTCTTATTAGAAAACCACGGGTTCTAAGGGATAAATAATAAAATAAAACATATAAGATAAAAATTACTAAAATAATGGAATAGTAAAAACCAAACAAGGAGAAGGAAAAGTACCAAAGAAAAGACACATGAGACAGGTATAGATGGAGAAACAGATTCATGAGCACACTCAGAAATTGCATAAAAACACTAAATTGGATGCCATAATATATATGCAAAAAACTTTCAGAGTAGAAGAAGAGAAATAATATATAAATGAAATAAAAACAAAATAAAAATTTCTGTGTTTATGTGTATCCTGGACATGACATTATCAGGCACAGACTTTCCAAAGATACCCTTGATTTCACATTCTGTTGGCCATGTAGCGTCAGGCATGCAGCCTACTATTAAGAATAGTTTGCTTTCAAAAGGAGACTCCATTGGAGTAAAATAAAATTTCATTTGCAAGTGGTTATCAACTGAAGATAGCTTCTTGTTTGGGGATGGGGACGTGTATCCTCTTGTCCTTTCAGCTCTAGATCTACGTCTTGTGCTGACCCATGCTGGCCTTGTGCATGCTGCCATAGTCTCTGTGAGTTCATGTGTGTATAGATATGGTTCTGTGTAGAATAACTTGTTTCTTTGGTGTTCTTCATCCCCTGTAGGTCTTTAACTCTTTTTGCTTTCTCTTCCACATGGTTTCCTGGGTCCTGAGGAGAGGTATTTAAATGGAGACACACCATTTATGGTGGAGTGTTCCAATGTCTCTCACTCTGTATATTATCTGCCTGTGGGTCTCTGTGTTTGTTTCCACATGCTTCAGGAAAAAGCTTCTCTGATTATGGCTGAACAAAGTACTGATCTATGAGTACAGAAGAATGCCATTAGGAGGCATTTTATTGCTATGTTCCTTTAGTAGAAATGTATCATTTTGGTTTTTTTTCCTATGTTCCTCTGCTGTCTACTCTCACATCCTTGATCACAAAACAGTGTCAGATATGGGTTTCATGCTATAGAGCAGGACTTAAGTCAAATAAGATATTGGCTGTATACTTCTATAGATTTTCCCCCCAAAAGTTTTTCATTGAACTAGCATATTTTACAGGTAGAATACTATATCTAAGGGGTTGTGACTGGCTTGGTGTTCGTATTTCTCTTTTGGATGGTGCAAAGTACCAAACTTCACCTCTTCAGTGGTAAAGGTGCTCTTTTCAGCAATGAGGCCATGTTGTCATTTGTAGAGAGCAACCCTCCCACCTTTTTAATGGAAATTTTAAATTTACATTTCAAATGCTATCCTCTTTCCTGGTTCCCCCTGGAAATCCCCTATCCCATCCTCCCTCCCTCTGCTTCTGTGAGGATGTTCTCCCACCTCCCTACCCACACACTCCTGCCTCCACACTCTAGCATTCCCCTACACTAGGACATTGCGCCTTCACAGAACCAAGGGCCTCCCCTCTCATTGATGCCAGTTAAGGGAATCCTCTGCTACTTATGTCAATCCTAGTCAGTATGCTCATCTCATTCTTTGTAGAAGTAGAAAATATAATTTTAAAATTCATATGGAAACACAAAAGACCCTTGGTAAAAAAAACAATTCTGAGCAAAAGAACAATAATAAAGGGGTTACAGGAAACACACCTCAGTAACAAAGATATACCCTACCTCAAAGCAAAAGGCTGGAAAATTTTTTCCAACCAAATGGATCCAAGAAAAATACTGGAGTAGTCATTCTAATATTCAATAAAATAAACTTCCAACCAAAAGTTATCAAAAAAGATGGTGAAGGACACTGCATACTCATCAAAGGAAAAATCCACCAAGATGAAATCTCAATTCTGACCATCTATGCACCAAAGGCAAGGGCACCCACATTTGTAAAAAAAATGTTATTGAAGCTCAAAGCACACATTGAACCTCACACAATAATAGTAGGGGACTTCAACACACCACTCTCCAATGGACAGATCATGGAAACAGACTCTGAACAGAGGCACAGTGAAACAGAAGCCATGATCCAAATGGATTTAACAGATATATACAGAACACTTAACCCTAAAACAAAGGAATATACCTTCTTCTTGGCACCTCACGGTACCTTCTCCAAAACTGATCATACAATTGGACACAAAACAATCCCTGACAGATATGAGAACATTGAATTAATCCCATGTATTCTATTCGACCACCACGGACTAAGGCTGGTCTTCAATAACAACAAAAAACCCAGAAAGTCCTCATACATATAGGAGCTGAATAATGCTCTACTCAATGATAACTTGGTCAGGGAAGAAATAAAGAAATGAAAGACTTTTTAGAATTTAACAAAAATAAAGGCAAAACATACCCAAACTTATGGGACACAATGAAAGCAGTGCTAAGAGGAAAACTCATAGCTCTGAGTACCTCCAAAAAGAAACTGGAGAGAGTACACACTAGTAGCTTAACAGCACATCTGAAAGCTCTAGAACAAAAAGAAGCAAATACACACAAGAGGCGTAGATTTCAGGAAATAATCAACTCAGGACTGAAATCAACCAAGTAGAAACAAAGAGAACTATACAAAGAATCAATAAAACTAGGAGCTGGTTCTTTGAGAAAATCAACAAGATGGATAAACCCGTAGCCAAACTAACTAGAGGGCACAGAGAAAGTGTCCAAATTAACAAAATCAGAAATGAAAAGGGAAACATAACAACAGAAACTGAGGAAATTAAAAAAATCATCAGATCTTACTTAGTGTAGTGGTAGATCTGTCCAATCTAGGCATACAGCTTGTCTTCATATTAATTGAGTTATATTTTCTTTGCATGGGCTTATTTGGATTGGAGATTTACTGCAACAAATTGGCACCCAACATATTACATGGACCTATGACCCTGAGGTTAAACTTTCATGCTCTACCGACATTACAACAACGAAGGAACACTACCTAGTCCATCCTATAAAGCCACAGTTATGCTCATACCTAAACCACACAAGGACCCAACAAAAAAAAGAGAACTTCAGGCCAATTTTCCTCATGAATATCGATGCAAAAATAATCAGTAAACTTCTCAAAAACTGAATCCAAGAACACACCAAAATGATTGAGAAAAGATCTTTATCAATCCTACATTTTACAGAGGGCTAATATCCAAAATATATAAGAAACTCAATAAGTTAGAAATCAGAGAACCAAATAACCCTATTAAAAACGGGGTACAGAGCTAAACAAAGGATTCTAAACTGAGGAATCTTGAATGACTAGGAAGAACCTAAAGAAATGTTCTATATCGGTAGTTCTTAGGACAATGCAAGTTAAAATGACCCTGAGATTCTACCTCGCACCAATCAGGATGGCTAAGATCAAAAACACAGGTGACAGCAGATGCTGGCAAGGATGGGGAGAAAGAGGAACACTTCTCCATTGCTGGTGTGACTGCAAGTTGGTAAAACCACTTTGGAAATCAATCTGGTCTTTCCTCAGAAAATTTGTTCTACCTGAAGACCCAGCTATACCACTACTGGGTATATACCCAAAAGATGCTCTAGCCTATAACAAAGACATATGCTCCACTTTGCTTATAGCAGGCTTATTTATAATAGCCAGAAGCTGGAAACTACCCAGATGTCCCTCAACAGAAGATTGGATACAAAAAATGTGGTACATTTACACAATGGAATACTACTCAGCTATTGAAAAAAATGACTTCATAAAACTAGCAGGCAAATGGATGGAACTAGAAAATATTATACTGAGTGAAGTAACCCAGACACTAAAGAACACATGGCATGTACTCACCGATAAGTGAATATTAGCCCAAAAACTCAGAATACCCATGATATAACCCACAAACTATATGGAGCTTAAGAAGAAGGAAGACCAAAATGTGAATCCTCCAATCATGCATAGAAGGGGAAACAAAATAATCACAGGAGGTAGAGGCAAGGAGGGCCAGATAGGGAGAGAGTAGTGGGAGGGAAAAATGGGGGTCAGTATAAGGTATTGAAAGGGACAGGAGAGAAGTACAGAGGGTCAGAAAATGGAATAAAAATATGCAGCAGTGGGGAGAATGAGGAACTGGAGGTAGACACTAGAAAGTCCCAGAAGTCAGAGAAGTGAGAGGCACCCCGGGTACAACAGGGATGACTTTAGTTGAAATATCCATGCAACAAAGGGGAGAAAGAACCTGTAGAGATCACCTCCAGTATATAAGCATGGCTCCCGGTTGAGGGATGGGGCTACCCATGCATCTCAAAATTTTTATCCCAGAAATGTTCCTGTCCAAAGGAAAGACAGAGACAATAACTCGAACGAAGACTGAAGGAAAGGCCATCCAGAGACATCTTCACCTTGGGCTCCATTCCATCTACAGAACCAAACCCCAACACTATTTCTGACACCAAGAAGCGCTTGCTGACAGGAGCTTGGTATGACTGTTCCCTGACCAATAAAAATGCAAATATTTACAGTTAACCATCAGACTGAGCCCAGGGACTCCAAAGGAAGAGCTAGGGGAAGAACTGAATGACCTGAAGGGAATTGCAACCCTATAGGAAGAACAATATCAACTAACTGGACCACCCAGAGCTTCCAGATACTACACCACCAACCAAAGACTATACATGGACGAATCCATTGCTCCAGATACATATGTAGCAGATGATGGCCTTATCTGACATCAATGGGAGGGAAGGCCCTTGTTCTGTGGATGATTGATTCCCTAGCATAGGGGTATGCTAGGGCAGTGAGGTGTGAGTGGATAAGTGGTTAGTAGAGCACCCTCATAGAGATAAAGTGGAGGGGAAGAGGGGGATGAGATTGGGGGCTTGTGGTAACCAGGAAGGGGGATATTGTTTGAAATGTAAATGAATAAAATGATTAATAAAAAAGATATATTACAGAGCCATAGACATAAGCACATATGGTAAGAACACAAAAAAATCATAGAATATGGATCATAATCCAAAATCATAAAGACCCCAACATGAGTATATGCAACTTCGTTCACTTAATACTTGACAACAACACAAAAATAAAATATTTTAGAAAAAGAGACCATCTTCAACAAATGGTGTTGGGAAAAGTGGGTGCTCACATGGTGAAGAATGAAATTAGAGCTATATTTATCATCTTACATAAAAACTAACTCTAAATGGTTCAGATATCTAAATCTGAAAATTGAAACACTTGAAGCTGCTAGAAGAAAGCAAGGCATAGGCAGTCTTCATGATATTATTAGTGTAAGAAAAACTTCAGAATAGAAATTCTAGTTGCTTAAGAATTAAGGACAACTATTAGCAAATGGAAACTCACAAAACTGAAAAGCATCATCACAGTCAAGGAAACTAAAAGCCAGATAGAAAGGAAGTTCACAGAATAGAAAATAATCATTACCAGCTATACATCCAATAGAGGATTAATATACAGATAATATAAAGAACTCAAAAAAAGCAAAGTATAAAAAAGAACAAAAAGAAAGAACCAAAATGAAACCTCAACAAAACAAATGATGCAATGTTTGAAATTCAATGATTGAATAATGGAGCTAGTATAAAGAAAATCCTCAAAAGAAGGCAAAAATCACTAAGAACTAGCAACAAAAAATGGAGCCTAGCATGGCTGTCCTCTGAGAGGACCAACAAGTAGCTGACTGGGACAGATGCAGATACTTACACCCAACCATTGGCCTAAAGTTGGGGACCCCTGTGGTTGAATTAGGGGAAGGCTGGAAGAAGCTGAGGAGGAGGGTGACCCCATAGGAAGACCAGTGTCAATGAATCCAGACTCCTGAGATCTCTTAGACACTGAGCCACCAACCAGGCAGCATACAAGAATTGGTTTGAGGCTCCCAACACATATATAGCCAAGGACTGCCTGGTCTGGCCTCAGTAGGAGAAGATGAGCCTAACCCTCAAGAGACTTGAGGCCTCAGGGTATGGGGAGGCCTAGTGGAGGTCATCTTTTTGAAGAATGGGGTGAGGAAGTGTGGGAGGGGAGACTTGGAGTGGGCAATGGCTGGACTGTAAAAAAATAAAAGTAATATTTTTTTATTATTATTAACAATTATAATTAACATAGACTTAAACTCATTGATAAAGAAGACAACTTTCTGAACTGGGAGTTTTAAAAAGTTAGACTATGTTTTATATCATTATATTAATATGAGAGCGTAAGATTAAACAAAGAATCCCCCTAACCTCCTATCTCCCTAGATTGCCTGTTTCCATTTTTTTCTGCTGGTCACCAGGTCTTCAGTCCTTTTCCCTCCTCCAATGTCAGATCAGGTTCCCCTCTCCACCGCCACTCCCCTGCCCTGTCCACTTTCCCTCCCAGGTCCCTCCCTCCCTCCCCACTTGTGATTACTTTCTTCTCCTGCCCAAGTGGGACTGAGGTGTCCTCACTTGGGCACAATGGACAGAAACAGCTGACCCCTGCTGTTAAATTAGGGAAGGCTGAATGAAGCTGAGGGAAACCCTGTAGGAAGACCAGCATTAATTAATCTCAATTAATCTTAACCCCTGGGATCTCTCAAACACTGGGTTACCAAACAGACAGCATGCACCAGCTGATATGAGGCTCAAACACACATACAGTAGAGGACTGCTGGGTCTGTGTTCATTCAGAGATTATGCACCTAACCTTCAAGAGACTGGAGGCCCCAGGGAGTTTAGAGGTCAGGTGGGGTGGGGAGTGGGGACATCCACATGGAGACAGGGGGAGGGGAGGAGGTATGGAATGTGGAACAGCTGGAGGATGTACAGGGGTTGCCAGGGTAGGGAATAAAATATGGAGTGTATAAAAATAATTAATTCGTAAAAAAATTTAAAAAAAGAAAAAAGAATAAACAAAGGAAAGGTTATTTAACAGCAATGTGTTTATAGGTCAGGTTGGCAAGTGATCATATGCATTGGTTATTTTTTTTTCTACTTGTCATAAATTATAGTCACCTAGAGATATCCTCAGCTGGATTGACCTGTGAGCCTATCTGTGTAGCATTTTCTTCATTAATGATTAGTGATTGAGGTGGGAGGGTCCCTCCCACTCTGGGTGGTCCTGAGTTTTAGAAGATAGCAAGTTAAGAAAGCTATGGAAAGCAAGCCAATAAAATATGCTCCTTCATGGTCTCTGATGCAGTGCCTGCTTCCAATTTCCTGATTTATTATCTTGACTTGTCTCCATAGGATGATGGATTATACACATAATTTGTATATAAAGTAATCCTTCTCTTTCCTAAATTACTTTTGATAATGCAGTTTACTATAGCAACAGGAAATATAAGTATCGTAGGCATGGACCACCATGTTCTTCTATTTTGTTTCATGAAAAATGATCTTATTATGTATCCAAGCTCCCTTGAAATTCTGATCCTCAAGTCCCAGCTTTCAAGTTCTCAGATTATGGACATGCTTTAAGTTGTTTAGTTCTATATTTTTAATTGTTATAATAATTGTACTTATTTGTAGATCCAAGGTGACGTTCACTATATGAATACAATGTATATAATTTCTATGTAATTGTCATATTATATAAATGTTTGTCTTATTTTTTATGTTGTGAACATTCAAATCTTAGTCTTTTTGTTTGAAATAGAATTAATGCTTGTCAGGCATATTATTTTATTATGTTATCAGACATATATGTTGAGTAACTATCCAACTGTACATTCTGCCAACACTAACCATATTGCTTCTTCTTATACTTCCTAGTCTCTGGGAAACATTATCCTAATTCTTTATTTTTATTTTTTATTTAGTTTTTTGCAACTTTTTATTGGTTATTTTATTTATTTACATTTCAAATGTTATTATCCCTTCTTCAAACCCCCATCCCATCCCCCTCCCCCTGCTTCTATGGTGCTCCCCCACCCACACACCCACTTCTGCCTCATCACCCTAGCATTCCCCAACACTGGGGCATTGAGCCTTCACTGGACCAAGGGCCTCCTCTCGCACTGATGTCAGATAAGGCCATCCTCTGCCACATATGCAGCTGGAGACATGGGTCCCTCTATATGTACTGTTTGGTTGGTGGTTTAGTCCCTGGGAGCTCTGGGGGGTCTGGCTGGTTGGTATTGTTGTTCTTCCTATGGGGTTGCAAACCCCTTCAGCTCCTGCAGTTCTTCCCCTAACTCTTCCATTGGGGTCCCCATGCTCAGTCTGCTGGTTGGCTACAAGCATCCTTATCTGTATCAGTAAGGTGCTGGCTGAGACTCTTAGGAGACAGCTATATTAGGCTTTTGTCAGTAAGCACTTCTTGGTATCAGCTTCTGAACTGGCTGGTTTTGTGTGTCAACTTGACACAGACTGGAGTTATAACAGAAAGGAGCTTCAGTTGAGGAAATGCCTCCATGAGATCCAGTTGTAAGGCCTTTTCTCAATTAGTGATCAAGGGGGAAGGGCCCATTGTGGGTGGTACCATCCGTGGACTGGTAGTCTTGGGTTCTATATGAAAGCAAGTTGAGTAAGCCGGGGTAAGAAAGCCAGTAACATCCTCTATGGCCTCTGTATCAGCTCTTGCATCCTCACCTGCCTGAGTTCCAGTACTGACTTACTTTGGAGATGAACATCTATGTAGAAGTGTAAGCTGAATAAACCCTTTCCTCCCCAACTTGCTTCTTTGTCATGATGTTTATGCAGGAATAGAAACCCTGACTAAGAGAGCATTCTATGCATTTTTTAAAAACACTTTGTACACATAAGTGGGAACATTCAGAATTTGACTTCACATCACTGACATATTTTACTTCACACAATGTTTTTCCATGTTATTTATGTTGCTGTAAATGGCACAGTTTAATAATTCCTGTGGTTGAAATATATATATTATATTATATATTATGTTAATATATTATATATTATATATAAATGAATTTAATATATATTCAAATCTATATGCAGTTAAGTGTGTTTTGGTTGCTTAAAACTCCAATGTTTATGTTCTTAAAATCTTCTGTAGGGCATGTTTCATATCTTTGTTCCTAAGACTGTATATTACAGGATTAATGAGCGGAGTAACCACAGAATAAAATAGAGTCACAAGCTTCTGCATTCCAGCTTCATGTTCAGATGTTGGGCTCAGATACATTATCATCACTGAGCCATAAAAGAGTAAAACTACAGTGAGATGAGACCCACAAGTAGAGAAGGCCTTTTTTTGTCCATCTCTTGAAGGAACTCTAAACACAGCTCTCAGGACCAGTGTATAAGATCCCATGATAAAGAGAAAAGGAATAAATAGGATAAGAGATGTTATAATTGTCCAGAAAACCTCCATCAATGGGGCTCTGGAACAGGCAAGGGCCAACAGAGGGCCTGGGTCACACAGGAAGTGGTCTATAATTCTAGACCCACAGAAGGACATCTGGGAGATGATGGTGATGGGAACAGGGAACCAGAGGAAACCAAGCACCCAGCAACTGATCACAAGGATGTTGCAGAGGTGCCCAGTCATGAGAGCAGGGTAATGTAGAGGTCTGCAGATGGCAAGGTAGCGATCAAATGCCATGATTGCCAGGAAAAGGCATTCTGTCGAACCCAAGGAGAAGAAGAAATAGAACTGCAGGAAGCATCCAGAGAAAGAGATAACCTTGGTGTCAGAGAGGAAGTTGGCCAACATGTTGGGTACTGTGGAGGTGACATACCAGATCTCCAGGAAGGAGAAGTTGGCCAGCAGGAGGTACATGGGTGTGTGTAGTTTCTGATCCCAGCACACAGCACAGATGATGGAAGCATTGCCCATGAGGGTAAGGAGGTAGACAATGGAGAAGAGCACAAAGAGGAGGATTTGCCCCTCCCTGGGGCATGGAAAGCCCAAGAGGATGAAGCCAGTGATGGTGCTGGTGTTGGGGCTGCTGAGGGCTTTCATTTGTCTGTGACCTGTGAACACACCAGAAATTGTTTAATATCCTAGAAATAGCTGAGAGAGTTTAATTTTTTGTCCAGACAGGAAGCTGAAGAGTTTGTTCATCATCATCTCAATATTTAATTGGATTTTTACAGTATTCTAGATTTTTTTCTAACTACTGGATATTCGGACATGAGCGGCAATATTTAAATCCCCAGTCTGTGCTGCATAATCAACCACTCCTCCGCTTCTCTTCCGTTGATATAAGTAGACAAGGTTGACTATTTCTTCGTCAAAGACCATTTTAAACACAGGTTTGTGGAACTGGTATGTTAAAGAACAATGATTTGGGTGTGATGGAGGATAGGCATGACTCTTAAATTTAGAAATATCTTTTTTTAAAAGTATTTTCCATCTAAATCTTCAATTTTATCATAATATATTTCTACTTATTTTTCAATAAATTTAGCAATGATTTTTATGTCTACCATTTTATCTGCATAATTTTCCATGATAATCTTCAATGTCAACATGTTTCTCTATATTTCTCTATTTTATCTGAAATATTTTCCATGTAAATTTTCAATATTATTATAAAATGTTTCTACTTCCTTTTTCAGTTAATTTAGATATGATTTTATGTCCACAACTTTATTTGTACAATTCTCCAGGATAATCTTCTATTTTAACATGTTTTTCTACATATTTTTCAATTTTTCAGAAATATTTAACATTACAGGACAGTCAGGGCTACACAGAGAAACTCTGTCTAGAAAAGCATCTTGTTGTTAAAAAACGAATAAAAGCTACTCATGGTTGTGCATACTCGTAACCCCAGCACTTGAGAGATGGAAGCAGGAGTGTTAGGTGTTAAAGGCTATTGTCAACCATATACTAAGTTTGAGACAAGTCTGAGCTACATGAGATCCTGTTTCATACAAACAAGAAAGCAAGCAAACAAACAAACATTTAGTAGTACTCTTTATATAGTCAACTGGTACATTTGTTCTTAGATGAGTTATTTGATAACTCTAAGCAGGAAAAATATGTGTTTTAAGTTACAGTTGTAGCTCAGTGTAAGAATACCAACCAAACATTCATTGAGTCCTGGCTTGATCCACAGAACTGCCAAAACAAGAAATGGAATTTTAGTGTCATATAAAATAATATTTTGTTGTTTGTTTTCAGTCATTTTTTTTTAGGGGTTCAAACGAGAGACTTTTATTTCTTTGCTCTGTAAAGTTGTGTGTGTGTGGGATACTTAACCAATGAAAGTGACTAAACCAATGGGGTTTTGAGACCTTAAACTTTAAAAGCAGAAACAAACCAGGTACCCACCAGTTTGCTCAGACACAGCAGACTTGGTGGTTCTATATGAAAAGTAAAGACTATTAAAGTGGGAGATGGCATACATCTACCACCCTTGGTAAGTAGAGGGCAGTTTAAACATTTTATACCCCAAACTATTGGCAGCAGTCTCAATGGGATCAAGGTAAGTATGTAATGGAGATATTCTTAACATGGTCACAACTCAATAAATCTAACACACTAAAATCATGATTATATTTTGAAAGAAAAGCACAAAACCAAACAGCAACTTTTGTGATCTTTTTCATTTGAAGGTAATCTTAATGCTATTAAATTCATAAATTTGCTGTTTTTTTATTACCCAATTCTAATTATCTAAAACACACATTGCAAACATACAAATATCTATTCTCTCCATATGTCAGTTCCCATTCATCATTGTTTTGGAAATGAGGAGAATAGATTCCCCTTAAATTGCGCATCAGTAGGTGTTTCTTTACAGTTAACTTTAGCAAAATTCATTCAAAATAGTAATTAACAATGATTTTCTTGTTAACTCACAAAGAAACACCTTCAAAACTGCATTTTGTTAAAGTTTCTGTACTAAAATGTAGAAAAACTGAACTACACCAATATTGAAAAGTTAAAAATTCCTTAATTTTTTATTCCTGGTACTACTACCTCAATTTACAGGGCAATATACCTGGTGTAATGAAAAGAAAAAGCTACAACAGATAAAAGACCTCAGGAATGTACATCTAATTGACACTAACTACATTGCATTAATTAATAGCTGCACTTTTTCCAAACTGTGGTTATGATGGACCTGAACAAGAAGGGTTTCCTGTTTAATCTGCAGTAACTTTTCTTACTATGAATCATTGTTCCTTCTGTGGCAGATTTTTACAGTTCCTCTAATGCATTTGGGACGACTGTCTCAAAGTAACCTGCAGCTTTCCTGACAACTCCTCACTCTCCTGCTAAGAACTGTAGTCATTTCTGTTTCATTTTAAAACCTTCTGCTACCATATCCACCACTTCCGCCTCTAGATCCATAGCCACCTCCATAGGGACTGCCTGAGTTTCTTCCACCAAAACTGTCCCACTTCATGGGTCCATAATTTGATTGTTGCTGTCTACTACAATTTCCAATGTCATTATCGTTCCCATCACCACCATAGTTACCTCCACCAAAATTTCCTCCTTCATTGTAACCATCATATCTTCCTCCTCCACCACCGTATCCAAAACCTTGGTTTCCATATCCTGGTCTACCACCTCCATAATCTCCTCTGCTACTGTAACCAGGACCACCACCATAGTTGCCACCATCACTTCCAAATCTATTATATCCACCATCACCACCTCCATAACTACCTCTGTTGCCACCATCTCCACCTCCATAGCCTCCTTTTCTACCAAAGTTTCCTCTACCACCTCTAAAGTTTCCTCCATGACCCATAATATTGCCAGATCCACCTCCATGACCTCTCTGTGATCTAGCAGACTGCATCTCTTGTTTAGAAAGGGCCTTTTTCACTTCACAATTTTGCCCATTACTAGTGTGGTATTTCTGAACAACAATTTTATAAACTGTGTCATGATCATCAAAATTTACAAAAGCAAATCCTCTATTTTTCCCACTCTGCCTGTCTTCTATAACTTCTATGGTTTCAATCTTGCCATATTTTTTAAAGTAGTCTCTCAGATCATATTCTTCCGTATCCTCTTTAATACCACCAACAAAAATTTTCTTCACTCTTAAATGGGCACGAGGCTTTACAGAATCCTCTCTAGAAACAGCTCTCTTTGGTTCCACCCCACGCCCGTCAACCTTGTGTGGGCGGGCACACATTGCAGCACCCACCTCTTCAACACAAGAGTTGGTCACAACACCAAAGCCTCGGGAATGCATTGTTTGGGGGTCTCTCATTACCACACAGTCTGTAATTGTGCTCCATTTCTCAAAATGTTCTCTTAAGCTATCGTCTGTTGTTCCAAAGCTCAGACCATCAATAAACAGCTTCCTCAGTTGCTTCCTTTGGATCATGGCTCTCCATTTTGCGACCAGACTCGCCTCTTCCAACTCAAGTTCAATATGGGACCGAGAACCAGTCATTTTTTAAATAGCAAATTCATGTATAAATCCATCAAATTTTTTGTAATGGCAATTTACTAATAACTGGAATTTAAAGACATAGGTAAAGTAAAATTTAATATCATTAATCAGATGAAGTTTTAATTAGGAGTTGCACTCCTCTCTCAGAATAACATTAATTTGGTGCTGGGATGCAGATAGCTCCATGGTAGCCTGTGTGCTGCTCCATGGTAGCCTGGGTTCTGCTCATTGGTAGAGTACTTGCCGATCATGGAGAAGTTCTGAGATTGATCTCTACACCTAAAAACCAGAAAAAAGTGACCTTCTTCAACTAGAAAACAAAAACAACACTTGGTCCTCTTTCAAGGATAGTTATATTATCTAAATAGAATAACCAAGATTATAATTGTTCACCCAGCTTGTATTACTTTCAGGGTTTCGTGGGATTGGATGGAGCAAGAAGGGAAAGACATTTGCTGAGATCTAAACACATCTGACTACTGTCCCAGATTCAGGTAGCAAATGGCAAAGTATTTACTTCTCATGCAAAAGAAAACTGAAATCAAATTCCACAATTTTCTCATATTTAAAAATGAATGAATCAGTGGAGCAGCTGGGACAGAAGTCTTCCTGCTGCCATTTGCACTTGGGAGCCAGTCTACTCCACAGCCTTCTGTGCACAGACCCTGCCAGAAGAGAGTTGGTCTCCCAGGAGTAAGGACACAGGCCTACAGGCCCACAGGAGGGACAAACTCCAGCTAGAGATAGCATGACCAGCTAACACCAGAGATAACCAGATGGCAAAAGGCAAGCACAAGAACCCTATCAACAGAAACCAAGGCTACTTGGCAACATCAGAACCCAGTTCTCCTACCACAGCAAGTCCCAGATACCCCAACACACTGGAAAAGCAAGAGTTGGATTTATAATCGTATCTCATGATGCCATTAGAGGGCTTCAAGAAGGACTTGAATAACTCCCTTAAAGAGATACAGGAGAACATGGGTCAACAGGTAAAAGCCCTTAAAGAGGAAACACAAAAATCCCTTAAAGAAACACAGATCATGTGTCAACAGGCAGAAGCCCTTAAAGAGGAAATACAAAAATTCCTTATAGAATTACAGGAAAACACAAACAAACAAGTAAAGGAACTGAACAAAACCATCCAGGATCTAAAAGTGGAAGTAGAAACAATGAAGAAATAACAAAGGGAGACAACTCTGGAGATAGAAAATCTTGGAAAGAATTCAGGAGTCATAGATGCAAGCATCAACAACAGAATACTAGAGATAGAAGAAAGAATCTCAGATGCTGATGATACTATAGAAAACAATGACTCAACAGTCAAAGAAAATGCAAAATGCAAAAAGCTTATAACCCAAAATATCCAGGAAATCCAGGACACAATGAGAAGTGCAAACCTAAGGATTATAGGTATAGAAGACAGCAAAGATTTCCAACTTAAAGGGCCAGTAAATACCTTCAACAAAATTATAGAAGAAAATTTCCCTAACCTCAAGAAAGAGATGCCTATGAACATACAAGAAGCCTACAGAACTCCAAACAGACTGGACCAGACCAGAAAGTCCTCCTGTCACATAATAATCAAAACACCAAATGCACTAAACAAAGAAAGAATATAAAAAGCAGTAAGGGTAAAAGGGCATGTAACTTACAAAGGCAGGCCTATCAGAATTACACCAGACTTCTCACCAGAGACCATGAAAGCTAGAAGATCCTAGACAGATGTCACACAGACCCTAAGAGAACATAAATGCCAGCCCAGACTACTATACACAGCAAAAACTCTCAATCACCATAGATGGAAAAACCAAGATATTCCATGATAAAATCAAATTTATACAATATCTTTCCACAAATCCAGCCCTACAAAGGATAATAAATGGAAAACAGCAACACAAGGAGGGAAACTAGACCCTAGAAAAGCAAGAAAGTAATTTTTTTCCAGCAAACCCAAAAGAAGATAACCACACAAATATAACATCAAAAATATCAGGAAACAACAATCACTAATCCTTAATATTTCTTAACATCAATGGACTCAATTCCCCAATGAAAAGACAGAAATATTTTTCATGTAAATCTTCAATTTTATCAGAAAATGTTTTTAATTCCTCTTTCAATTAAATTAGTAATATTTTTAGTCTACCATTTTATCTGCATTATTTTTCATGATAATCTTCAATTTTAACATATTTTTCTATATATTTCTTCTATTTTATCAGAAATGTTTTCCATGTAAATCTCTGATTCTATCACAAAATGTTTTTAATTCCACTTTCAATTAATTTAGAAAGGTATTTTAAGTCTACCATTTTATTTGTATAATTTTCCATGATAATCTTTAATTTCAACATGTTTTTCTATATACTTCTTCAATTTTATCAGAAATATTTTCCATGTAAATCTTCAATTTTATCATAAAATGTTTTTACTTCCTTTTTCAATAAAAGAACATGCTTTTCAAAAACAAAACAAGACAAAAAAAAAAAAAAAAACAACAAAAACCGAAAACTCAAATCCCCCCGCAAAATGAATGCATACTGTAGATATTAGAGTCATGCAAGATGTTCATCATTTTAAAGAAAAAAATATCCTATTTTCCTTGCTTTTTATATATGTTTCGAGAATGAATCCTTGGATCTTTTGGTACAATCTTTACTGATAAGTGGCAGAAAGGACATTCATAAGATTTTAAAAGAATTAACGAATTCAAGCTATTTAATCACAAAAGCTCATACACATACAAATCATCAAGTGGTTGTATTTCTGGTTTAATGTAGAGAAATGTTAACCTTAAAAAAATCAGTTCAAGATGATTCACCTAACCTGGCAGAACTTGATGTGCCATGGTTGGGGGATGCCAAGGCAGGCGCCACCCTCTCTAAGGAGAAGGGGAGGAGAATGTGGAGAAGGACTCTGTGAGTGGGGACCAGGAGGGAGGGAACATTTGAGATGTAAATAAATGAATAACTAACTAACTAACAAACTAACTAACTAGCTAACTAACTAACTAAAATCAATTCAAGTGATTTATTGCCTATGGTGACTGTGTGGTTTAGTATAAGTAGTTTTAACAAGTTTTCTAAATTCTCAACTTATGGACCATCATCTATTTTGGCTATTTTTGAAAGCATAGATAACTGAATAATAAATTTCCTTCCTATGCAGTGTCTTATCTATTCTCTTTCTCTTGATCTTCGTACACAACAACATAGATGTCACTTCCACAGGAACAGTTTCTGATCTGTGCCTAGATTTCATGGCTGGTACTTCTCCTATGCCACTCTGTGTACCTTAGGTACAAGCCTCCATTATCATATCTCTGGATTGTTACAAAAATCTTCCTCTGATTTTTCACAGTCATACAGTAGCCATAATTACTTTTTATAGTTTGATCGGAGAACATAATTTTTTTGGATTTAGTGATTTTCCTATCCTAGTGTAAAATCTAAGCACCAATATACTGTGCATGGACTCCTACATAATCTGGCCTTTGTCCATGTTTATTCATTTTCTCACTTCTATTTCCTGGTCTACCCCCCATTTCCCAGTTTTTCAGCTCCGCAGGACTTCCTTCTCTAGAAGATGCCTGTTTTGTTCCTGCTTAGGTTCTTTGCCATAGGTTTTCTCTTTGCCTAGAAATCTCACCTAATTTGCATTTTTTTTCCGTTTCCAGCTCAGTATCTCATGAAGGTTTTCTGTCTCCATTTAATTTCAGTTGCCAAGACAAAATATCTTGAGAAAAGCAACCTCATAGTTGCAGTTTATAGTTTTATCACAGCAGAGATGTCAGGGCACCAGCAACTTGAGGCTGCTGGTTTTACTTCATCCACAGTCAGAAGAATGGAATAAATGCACTGATGTTAGCATTCAATTCACTGTCTCCACTATTACACAGTTTAGAATCCCCTGCCTATAGAGTGGAACACTACCCACAGTGGCATAATCATGACAGTACTCCGCACATTGGACATAAGCAATGCTAATTGAAATTTGATTCCCAGGTATTTCTCTTCAAGTTGACAATTAAAGCTAACCAGATCTAAACAGAATTTTCAATAGTGGAATCCCAAATGGCTGGGAAACATTTAAAGAAATGTTCAATGTCCTTAGCCATCAGGAAAAATGCAAATCAAAACTATTTTGAAATTCTATCTTACCTTAAACTTGTGTCAGTGTCTTCATGTTGAATTCACATGAGTTCAGAAAATGTGGGTGATATTCATCTTCAACTAAAATAACAGTTGAATACCCCAAGTAACTAAAGTCAAAGATCCTCTTGCAACACTTCTACTGATTCTCCTATTTTATAATAATTAAATTCATTAATATTTAGATTTTCAAAAAATTGTTCAAGAGAACAAAAGATAGTTTGAATTTCCTTTGGCATGCTCCCAACCAATAACAATGATACTAATTTTGTTTCCAAATCTACATTTATAGCTTTATGTGTTTCCTTAGTGTGTGTGTGTGTGTGTGTGTGTGTGTGTGTGTGTGTAAACACACATGGATGCATGTGTTCATGTGTGAGTACAAACATGCCAGAGTGCATTAGAAAACAACATACAGGAGTTGGTTCTATTTTTCTACTGTTTATGTCCCCAGGTATTAGACTCAGGTCACCAGGTTTGGCAGCAACACTTTTACACATTTAATTATCCAATGCAGAATCAGTCATATATAACCTTATATTTAATAAAGCTACAAATGGAGATATAATATTCTTTCACTAATCATATTTTTGTGCATTCATCTCACTTAACCCATTTTAATATGTTAAAAGATTCAAGTTTTTACTACAATTCACAACAACTCTCTTATTATCCAGAATAATTTGAATAAAAGTCTAGTTTTTAAATTGACAAAGATATTTTAAATCTTCCAAAGGAGCCCCAGTTTTGGGGAGGTATCTCCCTCTTACATCGAAATTCTTAGAGACAAGCCCAAATAAACTTCTTATTAAGGAGGGGAGAACATTAACTGGGTTCATAAAAATAGATTACTTTTATAAAGGTTAATTTGTGGAGATAGGAGAGACAACTTACTATCACTTGTATCCCCAGTTTCAGAAGGACCCAAGAATTCTAGCCTCTGAAGATACCAGCACTCATATGCACATCTTGCAACATATACATAATTAAAACATAAAAAGAATTAAAGTTGTTTTTGATAAATGCAGCACATTCAGGAAAAGATAAGAAAAATGTTGCTAATTTTGTTTTCAATTTACATTCATACATCTTTGTATTTATTGAGTGTGTGTATGTGTGTGCTTGTGTGTACATGTACGTGCATGAATGTGTTCATGTGTGAGTACATACATGCCACAGTGCACATGTGGAGATGAGAGAACATATTACAGGTGTCGGTTCTCTCCTTCCAGTTTAGGTTCTCAGGGATCAGACTCTGGTCACCAGAGTATAGATTCAATAACCTGAGAAACACTAGGACACATTCAGACTCCTGATGCCTCAGAGTAACTTTAGACTCTTTTTGAAATACTACAGATTTAATTGACTCTTTTGTACTCAAATTTTACAAAACTGTCTCCATTGACAATGTTCATGGTATTTCATAACTTGAAAACCCATGCCTGTATTTATTGATTATGTGGTATTTAATACTTTAATTGTTATTCGTGGTAATATTTGCTAGTAAGCATGAATGAGCAATAGTACAAGATTGACTTCTATTGTAGCACAATTTTCCTTTCCAATTACAAAATAAGAAATAAGATTTGATTAAGACACATACAAAAGCCTATGCAATCTTTATTTATAAGTCTGGATTTTTGCTTCTTTCCTTGTTCAATGGAAAAGACAAGTTTGTTAAAAAGTATGTTAAAGCAGTGCTGTATTATTATCTGCATTCTTTTGAAATATTCCAAATTAAAACCTAATGTACTAACACCATAACAGGATACATAAAATTATCAACTACAAATAAGAATTATAATAACTTAGATATTATGGCAAATCTCCCTTTGCATTAGAACTAATTACTCATCATGAATTTCTAAATATGCAATTAAATTTTCCAGAAAGCAAACTAGAATTAAAGGAAAACAAATGATTTCAAATACTCTAAACATCAAATAAATTATTTCATGTAGTAGAGATAACAACAAACAAAGAAAACTCATAATCTAATCAAAGACTATGATTGGCCAGCCAAAATACCTGTTTTCCCCCAACTATATGTCATTATGTGTTCTTAACTATTTCAACTTTAGATATAATTATTTCCATTATGTCATAAGTAAATGTTTTATCAGATTCAAAGTGTTGAATAAAAATGAAGTCAGAACCAGATTCCAAAGGTTGATAAATTTGATATGATTCAAGGATTAATTTCTTAGTGGATTTACTATTTCTCTCTCTCCTGAAGATTGCTTTCTTGGCTTCTCAGAACCAACTTTACCAGAAACTAGGAACAAGCTTTTATAATGCTATGGAACAAAAAGTATGTAGTTTCCACATACAGGGAGAGTCTGATAAAAATGTTTGATAAATGACTCAATTTATGAATTTCTTACTGTGTAATAAGTAAAATATCATGCAAACATTTTCAAAGTAAACATGTCTTTTTGGGTAACCTGCATTTGTGTTTCGAGACTATGAGCACTTATGTACAGTATTGTTCCCTGAATTTTTTTTGAAATATCCACAAATTAAGACTATTTCTTATCTGTATTGAGGTGGGAGCTGTGGGGTTTTTTTTTATTAGCATCATGCCCTGTGCTGTTTTGAGCTGTTCCCACTCAGTCTAGTTTCCCAAGCATAAGCTTTAAGAAACTTTCTTGGGAAACAGGAAAATTATGAAAGCTTTTAATGTTAATACAATTAGATGTGAATTGAGGATAAAATGTTTCCATTAGACTCTGGTACTAAATTTTTATCAGTTAGTGCTTAAATACAAATGAATTTCCTCTGCTAACACATTGCTGTGAATTGACATGTTCTTTCTAGTGTTGGCCACTTTGTGTTGAGTCCTAGGAAGTGGGACATAAAAATAGAGCTTCAGAGCTCTGTGGAATTCTGAACAATAATTTAATGCCCTGGGTCTTTTTCATGGTTACTTTTTTTCCCCTTAAAGCTAAGTCCCCAAAACAGAGTAGAGCCCATGTTTTGCATTTTCATTGGTAAACTTCCTACCAGTCCAGACAATAAATATATCAGCCTGTTCCATGATTTCATTGGCCTGTAAAGCACGTGTAGAAAGGCACAGATTCCAAAGCTAGATCATTGGGATTTGAGGCCAGCCTTTGTGCTGTATATGTTAGACAAGTTATAATTTCTACATATGCTGTTTTCTCCTTTTGGAAAATGGACAGTGACAGTTCTGCCATGTCATTTCTTTTGAGAATTAGATAAATACTATTTTTTAAGCACCTGACATCCAGTTAATGCTCGCTATTGTACTTATAAAATTAAACTCAAGATTATCTATCTGTGTACTCCAAAATCAGTGTTGCTTTGGAAAATGCTACCCTATCATGGATTATGGCAGTTAAAAACACAATAGTGAAAAATCTACACTCAAACATTCATTTCTCTTAATTTCTTCTAATGTCAAGTGGGTATGATAATTCCTCCCAGAAAGGGTTATTATGGAGTGTGCTGAGTGAGATTGTGAATAGGCTAGGTGCACTGTGCCTATATCTGACACATCAGACATTCACAATGTGAACATTTGACTTTTTCAGGGGCATAGATTCATTAGCTATATTTTAATAGTTTACTTAGTTAAGTACTACAATACCTTCTTTCTTGAATTGGAAGAGAGAATATCGAGAGAAGCTTCTTATATAACTTCTTAAAGGATTTTCTGAGGGTTAAGATAGGTTACTTCATAATATCCAGCTTGAAGATAAGGTGCAAAAATTTGTCATGAAGATCTATGGAGTGTTTTCTGTAAGATCCTGAGATTTTAAATGGGGCTTCTGTGCTTATTGAGTAACCTTTTATTCAAGAGAACAGTGTCAGGTCACAGCTCTCTAGTACTTATTCCCTTGCCCACTCCCTTCCTCTGGGCATTGTGCCTTAATTTCTGATTCTTATTTTCACCCAAGGGTAGGGAACTCATTCATTTTGTTGGATTTTAATCTCTTAGAGGTCTTTAGAGAGACAATTGTTAAGTGTATCAGTCACTCAACAAACTTGTTCTAGATACTTGTAATATACTCATTAAGCACAGAATTTGGTGGTATCTGTACTATAGAAGTTTGTTGATCTTGTGACAAGTTAGCTTCAATTGTAGCTTTTGATGACAGATCCTCCTCCCTTCTAGAGATTTATGGAGGAATAGTGGATGGGTCTGAAGTTTCATAAAAAATTACACACTTTATGGAAAATTATAGTGACTTCTTCCTCCTTGCAATCACAACTCTTGAATCTTGTGGGTAATTTATCAGATATGAGGATACAGATTTGAGGGGGTCAAACTAGGGTTGTTTTGTAGAAATGTGCACATGAGCTTCAATATGGCGTGGTTAAGTTTCAAGACTTCTTCATCCCTAATGAAGTTAGTTTTCTTTTTCATTATTTTCTCATTTTTATTAGCTCTTTGAGAATTTGTAGAATGCATTTTGATTGAACTAATCACTCTAAATCCTACCAGATCTATCTACTTTCCCATTCACTCAAATTTTGTCCAAGTTTTTAAACTCATTCAGTTTAGTTTGCACTTCCCTTATACTCTTGGATGTGTAGCCTTCCACTCTAGCATGGTTCAACTACCAGGTGCAACATCCTTAAAGAAAACTGATTATTCCTCTCCCAGCAGCTATCAATTGCCAATAACTCCTCATGTAGGGACAGATTTCACTCCCAACTTATTTCTCCATGCTAGGTTGTTTGTTCATCTTGAGCATGTATGTCTTGTGCCTGCTATCCCAACGACTGTGAGTTCAAACATGCAACTGCCCTGCTCTACTTTGGAAGACTATTTTGTTATAGTCATCCACTTCCTCTGTCTCTTACAACCTTTCTGCTCCCTTCTGCCCTAATCATCCTTGAACCTTTGGAGGACAGGTTATGATACAGATTCACCATTTAGGAAGGAGAATTATACTCTCTTATTTTCTATATTTTGCCCAGTTGTGGCTCTTTGTGTTAATAACTATCTACTAAAAAAAGCTACTTTTCCTAATGTGGGTTGAGAAATGTACTAGTCTATGGGTGTAATAATAATTCATTAGGAATAAGTCTAATAGTATATTCATTTAGCAGAATAGTAAGTTCTTCTATACGGCTTAGAATCTGTCCAGATACAGGTTTTTGGCCCTAAGAGCCATGATAGGAATAGGTTTTACCTTGCAGAGCAGGCCTTAAATCTAAGAAGAAAGTTATTGGTTACTCTCATGACTGTGCCACTACAACATCAGTGGTCATGTCTTGCCAGGCTGGTCATTATTGTAGCAGAGAGGCATCATAGCTGTGTAAGACTGATGATTAGTTTTCTCTGGTAGCCTGCATAGCACCTTTCTTTGCAATGAAAGCTAGCCAGTAGGGATGAGGTTTCTAGGTCAGTATCAGCTTGATTTTTCCAGGTTCTATGAGTTAAGTATGATTTGTCTCTTGGAATTGGGTTATTAGTTCTGGATGATAAACAAAAGCAGTGGTTGTTGCCTTTAATGTTTATGGGTCTATGGAACCATTCTGACAAGAACCTCCAAAAGGAAGTAACTTATTACTGTCACTAGGCTCTTTATTTCTTAATCTGTGGTATCTAGAAGGAACATTGTTATCCCATATAGAGTGACTCCACTTTATCTCTTTTTATAAATGTGTATGTCCATATTTTAGGAAGATTCTACAGGTGTAAGTTTCAAAAGCTCTCTCTCTCTCTCTCTCTCTCTCTCTCTCTCTCTCTCTCTCTCTCTCTCTCTCTCTCTCTCTCCTCTTTCTCTCCTTTTTTATTCCCTTAATTGTTTATTTTCTTAGATTTCTTGTGTCAAGTTTTCAGAAGCACATGGAGGTCTGGAGCTGATGGATTTGCACTTCTGATCTTCTTGCCTCCACCTTCCCCTGGTAAAAAGAATAACATACATTGACCCAGTCTAGGCCTGAAGGTTGGATATGGTATGGTCAGGTTAGGGTCTGACTACCAGAGTGGGCCAGTATACAGTGTATGTACCCCTTAGCCTAATTTTGTGCAATGCTGAGGACAGAACTCTGAGACTCATGCTTGCTAAGTGAGTACTCTACCAACTCATTTACATGCCAGATCTCTTTTAGAACATGTTTAACTACTTCAGTATGCACTGATATTGCTTCTTAAAATCATGCAAACTTATACTGCTTCAATGCTTCTCTAACTTCTTTCTTTTCCCTCCTTTATTTATTAACCTATTTATTCACTTTACATTCTGACCACAGCCCCTCTCAAACTTTTTCCTTCCCTTTCTCCTCTGAAAAGGCAGAAATGGCCTGGGTGTCACTCCACCCTGGCACATCAAGTCTTTGCAGGACTAGGATCATCCTCTCCTACTGAGGACTGACAAGGCATCTGAGTTAGGAGAAGAAGATCCATAGGCAGGCAACAGATTTGGGGACAATCCTCACTCCTGTTGAGGCTCTACCCAGCAGTCAACAGAAACAGATTCAGAGAGCTATCCACACAGCTGTGTAGAGAAGACAGCACAGATGAGACCTGTCCTGAAGCTCAGAGGATCCCGTCTGGAACCCTCTGGCAGAAGTCTTCTGGTTTCTGTCTCCAACTTGGGACATCCTCTGCCACCTGCCATATCCAAGTGGCACAGGAAGGTAGCTACCCACACAGCGGTGCAGAGTAGAGAGTCAGCACAGGTGAGACCTGCCCTGCAGCTCAGAGGATCCTGTATAGAACCCTCTGGAAGAAGCCTTCTGGTTTCTGTCTCTGGCTTGGGTCCATCCTCTGGCACAGTGCACCATATTCAAGTGGCTCAGGAAAGCAGCTTAACCACCCAGGAGTGTGGAGGGGCCTGCCTGCGCAGGTAGAATCACACTTGCCAGAGGATCACACCCTGAACCTTCTGGCGGGAACCCTCTGGTGGAAACCCTCCGGTATCTATTCTCCGGCTTGGGACCACCCTCTGCCACCACAGTACCATATCCAAGTGACCCAAGTGACACACGGAGGTAGCTAACCACTCAGGACTGCAGAGAGGCTGGGAAGCACAGGTAGGACCACTCCTGCTGCTCAGAGGAAACAGACAGAAACCCTGAGGATGCAAGAGCCTAGGAACAGCCTGGGACAGGAGTCTTTGGATTACTGCCTGCACCCAGAGTTGATCGGGGCCACAGAGCTACATACCGAAATACAACCACAAGAGAGCAGGTCTTGCAGGAGTACCTACATACCGGTGTACACAGAGAGAACAGTTCTCCCAGGAGCACAGATAAGCCACAGTCAGAGACAGCAATACCAGCTAACACCAGAGATAACCATATGGCAAATGGCAAATGCAAGAACATCACCAACAGAAACCAAGGCAACATGGTACCATCTGAACCAAGTTCTCCAACAACAGCAAGTCCTGGATACCTCAACACCCCAGAAAAGCAAAACCTGGATTTAAAATCACATCTTATGATGCTGATAGAGGATTTCAAGAAGGACATGAATAACTCCATTTCCTCCAGATTTTCCAGTTGTGTTAAGTATAGGCTTTTGTAGTAGGATTTTATGATGTTTTGTATTTTCACAGTTTCCATTGTTATGTCTCCCTTTTTAAAAAAAGATTTGTTTATTTTTTATCATTTTTAAAGATATTTTCTTTATTTACATTTCAAATATTATCCCCTTTCTTGGCTTCCCCTCAGAAAACACCACCCTATCCCATTTCCCCCTCCACCAGCTCTCTAATCCACCCACTCCTGCTTCCTTGTTCTGTCATTCTCTTATACTAGGCATTGAGCCTTCTCAGGACCAAGGGCTTCTCTTTCATTTGATGTACAACAAGGTCATCCTCTAATTCAAGGCCCATCCCTAAACATAGTAAAACAATGTACAACAAACCAGTAGCCAACAACAAAATAAATGGAGAGAAACTGAAACAATTCCACTAACTTCAGGGACTAGAGAAGGCTCTCTATCTATCTATTCAATATAGTACATGAAGTTATAGCTAGAGCAATTAGACAATAAAAGGAGAGCAAAGAGATACAAATTTGAAAGGACAAAGTCAAAATATCACTATTGGCAGATGATATGATAGTATACTTAAGTGACCCTAAAATCTCCACCAGAGAACTACAGTTGCTGAACAACTTCAGCAAAGTGGCTGGAAATAAAATTAACTCAAACAAATCAATAGCCTTCCTATAATCAAAGGATAAACAACCTGAGAAAGAAAGTAGGGAAACAACATCCTTCACAATAGTCACAGACAATATAAAGTATCTTGGTGTTACTCTAACCAAACAAGTGAAAGATCTGTATGAAAAGAACTTCAAGTCTCTGATGAAAGAAATTGAAGAAGACCTCAGAAGATGGAAAGATCTCCCATGTTCATTGATTGGCAGGATTAATATAGTAAAAATGACAATCTTGCCAAAGGCAATCTACAGATTCAATGCAATCCCCATCAAATTCCTACTCAATTCTTCATAGAGTTAGAATGAGCAATTCTCAAATTTATCTGGAATAACAAAAAATCCCAGGATAGTGAAAACTATTCTCAAGAACAAAAGAACTTCTGGGGGAATCAGCATCCTGGGCCTCAAGATGTACTACCCAGCAATAGTGATAAAGACTGCATGGTACTGGTACAGTGAAAGGCAGGTAGATCAATGAAATTGAATTGAAGATCCAGAAATAAACCCATATACCTATGGCCACTTGATCTTTGACAATGGAGCTAAAACCATCCAGTGAAAAAGGCAGCTTTTTCAACAAATGGTGCTGGTTCAACTGCTGGTCAACCTGTTTAAGGATGCAAATCAATCCATTCTTATCTTCTGGTACAAAACTCAAGTCCAAGTGGATTAAGGACCTCCACATAAAAGCAGATATACTGAAACTAATAGAAAAGAAAGTGGGGGTGAGACTTGAGCACCTGGGCACAGGGGAAAATTTCTTGAACAGAGCACCAATAGTTTATGTTCTAAGATCAAGAATTGACAAATGGGACCTCATAAAATTTCAAAGTTTCTGTAAGGCAAAGGACACTGTCAATATGACTCCCTTTTCATTTTTAATTTTATTAATTTGGATACTGTCTCTGTACCCTCTGGATAATCTGTCCAAGGGTTTATCTATCTTGTTGATTTTCTCAAAGAATCAGCTCCTGGTTTTGTTGATTCTTAGTATAGTTCTTTTTGTTTCTACTTGGTTGATTTTAGCCATGAGTCTGATTATTTCCTGCCATCTACTCCTCTTGGACGTATTTTCTTCTTTCTGTTCTAGAGCTTTCAGGTGTGCTGTCAAGTGGCTAGTGTAAGCTCTATCTAGGTTCTTTTTGGAGGCACTTAGAGCTGTGAGTTTTCCTCTTACCACTGCTTTCATTGTGTCTCATAAGTTTTGGTATGTTGTGTCTTCGTTTTCATCAAATTCTAAAAAGTCTTTAATTTCTTTGTTTATTTCTTCCTTTACCATCATTGAGCAGAACATTGTTTAGCTAACATGAGTATGTGTGTTTTCTGTTGGTTTTTTTTTGGAATTTAAGACCAACCTTAGTCCCTGGTGATCTGATCGGGTGCATGGGATTATTTCAATGTTCTTGTGTCTGTTGAGGCCTGTTTTGTGATCGATTATATGGTCAGTTTTTGAGACTGTACTATGAGGTGCTGAGAAGAATGTATATTCTTTTGCTTTAGTTTGAAATATTCTATAAATACCTGTTAAGTCCATTTAGTTCATAACTTCTGTTAGTTTCACTGTGTCTCTGTTTAGTTTCTGTTTCCATGATCTGTCCATTGATGGTAGTGGGGTGTTGAAGTCTCCAACTATTACTGTGTGAGGAGCGATACGTGCTTTGAACTTTAGTAAAGTTTCTTTTATGACTGTGGGTGCCTTTGCATTTGTAGCATAGATGTTCAGAATTGCGAGTTCATCTTGGTAGACTTTTTCCTCCTACCAGTTTGAAGTGTCCTTCCTTACCTTTTTAAATGACTTTTGGTTGAAAGAAGATTTTATTCTTTATTAGAATGGCCACTCCAGCTTGTTTCTTGGGACCATTTGCTTCAAAATTGTTTTCCAACCTTTTTCTCTGAAGTAGTGTTTGTCTTTGCCACTGAGGTGCATTTCCTGTATGCAACAATGTGCTGGGTCCTGTTTCTCAGTATGTGACTTTTTATTGGGAATTTTAGTCCATTGACATTAAGAGATATTAAAGATAAGTGATTCTTACTTCCTTTTAATTTTGTTGTTAGAGGTAGAATTATGTTTGTGTATCAATCTTCTTTTGGGTTTGTGGAAAGATTACCTTCTTCCTTTTTCTAGGGTGTAGTTTCCCTCCTCGTGTTGGTGTTTTCCATCTATTATCCTTTACAGAGCTGGATTTGTGGAAAGATATTGTATAAATTTGTTTTTGTCATGGAATATCTTGTTTTCTCCATCTATGGTAATTGAGAGTTTTCCTGGATATAGTAACCTGGGCTGGCATTTTTGTTCTCTTAGGGTCTGTTTGACATCTGCCCAGAATCTTTTAGCTTTCATAGTCTCTGGTGAGAAGTTTGGTGTAATTCTGATAGGTTTGCCTTTATATGTTACTTGACCTTTTTCCCTTACTGCTTTTAATATTCTTTCTTTTTTAGTGCATTTGGTGTTTTGATTATTATGTGACAGGAGGAATATCTATTTGGAGTTCTGTAGGCTTCTTGTATGTTCATGGGCAACACTTTCCTGAAGTTAGGGAAATTTTCTTCTATAATTTTGTTGAAGATATTTGTTGGTAATCTTTGCTCTCCTCTATACCTATAATCCTTAGGTTTGATCCTCTCATCATGTCCTGGATTTCCTGGATGTTTTGGGTTTTTGCATTTTGCATTTTCTTTGAAAGTTGTGTCAATGTTTTCTGTGGTATCTTCTGCACCTGACATTCTCTCTTCTATCTCTTGTATTCTGTTGGTGATGCTTGTATCTATGACTCCTGATCTCTTTCCTAGGTTTTCTAACTCCAGGGCTGTCTCCCTTTGTGATTTCTTTATTTTTTTACTTCCATTTTTAGATCATGGACAGTTTTGTTCATTTCCTTCACCTATATGTTTGTGTTTTCCTCTAATTCCTTAAGGGATTTTTGTGTTTCCTCTTTAAAGGCTTCTACCTGTTTACCTGTGTTCTCCTGAATTTCTTTAAGGGAGTTATTTATGTCTTTCTTAAAGTCCTCTCTTATTACCATGAGAAGTGATTTTAAATCTGAATCTTGCTTTTCTGCTGTGATGGTGTATCCAGGACTTGCTATGGTAGGAGATTTGCTTTCTGATGATGCCAAGTTACCTTGGTTTCTGTTGCTTATGTTCTTATGCTTGCCTCCTGCCATCTGATTATTTCTAGTGCTACCTGCCCTCCCTATATCTGACTGGAGCCTGTCTTTCCTGTGATCCTGGTTGTGTCAGAACTCCTCAGAGTCCAGCTGTCTCTGTGGTCCTGTGATTCTGGGATCCTGTGATTTTGATATCTAGGGTGTGTCAGAGCTCCTGGGAGTCAAACTGCCTCTGGAGCCCTGAGATCCTGGTGTGACCAAGCTCCTGTGACTCTGCAATCCTGTGATCCTGTGATCCTGGGCGTGTTAGAGCTCCTAGGAGCGGAGCTTCCTCTGTGTGTTACAGGTCAGATGGGGTTGCTGTGTCCCTGGATCCTGCCAGTCCCAGTTACTCTTGGTGGTGCTGGGACAGAGGTTATTGTCCTCCTCACCTCTGATCCTATGATCCTGGGCATGTTAGAGCACCTGGGAGTGCAGCTTCCTCTGGGTGTTACAGGACGGGCTGCAGAGTTTGCGCCCTGAAGATTACTTCTAAATGGCTCAGCTGATCATAGTTCTCAATGTCCTAGTTTTTATTGGCTCTCATCACTGTCTTGTACATGAGATTTGTATGAGTGTTTTCAGGTTCCAGTTGTAATGTCAAAGCAGTGATATTTCTTCATATACATTTTTAATATAAAATTCTTTCTCTACCCAGAGTTGTAAAACAGCAAGAACATTCTTGGTTAATTTTGATTCTAGTGAACTGTCTTGCATTGCAGCCTTACCCTTAATCTAGAACCAGGGAGAATCTTCTATTTTATTCTGTGTAGAATAAACTCAAAATAAATGCTCATGACACTTTCATATTGTAACACTGTCTTCTAAGGACTTGATCCATCTCAATTTACCTCACGTGGATTTCAGCTTCGGTGTCAATTCCCCTTGCTGTCTATTCTTATTATAGCATCTTCTTTTTAGTTCTTTAATTTTTTTTTATGAATTCAATGTTTGTTCCTCTTCTGACATATGTTTTTCCCCACCGCTATTTGTAGAAGACTGCTTACTCCTTTTTATGTCCTTTATGACAGATTTATATTTTACCTAGCTTATTTTTATGCTTGACTAATTTCTTTGTCAAAAATAATATGTGCTTACAGGGTCCTGGAAAGGCATTTCAGCAGTTAAAAGCATTTGTTGCTCTTCCAGTGGTCCTGAGTTCAGTTACCAGATCCCATAATGCAGCTCACAGGAGCCTCTAACTCTGGTTCTAGGAGGGCTGATTCCCTTTTCTGTCCCCTATGAATACCCTCACACACATGCCATGTACTCATATAAACACATAAATAATAACAAAATAATATTTAAAAATATATCTGTTAACAGATAATTTCTGCGATTTCTAAGGTTCTGCAATCATAATTGCATACACTGCTTTACAGAAATGTCATTTGAATAAAGGTCACTTATATTTCCTCCGTTTTAACAAAGGTGTCATCGTCACATACATTCTCTTCCACTGGGGCTTGAGGACATGAGTTTAAGTTCCCAAAAATTCGATCTAAGAAACAAAGACTAACTGCAAAGTCCTAGGTGATATTAACTATTTTTATTATGTTATTTTTGAGATTATAATATAGTTGTACCATTTCCCTGCCTTCATTTTCCTCTCAATACCATCATATAATCCTTTTTCTTTCATTCAAAGATTTCTTTTTCAGATAATTTTATTATAAATATATTATTAGAATCTATACTCATACAGATGTAACAACCTGCCAAGTGGATTTTACACATTATTTCAAATTGTATATTTATAATATTCCATAATGACGCTCTAAGTTTACATAATATCACCATTGTCCTCTTGGATGTTTGTTGCTTTATTTTTTAACTGCTAAAGTATTAATTGTAAAATTATAATATACCATAATAACAGTATAAGTTCACATAATCTTGCCAACATTTTCAGGATGTTTGTTGCTTTATTATTTAAGTGTTAAAGTATTTGTTTTTTTATTTCTCAGTGGTGAATAAATCCTGACAAAATAATAAAAAAAATTCAGTTAAGAACCTGGGTGAGTACAGTGCTATGTGCTTATAATCTCAGCAACAGCACGATGGGAAGGAGAGACAAGCAGATCCTTGGGCACTGTGGTCCAGCTGGCCTAGCCCATGTGGCAAAGTGCCTGACCAATGACAGACTCTGTCTCAAATAAGATGGAAAAGTCATCTTACAACCATTACTGGAGATTGTCTTCTGACTTCTAACATGCTCAAACATTCAATGCTCCAATACTTGCAAACATACATACGTATACACACACACACACACACACACACACACACACACACACACACACACGGAGGTCCTCCATTAAAATAATATCAGTCACCCATATCTATAGAAATAGGCTTTAAAATTTTTTGGATTTCCTTAGTACATCTTGTAAGTCAAACACCGTCTGTTACAAATTGGTCAATAAACATACACACTGCAAAGAACTACTGCTGGAGAAGAGGTAGAAACTGATATGGTCAGACTCAATACTACTCTAAGAAGCATATGCCCTCATGAGACCGAATCACATGTTATGACCAGTCTATTTTTACATCTTTACTCTCATAGCCTAGATGAGTCTGGTATAACTCTATTACAATAATTTCAACACTATTGTCTATGTACATAACTGTTGTTGAGATAAATGTTCTATGGTAGTATGGAAAATATCTAAAAACACTGTCCTTGAATGGTAATAAAAAATATATGAAGTAATTTTCTATTTCTGTAAGACAGACTAGTGAACATCTGTGCTTAAGAAAAACAGCACCTAGTAGTTTCTTTGATCTATGTTTGCCTTAGATCTTTTTTTGCCAGACCTGGGAGAATTTCTCAGTTGTGTATAGAGAGACAGAGACAGAGATATGTCATCAATGTCTATGTGGCATAAAGAAAGCTTAGATCCCACCTTATATAAAAATTTCACAGATTTCATATGCATTTTACCTTTAGTGTGATGCCCATAGCCAAGGCCATGCTAGAGTCATCACTTACTAAAATATTGTTTATAATTAAGCTTAGGTAATAAATATGAATCAATAACCTTCAACACACAAGGAACTCTGCTAGGAAAAGCAGCAGTGATGGCATGTAGACTCCTTATTAAAAAAATTCATTGTTTTTGTATTGCCTTTTAATTTGCCTTTTATTCTGGCTACTGGTCCTAACCTAGGGTACTGTCTATGCTAGGGAAGAGCTCTGGCATTTACTTCATCCCATCTCTAAAGCTCTGCTGTTTCAACAGCCACATTTTAGGATTAACTCCTAATGTGTAATGAATTGTCCTCCCTTTAGCTTAAAGAATCACTTTCAGGTTTAAGTTCATCCTGATATCTCCTCCTTATCATAAATTTATCATCAGACTTGATGTCCTAGGTGGCTCAGCTTGAGCTTGAAGACTTCTTAGTCTTAATAGACAACCTTCCTTATTTTTGTTTCAAATCATATGTTACCTCATCTATGCAACTGTATTCAAATTGTTACAGGCATGTTTTGCCTTCTGTGATTTGTGGCATTTGGGTCTAAGTATATTATTTTAGTGTTACTATATTATCATCTTTTCCAATCTATTTATATAAACTCAAAGCTATAGAAGTATCTAGTTTTCAATCAGTAGAAAATTAGTTGCTCATAGTAATATTGGTAAATTATTTCTAATACATAAGATCAGTTCTACATTCACACACATTGAATCTTTGCTTTATATATTAATTTACTGGGTAGAACATTTATTTCCAGGGACTGCTGTTTATTTCTGATAAATATTGCTTGCTGATTTAAGCTCTACCTGGTTCTAACTCTGCTGGGAGACCTTCTGGAGAAGTGACATAGGCAGGTAACATGCTGAAAGCATTCACCAAGATCTTATTGCAGGCTCTATGGTCAGATAATAAAGCAATGACTGTAACTCAAGGTCAAATGATCCTTAATCTAAAAACACTCTTTAAATGACATAAGAAGGGCTTTAACTTTTTTCCTTTTTTCTATTTTATTTTATTTTTATTGAAAAAGGAAGTAAAAACATTTTATGATAAAATTAAAGATTTACATGGAAAATGTTTCTGACAAGATTGAAGAAGCATATAGAAAAACAATTAAGATTGACAATTTTCATGGAAAATTAAAGAGTTAAATGGTAGACATAAAAACATTACTAAATCAGTTGAAAAAGGAAGTAGAAACATTTTATGACAAAATTGAAGATTTACATGGGAAATATTTCTAATAAAATTGTAGAAAAATAAAAATAACATTAAAATTGAAGATTTTCATGGAAAATTATACAGATGAAATGGTAGGAATAAAATTATTCCTGAATTGATTGAGTGTAGAATTATAAACATTTTCTGATAAAATTGAAGATTTACATGGAAAATATCTCTGATAAAATTGAAGACATATATAGAAAACCACATTAATTGACTATTTCATGGAAAAAAATTATACCGATAAAATGGTAGGCATAAAAATATTTCTAAGTTGATTGAAAGTGGAATTATAAACATTTTCTAACAAATTTGAAGATTTACATGGAAAATATTTCTGATAAAATTGAAGAAATATGTAGGAAAAATGTTAAAATTAAAGATTATCGTGGAAAATAATAGTTAAAATGGCAGACATAAAAACATTACTAAATTGAAAGAGGAATCGCAAACATTTTCTGATAAAATTGAAGATTTACATGAAAAATATTTCTGTTAGACTATGTTTTTTGTTGGGGAATTGAGTCCATTGATGTTATAAGATATTGAGGAATAGTGATTGTTGCTTCCTGTTATTTTTAATGTTCTTTTTATTTTGGTGGGGTTCCTTTCTTTTGGGTTTGTTGGAAAAAGATTACTTTCTTGCTTTTTCTAGGGTGTAGTTTCCCTCCTTATGTTGGCGTTTTCCATCTATTATCCTTTGTAGGGCTGGATTTGTGGAAAGATATTGTATAAATTTGGTTTTATCATGGAATATCTTGGTTTCTCCATCTATGGTAGTTGAGAGTTTTGCAGGTATAGTAGTTTGGGCTGGCATTTGTGTTCTCTTAGGGTTTGTAAATGATCTGCCCAGGATCTTCTAGCTTTCATTGTCTCAGGTGAGAAGTCTGGTGTAATTCTGATAGGTCTGCCTTTATAGGTTACTTGACCTTTTTCCCTTACTGCTTTTAATATTCTTTCTTTGTTTAGTGCATTTGGTGTTTTGATTATTACTTCTGGTCTGGTCCAGTCTGTTTGGAGTTCTGTAGGCTTCTTGTATGTTCATGGACATCTCTTTCTTTAGATTAGGAAAGTTTTCTTCTATAATTTTGTTGAAGATATTTACTGGCCCTTTAAGTTGGAAATCTTCACTCTCTTCTATACCTATAATCCTTAGGTTTCATCTTCTCATTTTGTCCTGGATTTCCTGGATGTTTTGGCTCAGAAGCTTTTTGCATTTTGCATTTTCTTTGACTGTTGAGTCAATGTTTTCTATGGTATCTTCAGCCCCTGAGATTCTTTCTTCTATCTCTTGTATTCTGTTGTTGATGCTTGCATCTATGACTCCTGAATTCTTTCCAAGATTTTCTATCTCCAGAGATGTCTCACTTATGGTTTCTTTATTGTTTCTACTTCCATTTTTAGATCCTGGATGGTTTTGTTCAATTCCTTCACTTGTTTGTGTTTTCCTGTATTTCTTTAAGGAATTTTTGTGTTTCCTCTTTAAGGGCCTCTACCTGTTCACACATGCTCTCTTGTATTTCTTTAAGGGATTTTTGTGTTTCCTCTTTAAGGGCTTTTACCTTTTGACCCATGTTCTCCAGTATTTCTTTAAGGGTGTTATTTATGTCCTTCTTGATGTCCTCTTAACAGCATTGTGAGATGAGACTTTAAATCCAACTCTTGCTTTTCCGGTGTGTTAGGGTATCCGGGACTTGCTGTGGTGGGAGAACTGGGCTCTGATGATGCCAAGTAGCCTTGGTTTCTGTTGGTAGGGTTCTTATGCTTGCCTTTAGCCACCTGGTTATCTCTGGTGTTAGTTGGTCTTGCTGTCTCTGGTTGGAACTTGTCCCTCCTATGGGCCTGTAAGCCTGTGTCTGTATTCCCAGGAGATCACTTTCTCCTGGTGGGCTAAGCACAGAAGGCTTTGGAGCTGCCTGGTTCCCTGATGCAGATGGCCTCCAGAAGGGAAGACTCCTGTCCCAGCAGCAACACTGATCGTATGCTCTGTATGCTCTTAGCTGTACCCTTCCAGAGAGAAAGTGGAGATCCCACCTCTGCACTCAGAAGTGAAATCGCTGCTGGGAGATCACTTTCCCCTGGCGGGTCAAGCACAGAAGGCCTTGAAGTCGCCTGGTTCCATGCTGCAGAAGGCGGTCAGAAGCGGGCTTTAACTTTAAGATCCATAGACTTTGAGGCTGTATTTAATCTCTCTACAAGGTAAAGTCTATAATATAAGTATCATAAACCAAGCAGGACTGCAAATTCACTTAGGCTACCTGCTGGAAAGCAAGTGAGTGGGAGAAATCACAGTTTCCAAATGTTACAGATGTGAAGAATTGAAAAAACAGTTCATAGGTTGATCACTATGTGAGTAATTGTCAAATAATGTTATTTAATGAGGAATGTGTTCTCTGCTTATTTCCACAATCTTCAATTTACCATTCCAGGAAACTGTTGTAGTAGAAAAGGCCAAAGATATGGAAGGTTAAAATTAGACTTATTAATCAATTTAAATTGGGTAATTTGAACATTCATATTCAAAAAGAATCTTGCTAGTGTCACCTATATCTTTAATTACTGAGAATCTTAAAAAAAAAAATCCTCAATACTAACACTTGTATAATTGGTTTTATTTCCCTGAATACTAAGTACTTTATATTAGAATGCATACCAACAATTAACAGAAGGAAGAAGTCATTTTTTTTCTTTTCTAAGTTTTTTTTTATTTACATTCCAAATCATTTCCCCTTTCCCGTTTCCCCGAAAGTCCCATAAGCCCCCTTCCCTCCTTCTTTTCTCCATTCAACCCCCTCTCGTTTCTCTGTCCTGGCATTCCCCTACATCCAGTCTTTCCAGGACCAGGGGTCTCTCCTTCCATCTTCTTAGAAATCTATTGATATGCGAATTGTGTCTAGGGTATTCTGAGATTCTGGGTTAATATCCCCTTATCAGTGACTGCATACCATGTGTGTTCTTTTGTGATTGGGTTACCTCACTAAGGATGATATTTTCAAGTTCTGACCATTTGCCTAGGAATTTCGTGAATTCATTGTTTTTAATTGCAGAGTAGTATTCCATTGTGTAGATATACCACATCTTCTGAATCCATTCCTCCGTTGAGGGACATCTGGGTTCTTTCCAGCTTCTGGCTATTATAAATAAGGCTGCTATGAACATAGCGGAGCATGTGTCCTTATTGCATGCAGGTAAAGCCTCTGGGTATATGCCCAGGAGTGGTATAGCCGGATCCTCCGGGAGTGTCATGCCCAGTTTTCTGAGGAACCGCCAGACTGCTTTCCAGAGTGGTTGTACCAGCTTGCAATTCCACCAGCAGTGGAGGAGTGTTCCTCTTTCTCCACATCCTCGCCAACAACTGCTGTCTCCTGTGTTTCTGATCTTAGCCATTCTGACTGGTGTGAGATGGAATCTCAGGGTTGTTTTGATTTGCATTTCCCTAATGACTAAGGATGATGAACATCTCTTTAGGTGCTTCTCAGCCATTAGATATTCTTCAGGTGAGAACTCTTTGTTTAGCTCTGTACCCCATTTTTTAATAGGGTTACTTGCCTCTCTGGAGTTCAACTTCTTGAGTTCTTTGTATATATTGGATATTAGCCCTCTGTCGGATGTAGGGTTGGTAAAGATCATTTCCCAGTTAGTTGGTTGCCGCTTTGTCTTTTTGACAGTGTCTTTTGCCTTGCAAAAACTTTGTAATTTAATGAGGTCCCATTTTTCTATTCTTGATCTTAGAGCATAAGCTATTGGAGTTCTATTCAGGAAATTCTCCCCTGTGCCCATATGTTCAAGTTCTTCCCTAGTTTCCTTTCGATTAGTTTCAGTGTGTCTGGTTTTATGTGGAGATCCTTGATCCACTTGGAATTGAGCTTAGTGCAAGGAGATAAGAATGGGTCAATTTGCATTCTTCTGCATGTTGACCTCCAGTTGAGCCAGCACCATTTGTTGAAAAGGCTATCTTTTTTCCACTGGATGGTTTTAGCTCCTTTGTCAAAGATCAAGTGACCATAGGAGTGTGGATTCATTTCTGGGTCTTCAATTCTGTTCCATTGATCTACATGCCTGTCACTGTACCAATACCATGCGGTTTTTAACACTATTGCTCTGTAGTCCAGCTTGAGGTCCGGGATACTGATTCCCTCAGAGGTTCTTTTACTCTTGAGAATAGTTTTTAGCTATCCTGGGTTTTCTGTTATTCCAGATGAATTTTTGAATTGCTCTTTCTAACTCTATGAAGAATTGAGTTGGGATTTTGATGGGAATTGCATTGAATCTGTGTATTACTTTTGGTAAGATGGCCATTTTTACTATATTAATCCTGCCAATCCATGAGCATGGCAGATTTTTCCATCTTCTGAGGTCTTCTTCAATTTCTTTCTTCAGAGACTTGAAGTTCTTGTCATACAGATCTTTCACTTGTTTGGTTAGAGTCACGCCAAGATACTTTACATGGTTTGTGGCTATCGTGAAGGGGGAAGCAGTCATTTGAATGCCTTAAGAAAACAATGGAATTTCAACAACAATGGAAGTTCATTAGGGACAAAGAATCTATGCAATAACCCTTCTCCAACTTTGGTGTGTATAGCATCTAACTACGAATCATAATAATGCAGCTTCCTGGTCATCATCCTTTGAGGCAGCCTTAGTATTTCTAAAACACAGTCAAGCATGCCAGTTCTTAAGATTCAATGAACAGTGTGTTGTTCATGCAGGACTTCTAAATGGGGATGATGATGATGATGGAAGCTTGAGAATGGATTTTCTGGTTTATTTCTTTATGCTCCATTCTTATTCATATGTATAGACATATCAAACCTCTTTAGAAAAGAAACTAGGAAGTGTGTGGTTTATCCTTTTGAAATATAAAACGCAACACAAAAGTAAGATGATGACTGTTAAAAGTTTTACTAAGCTTTGTGCTAACATTGGATTCACTATTGATTAACTCAAGGACTATGTGTCTACTCTTCTTTCCATGGCCAGTTTGAGAATATTGAAAAAACATAAATATAAGTGATCATGATACTCAGGTATCACACAATTCAATAGTAATGGAACAAAACCAGTATTTTAAATTGGGAATGCACTCAGAGTAATGTTTTTTTCTTTGTTGAGCTCAGAAATTAGCATATTTTACTTAAAATGCTCAGACTTCCTCATAGAAGCAGGGGGAGAAGTAGGTGATAGAAGAATTTTGAAGGGGAAACCAGGAAAGAGGATAACATTTGAAATATAAATAAAGAAAATATCTAACAAAAATTTTCAAAAAAAAATGCTCAGACTTTGGACAAGCCATTTATTTTACTGAATTCAAACTACACTTTTAATAAAACTCTGGGGGGAATTTCACTGCCATACAACGAAATTCCCTTGCACATGTTTGGTTTTGGCTCCCTAGTTGGCAATAAAACGTAGCAAATGACATTTCCTTTCATTTTGTTCTTGACATTTGGCTACAACATTACTGTTTATGTGTTTTTCAGGGATAATAACTCCACTTAAAAATATTTCTAATTTTGTTTTTTTCAAGAAGTCCTACAAAAAGGTAATCTCTGATTGTTATTATGCCATTGTGTGTTAAAATTAAGTAATAACAATTATCTTGGTTAACAGTATCCATAAATATTTTGCATTTGTGGTGTTTAAAATAATAAGGAAGAATATTTTGGCAAAAAAATTTGTTTTTTTCTGAAGTCCCGCAAGAAGTTAAACTTGCAGTAATATTTCTGTGAGAACCAAAATCTGGCACATCAACAATGTTTTAGTATTAGGTTTTTTTTTTCAATTGGATACATTCTTTATTTGCATTTCAAATGTTACCCCTTTCCCAGTTCTCCCCCTCCTGGATAGCCCCTATTCCCTCCTCCTTCCCCCTAATTCTATGAGGGTGTTCCTCCACCTACTCCTCTCTCACCTCTCTACCCTTGATTCCCCTACAACAGAGCATCTATCGAGCCGAAACTTTCTTGAACAAAATACCGATGTCTTATGCTCTAAGATCAAGTATCAACAAATGGGTCCTCATAAAATTGCAAAGCTTCTGTAAGGCAAAGGACACTGCCAATAGGACAAAACAGCAACAAACAGATTTGGAAGAGATCTTTACCAACCCTACATCTGATAGAGGGCTAATATCCAATATATACAAAAAACTCAAGAAGTTGGACTCCAGAGAATCAAATAAGTCTATTAAAAAATTGGCTACAGAACTAAACAAAAATTCTCACCTGAGGAATATCTAATGGCTGAGAAGCACCTAAAGAAGTGTTCAACATCCTTAGTCATTAGGGAAATGCAAATCAAAACAACCCTAACATTTCACCTCACACCAGTCAGAATGGCTAAGATCAAAAACTCAGGTGAAAGCAGATGCTGGAGAGGATGTGGAGAAAGAGGAACACTCCTCCACTGCTGGTGGTACTGCAAGCTGGTACAACCACTCTGGAAATCAGTCTGACGGCTCCTCAGAAAATTAGACATTGTACTACCTGAGGACCCAGCCATACCACTCCTGGACATATACCCAGAAGATGCTCCAATATGTAATAAGGATACATGCTCCACTATGTTTGTAGAAGCCTTATCAGTAATAGCCAGAAGATGGAAAGAACCCCGATGTCCTTTAACAGAGGAATGGATACAGAAATAGTGGTATATTTATACAATGGAGTACTATTTAGCTATTAAGAACAATTAATTTATGAAATTCTTAGGCAAATGAATGGGACTAGAAAATATCATCCTAGCCGGGCGGTAGTGGCGCACGCCTTTAATCCCAGCACTTGGGAGGCAGAGGCAAGAGGATTTCTGAGTTCGAGGACAGCCTGGTTTACAAAGTGAGTTCCAGGACAGCCAGGGCTACACAGAGAAACCCTGTCTTGAAAAACAAAACAAAAAAAAAGAAAAGAAAAGAAAATATCATCCTGAGTGAGGTAACCCAATCACAAAAGAACACACATGGTATGCACTCACTGATAAGCCCAAAAGCTCTGAATACCCAAAGTACAATTCACAGACCACATGGGGTTCAAGAAGAATGAAGACCAAAGTGTGGGTGATTTGGTTCTTCTGAGAAGGGGAACAAAATACTCACAGGAGTAAATATGTAGATAAAGTGTAGAGCAGAGACTGAAGGAAAAGCCACCCAGAGACTGTACCACCTGGGGATTTATCCCATATGCAGTTATCAAACCCCAACACTATCATGGATACCAAGAAATGATTGCTGAAAGGAACCTGATATGGTTGCTTTCTGAGAGGCCCTGCCAGAGCCTTAAAAATACAGAGACAGATGCTAACAACCAACCATTGGACTGAGCATGGAGTCCCCAATGGAGGTGTTTTAGTATTTCTTAATTGTATAAAACATCACACACCAAAATTAACCTGACCTAAAGTCCATTCAACTCAACAAATATCTAGAAAGTTGTAATAGGAATTTGAAACAGAAGCTGTGGTCCTTTGCATTAAATTTTATTCTTTCAGTATCAAATGTTTTATGTATCTATTTACTGCCAAAGACCAAAAAATCCACAACAGAATTTGAACCAGAGAAACAACTTACTGCAAATATTGATTCAAAACTCATGTTGAGTAGACCTATGACAGCCTTCTCTACCAGCTGCTGCTAGTTCCAGTTCTATTGCATCTTAGAGTGGGAAGTCTTTAACATTTCCACCCAGGCACTCTTATAGATGTGAATAGATTTGAACATGTGGTATGCTCAGTCAAGGTGAAGTCCAGTCACAACTAAATGAGGTTTGTCCTTACAAGAGACATTACAAGTGGTAAGGAGTTTTGCAAATCCAATCTATAAGTCTACTTATTTTAAATGTTACTTGATAGCACATATTCCCAATAAAATGAAGGAAAATGAATTTTTGATTTTTGCAATCATTAAAGTAATATTTGATCTATTTTGATAAAGAGAAGAATATGTTCATTGAATATCTCTCGGTCTCTTTTAAGGGATTTTGAAGTGAATGAATGGAGAAAATAAAAGGCAGAAATGCATAGGTAAGACTAAGCATGAAATCAATGCAGAATATGTCTACTAATTTACAGCAGACAATTTAGGAGACAGTAGGATATATCAGTTCGGTTCTCAATTGCTTAAATACTACTTACACCAAACATAATTTAATGCTCAAACAAAAGTTGAATACCTCTCATAGTCATTTTTCACCTTGTCAAAATAAGATTCATAAAAGGCCTTTCCATGTGAATGTAGCACATTGTACAAAAGGATTATTATTTGGTATAAAATTATATTTCCATTTGCAAGATCCCTGAAGTCATGGATGGCGGAATCATAAAGAGACTCTGGAAAGAGATAAAAGATCATCAGATTGATATTGATGCTGGAAATTAGAGGAGGAAACAGTTGGTAAAACATGCCTTCCAGACCAATAGAAAGTATAGACAACCTCTTTGTGACCTCAATCACCACCTAATTGAATTTTAGGTCTGCTAAATAGAAGGCAACCCATGCCTGGTATTATAAATCTACCCAACTACCTGTGGTTGGTGAGGCCATGTACCTGGAAGAAAATTTAATATTCCCACTTTGTTGAGGCATTATAATTCTCAGCTGCTTTCTAAATACCTATCCATATATACACAAATAAACACAGCTCTCAACACACATATATGTGTATATCCACACATTTATGTATATATACATTTATGTGCATGCATTTGTGTGTATAATAATAATAGCTAAGACATAAGAGGCTGCAGACTTCTGACGACATGGGAGGCATCAAAGTAGTTGCAAATGGGAGAGGATAGGATGGAAATAATATAAATACACTCTTCATCTACAACATTCTAAGAAGGAAAATGAAAACAGTAGCATGTAATTTATTGTAGACTTTCCTGGGTCTCACCATGAAGAGTATTTGGATATTTTAAAGAGGCACTCAACTTTTAAAAAGTTGAAAAGTTTAATATAATATGGGAGTTAAAAAAGTTAGACTGTGTTTTATATTGTATTAACATGTGAACTTAATAAAAAAAGGAAAGGTTATTTAATACAATGGGTTTATAGGTCAGGTTGGCAAGTGATCATATGTATTGGTTATGTTTTGTCTATTTGACATAAATTACAATCACCTAGAGATAGCCTACGAGCATATCTGTGCAATATTTTCTTCATTAGTGATTAGTGGTTGATGTAGGAGGGTCCATCTCACGGTGGGCAGGTGGTCCTGAGTTGTAGAAGACAAAAAGTTAAGAAAGCCATGAAAAGCAAGCCAGTAAAGTATGTTCCTTCATAATCTTCAGTGCCTGCCTCCAGTTTCCTGCTTTAATATCTTGGCTTGGTTTTACAGAATGATGGATTATAATCTGTACACAAAGTAATTCTTCTCTTTCCTAAATTGCTTTGCATCATGGGGTTCACTATAGCAACAGGAAATATAAGTATCACAGGCATGGAGCACTATGTTCTTTTATTTTGTTTTATGAGACATGATATTATTATGTATCCAGACTCCCTTGTAATTTTGATCATCCAGTCACACTTTCAAGTTCTGAGATTATATACATATTCTATGTTATTAATTGATACAATAACTATATATATTTGTGAGGTAAGGATGACATTCAGTAAATGAATAAAGTACATAAAATCCCAAAGTAATATCTATAAATGTTATTTGAAATGTTTATCACTTTTTTGTATGTTCAGGACACTCAAAATCTTTTGTTTGAAACAGAATTAATGCTTGTCAGACATAATTATCTTACTACATAATTAAAAGCATATATTGAATAATTTTCCAACTGAACCCCCAAAACACTAACCATATTGCTTCTCCATAATCTTCCTAGTCTCTGACAACCATTATCCTATTCATTTTTAAACAATTTTCTATATATAAGTGAGAACATGCAGTATTTGACTTCCTATAACTGACATATTTTACTTAACACAATGATCTTCATGTTGGTGTAAATGATACAATTTAATCATTCTTGTGGTTAAATAATAATATTCTAATACATACTGTCTTAGATAGAGTTTTACTGCTCCTAACAGACACCATGACTAAGGTAACTCCTATAAGGAAAACGTTTAATTGGGACTGACTCATAAGTTCAGAGGTTTAGTCCTTTATTATCAAGGTGGGAGCATGGCAACATTCAGGTAGGCGTGGCGCAGGAGGAGCTGAGAGGTCTACCTCTTCATCTGAAAGTCCCTAGGAGCAGACTGATTAGAACAGGGTCTTAAAGCCCATACCCAAAGAGTGACACACCTACTCCAACAAGGCCACACTTTCTAATAGTGCCACTCCCTGGGCCATACATATTCACACCACCATATATGTGTGTGTGTATGTGTATATATATATATATATGTATATATGTATGTATATATGTATATGTATGTATATACAGTATATATGTATCTATATATGTAATATGTATGGATATATTCTTTTGTTTGTTTAAAATTCCAACTTTTATGGTTTTAAAATCTTCTGTAGTGCATGTTTCATATCTTTGTTCCTAAGACTGTATATTACAGGATTAATGAGTGGAGTAACCACAGAATAAAACAGAGTCACAAGCTTCTGCATTCCAGCTTCATGTTCAGATGTTGGGCTCAGATACATTATCATCACTGAACCATAAAAGAGTGAAACTACTGTGAGATGAGACCCACAAGTGGAGAAGGCCTTTTTTTGACCATCTCTTGAAGGAACTCTAAACACAGCTCTCAAGACCAATATATAAGATCCCATGATGAAGAGGAAAGGAATAAACAGGAGCATAGAACTTAGAATTGCCCAGAAAAACTCCATCAATGGAGCTCTCGAACAGGTGAGGGCCAACAGAGGGCCTGGGTCACACAGGAAGTGGTCTATAACTCTAGACCCACAGAAGGACATCTGGGAGATGATGATGATGGGAACAGGGAACCAGAGGAAACCAAGCACCCAGCAACTGATCACAAGGTTGTTACAGAGGCGCCAAGTCATGAGAGCAGGGTAATGTAGAGGCCTGCAGATGGCAAGGTAGCGATCAAATGCCATGACTGCCAGGAAGAAGCATTCTGTCGAACCCAAGGAGAAGAAGAAATAGAACTGCAGGAAGCATCCAGAGAAAGAGATAACCTTGGTGTCAGAGAGGAAGTTGGCCAACATGTTGGGTACTGTGGAGGTGACATACCAGATCTCCAGGAAGGAGAAGTTGGCCAGCAGGAGGTACATGGGTGTGTGGAGTTTTTGATAGGAGCACACAGCACAGATGATGGATGCGTTACCCATGAGGGTAAGGAGGTAGACAATGAAGAAGAGCACAAAGAGGAGGATTTGCCCCTCCCTGGGGCAGGGGAAACCCAAGAGGATGAAGCCAGTGATGGTACTGGAGTTGTTGGGGCTGCTGAGGGCTTTCATTTGTCTGTGACCTGTGAACACACCAGAAATTGTTGAATATTTTAGAAGTAGCCGAGGGAGTTTAACTTTCGCCAAAACAAAACCAGAGTAGTTTGCTCAACATCAACTCAATATCTATTGTAGTTTTACTGTTCTCTAGGTATTTTTTCTAAGCACTTGATATTAATCAATGAGTAGAAAAAGTTTAAGCCTCTATTCTCTGCTGCATAACAGCCACTTCTTTTTTCTCTTCTGTGGGAGTAAATAGATTATGTTGACTATTTCCTCATCAAATGCTATTGCAAGCATAGTCTGGTATAATTGGTGCATCAAAGAACATTGTTTTGGGTGTGATGGAAAATACACATATTCCTTATCTTTAGAAATATCTCATGTTAAGAAAAATTAATGAAAGCTATTAATGTTTGTGAATACCTGTAACCCCAGCACTTAAGAAGTGGAAGCAGGAGTGTTAGGAGATCAAGGCCATTGCTAATTATGTATTAAGGTTGATGTGAGCTTAGGCTTAAGATCCTGTTTCAATTGAACAATCAAACAAACAATAGACAAATAGAATAAGAAGGAAAAATAAGTACATCGTAAACCTAGTTATTTTAAATGTAAACTGTGAATTAATCTTGCATTATTTCTTTACCTTTGCTAGTCCCCAATAACCAGACAGAGAAACAAAGAATTATTTCATGCTTCACCTCAATAGTTGGGCAGTTAAATCTATTAATTCTCTATGCTAATCTGACTACTTCACAGTCATTATCCATCAGCGTACTTGCATGTTGTAATTGGCCTGGCTCTTTGGGTTTCAGGAGTGTTCCATTATCTCTCTTTGGATCCCTTCTTCATGGTTCTCATTCAAACTTCTCCTCACCAATCTGAATCTCCCTCCTTCCATCTCTCTTTACTTCCCTTGACTGGTGGTTGTTTTGCCATAATCTTTTTTCTACACTGCCAATGGACGATCAACAATTATTGACAATGCAAAGAATATGAGGTAAGAATTGTTTACACAAACTTGAGACAAGTGATTCTATACATAGGCATTACAATGTCATACCAGATAGAAACAAGGTATGAGGGCAGAGAAATCAGCATTTGAACAACAGAAGGATAGCATTTATGCAGTGGAAAAAAACCACTGTGCACAGTAAATTTTATTGGTATTCTTAAAAGTCACCAAGTACATTTCAGATGAGTTATTTGATAACTCTTAGCAGACAAATGTGAATTTCAGGATGCAGTTTTATCTCAATAGGAGGATACCTGTCCAGAATTCATTCATCAAGTCCTGGCTTGATCCTCAGGACTGTCAAAACAAGAAGTGAAATTTTAGTGTCACCGAAAGTATTATTGGGCAGTAACTGTATTTCATTATGATTTATTGAGCTAGTGTATTAAGTATAAATGTCATGTATAAATCCATCAGATTTTCTAGTGTCAAGTAAAGAATAATTAGAACTTACATACATGGTCAAGTCTAAATATTAATATCAATAATCTGATGAAAGCTTATTAGGAACTGCACTCCACTCTCAGAAGAATATTAAACTGGGACTGGGTGCAGCTCAGTAGCAGAGTACTTGCCCATCATGTGAGAATCTCTGAGGTTGATCTTTACCTCTAAAACCCAGAAATTAAGTGCTCTTCTTCAACCACAACTAGAAGACAAAAACAGCACGTTATCCTCTGTCAAGGTCACTTACACTATCCAAATAGAACAACCAAGATTCTTAGTCCTCGCCCAGTTTGCATTACTGTATGGGCTTCCTGGGATTGGATGGAGCAGGAGTAGAAAGATGCCTGCAGGTAGAGAACTGTCTTCTATATGTGTGCTGAGATCCACACTCATGTGTCCATGGCCTCAGATTCAGGTTTCAAATAGCCAAGTTTTTATTTCTCATGAGAAAGAACAAAAATCAAATCCCACAACTATCTCATATTTTAAAAAAATTAAAAATGTCGCTCAGGATATTTATCTTTTTAAAAGAAAAAAATTACCCTAATTTTCCTTGCTGTTTGTATATGTTTCAAGAATGAATCCTAGGATCTTTTGGTATAATCTTTACTGATAAGTGTGTGTAATTAAGTAAAAACCCCTCTTGCAATATTTCTACTGGTTCTTATTTTGATATTATTCTTTAATCCTTTAATATTTAGATTTAAAAAAATTGTCTATGATATTTGAATTTCTTTTGGCATGCTACTAACTAATAAAATTATGCTAGTTTTGGTTTTCAAAGTTACATTTATATATTTATGTATTTAATTAGTTATTTGTGTATGCTTCTGTACACATAAATGTGCATGCATGTGTCCATGTGTGAGTACTTATATGCCACAATGCACATATGCAGATGAGAGGACATCTTAAAGTTGTTGGTTCTCTCCTTCCACTGTTTAGGTTCTCAGGCGTCAGATTCAGGTCAGAGTATAGAGTTAAGGCTCTGAGAAACACTAAGATTCATTCAGACTTCTGCCAACTTAGAGTTACTTTAGACTCTTTTAGAAATGCTCTAAGATTTGGTTGATCTTTTGTATCCAAATGGTACAAAACAGTCTCCAGTGACAATGTTCATGGTCTTTCCCAACTTGAGAGCCCATGCCTATATTTATTGATTAGGTGATAGTTAATACTTTTAATTGCTATTAAAAACTTTAATAATATATTTATTTATAAGGGTAAATGAAAAATAGTACAAAGGGACTCCTATTGTATTACAACTTCCCTTTTCAATCACAAAATAAGATTCAGTTAATCTACAAAACTTGTGCAATCTTGATTTATAAATCTGGCTTTTTGTTTCTGTTCTGCTTTTATGAGATAAGACAATTTTGTTAACAAGTATTTCAAATAATTAACTTTTGTTATTTGAATTCTTCTGAAATATACACAAATTAAAACCTAATGTATAACTAACAAAACAGGACACTTAAAATTATCAATCATAAATAAGAATTATAACTTAGATACTATGACAAATCTCCCTAAGAATTAGAACTAATTATTCCTCCTGAGTTCATAAATATGGAATCCAACTTTCCAGAATGCAAACTAGAACTAAAAGATAACAAACTATTTCAAATACTCTAAACTTCAAATAAAATATTTCATGAATTACAGGTAACTATAGACAAAGGGGGAAACATATAATTTAATCAAAGACTAGGACTAGCCAGCCAAACTATCTGTTTTCCTCAACTGAAATCTTTACTTCTTTCGGCCATTCTATACTCTTGACTATGTCTACTTTAGACATAATATTTCCATTTGTCCTTGGTAAGTGTTAAGTCAGATCCAAAGTGTGGAATAAGAGAAAAGTCAGACACAGACCATAAGACTGATGAATTTGATATGATTCAAGGATTAATTCCTTAGTGGATTTACTATTTCTCTTTCCTAAAGATTGCTTTCCTGGGTTCTCAGCCCCATCTTTACCAGACACTAGGAATGAGCTTTTCTACTGCTACAGGACAAAAAAATATAATCCTCCGTATTCCCGGAGAGTCTGATAAAGATGTGTTTGATAAATTACTCAATTTATGAATTTTTATCATGCAATCAATAAAACATCATGTAAGCATTTTCAACGTGTAACATGTCTTTTTGGGAAACTTGCATTTGTGTTTCTAGGCTATGGATATTCACGTAGAGTGGACTATTTCTTACGTGTATTGAGGTGAAAGTTGTGGGTTTTTATTAACATCATGCCCCATGTTGTTTTGAGCAGCTTGCTCTCAGGGTATTTTCCCAAGCATAATCTTTAAGAAATTCTCCTGGGAAATACGAAATTTGTGGAAGATCTGATGTTTATAAACTTACATGTGAGTTGAGGAAAAGGTGTTTTCACTAGACTATTACTCATTTTTTTTCAGTTGGTGCTTAAATATGAAAGAATTTCTTCTGCTAACATATTTTTGTGAATTGGCATGTTTTTTCTAGTGTTGGTCACTTTGTGTTGAGTCCTAGGAAGTGAGACATAAAAATTGGGCTTCAGGGCTCTACGGAATTCTGAACAATAATTTAATGCCATGGGTCTTTTTCAAGGTTACTGTCTTTCCCCTTAAAGCTAAGTTCCAGAAACAGAGTAGAGCCCAAGCTTTATATTTTTACTAATCAACTTCCCACCCATCCAGACAATAACTATATCAGTATATTCCATGACTTCACTGGCCTGTAAAGCATGTGTGGAAAGGCTAGACGATAGGGGTTCAAGGACAGCCTCTGTGCTGTATATGTTAGACAAGTTAGAACTTCTTTATATTGGTTTCCCCTTGCAAAATGTAGAGCGACAGTCCTGCCCATGTCACTCGTTTTGAGAATTAGATAAATACTATGTTTAAGTGCCTGGCATCCAGTTAGCCCTCCCTATTGTACTTATAAAATCAAACTCTCAGAGTTTCCATCTATGTACTCTAGAAGCACTGTTGTCATGGAAAATGAGACCCCCAGCATGGATTATGGCAGTTCAAAACACACTAGAGAAAACCTACAAGCAAATATTTATTTCTCTTAATTTCTTCTAATATCAAATGGATATAACTATATTTTATTATATTCCTCAGTTAACCACTACATTACCTTCTTTTTTGAATTGGAAGAGAGAATATCAAGAGAAGCATCTTCAATAGCCTCTTCTAGGATTTTCTAAGAGCAGACATAGCTGATTTTGTAATAGCCAGCTTGAAGATAAGTGCAAAAATATGTCATGAAGATCAGGCGTGTATTTTCTTTAGGATCCTGGGATTTTTAACAGGGCAGGCTCTTTGCTTGAATATTCCTTTACTCTAGAGAACGATATCAGGGCACAGCTCTGTAATACTTATTCCCTTGCTCACTCCAGTCCTCTGGGCATTGTGCCTTAATTTCGAATTCCTATTTTCACTCAAGGGTAACAAAGTCCTTCATTTTGTTTGGTCTTAATCTCTCAGAGGTCTTAGATATGTGATTATTAAGTTCATCAATCAGCCACCAAACCTCTTCTGGACACATGTCATATTCTTGCTAAGCTCAGGATATGATGATATTGGTGCTACAGAAGTTTGTTAGTCTTTTTATAAGTTAACTTCTATTGTGGCATTTGATGGCAGATTCTCCTTCATTTTAGAATGAAATTCACTGGGGGAGTAGTGGATGGGTCTGTGAAGTTTAATAAAAAAATATCACACACTCTGTGTATCACAATAGGGACTTCTCACTCTTTGCAACCAAAGCTCCTGAGTTACAGTACAACCACTGGAGAATCCTGTTTCTTGTGGGAAATATACTGGAACTGAGGATACTCATGGGATCATACTAGGGTCATTCTGCATCAATGTACACAGACACTCCAATTTGGGGTAACTGAGTTTCAAGACTTATTCATTCCAAATAAAATCAAATTTTCTTTTTTTTAAATTCTTAAAATATTTTATTTTTAATTTAGTTTTATTTTTGTTTACTTATTCACATTTTCATTATTTTTCATATGCTTTTATTAGTTCTTTGTGAATTTGTGTAATGTATTTTGATCATGCTAAACACTGTAACTATTACCAGATGCATCTACTTCTCTACTCACTCAACTTTGTGTCCCAGTTTTCCAATGCATTAAATTTATTTATTTATTTATTTATTTATTTATTTTACTTATTCACTTTATATACTGCTCACTGCCTCACTCCCCGCCACCCCTCCAACAATCCTTCCCCCATTCCTTCCTCCCCTTCTCCACTGAGCCATTGGTGGCCACCTTGTTATTCCCCAACCCTAGCATATCAAGTCACATGAAGACCAAATGGTGCTACATATGAATAAGGAGGCCTAGGTCCAGTCTGTGAATGTTCTTTGGTTGGTGGTTCAGTCTCTGAGAAACTCAGGGTCTAAGTTAGTTGACCCTGTTGGTCTTGTGGAGTTCCTATCTCTCCAGGGCACAATTCTTCCTTTTTTTTTCTTCCACAAGAGTTCCCAAGCTTCAGTCATTGTTTGGCTGTGGGTATCTGCATTTGACTGAGTCAGCTGCTGGGTTGAGCCTCTCTGAGGACAGCCATGCTAGACTCCTGTTTGCAAGCATAACAGAGAATCATTAAAAGTGTCAGGAATTAGTGTTTATGCATGGGATGGGTCTCAAGTTGGGCTGGTTATTGGTTAGTCATTCCTTCAATCTCTGCTCCATTCCCATCCCTGCATTTCTTGTAGACAGAATAAATTTTGGGTTGAAAGTTTTCTGGGTGGATTTGTGTCCCTATTGTTCCACTGGAGTTCCTGCCTGGCTACAGGAGGTGGCCTCTTCAATTTCCATATCTGCAATGCTGTGAGTCACATTTAAGGTCATCCCCCCCATTGATTCTTGGGCATCTCCTTTATCTCAGATCTCTGTCTAGTCTTGGAGATGCCCACCACCTCCTCATCTCCATCACTCACACATTTCCATTCATTCTTGTGGCCATCTGGCCATACCTCCTCTCTCTTTCCACAAAAAATCCAGACTCCCCCCATTCTCTTCCCCATCTCTTCTCCTACCTAGTTTCTTCTCTCCATCTGCCTTCCATGACTATTTTATTCTACATTTCAGTGAAATTCAAATATCCTTCTCTTTTAGCTTCTTTGAGTCTGTGGAGTGTAGGTAGCATGGATGTCCTATATTTTATGGCTCGTATCCATTTATAAGTGAGTACATATTATGTATGTTCTTTGGGAAATGGATTACCTCACTTGGAATGATACTCTTAAGATCCATACATTTGCCTGCAATATACATGATGTCTTTGTTTTTAATAGCCGAATAATATTCCATTGTGTAGATATACTACATTTTTTAAAAAATAATGTTATGTTTAATTTTTTCTTTAATTTTTCTCAGTTTATATAAACCCCTCTCCAAGCCCAGGGAAGGTACAGTTAGGCTTTTGTCCAATGCCTGAATCTTGTAGCCCTTTGTAAGCATCAGTGTCTGGGTTTGTGAGCCCCTCTGTGGCCACTGGAGGCTTTATTTGTTGAGTCCCTGGTTGGCTAGAAACAGTATCATGAAATGTTTATTTGAAGCCACCTCACTGGGTGACTACAGGGCTTGCTAGAGGTTGTGTACTTCTGTGCCCTTACACATTGGTTTAAGAAGCCACCAGCTAGCCACCACTGCAAGGTGGAAAAAGAAGAAAATGACATAGCAAGTCTCGTTGGTCTTGGCTCTGCTCCTAGGTAGCATCAGTTGTCAATTTGACAGTCCAGACTTATCTGAGGGAGTCTCAGTTGAGAGACTGCCTGTAGGTATGTCCATGAGGCATTTTCTTGAGTGCCATTTGACAAGGGAGGGCACCACTCACTGTCAGTGGTACCATCCCCAGGCTGGGCATCCTGGGTTATGTAAGAGAACTAGCTGAATGAAAGCTACAGAAGGAGCTACAGTGTCCCTCCATGGGACACTTTTCTTTAAGTGTTTTTAAAGCTTTAAGCTCCTACCTTGATTTCCTTTTATGATGGACTATAAGATGAAATAAACCCTTTCCTCTGCCAGTTGCTTTTTGGTCAGAAAAAGCAACAGAAAGAAAACTAGGACAGCCAGCAGTGCTCCTTGTCCTCTCATATATACCCTCTGGTGAGAGAGAAAGCTTCTGGGTCTAACACTACTGTCACAGAGCTGAGCAAAGTGTGCACAGATCCTTATGTTGGGGTTATATCCCAATAAACCAACCTTTTATAAATCAAGAACATCTTACGTTGAAAATGCATTTAACATGATGAACCTACCTGAACATACAGCTTAGCCACACAGAACCCTGTGGAGTACCAGTTGTTTACCCTGTGATTGCTTGGTTGATTGGAAACTGCAGTGTGTAGCCTTTACTTCCCAAAAGAAGATGGGCATGGGTATATCTTGCTTACCAGGGAAGAGACCAAAGTTTAAACTTCAAAGTGTGGTTTCTACAGATTGCCTATGATTACTGCACTGTCGGAAAGCTGAAATATTACCAGCCAAATGTTGTTAAGTAAGGATTGCCTATCTGTGCCTAGAAGGGGCAATAGTCAATTAGTGGTGTGGGAACTATAACTTATTTAAATAATAAAGGATAATGAACAGCTATTAGTATCTTTTACTGATCTGATAGATATCGACTAGCCCTGTACCATTTTGAAAGAAATTAGAGATATAGAAACTCCTATATAGAAGTTGAGTTGGGAACCTGGGAAGATGTAGTCAGTGAAGAACCTTATGGGAACAGTTTGAACACAGAGTAGGTACTGGAGGTATGAGAGAGATGAGCTTACTGTCCAGGGTGTGAACAGCACAGGGGAGGAGGTGCATCTGAACAGAGGAACATGTGAACAGAGTTTGAATGGAAGACAGATTTATCCTGTTATCCAAACTTACACATTTGGGGTTATGTCCTCCAAGGACAGGCCCTTTCTTTTCTTCTGTTCCCACCTACAGGAGCTAGAGTACACCAAGCATGGACTGTGCTGTATAAATACTGGAGAACCCACTGTCTTCTTTTTTTATTATGATTTTCTAAGTTTTTTTATTACCTCACTTGGAATAATATTCTTAAGATCCATACATTTGCCTGTAATATACATGATGTCTTTGTTTTTAATAGCTGAATAATATTCCATTGTGTAGATATACCACATTTTTTTTAATCATTCTTAAGTTGAGGGACATCTAGGCTTTTTCCAGTTTCTTGTCATTACAAATAAAGCTGCTATAAACATAGCTGAGCAAATATCTTTGTGCTATGGTGAAGCATTTTGGGGGAAATGCCCAAGAATGGTATAGCTGGGTCTTGAGGTAGTTTTTGAGAAGCTGTACAAACTGGTTGTATGAGTTTACACACACCAACAATGGAGTGCTCCGCATCTTTGCCAGCATGTGCTATCTCTTGTGTTCTTGATCTTAGCCACTCTGACCAGTGTAAGATGGTACCTCAGAGTTGTTTTAATTTGAATTTTCCTGATGATTAAGGACTTTGAACATTTCTTTAAGTACTTTTCATCCATTTGAGATCTCTCTGTTGAGAATTCTCTGTTAAGTTCAGTATACTTCATTTTTAATTAGGTTACTTGGGCTATTAGAGTCTAACTTCTTAACTTCTTTGTGAAATTTGGATATTAGCCTTCTGTCAGATGTAGGGTTGGTAAAGATCTTTTCCCAATCTGTAGGCTGCTCTTTTGTCCTATTGACAGTGTCCTTTGCCTTACAGATGCTTTGCAGTTTCATGAGGTGCCATTAATTAATTGTTGATCTTGGAACCTGAACCACTTTCTGTTAAGGAAAATGTATTCTGTACCAATGCACTTAAGGGAATTTTCCATTTTCTTTTCTACAATATTTATTGTATCCAGTTTAATATTGAAGTCCTTGATTGGCATGGGCTTGAGTTTTGTGCAGGGTGACAAATATGGATTTATTTTCATTCTGCTACATGTAGACATCCGGTTAGAGTAGCATCATTTGTTGAAGATGCTTTCCGTTTTTCTTTCTTTCTTTCTTTCTTTTTTTTTTTTGCATTGTATAGTTTTGGGTTCTTTATCAAAAATCAAGTGTGCATAGATATGTGGGTTTATTTCTGGTTCTCCAAATTTTAGAGTATAGGCTTTTGAACCAAGACCTAGTGACTCTTTTTAATTTCACCAGCATATGTTCTTATGTCTCCCTTTTCATTTCTGATTTTGTTTATTTGGATACTACCTCTCTATCTTTTGGTTAGTTTGGCTAAATGTTTGTTTATCTTGTTGATTTTCTCAAAGAACCAGCTCTTGGTTTTGTTGATTCTTTGTATTCTTTTCTTTGTTTTTAACTGATTGATTTCAGTCATGATTTTGATTATTACCTTCTTTCTACTCTCCTTTGTGTGTTTGCTTCTTTTTGTTCTAAAGCTTTCAGGTGTGCCTTTAAATTACTGGTATGAGAACTTTCTAATTTCTTTATGGAGGCACTTATTGCTCTGAATTTGCTCTTAGCACTGCTTTGATTGTTTCCCATAAATTTGGATATGTTGTGCCTTCATTTTCATTGAATTCTAGAAAGTCTTTAATTTCTTTCTTTCTTTTTCACTGATGCAGAGATCATTGAGTAGAGAGTTGCTCAATTTCAATGAATATGTAGACTTTCCAGTGTTTTTGCTGTGGTTGAAATCCATCTTTAATCTATGGTGGTCTGATAAGATGCAGGGCATTATTTCAATTTTCTTGTATCTGTTGAGCTTGCTTTGTGGCCAAGTAAATGGTCAATTTTGGAGAAGATCCATGAGGTACTGAGAAGAAGGAATATTCTTTCATGTCTTTGAAATATTCTATAGATATCTGTTAGGCTTATTTGATTCATAATGGGACGGAGGTACATGGGGAACCTTTAGAAAGTCACAGAGACCTGGCGTTTGAGCAGGTCTCACATCCCAAGACCCAAAGGGGATGACCTTAGCTGAAATGTTCAACAATGGAGAGATGGAACCTGAAGAGACTACCTCTAGTAGACAAACAGGGCCCCTAGTGGAGGGATGGAGTCACCAACCCATCTTTAAAATTTTTGATTCAGAATTGTTCCTGTCTAAAAGAAATGCAGGGACAAAAGTGGAGCAGAGAATGGAGGAAAGGCCATCCAGTGACCAGCCCAACTTGGGAGCTCCCAGAGTCTAAGTCATCAACCAAGGAGCATATATGGGCTGGTCTATGGTCCCCCAGCAGATATGTAGCAGAGGATTGCTTTATCTGGCCTCAGTGGGAGAGGATATGTCTAATCCTGTAGAGACTTGAAAGAAAAATGCTGAGAGGGGATGGGTTGGGGTGGGGGTGCTTGGCAGATCACCATCTCAGGGGCAAAGGGGGGGGATGAGGTGAAGAACTGTGGGAGGGGAATGGAGAAGTAGGGGACAAAATTTGAAATGTAAATAAATAAAATGTTTTTTTTTCCTAAGGATGCATTCCCCTTTCTCTCCTCTTCATAAAAGAGCAGGCTTCCAGGAGATGACAGCCTAATAGAACAAATCAAAATACAATAATTTATTGATTGAATTTATATCCAATTTTTGTTTTTTATTTTATTTTTTTTTTGAGTTTTATATATGTTCTGGACAATAAGCTTTTGTTAAGCAAATGCCTACACAGGATTTTCTTCACTTCTGTAGAATGTTTCATTCTATTGATTGCTTTTGTTCAAGTGTAAACTTTTTAAATTCAATGTATCTAATTTGTAAATTCTTGATTTTTTTTTTTTTGCGTTATCAGAGTTCTTGTTAGAAAGCTAATTCTCATGACTACACATTGAAATATTTTCCAGATATTTTTCTACAGTGGTCTCAAAATTTCAGATCTCTAATCTACCTTGAGTTTTTAGTAGATAAGAAGAAATTGGAATTTGGTTTCACTTGTCTATATGCACATGTTCAATTCACTTTGTGTCATTCGTCCTTTTGCAGCATAAAATTTGGCATTTTTGAGAGAGGATATTGTGAATAAAATGATTACTTTTTGTTTTCTTTCTCATCAAATTTGTTGGTATGTAGAGAAGATACTAATCTCTGAATATTCATTTTTGTTCCTTGATATTGTGCTTTCATTGTTTCTTAGATGTAAAAGCTTTCTAGTAGAATCAAATACCTTATACATGGAAATCTAGTTTTTTTCAGCATTATTTTGTTGAAGAGACTTTCTTTCCTGACTTCTTTGAAAAAAAAATCAAGTCATTGTAGGTCAGAGGCTACAAATCTGAATCCTATTTTGTACCATCCATCTATTTTCTCATATTTATGCCAATGCCATGCTAATTTTTTTTTTACTGTACCTCTGTGGTAAATTTACTGCTTTTATTTTTATTTTTCTTCTTTTAACTAAGAATATTCTTTTGGATTTCTAAATATTCTCTGTTGTATTTAATATAATTCAGAGCTTTCATATTCTAGCATTGGCATTTTATTTGTCTGATTTGGACATTTGCATATTTCAAAGATATTAATATTTTGTTTATTATTTAATGTTACTGTGATAGAGGATAGAAATATAAGTTTGACTAAAGGCATAAAGGTAACTTACTATTGGGATAAAGTTAGTGGAAAACTCTAGGTTTTGTCTGAAGATTATGGTCTACTGTTACTGGAAAGGGCAAATACTAGAAAAGATAATGCACTTAATTGGCTTTATTGGAAACAACAACAGCAAAAGAGGCTTTCTTATCTTATCCCTCTGCTCATATTATCTCTCTTAGAACATTTACTTTAGAGAACTTGTAATCTCCCCCCTAGGAGGCAGCACGGGTGGGAGGATATGTTTTTGAGATATAACCATCAAAGAGCGTAGTACTCTCACCTCTCAGCTTCTTTTTATCCAGAATCTTAATTCATCACAGATGGCTTAATGTTTCTTTTGTATAGTCAGTTAGCAAATACAGATGTAGTCCTACCTACCAGATGAATATAGGTTGATCTCTGCTCACAGACTTTGCTGCCCTTGGAGGAATATATATATATATTTTTGTTTAGATAAAATGTATGCAATTTATTGTACTCTTCTTACTATATAAAAGTACAGAACTTTTGCCATGTTTACAATTATTTAGTGAATTATTTGTGATACACATTATGGCTTAATTCTTATTCAGAAACAAATTTATTTTATTTCTCTTCTGCCTCTGGGGAGAGATTTTCTGTGTCAACAGATTTGCTTTTAGATACATCTTTATTTTCCCAACAAATCAAGCTTCTAAATGTTGACAGTTCTGTCATTAACATCTAGTGGTCCTTTGTACTCCTACACATTCTAGGAAATGATAAACAAAACAAAACAAAATAAAACATAGTCCCAAGTGAAACCAGTTAGTTTCTTTTCACTTTCCTTCCTGTTTGTTGTGGTTTTGAGACACGCTCATGTTTCAGACATTAGACTGGCCTCAAACTGATAATCTTCCTGTGTTAGCATCTGGAATTCTGGAATTACAGATCCAAACCATCATGACTGGCTATTTTCCTTTAATAAATAAGATAAAAAATGAGATTCTCTTTTAAAACAAGAGTGCAAGTTTTATATTTTCAGTAATTTCTTCATTGCATGTTTCATATCTCTGTTCCTCAGACTGTATATCACAGGATTGAGGAGTGGAGTAACCACAGAATAAAAGAGAGTCACAAGCTTCTGCACTCCAGCTGCATGTTCAGATGTTGGGCTCACATACATGACCATCACTGAGCCATAGAAAAGAGAAACCACAGTCAAGTGTGACCCACAAGTAGAGAAGGCCTTTCTTCGTCCAGCTGCTGAAGGGACCCTCAGCACAGCCCTCATTACTAGAGCATAAGACCCCATGATAAAGAAAAATGGAACAAAGAGAAGTAGGGAACTTAAAGTAGAACTAGTCAGCTCAATTAAAGAATCTCTCACACAGGTGAGGGCCAACAGAGGGCCTGGGTCACACAGGAAGTGGTCTATAACTCGGGATCCACAGAAGGACATCTGGGAGATGATGATGATGGGAACAGGGAACCAGAGGAAACCAAGCACCCAGCAACTGATCACAAGGATGTTACAGAGGCGTCCAGTCATGAGAGCAGGGTAATGTAGAGGTCTGCAGATGGCAAGGTAGCGATCAAATGCCATGACTGCCAGGAAGAAGCATTCTGTAGAACCCAAGGAGAAGAAGAAATAGAACTGCAGGAAGCATCCAGAGAAGGAGATAACCTTGGTGTCAGAGAGGAAGTTGGCCAACATGTTGGGGACTGTGGAAGTGACATACCAGATTTCCAGGAAGGAGAAGTTGGCCAGCAGGAGATACATGGGTGTGTGGAGTTTCTGATCACAGCACACAGCACAGATGATGGAAGCATTGCCCATGAGGGTAAGGAGGTAGACAATGAAGAAGAGTACAAAGAGGAGGATTTGCCCCTCTCTGGGGCAGGGGAAACCCAAGAGGATGAAGCCAGTGATGGTACTGGAGTTGCTGGGACTGCTGAGGGCTTTCATCTGTCTGTGACCTGTGAACACACCAGAAATATCAAATGTCAGTTCAAAGAGAAATTACAACCTGTAAATATTCTTGAGTTATTCCCAAGGAACGCAAACATTTCTATATCAAATGTCACTTTTTTTGATTAATCTTAAATCCTTATACTGGGCATAGTTTTGGACTGTAGAACACAAAATATCAGAGAACATCAATAAAATACACAGAAATTTTCTTTTTGTGCAGTGAGTGACACTGTGTAATATGTAAATATGTAGTTTAGTAAATCACAAAACACCATTCTTAGTATCTAGACTAGTCGAACCTGCTATTGCATCACTCATTTTTATTTATGATAATTGCTTTCTTATTCCTTATAACTGTGTGCCACTTCAAATCTAGTATATACTTCTACACAGTCTTTCTTGTTTTTACCCATTTTTGTGTTTTCCACAAATGAAAGTGCCCTGTTGGTCTTTTGGGTGCTATCTTTTGTTCAGTAGTAACTATAATATTTTTATGGCTCTATGTCCTACAGAAATAAAACACTTTTTTTCATTCTTTTATCTTTCTATTGTGAATGAATATTTTGGTTTATTTCCATAATCAATGACTAGTTTTCATTTATCTATATAGTATTCATCACCAAACTGATTCTTTATCACTCCCATTGGCATATGTGAATTCTGTCAATGTCTTCACCCTCTAGGGTGACATTTGTTACATTGGATGGGCTCTCTCATTTTCTTCAGAGTGGATTGCCATATTTAACAGGACTTGCTTTCAACAAAAATATTCGATAAAAGATCTTGAAAATTGTCAATGAACTATTTTAGGAGTTCACTTTAGTACAGATTAAAACTGACAGCCACTCTGAGAAGTTCAATATAGGGAGAGCAGACTGTGACCTGAAGTATGATTTAAACTAAGGGCTTCTTTTTTTAAATTTTCCTTTTTACAATTTTTCTTTTATTAAAAATAGATTGTTTTCTCATAGAATATGCACTTATTATAATTTTCCCTCCCTTTGCTTCTCCCAGTTACTCTCCACTTCCTCTCCCTTCCAGATCTACTCTCTTCTTGTCTCTTATAGCAAGCAAGCATGACAAAATAAAATATGAAATATAAGCCCAAAACTATCATATCAAAGTTGGACATGGCAACATGACAGGAGCAAAAGAGTCACAAGAGCAGGCAAAGAGTCAGTGTCCTACTCTTTGTCCTAGTCAGGAGTCCCATAAAAATGCTAACCTAATGACTATAGTATACATACTGAGTACCTGGTGAAGATTCATATAGGCCCTGCACTTGCTGCTTCTGTCTCTTTGATCTCTTATGTTCCTTAATGATTTTAATTGCTTTAGCAGATGTTTCTTACCTCCACTTCTTGCTTTACTATGCCTCTCCTCAAAGAAAATTATGAAAGGGTATAGCTATAGATTTCTAATGAAATTTTGTCATGGGTTTATCAGTTTCCTCAAGAAGTTACTTGTTTTTAAGTCATTGGGAATCATCTACATTTTGCTTGCAGAAATCTTCCAACACAAGCACAGAAAATGAAAGAGAGAGAAAGAGAGAGAGAGAGAGAGAGAGAGAGAGAGAGAGAGAGAGAGAGAGAGAGAAAGACAGAGACAGAGAGACAGAGACAGAGAGACAGAGACAGAGAGACAGAGACAGAGAGACAGAGACAGAGAGACAGACAGAGAGAGAGAGAGAGAGAGAGAGAGAGAGAGAGAGAGAGAGAGAGAGGCAGAGAAAGAGAGAGAACACAGCTCACAGGTGACTGAGGTGAAGCAATAGAACAGAGACTTTATGAGGAATATTATTTTCTGGTATATTGATTCATGTTATCTGATAATGCAATATGTCAGTTTTGGTAGAAAGGTTAATCAATTTATATAATTTATATTAATAGTTGTATTTTACTTCCGTTGAAGCATTTTTATAAGCATCAAGAGTAGATGTAGCTGAGGTATAGCATCAACAATTATATTTACTGAAGTAGATATTTGACTGTTTATGTTATGAATATAATCATCAAAGTTCTGGCTCTCAGTCCAGTTATACAAAAGATGGATTCTGTAATGCTGGTACAATATTAAATTAAGTACCTTTGGTAGGAAACATGAAAAGGTTCTTCCTCCTTCTTTTTTTCTTCCTCCTCTTCCTCCTTCTCCTTCTTTCTATCCCAAACAGTGCTTGGGAATACTTCAAAGTAGAATGACTATGGACAGTTATATTTCCACAAAATGGCTTTATGTTTTTCTAAATTCAATTACCCCAACTATCTATGCGTAATAATACTACACTTAGATATTCAACTTATTTTTCCCCTTCTGTTTTTTATTGATTATTTTATTTATTTACATTTCAAATGTTGTCTCCCTTCCCTGTCTTCTCTCTGCAAATCCCCCATCCCATCCCTCCTCCCCTTTGCCTCTATGAGGGTGCTCTATCACCCACCCACCCACTCCTGCCTCCCCTCTCCAGCATCCCCTTATGTTGGGGCTTTAAAAACCTTTGTAAATAGGACATGCATAAGGAATGTGAAAAATACTGTTTTTATTGTCTGTCATTTAATTTCAATTAATCTTAAGTTTTCTTTTCAATGTCATAATTATGCAAGTAGTCTGACAACAATCTATATGAAAACAGTAAGTCATCAGATGTAAGGCAGCCTATCAGAATAGAAGCAAGTTAATGTAATTTTTTAAAATGGAATTAGTAGACTCTTAAATACTTTGGAAATCATAAATTTTGTATAAAAGTTTCTCTCTGTTTGAGTCTTTGTTCCATGTTGTTGTTTGAAAGAATGTCTACCTCTAGGTCTTCTCCCACATGTGTTCCTGCTGGCCCAGTGCGGTCTGCCTTATCCAAATTGCTGTATGCTATATTTACTTAGTCCACTTTTCTAACCCCATCTATAAGAATATAGAAACATTAGTTTTCCTGGGCTCCAAACCTACTGTGTGCATTTGCTGAGTACCTTATCTTCAGGGGATCCTCAGCACTGTCTGCTGTAAAGATTTTAGAGCTGTTAATTATTATATTTGCAAATGATTGATCTTATGTACTTCATTTGTATTTGTTAGAGAGCCAGATAATAGTGTTCCTTGTTACTATTTTCTCATAGAAAGTAGCAAATCTTCTGACCAAATAATAATCTTTTAATTTGTTTAAAATTAAAAAATGCTTATTTTAACCATAAAAAAATTCTTTCTGATCTTTATTTACCTTCAGATATTTTTTTTCTGACTTCAGGGACAGTAGGCTCATGAAGCTAAGAAAATTTCCCAATATTTTATTAGTTTACATCCTAATTTATGACCTTAATCATTTTAGTGCTTCTGTTGTCTTAAGAACAGACTCTGTTCCTTATGTCATAAAGCTATATTTCCTAAGTATCTTTTCCACTCAGATTTTAAGGTCCTATAACTAGAGACTGAGCTAGTGATTCCACTAGAAAGATTTATTTCATATCAAGGTAAATTTTTAAAATAGGTATAAAAATTCTAATGTACATTGTATTATACTCTTCTCATGCAGGATGAAAAATATTAAAACTTTACCTAGCTCTGAAGAAATCTTCTAACCATACTCTGCTTCTTGTTGGAGATCTCTTAATGTTAATGAATGGAGAACTGATTCAAGGGGAAACTTGCTTTAACATATGAAAAGAACTTCCTGATTCTATAGTTCATAAAGTTAAAGCAAAATTCTTCTTAAGCTTAAAGGTTTAACATCAACTCAGAGACAAATCATTCACTACTTTGAAAGACAAATGATTGGATATTTAGTCAAGGTATTTTGCAGCATATTCTAAAAAGCTGTAGTTTGAAGAATTGCTATGCTAACAATTTAAAGATATTTTCAGTGTTTTTGAATAGTTTAATTGTCAAGAACTCATTTCCATGCTTATTTTAATGGTACATATCTTTATCTATGTTGCCTTTCATAGCAAACCTATCAGTGCCTCACTGTTTCTATTGTAAAAACGGGAACCATGTATTTTTCCTACACACCCCTCCCCCCTGTCATCTCCTAAACTTACATTCTTACTCTTCCACTCAAATTTCTTTAGAAGCATCCTTACTCATGTGCTTGTCTTTCTATTTCATTTTTCTAAGTAGCATCTTAATATTTTAAATCTCAAAGCTCGAGCATGTCAGACATTTGAGTAAAACCAGCCTTTTCTAGAATAAGACTGTTAGTTCTCATAAAGCTTCCTTAGAAATGGCATGTGAAAATAATTTTGGGTTAGTCAACTCTGACTTTGTGCAGAGCAACATACTCAGGTAGACTGCACCGTTACTTACCTTGCATTGCTTAGCTTTTCTGTGCAGACGATTTTTACTCACCACAGATCTGAGCTGGAGTAATCAAATATGTGCCTTGCTGATTAAACAACACCACCACCAACAACAAACCTAGGGTTGTGGAAAATTAGCTTGGTGGAGGGTACTTGCTTAGTTTATGCAAGGCACTGGTCTGCACCCTTAGCAACACTCACACACACACACACGGTTTCATTTAGAGGCATACACAGAGATACACACATAGGATTCAGCTCCCACCAGCTGTAGATCCTGTGTACATAGATATGATATCATGCTTGAGAACCCAGGGTATTTGAAATATTAGTTATCTCTTTGGGGGATTTGTTTCCTTGTTAATTAGTCAACCATTGGAAACAATGAGGTAGGCTGTCACAAAATGAAAAGGAAAGGCATTGCCTGAATATTTTAATTTTGCTCCAAAGTCTTATTGATAAAGTTCATTGTCTCCATAGACAGTCCAGAGTCATGTCACAGAATAATTTTGTTATTTTGTTCATCTGTGAAGATAAAACAAGGAGATATCATGTCTGTGATGCTGGGTAACTATTTGTAAAGATGTTTTAAAAAGGATAATTGTCCATATTGTAACAAATAGTACAAAGTTGTGATTAGTAGCATAAACTCCTGGATTTAGAGGTAAGGATTTTCTTTACTAGCCATAAGAAACTAATATTGTCAGTGTCTTTAGCTGTAACATAAACATAGATATACCAATTTAAAGGGCTATGGAAGTATCTTGACAGGCTCCTGACCAGAAGGAGTACAAAGAACATTGGTTTTATTTCAGAAATTCAGAAAGCTGTGGAGGCTATTAGATTCTACAAGTATATATATATATTTTATTTTTCTAAGCCTATATTATCTTATTACCTGTATTAGAAAAGGGAATCCAAGATGAAGTATCTTAGAAGTTTGCCTTTTTATTCTTACCTTCTTAGAGTGGACAGTTTTCTTTTTTAAATTTTTTGATAATTACTAGAGAGGAGGAAAATATGAAGGCAATGATAAGGAGGACACTTAAGCTTCTCCATTGAGAATGTAGAATTATAAGCAGACCTGTCGGGAAATGTTGATCATTTTCCAAGGTCCTTAAGGATCTATTTACTGATTCTGGAAGATCAGTGTCAGGGGACAGCTTGTGCTTATTACTTACTTTCTTTAGGGTTGTGCCTTAATTTCTGCTTCTCTCTCCTCTCTCTCTCTCTCTCTCTCTCTCTCTCTGTGTGTGTGTTGATATATTTTGTGTTCTAAGCATCTCACAGAAGTTTAAAGGGATTGCAGTCATCTATCACTCACAGATATGGTTCACTTCTGTCTGTCCTTGTCTGACACTGACCTAAGCTGTGTCTCTTTTGAAAGAATGTAACATTTGCACTAATTATTTGAGAATTTGATAACTTTATTTTATCATATTCACCCTTATACCACTTTTCCCCTAATTACTCCCAGATCCATCTCTATCCAATTATCTTTTCATTTAATTAGTATTGTTGCCTGCATGCATATGTTAATATATAAATACAACTTGCTGAGTTTGTTTAGTGTTGCACCTAAGTATATGCTTTTAGGATGATCACATAGTTTTGGATAACAATTGGGGCATATTTGAGGGAGCCTGACTCATCTAGGGATGATGCCTTGTAAATATTTTACTCATGCACATTGATACATGAACTGGCATTTTCTTTTTTTTATTTCAATATTTTATTATTTTCTGTGTCTGCATAAAGAAAAACTATGCAGAAAACATTGAGAAACTTTCAGGAAATGATTCTTGTATGTTACAGTTGTAAGGGATTCAGTTTCTAAATTAATTAATTTAAAAACAGGAAGAGCTTTGACATGACATTTTGGGACCTTCCAAAGATGTGGTTAAGCTCATTTTCTGCTGTCCATCTACTGCTGGGCATGCAGCCTACATTTAAGAGTATTTTGTTTCCTCAGTGAGACTCCCACAGAGGAAACTAAATTTTAGTTTGCAAGTGGTTGTCAGTTGGAGATAGCTTTTGGTTAGGGGTGAGGGTATGTATCCCCTTCTGGTGCAGACTCTCACTGCTTCAGTTTCTGAGTTCCTATGTACTTCAGTCTCATTGAGTCATTCAGAGGACCTTGTTTTTTTGGTGTGCTCCATCTCCTCTTACTTTTCTACTCCTTTGTCTTTCAACTTTTTGGGGTTCCCTGAAGCCTCAGGGAAGGAATTTGATCTGATCAACACATTCCATTTAGGGCCAAATGTTCCAACAAAGGTCTTTCACTCTCCACTTAGTGTCTTGTTGTGGGTCTCTGTATCTTTTCCCATCTGTTGCAGAAGGAAGCGCCTCTGTTGATGGCTGATCAATCCATTGATAGATGAGTTTAGTAGAATGTCTTTCAAATTTTTTCTTTTTCTTTTCTTTTCTTTTATGAATGTGTTTGCCCTTGCATTTGGAGCATAGATGTTCAGAATTGAGAGTTCGTCTAGGTAGATTTTTCCTTTGATGAATATGAAGTGTCCTTTCTTATCCTTTTTGATAACTTTTGGTTGAAAGTTGATTTTATTTGATATAAGAATGACTACTTCAGCTTGTTTCTTGGGACCATTTGCTTGGAAAATTGTTTTCCAGTCCTTCACTCTGAGATAGTGTCTGTCTTTTACACTGAGGTGCATTTCCTGTATGCAGCAAAATGCTGGGTCCTGTTTATGTATCCAATCTGTTAGTCTATGTCTTTTTATTGGAAAATTGAGTCTATTGATGTTAAGAGATATTAAGGAATAGTGATTGTTGCTTCCTGTTATTTTTGATGTTATTTTTATGTTTGTGTGGCTATCTTCTTTTGGGCTTATTGAAAGAAGATTATTTTCTTTCTTTTTCTAAGGTGTAGTTTCCCTCCTTGTATTGGCATTTTCCATCTGTTATCCTTTGTAGGGCTGGATTTGTGGAAAGATTTTGTGTAAATTTATTTTTGTTATGGAATATCTTGGTTTCTTCATCTATGATAATTGAGAGCTGTGCTGGGTATAGTAGCCTGGGTTGGCATTTGTGTTCTCTTAGGGTCTGTATGAGATCTGCTGAGAATCTTCTAGCTTTCACAGTCTCTGGTGAAAAGTCTGGTGTAATTCTGATAGGCCTGCCTTTATGTGTTATTTGACTTTTTCCCCTTACTGCTTTTAATATTCTTTCTTTGTTTTGTGTATTTTGTGTTTTTACTATTATGTGACTGGAGGAATTTCTCTTCTAGCCCAGTCTATTTGGAGTTCTATTAAATCATAAAATTTTTATGTATTGTTTTAAATAAATTTAACTGTAGAAAATTTTAAATAATTTTTGGTATTTCAATGAGTGCTGAATCATAGAAACGAAGCTGCATGAGATAACTCTTCAGAACAAGCTTTATTAGTAAATGTACAGGTTCATGACTACATCCAGTAGGAGTCCTATAAATGAGACAGTGTAGAAGAGTTATAGAATCATACCAGAAGAAGCATCATGAAATCATGAAGGCAGAGAGAAGCTTGAATTCTAGAGAAGAAAGTGGAGTTTATATCTCTTTTAGGTTTTGAAGGATCAAACCTGGCCTAGCATACATGACAGGAGTCAAAAGTCAGGAAGGGATTGATAATAAATTGCCTTAGTCTTGGAAAGCAGATGGAAAGCTGGCCTTGCCTTCCTGCTTTACCTGTGATTGATAACAATTACAGTGGCATTTGTTGGGGTTTTGTCATGCAGGGGAGACTGCAGGATATGTGGCATGCTGGCACCAAGGAAAACCAGGTAAGACCTTGTTCCAATCCCTTACCCTCCATATCCCCTTAAAGCACACTCAACAACCTTAAACTGCACCCTACCCACTGGACTCTATTTTCCTGCCTTCAACTCTGTCTGTTTTTGTGGAGGCCTCCTGACACCAGAGATGACAGACCATATTGATTCTAGGGATCTAGAGGCAAGGTTAGCATCCAAAACCCCAGAGATGACACAGGCCACAAAATCCCAGAGGAGAAACTTTACTAGACATGAATGCTCACTAGTTACCAGAAACTCAGATCACTTAGGCCAAAATATGTAGAAGAAAGAGAAACCAAGGGAAAAAAATCTGAAAACACCCATCCAAAAAGATAAAATCAGAAATCAGCATCCAAATCTGTATAACTACAAATCCCAGATGGCTAAAGGCTAGTATAAGGACACAGTCAACAACAGACAGGACAACATGGCACCATTGGAGCCAAGCTATCCTACTAGAGAAAGCCCTAGAGATCCTAACACAGTTGAAGCACAAGAAGATGACCTGAAATCCAACCTTATAAAGATGATTGAAGCCTTTAAAGAGGAAATTAATAAATCCCTTAATGAAATATGGGAAAGTATAGTTAAACAGGTGAAGAAATGAATAAATCTGTTCAAGACCTGGAAATTGAAATAGAAGTAATAAAGAAACATAAACTAGGGGAATCCTGTAGATGGAAAGAAATAGGTAACAGAACAAGAACTACAAACACAAATGTCACCAACAGAATACAAAGGATGGAAGAAAGAATATCAGGTGCAGAAGATATGATAGAATGAAAGTGTTAAATCAGAATATACTTTCAACAAAATTATAGAAGAAAATTTCCCTATAGAGAACCCATATGAGAAAGAGATGCCTACAAAGATACAAGAAGTTTACAGAACACCAAACAGATTGAACTAGAAAAGAAAATCCTCCTGTCACATAATAATCAAAATCCTAAAGCTACAGAACAAAGGAAGAAAATTAAAAGCTGCCAGAGAAAATAGCTAAATAACATATAGAGGCCTATTTCATTATACCCGACTTCTCCATAGATATTCTAAAAGTGAGCAGGGCCTGAGCAGATGTGTTGCAGTCAATTGGAGACCACAGAAGTCAGCCCAGACTACTACACACAGTAAAACTTTTGATCAGCATAGATGGAGAAAACATGATATTCCATGACAAAGCCATATTTAAACAATATCTTTCAACTAATCCAGCCATACAGAGGATACTAGAAAGAAAATTCCAACATAAGGAGGTTAACTTTACCCAAGGGGAAAAAACAGGAAATAAATAAACACCAGCAAAGCTAAAGAAGGGAAACATATTCATGTGCATGTACACATACACACACACACACACACACACACACACACACACACCCCACTACCACAAACATCAAAATAACAGGAATTAAAAATCATTAATACTTCTCAAAATAAATGTACTCAATTCCCCAATAAAAAGATATGGACTAACAGAATGGATTTAAAAACAGGATCCACCATTCTGCTGCATATCATGCTTCAGCATTAAAGAGAGATACTACCTCAGAGTAAAAGACAGAAAAATGATTTTTTCAAGAAAATACACCCAAGAAACAAGCTAGAGTAACCATTCTAGTATCTTATAAAATAGACTTTCAACCAAAAGTATTCAAAAGAGATGGAAAAGGACACTCCATATTCAACAAAGGAAAAATCTGTGAAGATGACATCTCAATTTGGAATATCTATGCCCCAAATGCAAGGGTACCCACAATTGTAAAGATATATTACTAAAGCTTAAATCATTTATCAAACCCCACACATTAATAATTGGTGACTTCAAGATCCCACTTTTACCAATGGACAGGTCATCCAGACAGAAACTAAACAGAGAAATAATTAAACTATCAGAGGTTATGGGTCAAAATGACCTAATAGCTATCTACAAAACATTTCAGCCAAATATAAAAGAATAAACCTTCTTCTCAGTACTTCATGGAATCTTCTCCAAAGTTAACCATATATTCTGTCACAAAGCTAGACTCAACAGATTTGAGAAAATTAAAATAACTCCTTGTATCTTATCAGAATACCATGTATTAAAGGTGTACTTCAACAACAGAAACAGCTTAAAGCCTACAAACTCATGGAAATTAAACAAGTCTACTCAATGTCCATTGGACCAAGGAAGAAATTAAGAAATTAGAAGCTGCCTAGTTTTCAATGAAAATGAAGGCACAAAATACACAGACTTATGGAATACAATGAAAGCATTGCTAATAGGAAGTTCGTAGCACTAAGTGCATTCATAGAGCATTTGGTGAGCTCTTACACTTGTGATGTAATACCACACCTGAATGCTCAAAACAACAACAACAACAACAACAACTACAACTACAAAGAGTAAACAGAAGGAAATAATCAGATTCAGGGTTGAAACCAATCAGTCAGAAACAAAGAGAACAAACCGTACAAGGAATCAATGAAACAAAGAGATAGTTCTTTGAGAAAATCAACAAGATAGACAACCCTTAGCTAAAAACTATAAGGAAGAGAGACAGTATCCAAATTAACAAAACCAGAAAAGAAAATGTAGGCATAACAACAGACATTGAGGTAATTCAAAACATCATTAGGCCTTACTTCAAAAGCCAGTACACCACAAAATTGGAAAATGTAAATGAAATGGGTGATTTTCTTGGTAGATACTACATATGAAAGTTAAATCAAGATCAAGTAAACTATTTAAATAATCCTATAACACCTAAGGAAAGAGAAGCAGTCATTAAAAGTCTCCCCAGGGCAAATAGCTTTAGTGCAGAATTCTACCAGATTTTCAAAGAAGAATTAATACCAATACTTCTCAAATTTTTCCATATAATAGAAACAGAAAGAACAATGCCAAACTCATTTGGTGAAGCTACAGATATCCCGATACCTAAACCACACAAAGATTTAACAAAAAAGAGAATTTTAGACCAATTTCTTTCATGAAATTGATGCATAAAATATTCAATAAAGTACTCACAAACCAAATCCAAGAAATCATCAAAAACCTAATCCACTATGATCAAGTAGACTTTATCCCTGAAATGCAGGCATTGTTCAAATTTGAAATTCCATCAATGCAATCCATTATATAAATGAACTGAAAGAAAACAAATACCACATTATCATCTCATTAGATGCTGAAAAAGTCTGTGACAAAATCCTACACCCCTTCAAGATAAAAGTCTTGGAGAGACCAGAGACATAAAGTGAATACCTTAACACAATAAAGGCAATATATAGCAAGCTAATAGCCAACATCAAATTAAATGGAGAGAGATTTAAAGTAATTCCACTAGAAACAGGGACAGTCTACTTATGTTTTAGCTAGAACAATAAATTAATTGAAGGTGAACAAGGGAATACAATTGAAAAGGAATAAGTCAAAGTATACCTCTTGGCAGAAGAAGATAGTACATATAAGTGGGCCTCCTATACCTGATAAACAGCTTATGTAAGTGGTTAGATAAAACATCAATTAAAAAAACAGTAGCATTCATGTATACAAACTATAAATGAGCTGAAAAGAAATATGAAAGAAACACCCATTACAACAGACACAAATAACATAAAATATTTTGTAACTCTAACCAAGCAAGTAAAAGTGCTGTATGACAAGAAATTCAAGTCTCTGAAGAAAGATATCAGCATGTGAAAAGATCATTTAAGCTCAAGAATCAGTAAGATTAACATAGTAAATATGGCCATCTTACAAAAAGGGATCTACAGTTTCAACACAATTTTCATTAAAATTCTAAGACAATTTTTTTGCATGCCTCAAAATAACAATACTCAACTTAGTATAGAAAAGCAAAAAAATCCCAAGATAGGTAAAACAATCCTGTACAATAAAAGAACTTCTGGAGGTATCACCATCCCAGATTTCAAGCTATACTACAGGACAATAGTAATAAAAACTGTATGGTATTGCATAAAAACAGACAAGTTGACAAATGGAATTGAACTGAAGACCCAGAAATAAACCCATACACCTATAGACACTTGATTTTGAGAAAGAAACCAAAAGCATACATTGGAAAAAAGAAAGCATCTTCAACAAATGGAGCTGGTGTAATTGGTTGTCTGCATGTAGAAGAATGCAAATAGATCTATATTTATCATCCTGCACAAAACTCAAGTCCAAGTCATTTAAAGACCTCAACATAAAACCTGGTACATCAAATCTAATAGAGGAGAAAGTGGGGAATAATCTTGAACACAATGGCAGAAGAGACAACTTCCTGAATAGAACACCAACAGCCTGGGCACTAAAGTCAACAATTAATAAATGGGACCTCATGAAACTGAAAGGCTTCTATAAGGTGAATGACACCACCAAAAGGACAAAATGGCAGCCTACAGAATGGAAAAAGTTCTTCATCAACCCTACTTCTGACAGAGGGCTGATAGCCAAAATATTCAAGTAACTCAAGAATTAGACATCAACAAACCTAGTAACCCAGTTAAAACAATCGGTTACAGATCTAAACAGAGAATTCTCCACAGAAGAATCTTTAAATGCTGAGAATCACACAAAGAAATTGTATACATCCTTAGTAGTCAGGGAAATGCAAATCAAATCCACTCTTGAGATTCACATCAGAATGTCTAAAATGAAAAACCCAAGGGATAGCACTTATGGGGAATGGAGCACTTATGGAGAAAGGGGAACACTCCTCCATTGCTGGAAGGAGTGCAAACTTCTACAGTCACTTTGGAAATCAATTTGGCACTTTCTCAGAAAATTAGGAATAGATCTATCTGAAGATTCAGCTATACTGCTCCTGGGCATATACTCAAAAGAGGTTTCACCATTCCACAAAGACACATGCTCAACAATGTTCATAGCAGCTTTATTAATAACAACTAGAAACTAGAAACAACCTAGATGTTCCTCAACTGAAGAAAGAATAAAGGGAATGTGATACATTTGCATAATTCAGTATTACTCAGCTATTAAAGATAATGGCATCATGGAAATTTAAAGAAATTTGCAGGCAAATGGACTGAACTAAAAAAAATAATAAATTACTGATTGGCCAACTTCTCTCAGGCAACTGAGCAGGAAGGTACAGCCAGGAGCACAGGGAACACAGGAGTGCAAGAACAGCTGGGACAGGGTCCGCCAGGGCTCCACCTGCACCCAGGAGCTGGGCAGCACCACAGCTAACTGTGAACCGATCCTACCAGGGGAGAACTTCATTGCAGGGTGTGATTTGACTTCCAGGGTATTTAGAGGTGAGGCCACCATCTTCTCTCCTGTGACTGAGCAGGCTGGTACAGCCAGGAGTGCAGGGAACAAAGGAGTGGCAGAGCAGCTGGGACAGGGTCAGTCCAGGCTCCACCTGTACCCAGGAGCTGGGTAGTGCAACAGCACTCTGTGCCAGGGAAGAGCTGGTCACCCAGGGTTGCTGAGACCGGCTTGCAGGTCCACAGAAGGGACAAATGCCAGTCAGAGACAGCAGGACAAATGAACATCAGAGATAGCCAGAAGGCAAAAGGCAAATTTAGGAACATCACTAACAGAAATCAAGGCAACACAGCACCATCGAACCCAATTCTCCTATAACAGCAAGTCCTGGATACCACAACTCACCAGAAAAGCAAGATTTGGATTTAAAATTACAGCTCGTAATGCTGATAGAGGGCTTCAAGAAGGACATAAATAACTCCTTAAAGAAATACAGGAAAACACAGGTAAATAGGTAGAAACCCTTAAAGAATCATATGAAAACACAAACAAAAAGGTGAAGGAATTGAACAAAACTATCCAGGATCTAAAAATGGAGGTAGAAACAATAAAGAAATCACAAAGGGAAAATAACTTTGGACATAGAAAACCTAGGAAAGAAGTCAGGAGTAATGGATCCAAACATCAACAACAGAATACAAGAGATAGAAGAGAGAATCTCAGATGCAGAAGATACCATAGAAAGCATTGACAAAACAGTCAAAGAAAATGCAAAATGCAAAAATGCTTCTGACCCAAAACATCCAGGAAATCCAGTAAAAATGAGAAGACCAAACCTAAGGATTATAGGTATAGAGGAGAGTGAAGATTTCCAACTTAAAGGGTCAGTAAATGTCTTCAACAAAATTATAGAAGAAAACTTTCCTAACCTAAAGAAATAGATGACCATGAACATACAAGAAGCCTATAGAACTCCAAATAAGTTGGACCAGAAAAGAAATTCCTCCTATTACATAGTAATTTAAACACCAAATGCACTAAACAAAGAAAGAAGGTTAAAAGCAGTAAGGGAAAAAGGTCAAGTAGCATATAAAGGTAAACCTATCAGAGTTACACCAGACATCTCACCAGAGACTATGAAAGTCAGAAGAGCCTGGGCAGTTGCCATACAGAACCTAAGGAACACAAATGCCAACCCAGGCTACTATATCCAGCAAATCTCTCAATTACCATAGATGGAGGAACCAAGGTATTCCATGACAAAAACAAATTTACACAATATCTTTTCACAAATCTAGCCCTTCAAAGGATAATGAATGGAAAACACCAACAAAAGGAGGGAAACTACATACTAGAAAAAGCAAGAAATTAATCTTTTTTTAACAAACCAAAAAGAAGAAAGCCACACAAACATAACTCAAACTCTAATAACAAAAACAACAGGAAGCAACAATCACTTCTCCTTAATATCTCTTAATAACAATGGACTTAATTCTCCAATAAAAAGACATAGACTAACAGACCCGATACATAAGCAGAACCCAACATTTTGCTGCATACAGGAAACCCACCTCAGGCACAGACACTACTTCAGAGTAAAAGGCTGGAAAACAATTTTCCAAGCAAATAGTCCCAAGAAACAAACTGGTGTAGCCATCCTAATATCGAATAAAATTGACATTCAACCTAAAGAAATCAGAAAAGATAAGGAAGGACACTTCATACTCATCAAAGGAAAAATCTACCAAGATGAACTCTGAATTCTGAACATATATTCTCAAATAAAAGGGCACCCACATTCATAAAAGAAACTTGACTAAAGCTCGAAGTGCACATTGTGCCCTACACAATAAGAGTGGGAGACTTCAACACCCCACTCTCATCAATGAACAGATCAGGGAAACACAAACTAAACAGAGAAACAGTGAAACTAACAGTTAAATGGATTTAACAGATATCTATAGAACATTTATCCTAAAACAAAAGAATACTCCTCAGCACCTCATGGTACCTTCTCCAAAACTGACCATATACTCAGTCTAAAAACAGACCTCAGCAGATATAAGAAGATTGAAATAATTCCATGCACCCTGTCAGATCACCACGGACTAAGGCTGGTCTTCAATAAAAACAAAAACAACAGAAAGGCCACATACACATGGAAACTGAACAACATTCTACTCAACGATAACTTGGTCAGTGAAAAAATAAAGAAAGAAATTAAAGACTTTTTAGAATTTATTATAAATGAAGGCACAACATACCCAAACCTATGGGATACAGTGAAAGCAGCACTAAGAGGAAAACTCATAGCTCTGAGTGCCTCCAAAAAGAAACTGGAAAGAACATACACTAACAGCTTAACAGCACAGCTAAAGGCTCTAGAACAAAAAGAAGCAACTACACCCAAGAGGAGTAGACAGCAGGAAATAATCAAACTCAGGACTGAAATCAACCAAGTAGAAACAAAAAAACTATACAAAGAATCAACCAAATCAGGAGCTTGTTCTTTGAAAAAACCAACAAGATAGATAAACCCTTAGCCAGATTAAGCAGAGGGCACAGAGACAGTATCCAAATCAGCAAAATCAGAAATGAAAAGGGAGCCATAACAACAGAAACTGAGGAAATCCAAAAATATCATAAGATCCTACTACAAAAGCCTATACTCAACAAAAGTGGAAAATCTAGATGAAATGGACAGTTTTCTAGACAGATACCAGGTACCAAAGTTAAATCAGGACCAGACAAGTGATCTAAACAATCCCATAAGCCCTAAAGAAATAGAAGCAGTCATTAATAGTCTCCCAACCAAAAAAATCCCAGGACCAGATGGATTCAGTGCAGAGTTCTACCCGACCTTCAGAGAAGACATAACCCCTAAACTCTTCAAACTTTTCTACAAAATAGAAACAGAAGGAACACTACACAACTTCTTTTAGGAAGCCACAATTACTCTGATACCTAAACTACACAAAGACCCAACAAAGAAAGAGAACTTTAGACCAATTTTCCTTACGAATATCGATGCAAAAATACTCAGTAAAATTCTTGCCAACTGAATCCAAGAACATATCAAAAGATCATTCACCATGATCAAGTAGGCTTCATCCCAGGGATGCAGGAATGGTTCAATATATGGAAATCCATCAATGTAATCCACTATATAAACAAACTCGAAGGAAAAAAAACCACATGATCATTTCATTAGATGCTGAGAAAGCATTTGACAAAATCCAACACCTCTTCATGATAAAAGTCTTGAAAAGATCAGGAATTCAAAGCCCATACCTAAACATAGTAAAAGCAATATACAGCAGGCCAGTAGCCATCATCAAACTAAATGGAGAGAAACTTGGAACAATCCCACTGAAATCAGGGACTAGATAATGCTGTCCACTCTGTCTCTACCTCTTCAATATACTACTGGAAGTCCAAGCCAGAGCAATTAGACAACAAAAGGAGGTCAAAGGCATTCAAATGGGAAAGGAAGAAGTCAAAGTATCACTATTTGCAGATGATATGATAACATACTTAAATAACCCCAAAAATTCCACCAAAGAACTCCTAACCCTGAAAAAAACTTCAGCAAAGTGGCTGGATATAAAATTAACTCAAACAAATCAGTAGCCTTCCTATACTCAAAGTATAAAGAGGCTGAGAAAGAAATTAGGGAAACGACACCCTTTACAATAGTCACAAATAATATAAAATACCTTAGTGTGACTCTAACCAAGCAAGTGAAAGATCTGTATGACAAGAACTTCAAGTCTCTGAAGAAAGAAATTGAAGTTCTCAGAAGATGGAAAGAACTCCCATGCTCATGTACTGGCAGGTTTAATATAGTAAAAATGGCCATCTTTCCTAAAGCAATCTACAGATTAAATGCAAGCCTCATCAAAATTCCAACTCAGTTCTTCATAGAGTTAGAAAGAGCAATTTCCAAATATATCTGGAATAATAAAAAACAAAAAACAAAAACAAAAAACCACAGAATAGTGACAACTGTTCTCAACAATAAAAGAACTTCTGACAGAATCACCATCCCTGACCTCAAGCCATACTACAGAGCAGTATTGATAAAAACTGTATGGTATTGGAACAAAGAGAAGCAGGAAGATCAATGGAATAGAACTGAAGACCCAGAAATGTATCCAAACATCTATGTTCACTTGATCTTTGACAAAGAAGCTAAAACCATCCAGTTGAAAAAAGACAGAATTTTCAACAAATATTTTGGGTCAACTGGCAGTCAACATGTGGAAGGATGCAAATTGATTCATTTTTATCTACCTGTACAAAGCTCAAGTACGAGTAGATAAAGAACCTCCACATAAAAAGAGCTACATTGAATCTAATAGAAGAAAATGGCAGTGTTCTTAACCTCTGAGTCATTTCTCCAGCCTTGATCTTTGACAAAGGAGCTACAAACATCCAGTGGAAAAAAAGATAGCCTTTTCAACAAATGGTGCTGGCTCAGCTGGAGGTCAACATGCAGAAGAATGCAAATCGATCCATTCTTATCTCCTTGTATGAAGCTCAAGTCCAAGTGGATCAAGGACCTCCATATAAAACCAGACACACTGAAACTAATAGAAAAGAAACTGGGGAAGACCCTTGAGCACATGGGCACAGGGGAACATTTCCTTAACAGAACACCAACAGCTTATGCTCTAAGATCAAGAATTGACAAATGAGACCTCATAAAATTACAAAGTTTCTGTAAGGCAAAGGACACTGTCAAAAGGACAAAACAGCAACCAACAAATTAGGAAAAGATCTTTTCCAATCCTACATCCAACAGAGGACTATTATCCAAGATATACAAAGAACTCAAGAAGTAGACTCCAGAGAGTCAAATAACCCTTTTAAAAATGGGGTACTGAGCTAAACAAAAAATTTTCACCTGAGTTTATCGAATGACTGAGAAGCACCTAAAGAAATGTTCAATATGATCAGTGGAGCAGCAGGGACAGGAGTCTTCCCTTCTGGCCGCCATTTGCAGCAGGGAACCAGACAACTCCACAGCCTTCTCTTGCACAGACCCTGCCAGAAGAGAGTTGGTCTCCTAGGAGTACAGACACAGGTATACAGGCCCATAGGAGGGGCAAGTTCCAGCCAGAGACAACAAGACCATCAACACCAGAGGTAACCAGATGGCGAAAGGCAAGGGCGAGAACCCTATCAACAGAAACCAAGGCTACTTGGCAACATGAGAGCCCAGTTCTCACACCACAGCAAGTCCCGTATACCCCAGCACACCGGAAAAGCAAGAGTTGGATTTAAAGTCTCTTCTCACGATACTGTTAGAGGACATCAAGAAGGATATAAATAACTCCCTTAAAGAAATACAGGAGAACATGGGTCAAATGATAAAAGCCCTTAAAGAGGAAACAAAAATCCCTGAAAGAAATACAGGGGCGCATGGGTGAGCAGGTAGAGGCCATTAAAGAGGAAACACAAAAATCCCTGAAATTTTTCCATCCAGGAAATCCAGGACACAATGACAAGACCAAACTTAAGGATTATAGGTATAGAAGAGAGGGAAGATTTCCAACTTAAAGGGCCAGTAAATATCTTCAACAAAATTATAGAAGAAAACTTCCCTAATCTAAAGAAAGGGATGTCCATGAACATACAAGAAGCCTACAGAACTCCAAACAGACTGGACCAGACCAGAAAGTCCTCCCGACACATAATAATCAAAACACCAAATGCACTAAACAAAGAAAGAATATTTAAAGCAGTAATGGAAAAAGGTCAAGTAACATATAAAGGCAGGCCTAATAGAATTACACCAGACTTCTCTCCTGAGACCATGAAAGCCAGAAGATCCTGGGCAGATCTCATACAGACCCTAAGAGAACACAAATGCCAGCCCAAACTACTGTACCCAGCAAAACTCTCAATTACCATAGATGGAGAAAACAAGGTATTCCATGATAGAACCAAATTTACACAATATCTTTCCACAAATCCAGCCCTACAAAGGATAATAGATGGAAAACGCCAACATAAGGAGGGAAACTATACCCTAGAAAAAGCAAGAAAGAAAGGTAGAGGCCAAGGTAATCTTTTCTAACAAACCCAAAAGAAAGGAACCACACAAACATAAAAACTATACCCTATAAAAAGCAAGAAAGAAAGATAGAGGCCAGGTAATCTTTTCTAACAAACCCAAAAGAAAGGAACCACACAAACATAAAAAGAACATCAAAAATAACAGGAAGCAACAATCACTATTCCTTAATATCTTATAATGTCAATAGACTCAATTCCCCAACAAAAAACATAGTCTAACAGAGATGTTTTTCATGTGGATCTTCAATTTTATCAGAAAATGTTTGTGACTCCTTTTTCAATTCAGTAATGCTTTTTGTGTCTACCATTTTGACTGTATTATTTTCCATGATAATCTTTAATTTTAACATTTTTTCTGTGTATTTCTTCGAAATTTTCGGAGGTGTTTTTCATGTAGATCTTTGGTTTCGTCAGGCGGGGGAGTGTTTGTAGTTCCACTTTCAATCAATTCAGGAATGTTTTTGTGCCTACCATTTTGTCGGTATAATTGTCCATGATAATCTTCAATTTTAACGTTTTACTGTATTTTTCTCCAATTTTGTCAGAAGTATTTTCCATGTGGATCTTCAGTTTTATCAAACAATGTCTATAATTTTACTTTCAATCAACTTAGGAACATTTTTATACCATCCATTTTATCTGTATAATTTTCCATGTAATAGTCAGTTTTAACATGTTTCTCTATATATTTCTTGAATTTTTTCAAGAATAATTTCCTTGTAGATCTTCAATTTTATCAGAAAGTGTTTATAATTCCACTTTCAAAAAACATAGGAATGTTTTTATGCCTACCATTTTATTTGTATAATTTTCCCATGAAATACTCAATCTTCACGCATTTTTTATATATTTCTTTAATTTTATCAGAGATTTTTTTCCAGGTTAATGTTCAATTTTATCAGAAAATGTTTATAATTTCACTTTCAATCAACTTAGAAATATTTTTATGCCTACCATTTTATCTGTATAATTTTCCATGATAATCTTCAATTTTAATGTGTTTCCATATATTTTTTTAATTTTATCAGAAATATTTTCCATGTAAATCCTCAATTTTATCAGAAAAAGATTTTACTTCTACTTGTAATCAATTTAGGAATATTTTTATGCCTACTATCTTATCTGTATAATTTTTCATGAAATAGTCAGTTTTAACGTTTTTTTTTATATATTTCTTGAGTTTTATCAGAAATATTTTCCTTGTAGATTTTCAATTTTATCAGAAAATGTTTATAATTCCACTTTCAATCAACTTAGGAATATTTTTATGCCTACCATCTTATCTGTATAATTTTTCCATGAAATAGTCAATCTTAACGTGTTTTTCTGTATATTTCTTCAATTTTATCATAGATATTTTCCATGTATACTTACACAATGGAATACTACTCAGCAATTAAAAACAATGAATTCATGAAATTCTTAGGCAAATGGAGAACAGGGGGAGGGAAGAGGGTTTATGGAACTTTTGGGGAGGGGAGAACAGGGAAAGGGGAAATCATTTGGAATGTAAATAAAGAATATAGAAAATAAAATAATAATAAAAAATAAAATATAAAAAAAGAAAAGAAAAGAAATGTTCAACATCCTTATTCATCAGGGAAATGCAAATCAAAACAACACTGAGATTTCACCTCACACCAGTCAGAATGGCTAAGATCAAAAACTCAGGAGAAAGTAGGTGTTGGCAAGGATGTGGAGAAAGAGGAACACTCCTCCATTGCTGGTGAGATTGCAAGTTGGTACAACCACTCTGGAAATCAGTCTGGTGATTCCTCAGAAAACTGGGTATAATACTATTGGAGGACCCTGCTATATTACTCCTGGGCATACACCCAGAGGAATCTCCAGTATGTAATAAGGACACATGCTCCACTGTGTTCATAGCAGCCTTATTTATAACAGTCAGAAGCTGGAAAGAACCCAGATGTCCCTCAACAGAGGAATGGATACAGAAAATGTGGCATATTTATACTATAGAATATTACTCAGCTATAAAAAACAATGAATTCAGGAAATTCTTATGCAAGCAGGTGGAACTGGAGAATGTCATACTGAGTGAGGTGGCCTAGTCACAAAAGAACACACATGGTATGCACTCACTGATAAGCACATATGAGCCCAGAAACTTGGAATTCCCAAGAAACAATGCACACACCAAATGATGCCCAAGAAGAAGGAAGGAGAGGCCCCTGGTCCTGGAAAGGCTCAATGCAGCGGTGTAGGGAAATACCAGGACAGGCAAGCAGGAAGGGATTGATTGGGAAACAGGGGGAGTGAAGAGCGCTTTTGCTACTTTTGGGGAGGGGGGAATCCAGGAAAGGGGAAATCATTTGAAACGTAAATAAAGAATATATCTAAAAAAAAAAAATAAAAGAAAGAAAAAGAAAATGTCGGGAGGAACCTGGAGTTCATGGGCACAGGGGACAAGTTCCTGAATAGAACACCAATAGCTTATGCTCTAAGATCAAGAACTGACAAATGGAACCTCATAACATTGCAAAGCTTCTGTAAGTCAAAGGACACTGTCAATAGGAAACAATGATAACCAACAGATTGGGAAAATATCTTTACCAATCCTACATCCGGTAGAGTGCTAATATCCAATATATATAAAGAACAAAAGAAGTTAGACTCCAGAGAACCAAATAACCCTATTAAAAAATGGGGTACAGAGCTAAGCAACGAATTTTCAACTGAGTAATACAGGATGGCTGAGAAACACCTAAAGAAATGTTCAACATCCTTAATCATCAGGGAATTGCAAATGAAAACAACCCTGAGATTTTACCTCACACCAGTCAGAATGGCCAAGATCAAAAACTTTGAAATGTAAATAAAGCAAATATCTAATAAAAAAAAAAAGAAGTGACCAGCATCAGTGAGGTGAATTCTTTTGGAAAGTATTTTCAGAGAACAAAGAATTAGCCAAAAAATAGCCAAGTTGTACCCCATACTGCAGCTGTACTTCGTAATGGGTAAGAGTCACCCAGGTGGTATTGGTTTTGAAGGCATGAAGAGGTCATAAAGAGCAGCTCTGGCTCAGCACTATGAGAGGCCATGGAGGGCCATTGGTGAAGGTGCAGCCTCAGTTGCAGTTGATGGTCCAAGACTGAAGGGGTCATGCAAAGGATTTGAGGCCTGGCACCATGAAGAGAGCCTATGAGATGCTATTGGTGAAGCTTAGTTACAGTGCAAAATCCCAGCATATTAGACATGCCAGTACCATGGGATGATCACCAAGAACAGCAGTGGCAATGAAATTGATCAGCTTGAGCTTAGAGTGCTACAGAGGGCAGAGCCGGAAAAGTGATTCCAGCCCTTTGGAGGAGCCCAGAAGATCATGTGTGGATCCTAGACGTAGAAACAAGAAGCTGTAACATTGAAGTCTTGGAGACCCCAAGATAATAAAGATGCCAGATCCATGGGCTATCTGCCAAGGAAAGCTGCTAAGAGAGGGTGGAACCAGTCCAGGAGAAAGAAGTCTGTTGCAGTCAACAAATATGTAGAAGGAATTGGAGATCTGAAGTGCACTTTGACATCAGACATGGAGATGCAGAGTTTGGGGTTTGCCCAGCAGGTCTCCCATCTTGCTTTGGGAATTACAGTTAAGTTATTGGATGGATCTCAGAATAGACTTAGAATTTTGGATTTTTAACATTGTTGAAACTGCTATAGACTATGGGAACTTATGAACTTGAATTAAAATATATTTTTTATTATGCTGTGTTAAGGTATGGCTCCCATAGACTCACATTTTTGAACATGCCCTGTGGGCCAGGGAGTAGAATGTGATGGTTTGTATATTCACAGTCCAGGGATTTGTGGGTGGGCTTTAAGACCTTCATCCTAACTGCCTGGAAGTCAGAATTCTGCCAACAGCTTAGATGAAGATGTAGAATTCTCAATTCCTCCTGCACCATGCCTGCGTGGATACTGCCATGTTCCTGCCTTGATGAACCTCTGACTTGTAAGCCAGCCCCAATTAAATGTCTTTTATAAGAAAGAAAAAAAAGGAAATACCTATTATGTTTGGTTGACCTTTTATGATGTACAGATTTGCAAGTTGGAAAGAGATATCTAGATTAAAAATCTATGTGAATGAACACTCACAATAGACAATGTCTTCAGTTTTAAAGTGGTTTTCCTTGTTCCTGCTAATTATATATCATAATGTAACATTTATGTTGCATCTCATATTAAAACATGTGAATATCAAAAAATTATCCTGATTAAGGTTACTTAGACCCATAAACAAAAAAATTCTATGTACTCATAAGTGTATATTAGACAGAAAGCACAGTATAAACATGCTACAATCACCAGACTGAAACAAGCTAAGTAACAAGAAGGGCCCCCAAGACACTTGTGTCTCACTGAGTAGAAGAAATAGAATAGATATTGGGGTGTTTGTTTGGAGGGTACTTGGTGTTTGGTGTGGGAATCAGAAGGATTCTAGTGGATCTAGGGAGAGAGTAATAAGAGAGAGAACTGGAATCAGTAGAGGCATCTCTGGGATGAGTTGGAAACCTAGGATAATGGAAACTTCCAGGAATCTATGAGCATGACACTATCTAAGACTCTTAGAAATGGGGGATATGGAACCTGAAATGACCCCTTCCAATAACCAGAAAAGTCTTCCAATGGAGGGATTGGGACACCAACCTAGCCACAAAATCTTCGACTTACAATTAGTTCTGCCTATAAGAGGTATAGGGTTAAAGATGGAGCAGAAAATGAGGGAAGGTTAACCAATGCCTGGTCCAGCTTGTGATCCATGCCATGAGAGAGATCCCACTCTTGACATGATTAAAGAGATTCTGCTATACTTGAAGATAGGTGCCTAACAAAACTGTCATGAGAGTCTTTATCCAGCAACTGGTAGAAACTGATGTAGAGACCCACAGGGAAACATTAGGTGGAGCTTGTGGAATCCTGTGGAAGAGGGAAAAGAAGAATTGAACACTGTAAGAATCCCTACAGAATTGACTAACTTGAACCCATAGGGCCTAACAGAAACTGAACCACCAAACAGCACATGTATGGGATGGACCTAAGCTCTCGGCATGTATGTAACAATTGTACATCTTGGTCTTCATGTGGGACTCCTAACAGCAGGAGCAGAGGCAGTCTTTGACTCTGTTGCCTGCCTTTGGATCCTTTTCCCCTAACTGGGCTGCCTTGTCTAGCCACAATAGGAGAAGATGAACCTAGATCTACGGCAACTTGACATGTCAAGGTGGATTGATGTCCATGGGAGGCATGGCCTTTTCTGAGCAGAAAGAAAGGACTGGAGGATTAAGTGGAGGTGAAGTGAGAAAGTGTCTGGGAGGAGAGGATGGAGAGGAAGCTGTGACTGTGATGTAAAGTAAGTAAATGATTAATTAAAATATATGTAATTATTATATTAAATAAAAACAACAAAAACTGAAAAAAAATAATGACTAAGATACCCAAGATATAATTTAAGTTCTGTAAATCTGTTGCTACCAGTCATGGGAATTTTAGCAACATGGGAGTTAAATGAAACTTCTTTAGGGAACTTCTTTGGGAGACTGTATGTCATAGTTACTTTTTGAACACATATCATATTTGGTGCATATGATACACATTGTTCTATGTCTCATATTACTAGGACTTTATGCTAGAATCTGATGTGGATGAATCTGAGAATTCAGAGAGGACAGATTTAAGAGTGTTACCTGCATGCAATAAGGACACATGCTCCATTTTGTTCATAGCAGCCTTATTTATAATAGCCAGAAGCTGGAAAGAACCCAGATGTCCCTCAACGGAGGAATGGATTCAGAAGATGTGGTATATTTACACAATGGAATACTACTCTGCAATTAAAAACAATGAATTCACGAAATTCCTAGGCAAATGGTCAGAACTTGAAAATATCATCCTTAGTGAGGTAACCCAATCAAAAAAGAACACACATGGTATGCAGTCACTGATAAGGGGATATTAACCCAGAATTTCGGAATACCCTAGACACAATTCGCATATTAATAGATTTCTAAGAAGATGGAAGGAGAGACCCCTGGTCCTGGAAAGACTGGATGTAGGGGAACGCCAGGACAGAGAAACGAGAGGGGGTTAAGTGGGGAAAAGAGGGAGGGAAGGGGGCTTATGGGACTTTCGGGGAGGGAGGAAACGGGAAAGGTGAAATGATTTGGAATGTAAATAAAAAAAACTTAGAAAAAAAAGAGTGTTCTCATTTCTTCACACATCTTGTGGAGAGAGAAATAATTATCAAAACTCATTAAGGGCCGGGTGGTGGTGGCTCACGCCTTTAATCCTAGCACTTGGGAGGCAGAGGCAGGCGGATTTCTGAGTTCGAGGCCAGCCTGGTCAACAGAGCGAGTTCCAGGACAGCCAGGACTATGCAGAGAAACCCTGTCTTGGAAAAATCAAAACAAACAAACAAACAAACAAAAAACAAAAAAAAAACCAAACTCATTAAGGAAGAAATTTCTGGATCATATTATTAGCCATCATCACTCTGAATTTTTTCTTGTTATCTGTGTATGATGTGACTTGATAAACAGAAGTATATTTAACAATAAAATAAAAAATAGTATATTTAAAGAAGTAAAAATCAATGAGAAAGGTAGCTATCCTAATTGGAACTAGAACAGTTAACAAGTTTTTAGTTATTCCCAACTATAATAAATTGGATTAAAGTTAGAAAGGCAGTAATCTAGTTAGTTGGACCACATTATTACCTCTTGTCCTTAGTAGCAATGAACCTTGTTAAGATTAAACGTAGTTCAAATGAAGTAGAATGTCTGGATAAGCAATCAGTTATAGAAAAAGTATAAGGATTCTATATTACCTTTACACATTGTTTTAGCAAGATCAAAATTAGTATCATTCCAAATTTCAAAGAATCTATCCTTTCAAAAGTCTTTCAAATGAACACACAAGTTTGTAAGACAGGATTCTAAATTGTTAGTCAGTTTACATGGCTTACAGTAAAACTATGGCTGGAATATGATTTAAATAGTAACAAGAATTCTCTTAAATTTGTCCTCAATCTGCTGCTCCATGCCTTTACTAGCATTAGTGCAGAGAGCATTGGATCAGACGCATTATGTATAAGTTGGGACTTGCTAGAAATAAAAAACTATAATGTGAAGAATTAAGTGAGTCATCTCTATATGATAAGAATATAAAAAATATCCAAGACATTTAACTCAGAGTAACACCTGTTTACTGAATCATGATTTGTAGCAAATGACATTGTTTGGTGTTGCCAGTTACAACTGATGAGAAAGCATGTGTACTCCCCATCAATAGAGTGATTTCTATGTGTTGTAAAGAGAAGTTTCCTTGATGAGGGGTAAAAACCACTCTTATGTGTGGACAAATGTTTGTAGATTATTGTTAGAAATTAAACTGGTTTAGAAACATTGTGGTTGTAGATTCTCATCAATAACTATGGATGAGTACACTCACACTGAGTAGTTAGCTTGGTTTCTTTTACCAGGCATGGCCTCCATCTTGATGAGAAGGTCTTAAGTTCAGAGAAATATTGACTTCTGCCAAGCTATGCATGACATAACTGCACCTTAGGGTTATCATGCTATCCTGGTCATTGATGTGGTTCATAGGTATTTAGATGTGTAGAACTATTGGTTATGTCCTTCCTTTTTAAGATTGCATGGTGCCTTTTGGTACCATGAAAGGTAGACCTCAGGGAGGGGGATTCAACTCAGTTCCATCTCAGGGGTCTCTGGGACCTGTTTCCAAAGTGCATGGTGTCTTCAGCAATAGAGACGTACCTTCTTGTTTACGTGTGTGTGTGTGTGTGTGTGTGTGTGTGTGTGTGTGTGTGTGTGTGAGAGAGAGAGAGAGAGAGAGAGAGAGAGAGAGAGAGAGAGAGAGAGAGAGAGAGAGAGATAACTAAGGACAGCAGCAATAGGCTTTACGTTTTGGTAGTCTTTTAGAAATCTTTGGCAAACAATTCAAAAGAGTGCTTCTCATTTCTAATAATTTTTTTTAGATCGTATTTGGCTCTTGGCGGGAACACTATCATCCCAGATGAGAAAAGTTTATTGCAATATAATATATGTATATTTATATACTGAATTGGATGCATTATAGCTTTTTAGGTACATAGTTAACAATATGATTCTTTGTACCTTTGAAAGCCATCCATATTGCTATTTTATACACCTCCCTCTTTGTTCTGCAAGAAAGAGTCCCCTTTCCTAAAGAGCCTCCTTTTCCATATTACCTATTAGATACAATGTATCCTGCTACTTCCCTTCACCCTCCTCCTACCTTCTTCTCTTTCCCTAAAGAACCCATCTTTTTTTCATTTCAATATTAGATTACTTGTTTCCTGTCTTTCATTTTAACCTTCTTCTTGCTTTCTTCTGTACCTATGTTCTCCTCAGGGGTCCCACTTTTCCATTTTCCTGATCAGATTAGTTGTACCTGACTATTCTCTCTATTGCTTCCCATTACTCCTATTCTGTCAATGGTCCTGTTTTACTTTCCTGGTTTGTGTTATTATGATAGATTATGTACTCATATCTGAAGATTTGGATCTAAGAGCCTCAAAAAAAAAAAGAAAGAAAGAAAGAAAGAAAAGAGAATATGGGAAGTTTTTTTTTTTTTTTTTTGGTTGTGGATCATCTCATTTATTGAATATGACCTTTTCTAGATCCATCCATTTACTTGAAAAGTTCACTATTCAATTTTTCTTTACAGCTGAATAATATTCCAAAGTGTATGTGTACTATATTTTGCCATCCTATAGTTGCAGTCTCTTTAGATTGTTTTCATTTTCTTGCTTTTAAGAATAGAGCAGTAATAAATATGGATGAACATATATCTTAGGAGAATGATGTTGGACTTTGGGCATATGTCTATGATGAGAATGCCTTTGGGCATATTCCAAAGAATAGTACAGATGGGTTGTATGCAAGATTTAATTTTAGCTTTTTGATAAATTTTCACATTGATTTTCATGATGACTGCCCCAGTTTGCATCATCACCAATAGGAAACAAGTGTCCCTGCCTTTCCTGCATTTACTCTAGCATTTGTTGTTAGTTGCTTCATTGATTTTTGCCATTTTGACTAGAGTAAGATACTTTTCATAATTGTTAGGTGTGGGGCAGTAGGCTGTGATAGGCAGTCTGGTTCCTGGTCAAACTTAGGCTTGAAACCCTGGTGACTCTGCAGGTGACCCTGCAGGGGATAACCCTGCAAGGGATGGTCTGGCTCTTGTCACACAGCTACAGCTCCCCCACAGTCCCCAGTAGAGAAGTTGTAGCCATCAGTCATGTAGGAGCAACACCCCAAGCCCTCCCACATGCAGATAAGTTATCCCCAAATTCTCAGACCAAGCCAATGGGAGGCACCTGTTGTCAGACCCTGACCCACCCCAAAACTGTATATAAGAATCCTATTCAGAAGGAATAAAGGTGTGAGAACTATCTGAGAGCTTCTGTCATAAGAGCTGTAACACTGTCTCTTGGAAAGAGGTCTGTTTTCCCAAAAAACACCACCAGAAGCTCCTCTCCACCCAGGCACTCTTCGCTGGCTTTCCGCTTCTTGTCAGCTCAGCCCAGCCCGACTCAGCTCAGGACAATGGGTGCAGCATATTGGAGCACTGAGGAAGCAATGGTGAAGACTGAGGTAGAGCCAGCTGCAGTGGAGGCAGCGGGGACAACTGCCGGTCCCTGCTCACACTCTCTTCCCTTCGCCTGAACCCTCTCACCCAGCCTGGCCAGACATCTCTGTGGAAAGCCTCCAGTACACAGGCCCAAAGTTAGGGATGATGAACACTTTTTTTTTTGAGAAAGTTTAGTCATTATTTCTTCTAGTGAGAAATCTCTACTCAGGTCTCAGGCCCATTTTTCTAGTAGATCAATTTTACATTTACTACATTCTTTTTAATTCTTTATATGTTCTGGATGTTGATCCTCTGTCAAGTGTGTGCTCCCTCTCTACCTGGTTGATTGTTTACTTAGCTGTGCCAAACCTTTTTATTTTCATGAGATTCTACTTGTCACTTGATGGCCTTAGTTTTTGAGCAAATTCGGGGAGTCTTTTCCTACACCTATATCATGGATGGTATTGTTTATGGTTTTTTTTTTTTATTTTTTGTTTTCTAGAAGTTTCAGCATTTCAGCTTTCAGGTTTTAGGTCTTTGATCCATTTGGAGTAAATTTTTGTGCAGGGTGATAGATACAGGTCTAATTTTATCCTTCTGCATTATTTATTTCACTGTTTTACTAGTACCATTTATTGAAGATACTTATATGGTTTTGGTGTCTTTGTCAAATATTAAGTGACTGAAATTACAAGTGCTCATGTTTGGGTCTTCAATTTTGTTTATTTGATCTATGTGTTTGATTTAGACCAGTATGTTATTGTTTTTTATTACTGTTTCTGTAATGTATCTTATGATCTGGAGTTTTACTATCTCTAGCACTATTCTTTTTCACAGGATTGTTTTGCCTATCTGGAGTCTTTTGTGGTTCCATGTGAATTTTAGGGTAGATCTTTTTATTTGTGCAAGAAATGAGATGTGGATACTGAGGTAGGGGAATACCAGGACAGAGAAGTGAGAGGGGGTTGAATGGGGAACAGGGTGAGGGAAGGGGGCTTACGGAACTTTCGGGGAGGGAGGAAACAGGAAAGGGGAAATCATTTGGAATGTAAATAGAAAAAATATAGAAAATATAAAAAATAATAAAAACAAAAAAAAAGGAGTGCATCAAATCTGTAAATAGCTGTTGGAAGAATGGTCATTTTAATATCTCCCAATATGTGAGGATGAGATATCTTTCCATTTTCTTGTGTCTTTCTCTATCTCTCTCTTTCTTCAGAGGTTTCATTGTAGAGATTCTGTGCTATCTTGGTTTGGTTTAGTCTTAGATATGTTATTTTCTTCAAGGGTATTATAAATAGAATTGTGTTCATAATCTCCTTTGTATATTCATTGCTCATGTACTCAAAAGTACTGAGTTGTGGAAGGTGATTCTGTGTCCTTTCACATTGCGAAATTTGTTTATCATTTCTTTAAGTTTTATGATAAAATATTTGGGATCTCTAATATATAATATGCCATCTGCACATAGGGTAGCTTAATTTTTTTCTTTTCGTATTTGTAATGCTTCAATTTCTGTCTTTTGCCGTACTACTCCAGATAGTACTACAAGCACAGTGTTGAAACTGCGTGGGGATGGTGGACATCCCTGTCTCATTATTGATTTTTTTCAAGGTTTTCTCTATTTAGGATGATATTGCCTGTGGGCTTCTTCATATATAGCTTTATTATATTAATGTAAGTTCCTTCTAGCCATACAATAGCAGCTTCCCTTGCCATGTTTCATTCATTAATTATAGATTTAGTGTCTGTGCTATTGGTATCATCTTCAGAAAGTATTTTTCTGTGTGAACAAGTACAGGTTGTACCACTAGTGCTAGGTTTGTTGATTGGATGTAGGATGGGTGGGCTAAGGTCAAAAAGTCTTCTCGGTATGTGTTTCCAGAGACAAGACTGGATATTGGGAAAAGTAAAAACAATATTGATAGGAATGAGCCTGTGTACAGGGTGTGAGACCTAGGCTAGTTCTGAGAATCAAAGGGAGTGTAGGTGGATTATATTGAAGGAACTCACCAGACTGAACCTGGCTACAGGATGTGTAACCCTGGGAAGGTTTAGAAGTTGGATGTGGGATAACCAAGTGGAGTGGGAATGAAAAAGAGTGAATGTAGCTTATCCAACTTGTGCCATGAGTAGTGAATACAGGGTCTGTGGTAGCAAGCATAGCTGGGATGGACATCTATTACCAGGGAATGAAGATGGGCCAAGGAGAGGGGGATGTGTGAGACAAGCGGAGACTGGACCAATGGGCAGGAATAGAAGAGGGGAGGCAAAACATGGGCAGCTTACTGGGTCCATGCTACGTGTGTTGATTACAGGGTTCCTGGTAGAAAAGGTGGCTTAGGCTGGAAGAGTGTCTCAGAGGAACAGAGAATTTTTTAAAACCTTTTTATTGAATCTTTGTAAATTTCACATCCTGTGCCCTAATACTACTCATCTCTCTGTCCCTTTGGATCTGCCCTCTTCCCTTGCAACCCCCTCAAAAGAAAATAAGAAATAAACTTAGAAATAATAATAACAACAACAACAATGATAAACCCAACGAAACAAAGAACATATCTCATAACGGAAGCTGAAGTGTGTTGCGTAGAATATTCTTTTGTACACACATTTTGATTTGCTAGTGTTCATTGAAATGAGTAATTTGTCTAGTTCAAGGCCTCTGACTTCAGCTATGCTTTCAATACTGGACCCTCACAAGGACTTCTCTTAGATATCCAGTTGTTGCCCAGGGACATGGAAATCCTGCAGCTTTGGATTTGAAGGACTGGCTCCTTCCACACACTCCAGCAGTTCTTAGATGGGGTTGATACTGGAGTGAGCCAACTCAAAGTCCTGGATCTGGTCCTGCATGATAGCTGAGTTGGTTAGTCCACCAGCTTTCCTGAACCCACATCAACAGGCCAAACTCTCCATCACTGGTAGCACCGGCTACCTAATATCAAAACCTGCAAGGGTGGAGGCCAGCTCTCCTACTATCATGACTTCAGAGGGGGTCTGGTGGGGGCATCTCTTCCATACCCATGCTACTCCTCAACAGATGGGGGTGGGGCCTACTCTCCTGTTGTCAAAAAGATGAGAGTGATGGGAGAGGAGGGCATCCACCCCCTCTCTCACCCATGTCATATATGGAAAAAAGGAGGGGAGCCCTCTCTCCCTGACTCATGCCTGGGCAGCTGCAGGAAAGATATTGAGGTAGGGGCAGCTCTCCTGATTGCCACAGCCAGTGAAGGGCAGGGCCAGCTCTGCATAGCTCTTGGATATCAACATGGTCCAAGGTGGCAGCCCAGACCAAGGATGTCCACTTGGCATTTGGTGGTAATATGGGCCATGGATCTTGGCACAGACCCCTGCTGCTGCAGATCCACAGACGCAGACATGACCCTCAGTGTCAGCATTGGATGGGAATTCACCATAAACCTACCCACATAAAGTTGTTCTTTTCCAGCCACATGTCTCCAGATCCACCTCTCTTCATAGTGATCAGATTGTTCTGCTTCTGTTTATTTCCCATCTTTCCATCACATACTTACACATCTCAGTGTCTCCTGCTACAACTAGGTCACATGGCATGCAGGCCTCTGGGTGTCATTCTAGAGAATGTTTTTTTAAAAATGTATAGTCTCAAATAACTCAAGTTTCTGTTTAAAACTCACTATGTAACTAAGATGAGCTTGAACTTCTCATCCTTTTGATTAATGAGATTATAGGAATATATTATCAGCATGCCTGGATTTTGTAGTGCTGGAATTTGGACCAAAGAGTTGATGAAAATTAGCAAGTATTATAGAAAGTTTAAATATTCTGCACATGGATAACATATATTTCCCAGTATCATTGATCATGGAGGCTGGGCTTTCTCCATCATGCTTTGGGCATCTTTGAGAATCAGTTAGCCAATGTACAAAATTATTTCTGGAGCATCTATTCCGTTCCTAAGTGTAGCATTTGTTTTATAGCACTAACATACACTAACTGTCCCTACTTCACCAGAAACCTCTTTAGCTAGAGATGGGAACCCTTAAGGGGACCTTTCAAAATGCCTACACCAGATTCCTTCAAAGTTTTGAGTTAGCCTCCAATAGTGACTACTTAGATATTTCTGATTTTGTTAATTTGGATACTTTGTCTTTTAGTTAGTTTGGATAAGGATTTGTCTACCTCATTGATTTTCTCAAGAATGAATTCTTTGTTTCATTGATTCCTTTTATTTTTCTCTTTGTTTCTATTTTATTGATTTCAACCCTCAGTTTGATTATTTCCTGCCATTTACTTCCCTTGGTTGAACTCCTCCTCCTCCTCTTCCTCCTCCTCTTCCTCTTCCTCCTCCTCCTCCTCTTCCTCATCCTCCTCCTCCCCCCTTCCTCTGCCTTCTTGTTTGTCTTGTTCTTGTTCTTCTTGTTGTTCCTCCTCCTTCTCTGATTTTCCCCAGAGCTTTCTGATGTGCTGTTAAGCTGCTACTAGTATGATATCTCTCAATTTCTTTATTTAGACTCTTAAAGCTATGAGCTTTTGTCTAAGCTCTGCTTTCAATATGTCCCATAAGTTTGGGTATATCATATATTAATTTCCATTGAATTCTAGAATTCCATTGAAATTTTAAAGTTCTTTGTTTCTGCCTTATCTCAGTTATCATTCAGGACACTTGTTCAGTTTCCATGAGTTTGTAGGCTTTTTGTTGTTTCTGTTGTTGCAATCAAGCTTTAATTCATGGTGGTCTGATAGGATGCAGAGGGTTACTTCAATTTTCCTCTATCTGTTGAGATTTGCTTTATGACAAAGTATGTGCTCAATTTTGGAGAATGTTCCATGAGGTGCTGAGAAGAATGCATATTAATTTGTGTATGAGTGAAATGTTCTGTAGATATCTGTTAGGTCCATTTGGTTTATAATATCTGTTTGTCCTAGTATTTCTCTGTTTAGTTTTTGTTTGGATGATTTGTCCATTGGTGAGAGTCTGGTATTGAAGTCTCTCACTACCACTATGTGTAGGGGTCAATATGCTTTTAAAGCTGTAGTAGTGCTTCTTTTACAAAAGTGGGTGCCCTTGTGTTTTAGGCATAGATGTTAAGAATTGAAGTGTCATGTTGGTAAATTTTTCATTGATGAACATGCTTTCTTCCTCATATCTTTTGATTAATTTTGATTGAAAATCTATTTTTTAGATATTAGAATGACTACTCCAACTTGCTTCTTGGGCCCATTTTCTCAAAACTCAAAATTCTTTATCCTGAGGTCTGTACTTGATGTTGAGGTGTGTTTCTTTTTTTTTATTATTATTTATTTGATTTTATTTTTTTTTTAATTTACATTCCAAATCATTTCCCCTTTCCCGTTTCCTCCCTCCCCGAAAGTCCCATAAGCCCCCTTCCCTCCCTCTTTTCTCCATTCAACCCCCTCTCGTTACTCTGTCCTGGCGTTCCCCTACATCCAGTCTTTCCAGGACCAGGGGTCTCTCCTTCCATCTTCTTAGAAATCTATTGATATGCGGATTGTGTCTAGGGTATTCCGAGATTCTGGGTTAATATCCCCTTATCAGTGACTGCATACCATGTGTGTTCTTTTGTGATTGGGTTACCTCACTAAGGATGATATTTTCAAGATCTGACCATTTGCCGAGGAATTTCGTGAATTCATTGTTTTTAATTGCAGAGTAGTATTCCATTGTGTAGATATACCACATCTTCTGAATCCATTCCTCTGTTGAGGGATATCTGGGTTCTTTCCAGCTTCTGGCTATTATAAATAAGGCTGCTATGAACATAGTGGAGCATGTGTCCTTATTGCATGCAGGTAAAGCCTCTGGGTATATGCCCAGGAGTGGTATAGCCGCATCCTCAGCAGAAAGATGGATCCTGTTTTTACATCCATTATCTTAAGTCTGTGTCTTCTACTGGGGAGTTGAGTTTATTTATATTGAAAGATATAAATGACTAATCATTGTTAATTTTTGTTGTTGCTGATGATGTTGGTGGTTTTTGTGTGTGTTTGTGTGTGCTATCCTACTTTTGATTTTGCTGATGTGAGATTATTTATTTCCTGTATTTTCACGGGTATAGTTAGTGTTCTTGGCTTAGAATTTTCCTTCTAGCATATTATGTAGGGCTGGATTTATAGATAGACATTGAATAAATTTGAATTGATCATGGAATATCTTATTTTCTCCATCTGTGGTGGCTGAAAGTTTTACTGGGTATAGTAATATACTGTGATATCTGTGGTCTCTTAGAGTCTACAGCACACCTGTCCACAGTCTTCTGGTTTTTAGAGTCTTCATTGAGAAGTCAGTTGTAATTCTAATAAGTCTACCTTTATTTGTTAGTCTTTTTCTCTTGCAGCTTTTAATATTTTTTCTTTCCTGTGTTCTTAGTGTTTTGATTTTTATGTGGGGAGGATCTTTTCTAGTCCAAATATTTGGTTTACAGTAAGCTTCTTGTACTTTTATAACCTTTTAGGTTAGAAAAGAATTTCTTCTATGATTTTGGTCTGGGAGTCTTCCTCTATTCCAATTATTCCTAGCTTTGATATATTCATAGATTCCCAGATTTTCTTGATGTTTCATGTTAAGAAAATTTTATATTTAATATTTTTGATAGATGTACTATAGCGGCATGTATTCTAATGCTAATTGTGTCCCACAATACTGTTTGCATGAGAGGGTCTGCACATAGCTTCTGGGATCCTGCCCCCAATTAATTCTGATTGATAAATAAAAATGCTAGCAGCTAATAGCTGGGGAGAAGAGAAAGAGGCAGGGTTTTAGGTTTGCTGGGCTTGGAACTACAAAGAGGAAGAGGGAGAAAGAGAGACACCATGCCTGAAAGGAGTGCAGGACAGAGAGGGACAGAGAAAAATAAAAGGAATCAATGAAACAAAGAATTCTGTTTGTTTGTAAAGAGGCCAGGTAAGAGGCACAAAGGGCTGCTCAATTGGGTCAGGAGTGGTCAAGATGGTACATAGAAATTAGAAAGTAGGAACTTGGAATTATTGGTGGGAAGTAGATTCTAGCAGCATGGAAACTAGGTAGTCATCCAGCTATTGTGCAGCTTAGGGTATATTAAAGTATAATGGCTATGTGTGTCTTTCATTCTGTAACATAAACCATCGACACAAGAAGCAATGGAATTTATTAAGAAATTAATACTACAGTGTATACATTTCTTTTATTGTATCTTCAATGCCTTATATTCTCTGTTCCATCTCATGTATTCTGTTGGTGAAGTTTGCTTCTATAGTCCCTGTTTGCCTTCCTAAGTTTTCACTTTCAGAAATTTCTCAGTTTGTGTTTTCTTTATTGCTTCTATTTTCGTTTTCAGGTCTTGAACAGTTTTCTGAATATTTTTCAATTCTTTTTTTACTTGCTTTGTTATTTTTCTTTGCTTTTGTTAAGGGGTTAATTCATTTTATCCAATTATTTGTTTGTGTTTCCCTAGATTTCTTTAAGGAATTTATTCATTTCATCTTTAAGGACATCTATCATCTTTATATAGTTGGTCTTAAGGTCTTTTTCTTGTTCTTCATCTATGTAGGAATATTAGGGTCTGCTGTGGTAGGATAGCTGGGCTATCCTATATGTAATATGAGGAGACATATTACCCTGGCTATTATTAATTGTGTTTTTATTCTGGTGTCTATGCATCTGAGTTTGGGGTAATTATAGGTGTAGGTGCTGATTTGTGGGTTTGTTTTTGTATGGTGGGTGTTTTGTTCTTTTATTCTTTAGTTTCTGTTTTCTCTTTGAATTTTTGAAAGTGTATTGGTTGTGTTTTGCCTGTTTTATTGACCTGCTTGGTTGATATGTTCATGGGGAATACTTGCTGGTGTTAAAGGCTAGGGGAACAGGAGGCCAGAGGGTGATGTCTGTCTGCATGTATGTATGTACATATGTATGTATGTATGTATGTATGTATGTATGTATGTATGTATGTATGTGCTAAGGGCTAAAGACAACCCTGAGGATTGGGTCTGGCCTAACAGAAATAGCAGAAAAGAACCACAACTACTTACCTGTCTCCTGGCAAGCATGGCTTATGGTTGAGCAAGGGGTGTAGGGTATTACACAACAATGAGTTGGGGAGGTCAGGCTGCTCAGAGGTGATCAATGTGATCCATAGGAGGCATGGACATAGGGGAGAGAGGGCTGCATCTTGTGTTTTGTTGCAATACTAGGGGTGACCCTGATCCTTGGGTCTGGGTTAACAGAGACAATAGTCTGCAGGCAGTCTGTCTTGTTTCCTGGCTTTTTATTTATTTTTATTTAAATTTACTTTAGTGATATTTATATGCTGTGTTGTTTTCTGAAATGACAGCAACTAATGCAGTATACTTCCCATTCCCAAGGAATTTTCAATTTAATAAGGATGGAAAGGCATGAAGAAACAGACTCTGGGCAGCTAACTATAACACAAGGAATAAAGAAAGACATGCTGTAAACAACATGCTATAGAAGATACAGTAAATTCTGCCAGGGAGAGAGTCTACACTGATGGTATAGTACTTATAATTTTGAACTGTTTCTCTGTGAAAAGTTCCCATCTACCTGCCATTCTCTCAGTTAATTATGACCTGTTGCTTTAGGCTTCTGACATTGCCACATAAGGTTGTGGTCTACAAATATGTTGGACCTCATTAATTGTTGTTCTGCAATGTACAAAACCTGTGGTCACATGTTGAACATGTCTAAAACTCTAAACTCATTTTAAATAACTCAATATACCTAAGACCTTCTAAGAACCTCCTACAACTTTTTTCAAGGCATCTTTCATTTCTTTATTTCGGAGGCTATAGATCATGGGGTTGAAGAAAGGAGTCAAAACTGAATAGAACAAAGTTGTGAACTTCTGCATACCCTTTGCTTGACCTGACCCTGGGCTTACATATGTTATCATGACTGAACCATAAAATAGAAATACAACAGCCAGATGTGAGGAACAGGTAGAGAATGCCTTCTTTGATCCAGCAGAAGAGGGCATCCGTATCACAGCCCTCAACACTAAGGTATATGAAGCAATAATATAAAAAAATGTGCCAAAGATGAGGAGGGAACTCATGGTGCCACAGATGAGAACAGTGCCTGGGATAGGGACACAGACTGAAGCTAGGGCCAGCAAGGGACCGAGGTCACAAAGAAAGTCATCTATCACATTTGGTCCACAAAATGGCAGCTGAGTAATTAGTATCACTGGGATAAGAAACCAGAGGAACCCATAGACCCAGCAAAATATGACAAGGTTGCCACAGAACCCAGTGGTCATGACCGTGGGGTAGTGCAGTGGGCGGCAGATTGCCAGGAACCTGTCATAGGCCATGATGGAGAGGAATAGGCATTCAGTTGTGCCCAGGGAGAAGAAAAAGTATAACTGGAGTAGGCATCGAGTGAAGGAGATGGTTTTGGTCGTGGAGAGGAAGTTGACCAGCATATTTGGCACATCAGAGTTGACATAGCATATCTCCAGGAAGGAGAAGTTGGCCAGCAGAATGTACATGGGTGTATGAAGCCGATTATCCCAGTACACTGCATACACAATTGTCATATTTCCAAGCAAAGTCAAAATGTATATCATAAAGAATATGGAGAAAAGGAAGATCTGTATTTCTTTGCGGCAAGGGAAACCTAAGAGGATGAAGTGATTCACAGTATGGGAGACATTTCTGGATGAGGTCATTGTCTTCTATTCTGTGAAGATTACAGGTCCAGAAATTATGATTTTTTTGACTCCTCTTCAAGAGAACACACATATACATTCCAGGTTATAGGTCAGTAAACCCAGAAAAGTGTTTCCTATTTGTCGTTAGATTGAACATCCCAATAGCATCGTTGTTGAGAAAACCTATATGTTTATATTCATAATTAGAAACCAGTGATCAGTCAACATAATGGTTATCAACAGTCTTGTGAAGTCTTTTTAACATTTTTCTGGGAATTAAAATAAATGTGAAAATGGACATATTTCTTCTCTCATTTCTCAGCGTGTAGTCAGAGAAATGTCTGGCAAAGGTAAACTGGTATTTCAAATTTGTACTTAATTTACTTATAAAGATAATAATTGAAGCAATCTTATAATTTAAACAATACAGAGGAGAGAAAGTGAGGTTTAAGATTCTATATATGCCACTACTTCCTTCAGCGTCTAGCTTAGTGACTCATATGACCTTCTTCTAAACCCACCAGATACAGTCCACATCTCCCATCACTACCCAGGACTTGTTGGTCACCCCATTATATGCATCATTCTTTCTCTTGGTTTCAGCCAGGAGCCACCCACTCTACCTGTCACCATAAGCAAGTTGCTTCTGCAATGCATCTAACCTTTTCATCCATTCAGATCTCCCTCCTCCTTCTCCTCCTCTTTCTCTTCTTCTTCCTCCTCCTCCTCCTCCTCCTCTTCCTCCTCCTCCTAGCCTGATGAGTTGCCCTGATCTTCTGATTCACATATTCTCTCCAAAATGGCATGGTTAGCCCAGATTCCACATCCAGTGTTCTGTTTTAGTCTAGTTACACATATCAGCACTGATAGACTCTCCCTAAAATGCTGCCAAACCCCACATCCTTTTATGGCATATCTAACCTTCCTACGTAGTCAGATATGTTCCTATATTCTAGACTTAGACTAGAAAGCACATCATGTTCATCAGCCCAGTTTCCTCTGTCTTTCTGTCTTTATTCCACCCAAACTATTCTCAATATCTAGGCTCAACCTGCCAGCACATTATCTCTTCTGCCCCAACCTGCCTTGTCCACATCAGACTTAGAACTAATGGAAGAAGTCACATGCTGAGATCTGTTCACAAAAATACCAACAATATGAAATAACAAGGCAGGACACTTTATCCCAAACTTATCAGTCTTATAGAAATGCTTACCAATGAGAATTTCCTGGATGAATCTCAGGACAAAGAACTTCAAAGGAAAATGATAAACTTTATCAAAGTATTCAAGGAGTTTATGGAAACAGCTTAGTGAACTTATGGAAAAATAACTTAAGGAGAATAAATGCTTAAGTGGTGTCTAAGAAGAAAGCAGACATAAGAATGATGAATGAGACCATGGAAATTTAGGATTTGAGAATGGAGTTAGAAATATTCATGTGGACTCAATCTGAAACGAAGATGGAATTGAAAAGCCTAATAACTAAAGTAGAAAACTCAAAGGAAAACCTTAGAACTATAGTGAATCAAATAGAAGTAGAACATCAAGTATGTAAGATAGAATAGTTAAGATCTAGACCAAATAAGTAATGAACCTGAAAAAAACAAAAACAAAAGCAAAAAAAACCCAAAACAACAACAACAACAACAAAACCACACACGTGAAAAGGACTAAGGAAAAAACACAGGAAAAACCATATAGGAAATGTAGAATACCAAGAATAAAAATCAAACATTAGAATTATGGGTATGAATGATGGAGAGGACTTCCAAGTGATTCCAATGACATAGACCAGACCTTCAACAAGATCATAGAAGAACTTCTTCAAACTAAGAAAAGATATACCCATATTGATACAAGAAGCTCACCAGGACTAGTAAAGAAAATCCTCATAGAACGTTATAGTTAAAACACTAGATATTTGTAACAAAAATGTGTTAAACCTGCAAGAAGAACCCTAAGTCATATATTAAAGAATACCCACCAGAATAGCCATTAATTTAAAATCTAGAAGTAATGTATTTCAAGTCCTAAAAGACCATGATGGCTATACTAGACCACTATATCCAACAAAATTATCTGTTATAATTGAATGATAAAGAAAAATTTACCATAATATAGGCAGACTAAAAAGTATATCCAATAAATCAAATCTGAGGAAAAAAAGACCACAGTTATCAAAACACAAAATAACACTGAGAACAATAACAAAAAATCAGAACAGATTGCCTGCGATTAACATACACATTTCAATAATAACTTTATCAGTGGTCTCAATATCCAATCAAAGGACACAGACTGATTCAGTCTAGAAACAAAAACCTTCCTGTTGGTTATCTTTGCTTTAAAGATAGGCACAATTTTAGAGTAACAGGATGAAAAAACGTCCCATCAAATGAAACAAAATGGCAAGCAGGCATCACTATTATAATTTTTGACAAATGGACTAATTTTTGACAAATTAAGACTAATCAGAGAGATAGATATTTTATTCTAATCAATAGAACAGTTAACTAAGAAGACATTAACATCTTAAACATTTATGCAATAAACCCAAGGACACCTGATTTTATAAAAGATATACTGCTGGATTTAAAGACACACAGATTAGCATAAATCCATTACAAGTATGTGATTTCAATACTATATTTATATTGATAAACAGGACATCTACGCAAAAGAAAAAATAGAAACATCAGAATTAACTGACATCACACATAAAATGGACTTAACAGATATCTACAAAATATTGCACCAAAACCCAAAGAATATATATCCTACTCAGCATCGCTTGGAAGCTTTTTAGAAATAGATCATATTCTTGAACACAATACAAATCTTTAAAAATTCAAAAAACATTGAAATTACTCTTTGTATTCTATATGACCACGTGAAAAAAACTTAAAATTGACTGCAAACAAAGCTCTTGGAGATCACAGATTCATAGATTAAAATCTAGTAGATTAAACAGCTCATTACTGAATGATGAATTGATCAAAGAAAAAATCAAGAAGAAAATAAAAAAAGTTCCTGAAAATAAATGAAAATAAAAACACAACACACCAAAACCTCTGGGACGTATTAAAAGCTACAATACCAGGAATATTTATACCTCTAAGTGCCTATACTAAGAAACTAGAAAAAAGCAAATAAATAGATTAATAATGTAACTTAAGATGTTAGAAAAACAATTCTGACAAATGGCAAGAAATAAAAATAATACAGAACATAAATCAATGAAGTAAATAAAAAATAGAATTCAAACAACCAACAAGCAAGACTGTGAATCAGAAGTGAACAGAAAACATTTTAATGAACATCAAAGAAATGAAAAATATTATGAGGTTATATTTCAAAATGCAATGCTCCATTAAGTTGGAAAGCCTAAATGAAATGGAACAATTTCTATATGCATCCACACCAAAAAAGTAAGCCAAGAAAAAAGATTAACATTCTAAATAGATAGATGAGGAGATTGAAATAGTAAAATACAAACAAAAAATAAACAAAACATTCAAAAAGGTCTATATCTTATCCTTCACAAGCTATTAAAAAATAGAAACATAAAGAATACTCCAAAATTCTTTCTATGAAATCAGTACCACTCCAATAACAAAAGTAGATAAAGATATAACAACTAAAGAATTATAGGCCAATATCCCTGATGAACATAGTCTGAAAAAACTTAAAAATACTTGATTGCAGCCTAAATACATTCATCAAAAATTGTTCACCAGGACTAACTTGGGTTTTTCCTGAATTTATGTCATGGTTCAACATTTAAAAGTCAATAAATGTAATTAACCATATGAACAAATGTCAAGACAAAAGTCACATGATCATCTCAAAGGATGCAGAAAGATCTTTGACAAAATACCCATGCCTCAATGATAAAATACATGATAAAATTTTGGTTTAGAGGAAACATCTCAAAATAATAAAAAGAATATACAAGAAACCCACATCCAACATCATTTTAAATGGATAAAAGTATGAAACAATCCCACTGAAGTCATTAATGAACAGGGATGTCCACTATCCTCACTACTTTTGAATATTGTGCTTAAAATATTAGTTGGAGCAGTAAGGCAAGAGAAGCAAATTAAGGGTTAAAAATAGGAAAAGAAGAAGCCAAACTAGACCCATTTGCATGTGAAAGATACTATATATATTGGTGATCTGTAAAATTCTATTAGAAAAGCTCTAGAAATGATCAACAAATTCAGCAATGTGGCAGGATATAGAATCAATTTGCACAAATCATTAGCTTTTCTATATACTACCAACAAATATACAGAAATGGGGATCATGAACAGACTCCCATTACTAGTTAGCCTCAAAGGAAATAAAATACTAGGAATAACTGAACCAAGGCAGGGAAAGACCTCTACAATGAAAACATTAGACCACAGAGGACAAAGACAGCCTTAGAAAATGTAAAAATATTACATGGTCGCAAATTACTAGAATTAATACTGTGAAAATCACCATTTTTCTAAAAGCTGTTTACAGATTTAATTCAATCACAATCAAAATACTCATCTCATTCTTCTCATAAATAGAAAAAAATCCTAACCTAAAATTCATATGGGACTACAAAAGACTGCTGGTAGCTAAAACAATTCTGTTAAAAAAGAACAATGCTCAAGGGATGACCATTTCAGACCTTAAGATATATTACAGAGCTACAGTAGTAAGCAATATGGTACTGGTACAAAACAGATGTGTAGACCAATGAAATAAGATCAAAGATCCAAATATGAGTACATATAACTTGAGCCATTTATTGTTTGACAAGGATGGCCAAAACATAATCTGGATAAAAGAACTTATCTTCAACAAATGGTGCTTAGCAAACTGGGTGTCCATATGTAAAGGAATAAAATTAGAACTGTATTTATCACCTTGCACAAAAACTAATTCCTAATGCATCAAAAACCTAAATCCAAAACCCGAAGCGTATAACCTGCAAGAAGAAAACATAGACAGTGCCTTCCATGACATTTGTGTAGGAAAAGACTTTCTAAATACGACTAAATTTGCTCAAGAACTAGCAAACTGGACCTCATAACACTTAAAAAGTGTTGGCACAGCTAAGGAAGCAATCAACCAGGTAAAGAGGAAGCCCAAAGAATGGAAGAAAATTTTTCTTAGCTATTCTTATGAGAGGTTTAATATCCAGAATATATAATGAACTCAAAAGACAATAAAAAATAAAAAGCAAATGGCCCTTTACAAAATGGACCTAGAATCTGACTTGAGAGTTTTCAAAAGAAACAAGTGCTTGCTGATGGGAGCCTGATAGAGCTGTCTTCTGAGAGGCTCTGCCAGTGCCTGGCAAATACAGAGGTGTATACTCTCAGCCAACCATTGAACTGAGCACAGGGTCTCCAGGGGAGGAGCTAGAGAAAGGACTCATGGAGCTGAAGGGTTTTGCAGCCCCATAAAAAGAACAATATGAACCAAACAGTACCCTCAGAGCTCCCAGGGACAAAACCACCAACCAAAGAGTATACATGGAGGGACCCATGTCTCCAGCTACATATGTAACAGAGGATGGCCTTGTCAGACATCAATGAGAGGAGAGACCCTTGGTTCTGTGAAGGCTCGATGCCCTATGTAATGGACATGGAAGCAAGAGGGGTGGTGGTGGTGAGCAGGGGTAGGGGGAATGGGATAGGGAGTTTTTGGAGGGGAAACGATGAAAGGGGATAACATTTGAAATGTAAATAAAGAAAATATCTAAAAAAAGAGAAATATTTCAAAAAAAAATGTTCATCACTCCTAGCAACAAGGGAAATACAAACGGAAACAACTTTAAGACTTTGTCTTAACAACCAGGATGCCAAAGATCAACAAAATGGCCTACAGCAAATGCTGGAGGGAGTGTGGATTAAAGGGAACCCTCATTCTCTGTTCATGGAATTACACAGTTGTGTAGCCACTCTGAAGAATTCTTAGAAAGCTAAAATTAAATCTACCATACTGAACACCCCTTGCAAATGCCCAAAGGACTCAACATCTTATTCCATAGATACTTGCTTAACCGTGATCATTACTGCTCTATCCACAATAGCTGGGAAATAGAAACAACCTAAATGTCCTTCATCCGATGAAAATGGATAATGAAAATGTGATACTATAGAATACATCTTCTCTGTTAAGAAAAATGAAATCATGGACTTTGTACATAAATAGATAGAACTAGAAAAGATCTTATTGAATAAGATAACCTGGACCCAGAAAGATAAATATCCAATGTTCTTTCAAATCAGTTTCCTAGCCCCATATCTTCAGATGTAAGATCACAGCCTGTAGTATCTGCAAACACCAGGTAATTAAAATGGGACCATTGCCACGGAGGAGTATGGAGAGCAATATGGAGGAGCAGGGTACAAGTTATGTGAAAAAGGAAGTAGGAAATGGGGTCTCCGTAGGGAAGGGGGAGGAAGATAAAATAACAGTAAGGATGTCTGTAAAGGGCCTAAGGAATCCTACCATTAACTACCTATAAAACCCTGTAATAGATAAGTGTCTGCCCATACATATATAGATTTAATGAACTTTTCATATCTGGGCTGACAATGCTCCTTCCAAGAGACAAATACCTTGAAAACTCCCACAATAGGCATGAGAAGCCTTCTTGATTTGTTGGTCAAAGCTGTCCAAGAGATACCCAAGACACACAGCCTATTGCTATTGCCCTTGTTTCCCCCCCAGGAGGTAGAAGATGAGTCCCTGTTGTTGAAGATACAAAGCATTTCAGACACAGGGCACATAGGGCCCTGGCTGTAACTGACCTGAATTCCTCCCCTCAGAAGGCTCCATGCAAGCTTCCAAAGGAGAGAAGCAACCAACAATCTTACCTAGGTATGATGCCATAACCACATTCTATAATCTCAGTACTTGGGAGCCGAGAATTGCTATGAGTTTGAGGACAGTCTGAGCTACATTATGAATTCTAGGGAAGCTTAAGCTACAGACTGACATGCTGTCTCAAAACAAACAAACAAATGACTAAGTAAGCAAGCAAGTAAGTAAGTAAGTAACTAACTAAATAACTCCAAACAGATTACACTAAATCAAACCAAGGTGCTAAGGTTGTAGCTTAGTTGTAGAGTTCTTGCCAACTCTGAACAAGGCCCTTGATTTGACCTTGAAGTGCACATGCTTGCTTGTGTACTTCCATCAACACAAAAAACGTAAAGCAAAACAAAACAATACCCCTCCCCCTTTTTCCACTACCAAAGAAACCAAGGCTCCCAATTTTTTCTGCTGTCAGCTGTCCCTGATCTCTCGGACAGATATCACTGTTGTCTTTGCTCAGAGCACCATTTTCTGGTTGCAGTTCTTATAATTTGTCTTAAGGTCACCCAGGTTTCTGCCTGGAAAACTTGCTTGCTGACTCTTTCCACAAGGCTCCCTCCTCCCTGTGGAGGTCAAAACCAGTGCACTGAAAGCATCCCAGGAGTAGCCTGGGGAAGCTGTGTTTTGATGGATCCTTATTTTCTTGGTTATTCTTTGATTCAATATTTTATTCAGGTCAGTAAAATCTGGGGTTTTTTTTATTTTTAAATTCAAAGGAAAGAAGGAAGCTTATCTAAAACTTAGGCTGCAATCTAGCTCAAATTTTAACTCAGAAAATATTTTGTGAATTAATCTATTATCTCTGATACATTTATATTCTTTTTTCTATTTTATAAGCCCAAAGCTCTCAAATTGTTTATTAACCATTCCTTAACAATATGCATTCTCTTGAAAAATATTCAATGAACTCATAAATAAATTTAACCTAATCTGTGCAAATTTTGACTGTTTTCATTTTATGTGTTAACATGTATGCATGTTACATGACCGGATGCCGCATAAAAATTAACTGGAGCAGCATTGATCAAGACATAATCACAGATATGGACGGCAGGATTTTTAGCCCTGTAATTGACTCTTCATGGGTTACTCTGCAACATGCTCTGAATATAAGATCAAAGAGAACAAACATGACTCCAGTTTTATTTCCAGTTGATTGTGGCTGCAGGAGAAGAACTGCCAGCACTTTCCTGATGTAATTGGGGGTGGGGTGGGTGTAGCTCAAAATTTGAAGTTCCATTCATAGCAAATGATCAGCTGCTAGCAGGAGTCCACACTAGCCAAATGATACAAAAAAGCTATGATAATGCCATATCTCTGGGTGGCTGCTGTTCTCAGGTCCATGGGGGCTTCCCAGGAGACAAGTTAGCTTTGGAAAAGATTAGTGCTTTTGAAAGTTACTCTCCCCTTTTTATTATTGTATTAAAGCCTCTAGAGCTTGTTGACAGAACTTTTTGAAAACTAGACGGGTCCCACTTGCTTTGCTGAGGTTTTGAAGTAATGGATGCTAATCACTTTATTTTGTCAAGTGTTTCAATCTGTTAAGATTGGTAAGATTTTAATTGGCTTTCAAAAATTAAATTCACATTTGCTTTCTATTGTGTATACTCAAAATGCATTGTGTGCTTCATGTGTATGATCAAAATATCTATAAGATACTAAGCTATTTCAGCTCCAAAAAACTCTCTGTGCATCAATATTTAAAAACAGCGTTTGTGTACAGCTAAAGTTAAGAAAAAAATGATTTTTAAAAAGAACGTATTGAAAATGATATATCTTGGGAAATGTCTTGGTATATTAGACCACTTATTGAAAGTTTTATAGAAGCAACTTTTAGACTTTATATTTGTATCATTTGTACCTTACTTTCAATTCACTTCAGTTTTAATATTTTTCATTCTTTAAGTGTCTTTAGATAAGTAAATAATGAATTTGGATTCATATTTGTAAATTTTTTTGGCAATATACTATATTTTGGTTTGAGAGGTTAAGATTTTTAAAACAACTGAACAGGGCTTCATTTTATGTCAGTTCTGTTATTTATTTTGTTGGGGGTTTTCCCTTCCTTCCTTCCTTCCTTCCTTTTTTCTTCCTGCTCTCTCTCTCCCTCTCTCTCTCTCTCTCTCTCTCTCTCTCTCTCTCTCTCTTTCTTTCATTCAGGTAGAGACTTGCTGTGCAGGGCAGGCTGACCTTGAACTTGCTACAGTCCCATGCCCCTGACTCCTCCTGAGTGTTGGAGTTACATATAGACACACACCCTAGATTTCTTTCTAGTATCTCTCTTGTTTTGTTCTTCCTTCTTTGCACAGATCACCGTTTTTTTCTGATTTAATCACAGGTACCTTAGACCTTGTCTTTACATTTCATTTTATTCTATAGCTCTTTATTGGCTTAGACTATTTCAAACCTTCAGCTACGATTTTAGAGAGCATACTATATTCCGGTATGCTTTTCAATACAATGAGTGTTTTGTAACACATATTTACTCCTGCATGGTAAGATATCTTTAAAATTAAAAATATTTTCTTTTTAAATAAAATTAAGGGACATTTTAAGAAGTGAAATTTCACTAAATATTGTGGGCACTATATCACTAATCTAGTTTATACATGAAGCTTACTAATTTAAGTATGAAAATATAATTTTCTCTCATCTTTAAATTAGAAAAGATAAATTATTAGGAAAACAGGAACCCAGGTTATTATATTTGCAATGAAATGGTATTCTGGAAAACTGTTGGTGTGGAATATGAACTTAAAAACACTTTCTGGAAGACAATTTAAAACAACCAGAGATTTTTAAATTATTTAGACTCATTAAATAAAATTAGAGATGGAGAAATTGTGAATAAACTCATTTAAAAATTATATCAGACCCTTCTGGCAAACTTGTTAACATGCAGACTCTGATTTAAAGCAAGCAAGCAGAACATACTGGTTCTTTGTGTGGCAAAGCTTTATGTAGTTCTTTGTATTTCATAGAATTCTTCACATATTAAGAGTTTATTTAGTTTAATAAATGCATTTTTTGCTAGAAAAAGTAAATGAAACCAAGTCATAAAATATAGAAGGAAACAAAACTGAATGTTAACATCATTAAGTGCTATTAAAATGATAGACTGCTTTTTCTTTCTTCAAATCTATGCTTAAAAACATTTTAGTTAATGTATATTACTTTTATAATCTGAAAAATTTTACACAATAGTGATTTTGAAGGAACTTACCATTTCCAAGTACATTTTGCCATCTTTGCTGTCTCTGGAATATGGAGACCTTGAGCCATACTTGGCTTACCATGGGGGCATCATATTGCCCCTTCATCTGCTGTTTAGATTTCAAGCTGATAAAGGTTGGCACAGAAGTGTGCAGTGGAACATCCTAAATGTTGTATTTTACTTTTGAGTGAGCAATATCTTTTCATAAACAGAAGAAAGAGAGGTCAAGTTTAAAACCATCACTGTAACACTATAGGGAGTAATGTCCATTAATTTATGAAAAGCTAGGTTTTTAACCTTCCTTTACTGTAAATAGTTATTGTATCCACATCCTAGTTTTCTCTCTTTAGAGAAACAAAATTGTAAGAGGCATTAGTTCACAGATGGCATTTTACCTTAACTCAATAAATCTAAGTTTAAGGAGAATGCAGAAGTTAAGAAGAAAGTTCACAAAACCGTAATAACAGAGGACTGGGTGGCACAAAGAACTCGTTTTAATGTGGCTTTTTGCTGTTTTAGTTGACACAATTTGTGAGAAATGGCTCATTTTAAAGCTGGAGCTGTTGGTAGAAACACACTCTCTTCAACTCACATTTTCATGCTGAAATTATAACATGAATTTTCCATGTTCCATTTATGGAGTGGGAGCATCTGTTCTTCGTTGAGGCCATGGGGGCTCAGGCACAGACTGAGAATAGGAAGGTGTCTTCAGATGAGCAAGTCTCTTCTCTTAATGCTCCCTGATCTCAGAGTGCTGTCCCTTGTGTTTACATTTGGAATGCATTTGAGGCTTCTTTTGTTTCCAGTTGGAGAATATATTCTCTCATTTCTGACAAGCAAAGATAACAATGAAATCTTGGGTTATTTGCCTGTCCCTGGTGAACCTTTAGTTGGACCAAAGCCAGTTTACTTAATGTAGGGCTCCTTGCTAAAATTCCCTTAGGGAAATGGACACTATCACAGGGATCCATGCTTTGATAAATTTATTTCAAATATCTCGTACACTTATTCTTATATTGGAGCAAGGGTTCTTCTTCATTTCTGAGTCACATTCTCTGATCAAAGGAAAGCCTTCTTTGTTTACTTATTTTTAAAGTTATTATAGGAGTCCAAAACTCTGTGTCTACAATTGACCTGCATGTCATTTGGACATTACCAATCAAAATTTATCAAGAGATTGTCACATGCCATACATTGAGAAAAAGAATATCTGAGAATAAAAGTATTTAATTATCATAATAATCCATGATCTAGTTTTAAACTCTTACTTTATTTTACAGATGAAGTCATTGAAGCTTAGGTAAGTTAAATAATTTGCTGATGATGTCACATCTCTTATATGCAAGGCCAAAATCTGAATTTGGTACCTTCTGACAGAAGAGCTTAAATTCTTAAACATTAAGCTATTCATCCTGGATTATATTTGGAAGAGAAAGAAAACAGTATTTATTTACTTTTATTTTTCTCTTTTTGAAATAGAATGTGAGGGTTAATCTTGATTATGAACTTACCTGGATCTAGAATAAACTTCTCATGTGTCCTTTCTAGCTTCCTAACTTGTAGAGCCACTCCAAATTTAACACACAAGCCTAAAAATATGAAGCTAAAATTTATATATGAGAGAAAAGAGGCAGCGTTTGAATTTCTAGACTGGTATCATCTCATTCAATATCATATTTTCCAGATCATTCAGTTTTGCTGTAAATAGTATGATTTCATTTTTCTTTAAAGTGGAATTAAATTCTATTAGTTAATAGGCATATAGACTGATTCTGTTTCTTAGCAACAATTGTAAACGATGTAAATACAGCAGCAATGAAAAATATCAAGCACACTTCAGAGCAGGCTCTATGGCCAAGAATAGTTGGCCACCACAAGACAAATTCTACGGTTTATTTATACGTTTGCATGCATGCGTGCGTGCCTGTGTGTGTCTTAGCCTTTCGTTGTTTCTTTTTTGTTTTGGCATTTTTTCTTTTTATTTATTCTTCTGTCAAACAATGCGTCTGGAATGCAGTCTCCCCTCCCTGCACTCCTCCCAGTCCCCTTTCACCTCCTCTCCCCCAGATTCACTGCTCCTCTGTTTCCCCTCAGAAAAGAGCAGATCTCCCAGGGATATCAACTAAACACTGCATGACAAGATGGAATTAAACTATGCACAAACCCTCAATATGAAGGCTGGACAAGGAAACCCAGTAGGAGGAAAAGTGTCTCAAGAACAGGCAAAAGAGTCAGAGATACCCCCACTTCCACTGTTAGGAGTCCCACAGAACCTCCAAGCTACACAACCCTAGGATATATGCAGAGGATCAAGCATAGACCCATTTAGATTACCACTTCAGTCTCTGAGCCCTTATGACTTCTGCTTAGTTCTGTGGGCCTTGTTCTCCTAGTGTCTTAGAGCCCTTTGTCTCCTACAATCTTTCCTCCACCTCTTCCATGGGGTTTTCTAAACTCTGCCTAATGTTTGGCTGTGGGTTTCTGCATCTATTGCCATCAGCTGCTGGGGAAAGACTCTCTCATGACAATTAGGTTAGGCACCAACGCTAGGTCTCTGAGGCATACAGCTTCAGGTTCCTAGTCATCCAGGCAGTGCTGGGCATGGGCTCCATCTCATGATCATGGCCCTTAACTTAGACCAGTAATTGTTTGGCCACTCCCACAAACTCTGAACCCCCACTGTCACAGCACATCTTTCAAGTAGGACAGATGGTGGGTAGAAGGTTTTGTGGCTGGCTTGGATGCCTTGCCTGTTTACAGAAGATGGCTGGTTCAGACTCCATATCCTTCATGACAATAGATTTCCTTGTCCATACAATGTATTCTGATTTCCTCCACAGATCTTTCCCATTTTCCTACCAAATCCATAGCGTTTCTTTCTCTTGCTCCTTGGAATATAAACAAGAGTCTAAGAAAATATAATAACGAAATAGGATAAAATTAAAACAAACCAGAATAAGACAAAACAAACGGGGGGGGGAGTCAAAGAAAAGCACAAGAAACACACATTTGTTTGGCCTCTGAAAGATAAAGTCTTATGCATCTGGGGTTGTTCAGAAATTCATCAGTCTGACAAATCTATTCATTCAGATGCTGGCACCAGGCTACATCATAAACTCAGGATTTCCCAAGTGTAGGGTCAAGTCACATTAATCAGGGGTTTATAAAAGCAATATTACATTCTATTTTGCAATAAATGCCTTGCAGGTATCCTGGTTAGTTCTAGCAAAACAAGATTTTATTTGCAGAAGCAGAAACAATGGTTGACCTTGCTATTTATTATTGTATATAAACAACAGTTTTGTTTAAGTTGTTGAAGACCAGGAAATTACAAAAACAACCCTTATCTGCCCTAAATATTTGGAGTTCTCATTTTGATTTATAGTTCTTTTAAGCAGAGTAACTTCGAAACAGAGTTAGCCATCACAATAGCTGTGAACGTGCAGACACACAGTGAACTATGGCTGCTAAGCACTGGATTGCAGTTAACAAAACCAAATCGCAAAAATGTTTCTTTGTAGTATAACATTAAAATAAAAAATGCCAACTACCAATAAACAATTCAGTTGTACAACATGGTCTCTTATATCTTTATGACTATTGAATGTGAGAGGAACCTTGGTAGTCCTCCATACACTGGCTGGCTCAGTCAGTACCTCACAGTGGCTGTCCCAGACCCCCTTTTAAAGAGTCTACTGAATCTCTCAGTCATTTCATAGGAGTGATTTCTGTTTATGCCCTTTGTGTTTCTCCCTTGTACTGAGCTCCTGGTTGACTTGGAAGAGAGTTTACCAGTACCATCCTCTGGGTGAGACAAGGGGAGACATTATTTCCTGTTGTCACTCAAAGACTTGTATGTCTGTTGGCATTGAGTTAGTGCAGTAATGTGGCTTATTAGAGTATATGTTTCACTACTCACCAGAAAATTATTAGTAAGAAAAGTCCGTGCGTACATCATTTCAAAAGAGTTTAAGCCAAATATTAGAGGCTTGTTTCTGATGTAAAGAAAAACTCATTGATAAAATGGATGGCCAAAAAAGATATCCTAGTTAGTTTTAGTTGTTAAATTGATACTGCTGAGAGCCTTTTGAGAGAGTCTCAACTGGAGATTGATCTGGGCAATATCTATGATAAGTGGTTTTGATTAATGACTGATGATTGATGTGTGAGGTCCCAGGTCATTGTGGGTGCCACTACCTCTAACAAGGTAAATCTGGACTGTGTAAGAAAGCTAGCTAGACATGTGCCAGTAAGAAAGTCATTATGAGGCATTCTTATATACGTGCTCTATTTATCTCAGTTCCTGCCTTGACCCTCCACATTGATAGATTGTGACATAAAAGAGTAAACCAAATAATTCTTTTCCTACCTGAGCTGTTTTTGATCAGAATGTTTTAGTCATAATAATAAAAATCAAACTAAAACAGAGAATAAAACTCTGGGAGTAATTTAAATTTTTTTAAAAAAGATTTCTTTGACAACTTCATGCAATGTATTTGGATCATACTGAGTTGCCCAAACTTCTTCCAGTTCCACCCCTATATGCTCACTCACCTAATGTGTTCTAGAACCCCCCCATCTCTTCTCTCTCTCTCTCTCTCTCTCTCGCTCGCTCTCTCGCTCTTGTTCTCTCTCAACTTATCAAATACAGTTTGTGTTGATCAGTTACTCTTGGGTGTGGCATCTACCTTGGCATGTTGTATATATACTAGAAGTCACCCATTGCCCCTGCCTGTCCTAGCAGATAGTTATGTTGGGGCAAGTTTTACTTATTTTACTTATTAAAGTTAGATTTTAATAGTATAATTTATCTTTTCTATTTTTTTCTGAAAGGTGTGTCCTCTAGGCAAATGTAGGTGATTGTGTGTTTAGTGGCTTGAAAACATCTTAAGTGACAACTACTTTACAAGGGATCTTTGCTTTTCTATAAATTTTTTGAGTGGGTGGAGCAATGCCTGAATCAGGGAATTATTTTTGAGATTAACATTTTTATTTCTTCAGAGGCCTTTTAGTTGTGTAAGGTAAGACCTCAACCCAGTTGGTGAAACTGATCTACTAACAGTGAGTGCCCTAATTTTGGAATATGACAGCTTTTGCTGGGATAGTGTCCTGCTCTATTTCTGAAGACAGGGTCCCTGGTTAAGAAGGTTTAAGACACTGGCCTGATTAAACTTTCTTTTTTGTTTTGTTTTTTTCAATTTGACATAGGATAGGGTCATCTGAGAAGAGGTAACTTCAGATAAGAAAATGGCTCTATAAGAGTGGCCTCTATGTGTGATGGTTAGCATTACATTTAGACTTACCATACTTGAAGGACCAAAAATCAAAACCAGCTCCTAAAATGTAAGCCCCTAGCAGCCCATTCCCATTATTTTTCCTAAGACATTGAGGACTTCATGATTTCTGTTTTTCATCTTAGTCATGCAGCTGCTTTGGAGTCACCCCTTCTCCTTGAAAGTAAGCCCTTATCCATCCTCCTGTTATAAACCTAATAAAACTTATTGGTTTACCAAATTGTACTTTAGTGAAATCGTTATTTTGGTCTGTCATGGGTTGCTTTTTGGGGAGAGGAGATGTGTGTATGTGTAAGGATTTAACTAAATTAATGATGGGAATGTATTTGTCCCCATTCTCCACAAAGAGAAATTTCTTGTGCTTCAGGCTGAGAACAACATTAACTCATATAAAATCATAAATACTTAAAGTATGTTTGATACTATATCTGTTATCAAAACAATAATAGAAAATTTAATGAAGAGCCTATGACCTCTCAAGGCATTCGTTTTAACCAGGTTTACAGTAAGAGTGGGCCTCAAATCCAACAGGAAAGTGATTGGTTATCTTGCTCATAATCACACCACTATTACACAAGTGGGCTTATCTCACCTAAAAAGTACAGGGTTCATGGGTAAGTAAGACTATTGATGACGTTCTTTTCTCCCATCTTTATCAATCTCCTTCATACCATCATGTTTAGATTCACTACTTTAAATTTTATCTTCTGACCCATTTAATTTAATCAGGGTCATTGGATTGGAACATGGTGGGGGAGATCATAGGCCCTAGGAGGAATCAAAACCTCCTTTTTTAGCTAAATTTATGTAATACTAAATTACTTGTTGTTTATGTTTATGTTATGTATGTCCTGCTCTTACTCTTAAATAGATAAGCCTCTCTTTTCACTGAACAGTGGTGAATGAAGATATAGTTGCACAGGTGTGGAGAATAAATGACAGATGACTATCCTGTTGAACTATTAGTTGATAGATTTCTAGGTTGGTGACATTGCCTAATTATTATATCTAGAACAGCAATGAACTTTGTGTGTGTGTGTGTGTGTGTGTGTGTGTGTGTGTGTGTGTATGTGTGTGTGTGTGCATGTGTACATGTGCTCATGCGCAGGTATATGCCTAGAAGTGCTATATTGGGGTCATATGGCAGATGATCTGTTTCTACAGTGGCTGCACCAGTTTATACTCCCCTCCCACTAACAATAAATAGAGATTGCCCTCTCCCAAATAATCTTGCTAGCACTGTTATTCATTTTCTTAATAATAGCCATTCTATCTGGGGAGATGGAAATCTTAGAGCAATTTCAATTTGCATTTTCCTGATAGCTAAGAATGCTTAGCTCTTAAAATTATTTATTAACTATTTTTATATCTTCTTTGAAGAACTTTGTTTCCTTTGCTCAATTTTAAAATTTGGGCTGTTTTTCTGAATCTTGAGGGTTTTGAACTCTTTATATATTCTAGATATTAATCTTCTGTCAAATGTATAGCTAGCAAAGATTTTCTCCCATTCTGTGGGTTATTTCTTCCTTTGTTGTACAGAGTTTTTAATTTCATGAAGTTTAATTTGTCAGGAAGTTTAGTTCCATTTCTTGAGCAATCAGAGCCTTATTTAGAAAGTTTTCTCTAGGTCTTTAAAAATAACTATTAGTATTCATGTGCATGTGTATGTATCAGAAGAGGACACTGGATCCTCTAGAGTTAGAGTTAAGGTAGTTATGACATGGGTGTTGGTTACTAGTTTCTCATACACAGCTTTCATCGTGTGAAGATATGTCTTTCTCATTCCTTGTTTTTCTTAGTATTTTATTGCTAAGAGTAATCAGTTTTTGTTAAAGGACTTCTGTATGACTATCGAGATTTCATATGATATCTCTCCTTGGGTCTGTTTATGTGAGGAATTACAGGGTTTTTTTCCTGTTCTGGTAATTTTTGTTTTGTTTATATAAAAATAATGCATAATTTTTAAAAAATGAGATTATAATTAGTTTTATCATTTTCCCTTTCCTTTCTTCCTTCCAAATAATCTGATGCAATTCCACCACTATTTTCATATTCATGTCCTTTTTATTTTTACCTTTAATAGAAAATAGACATTTTTCCACATAGACATTCTGATTATAGTTTCCCTAAGACAGGGAATTCCTCCTAGTTCCTTCCCATAGACCCTTGAATCCTTATTCACCCCCACCCCTTTTCCCATTAGAAAGCAAACAGGCTTCTAAGGGATAAAAATAAAATGGAATAAAGTAAAATAAAGCAAAAACTAACCCATTGGAGTTGCACAAAACAAACGAGAAGATGGAAAGGATCTCAAGAGAAGACACAAGAAACAGAGATCCACTTGTTTGTCAAGAATCTGATAAAAACACTAAACTGGAAGCCATAATATATACACAAAGGACTTACAGAGCAAAAGGAAAAAGGAAAAAAATACACCTAAATAAAAATAAAAACAATAAGGTTTTTGTTTGTTTGTTTGTTTTTAGGAAAAGGCTCTGATGTGACACGGTGAGACAATGTTAAGACAATGAGTCTCTAAAGATACCACTGACTTTGTTTTCTGTTGTGTGCTTACTGATGGGCATGTGACCTACACTTAAGAGCAGTTTTTCCAGTGAGACTCCCTTGGAGGAAAATAAAGTTTAATTTTCAAATCGTTATCAATTTTACATTGATCCTGAGTTAGGCAGGGTGGGGTGTGAGTGGTGTCATGTATCCACCTTCTTCCATTCTAGAACCCCGTCTGGTGAAGACCTGTGCAGAAATGTGCATGCTGCCTCAGCCTCTGTACCTTCACATGTGCATTAATCATGATGATGTACAAGGCAAATTAAAAATGGGGTACAGATCTTAACAGAAAATCCTCAACAGAGGAATCTCAAATGGCCAAGAAACACTAAAAGAAATGTTCAATGTTCTTACCCATTTGGGATATGCAAATTACAACAACTTTCAGATTCTATCTTACACCTGTCAGCATGGCTAAGGTTAAAAACTCAAGTGACATTACATGGGGCTCTCTCTGATTCAGACTCTGTTACCTGCCTTTGAATCCTTTTCCACTAGCTGGGCTGTGTTGTCTGGCCTCAGTGGGAGAAGATACACTTAGTCCTATGTGACTTGATTTGCTGGCGATGAGAGGGTGGGTGTGTGGGTTGGTACCACAGGGAAGTCCCCCTTCTCTGATGATAGGGGAGGGGGAGAATGAGAGAAAGGAGATGGGAAGATGGGACTGCATAGAGGAGGGAAGGGGTCTGTGATTGCGATGTAAATTGAATGAATGAATGAATGAATGAATAAATAAATAAATAAATAAATAAATAAATAAATAAATGCAGATACTTATAGCTGACCATTGAGTTTGAGCATGGAGTTCCCTATGGAAAAATTTGGGGAAGGAATGAAGAGATGAAGGGAATGGCAGCCCCATAGAAAGAACAAAAGTATCAACTAACTGGACCCCTCAGAGCTCCTGAGGACCAAAGAGCATACATTGCTCGGTCTGAGGCCCCTGCTACCTATGTAGCAGAGGACTGCCTTGTCTGGCCTCAGTGGGAGGTGCTGTGGAGGGTTAATGTCCCAGAGAAGGAGGATGCTAGAGAGGTGAGGTGGGACTGTGTGGGTGAGGTGTGGAGTGGGTGGGTGGGGGAGCACCTTCTTAGAGGCAAAGGGGAGGGAGATAGGATGGGAGAGTTGTGGAGGTGGTCCAGAAAGGGGAGATAACATTTTAAATGTAAATAATTAAAATAATTAAAAGAAAAAGAACCACTGATTCTAAAAGAATAAAATAAAAACATTTTTATTATATTTATTATGTATGCATGTATTTATTTATTTATTTATTTATTTATTTATTTATTGTGTATGTATAGACCTTCATGTCATGGTGTGCATGTGTAGTTCAGAAAACAGCTTGTAAAAGTTGATTTTCTCCTTCTATCCTGTACTTCCCAGGGATTTAACTCAGGTCACTAGGGTTGTTGGCAAGCACTTTTACTTGCCAAGCTTCCTTTTTGGTCCAAAGTGATTTATTATTTTTGAAAGATAATTTTTTGTTATCATAAAATGAATACATGCTTATTAAAACCTAGTAGAAAAGTATAAAGCAGTTTTCATAGATTGCAGAGCTATTCTAGGTCCCTTGATATTTTGCATTTCTAGTCTTCCTTTTCTTCATAATTCATTTATATCCATCATATATATATATATATGTGTGTGTGTGTGTGTGTGTGTGTGTGTATGTGAAGTTTTCAAGTCTGCATATATATGCCATTTGTCAACAGTGTCGTTTAATATTCTGCTAACATTATGTTAAATCTTTTTTCCATAGTACTAAATAGCCCTGAGACGAGACAATTTTATTTACATAATACCATCTGGTCACATTCATGCCTGAAACCTGGGACTTAGTTTGTGAATGACATTCCATTGTTGTCATTGTACTTCTATTTGGAATGTATAATTTTCGCAAAATTTCTTTGAATCTGTGAGAAGTAAGTGAGAGTACCCCACCTTTGCCACTTGTTTGAAGCTAAAGCATAATAAAAATTGATGGCAGAAGAAGAGAAGTGTGATCCGAGATAAATGATATGTGCTCTGAGCCAGGGATCTGAGTCCTGTGCATATTTAACCTGTGCAAATTTCAGTTCCCCTTGAGTAATACACATTGAAACAACAGATTTGACTCAGGTAATGCTCTCAGTGTGAGAAACTTGAGTTAGAGGAACTGACTATTGGACACTGGATGAACTGAAAGTACCATTTCAACCCAAATGACTCATTGATTCTCCACATATTCTAGAACTGCACAACACTTTACCAAACAAGTGAATATTTTGCACATAATGGAGGCAGGATGGATTTATTTTGTAAAACTTTGGAAAAAGCGTACACCCTGTTTAAATGTCTTGTGTGGTAAGCACATAACAGATTTGTTTTCTGAATGAATATTCTCTGAATGAATATTTTCCCCTCCTGAATGAATATTTTCCCCTCCTGAATGACTACTTTCCAGCATTTTAAAAGGCTTTCCTCCCAGTTGGATTTAATTTAGCATTTAAAATCTATCATTTTGTCCCCTTGGTGAGCCCATGCTTTAGTGGTGAGGAAGCATTCCCTCTGCTGCTGAAAGGATCTCCTGCACAGCAACGTCCTGGACAGCCCTTATTCTCTTTCTCATCCAGCTTTTCTAAGCCGTCTCCTCAGTTGTTCACAGAAAGTGTTCCACTCCACTTTCCCTTGGGACAAATCAAAATAGTCCTCTTTCTGGAGCCATCGGGATAGGCGATGGTAACTATGGAGCCTCTGCCTATCAAGAGGCTCCAGAAACAGCAGCAGGAGGCGAGTGGTCCCAGGCCTCGCTACCAAGAGGTAAGTGGCCAGTCTTAACTCTAGATTGCACCATGGACTTGCTAAGGCCCGGCCTGTGAGCACACAGAGTGTGGCTCTGCTTTTGCCCATGCTGGCAATCATGGATTCCATCCTGCCATTTCCAATCCCAAAGTCCCTCTCAGGCAGGCACAACCTCAAGCCCTCACCTTCAGGAGGGGCTTTCTCCAAAACTGGAACCAGTTCTTCCAGCACCCAAGCTTGGTCCTCCTCACAATAGGATATAAAGACATCATAGTTGAATTGGCCTCTGAGTCTATGTCCACAAAATTTCCACCAACAAGTGTGGAAGAGTGTCCAGAGGTGATGAAGCCAGGACCATTTATGACAGCTAATCAGAGGAAGGATAACCAGCAAAAGCAGCAGAGTGAAACTGGTGAGAAAGCCCCAAAACTCAGTACCATGTGGGCAATCAGTCGCAAGGAAGGAGAACAGTAGAGTTTTGGAGTAGTCAGAGGCATTAGCCATGCAGATGGATTTTTCCAGCCCATAAACGAAAGTGTTTGGGGCCCGTGTAGCCCAAGACTCCAGCCAGGAAGTTTCACACTGGCAGGTAAAGGTGACATTTGAAAAATAAACGTACTGAGGCATCTGAGGAATGAACTCCTGGAGGTTGCTGTTCATCTCCAGGGTCCTTTCGGAGTTGAGCAGTAGTAGTTTGAGATCCTGCAAGCCCTTAAAGCTGGACACAGAGAGGTTCCTGAGATTCAGGTGGCTCAGTGCCAGTACCTGTAACTGAGGCACCTCCTTCAGTAGCATATCTAGCTTCATAGTACTTGACTCATAGAAGAAGTTAAGGTACCCCAGCTCTAGCACACGCAGCTTGGGCATCCCAAACAGATGGAGGTCTACTGCATTGCTGTTTTCACACCAGATAAAGAAGTGCTCCAGGAGAGGAAGCTGTTGCGGGAAGAATCTCTGAAGTTCACTGGTTGAGAAGGTGAAGCTGTAGCCATGCAAGGTGAGGTGACGCAGGGAGGGAAAGTGAATTGTGGTGGTGTCTGGTTCCAGTAATAGAACGGAAGTCTCTAAGGTAAGGTTCTCCAAGAATAAGAATGGCTCACCACTGGGAACCATAAACTGAATACATGTTTCTGCTTGTATTTCTAAGCTGAGGAGCATTGGGATCCAGGGAGGATATATGTCCAGCATTGGAAAAGAACCCAGTTGTAGATGTCTTAGCATCTTGGGACCCTGAAGTTGTGTGCCTGAGATATGCTCTAAGTAGGTGCCCAGAAGGTTCAAGGTAGTCAGAGCAGGAAGATGAGAGAGCCAGCCTGGTTTGAGTACTTTAATTTGATTCCAACTCAAGTCTAGTGTCCTCAGCCACCTCAGTCCCTGCAGGCTCTCATTGGATAAACTAGAGATGTTATTGCCACTAAGCCAGAGCTCCTGGAGCTGTGACAGAGAGGAGAAAGCCCCATGGGGTACATCACAGAGTTGATTGTGGGATAGATCTAGCACTTTTAAGTTTGTGATAAGCAGCCCTTCTGGAAGCTCCAAGATTGGGCCAAGCTTATTCATAGATAGGTTGAGCTTTTGAAGTTGGGGTAGCATATGTAGGAACCTGATGGGAAGTGACTGCAGATGGTTATCATGAAGGCTAAGGAATTCCAGAGCCTTATAGCCTGGGATATCTCCATTTTCCAAAATGTTTTGGATTTTGTTCTTCCCAAGATCAAGTGCACGAAGCTCAGAGTAGCCAGTCACACTTGTAGGCAGTTTTGCAATACCTGTACCCACAAGGGAGAGGAACTGCAAGCTGAGCAGTCCTGACAGAATGAGATCAAGTGCTCTTAGTGGGGTGCCATCCAATATTAGGGAATGGAGTGTGAGACCAGACAAGTCTCTGACACCTGCCTGCTTCAGCTGAAGGTTGTAAGATAAATCCAACATCTCCAGAAAGGGTGCCTTTGGTTTGGTATTGGGTATATAAGAGGCACTCAGCAGAAGATATGGGAAGAGCCTTTGAAGTTCCTGCAATTTTGTCAGACAACTATTCCTTATGGTTAGATGCCTGAGACGAGCTGGCAAGTAGATGTTTTGGCTATAAGTCAGGCAGTATCCTTGAAAGGAAAGACTACTAAGGGATCTGAGAAACTCTAAACAATTTGGAGGGAGGAACAGACTTAGGCAACAGGGAGCATGATGCTCGAGAAAAAGGTATTGTAGCTGGTCCAGTCCTTGAAAAGTCCTAGATGTGATGTTGGTTGTACCCAATTGCAGCCTTAGAAGCTGTAGGGAGTGGCATTGACCAAAAGCATTAGCTGGAAGAGTAGGAACCATGCCCTGGAGGCAGAGTACCTCTGTATTTCTGGGCACTCTTTCTAGAGTCTGATTTACGTTTTTAACGTTGGAACAAGATGCCAAAAGGTGTAGTCCTGGGGCCAAGGTACAGAATGGGATGTAGTAGGAAAGGTTAGGAAATAGCAAGCTGTCTGCTATGATGCAATCAGGGATAGTCCATGCCCAGCCAGTCAAGTTAAGGCTCATCAAAGTCAATAGTATCAGAATGAGGAGAATAGAGCAGAACTGATGTCTTTCCACCCTTGGCACTGATTCTAGAAAAAGAGAGGGAAAGAATGTGATAACAACTTATAGAGAAGAGCAATCCCAGCCTGTGCCTTCTAATATGCTTAACACCCTTGGGATTTAGGGACATATTGGAAAATATCCCTTTAATCAAGATATTAGTGACACATTTGCCAAGCAGAGAGTCAAGTTGTGGCCACTAATGTGTGACTCCATGCAGATAGTAAACCAGAGGAAACAGAATCATAGGACTACAGGAGGCCCAGAGAAGCCCATGATGCTCCAATCTCCCTTCTGGGGATAACTAGCTTAGGCTACTGAGTTTCTTGGAGGAATCAGGAATCCATCATCCAAAACAAGGCAGAAAACTGACTTGTTCATTAGAGAGTGCACTGGGAAAGGGATCCATGCTACTGACACATTTATATCTGAAGAAAATTCTTAGCCATGTGATAGTGGTTGGCTGTTGTCCTTTACTAATGAGGCCATGAAACTAGATTACGTGTCTTAGTCAAAGAAGCAGAAAGTGCCAGGATTAGTGGTCTGACCTAAACATTTAAAACTAAGGAAATACTTCAGGAAGATTTTAGATTTGAGTTTAGGGAGACAATATTTAAAAATAGTTCAGGTAAAATATTTAAATAAAATAAAGAAGTAGACTAATAAAAACCAAAGGAAATTAGGTCTTGATATTTTTGAGCCTAGAGCCTAGCACTAGGGGTGAGGGTGGTGGTGATGGTGGTTCTCATTATTTGTGTCTCTTCTTTCATAGAAAGAGGCCTCTGAGTGACCATTGTTAAATTAGTGATTATGAAATTCCCCAAAAGGTTTGGAAGAGACAGTAGAGTAGTCTGTTGTTCTAGGGATTATAGGCACCAGTTTGTCACAAGTGAAGGGGACTGTCCTATTCAGTAGCACATGCTCTTGTGCAGAGGATTTAGCATGGAATGTCATGGACTTAGCTACTTTCCTTTGGTCATTATTTCTCCTATGTGATAACATACTTACGCTGGGGGCATGTAAGGATATTGTGTCCAAGGGTCTCTTTCTGCCACTCTGCCTTTGTCTCTGTCTCTGTCACTCTCTGTTTCTCTGTCTCTCTCTCCCTCCTGAGCCTCAGATTTTGCTGAAGTTCAGAAGAGCCAGAGAAGAGTCTGAGACTTCATCTTCTAAATGACATGGCTTCATTGTAGATGCTCTTTGTTGATCTTATCCCATCTTTCTACAACAAAGGTTGGTTTCTTTTTTCTTTTGTTTTTTTCCTTCCCTTCCGTTCCCTTCTCTTCCCTTCCTTTCCCTTCCCTTCCCTCCCTTCTTTTCTCTTGTTTGCTTTTCCTTCCTTCCTTCCTTCCTTTCTTCCTTCCTTCCTTCCTTTATTTCTTTCTTTTGAGCCTTAAGTGTCAAATAGTGTACCATGGTAATTTAAGCTTTCATTTTATTTTTAGTTTATCTAGGATGAATTCAGGGACTGGAATAGGTCACAGATCAAGGAGACACAATGACCTTGGTACTGAATCCCTGGCACTATAGAAGTATAGGTTAGATAGCAGCTTCTGTCTCAAGATATCAGGTTTGATATTATAACCCCAAAAGACAAACATAGACTGTCCAAGAACCACTATGTCTCTCTTGGTCATCTAAACTGTGACAACCCTTAGCCCAACTGTCCCCAGATTCTTCCTGTTTACTATTGGCCCTGATCTTTGTCTCTCTCACAAAAGAGGTAGATGCTTAGTGGTTTGCCTTCTTCCCTGCTAGTGTCACTAATGAGCATCTGCATTGTTCAGAAAATCCTCTGTTATAAGGACAGCATTTCTTACCTTTGAACATGGGGTGGTGGAGACAGTTTCATATTCTCAGGAGGAGTTTTCTTTCATCTCCCATAGCTAAAGAAGAAAACCTTTCTCTTCTCCCCACAATGGCTCCTGCTGAACAGAAATATGTCATTGGTGATAGGTGGGAAGTTCTAGGGAAGAGAGAGTGCTTAGTTAATTTTAAGAAAGGTGGAGCATGACTTCTCCTTAGACTGTCTCCTTTTCTTTCAGTTTTATGACTTCCTCATTCCTGGTGTACTCCGTGGGTTTCTGTTCTCACATACTTTGTATCATATCCTCCTGACATCTGAAAAAACAGTCTTCATTTTGCTGGACCATTTTGTCTCTTAAAGTAAGAGAGGCTCATGCTTTCTGCCATTTCTACCCTTCCTGTGTCTTCAGACTACTGTTACTAAAGGAGTCTCAGGTATCCTGTGATGTGATACTCAGGTCCTTCCTTGGTCAAACAATGAATAGAACTAGACTTGGAGTTGTAGGAGTAAAGATGATAGCGAAAGCACAGACTCCATTGCACAAAAGATGTGAGCTCCAGCAAGCTTGCAGCCCTGAAGCTGGTATGGTTTCAGACATTTTATTAACAAAAGTCAATGAAGAGTTTTCTGAAGGGGTAGGTCTTTATTTGGCTGCTAGAAGTAATTTGTTTGTTGGAGGGAGCTTTCACAATCCTTGTGGCAATCAGGACCAGTTCAAATGATTACTTTCCATGGATGCTGGATCTCAGTGTTTGTCATGTAAGCCTGAGACTGTGTACTTGTTTTGCCACTAGTCCTGGGTATGTGCAGGTATGTGTGCTCACATGCATGCATGTGTGCAGGCATCTGTGTGGGGATCAAAGGACAAAATGAGTGTTGGGCCTTTTACCTTGTTTTAAACAGGGTCTCTGTTGTTTTTTTTATCGTGTGTGCTATGGTAGTTGGTCCAAGAACTTCCAGGGATTCCCGTCTCTGTCCTAATTTCTCTACAGATTACAGATGTTTGTCCTGTATCTTTCTCTTTTATTTGAGTTCTGTGGATTTGAACTTTGGTCCTTAGACTTGTGTAGCAAATGTGTTTACCCACTGAATCAATTCTCCTGTGTCATGTCATGTCTAGTCTTGATATCAGGTATCACATTCCTTTCCTTCTTTAGACAGTAAGGTTGCAGAGTAGCTTGTAACTTTACTATAGGGAGCTCAGTCTTTCACCAATGCTGGAGTGCAGAGGAAGTGGGAGAAGAGGAAGGTAGGTTTCTACATAAATGGCAAAATACTAGCCATAGAATACAAATTATAGGGATGCCATTCAAATTCATATCTGGCTTCATTTGTCTGAAATTTTCTGTTCAAATTAGTATTTTTTTAAAAATGTCATAAAAATAACAATTTTCACTGGTAATTTCATAATATTTTGTTTTCCTTCAGGTGATTCCTCTCCCACTCTTTCCTTCTCTCCCTTTAGGTTGCCTTCCTCTCTTCTACAGCCCTGTTTCTGTTTTCATGTCACATGTATTTGATTAATTTCTTTTTTTCTCCTTCCATTTCTATCCATGCTAGATCTCTGCCCATTTATGGTCCCCTTTTCTAGTTTCATAACATACACCCCTCACTCTCTCCAGAATATTATCACATATGCAAAAATTTTAAAAAGTTTCCTCCACACATGACAGAAAATAGCATTTCCCTTTCTGAGTCTAGATTCATGATTAAAATCTGTTGAATGTTAGTTTTCATTTGTTTGTATAGGAGCAATGAGATGAATGTGATTTTGGAGATATTTAAATAGTGCTTTTATTTCTTGTGCCAACCAGTCTGGTTTTAAGTACTCTGTGTGAGGCTCCTATTGTGTTAAGAATTGAAGAATAAATTAAAGTTATTTTTCATACATATTAGTGAGTTTTGACTAAAATGTTTAGTTCTATAGTTTTAAAATGTTTTTAAATAGAATTCCACAGTTTCTTCAGCAATACTATAGTTATGACTGCCTTGAGTTTTCTTTTTAATAATTTGTCTTTCAAAAATTTCATATCTACTGTCTTATTCAGGGTTTCTATTCCTGCACAAACATCATGACCAAGAAGCAAGTTGGGGAGGAAAGGGTTTATTTAGTTTACAGTTCCAAATTGCTGTTTATCACCAAAGGAGGTCAGGACTGGAACTCAAGCAAGTAAGAAAGCAGGAGCTGATGCAGATGCCATGGAGGGATGTTTCTTACTGGCTTGCTTGAAGAGGAGGGTGACCCTGTAGGAAGACCATCAGTCTCAATTAACCTGGACCCCCGAGATCTCTCAGACACTGGACCACCAACCAGGCAGCATACATGAGCAGATGTGAGGCCCTGAACACATATACAGCAGAGGACTGCCTAGTCTGGGTTCAGTCAGAGAAGATGCACCTAACCCTCAAAAGACTGGAGACACCAGGGAGTTTAGAGATCTGGTTCAGTTGGGGTGGTGGGTGGGGATATCCTCGTGGAGACAGGGGTTTGGGGAGGAGGTATGGGATGTGGAACAGCTGGAAGGTGGATGGGGAGGGGGAGGAATAAAATCTGGAGAATAAATAAATAAATAAATAAATAAATAAATAAATAAATAGATGGTAAAAACTTAAGAATTCTTACACACCACAACTTGCTATGTATCTCTCTGACCAAAGGTAGAAGAGCAAGATGGCTGAGAGAACAAGGGGGACGTGGACATGTTCAGAAGTAGTTCTTTGGGGCAATTCCAATCTTCATTGTCTGCAGTCCAGTCCATTAGCAAAACACCAAAGCTGAATCAGCAGTAGTGGCTCTATCTACAAGAAACTGTGAGGCTTAGCCCTGTCGGCAGAAGTCTTCTGAAGCAAGAAGCAGCCAGACCACCACCAGTTTTTTGGTGTGTTTCTCTCTATGAAGTCACAACAAGTGAAGATTAGAGAAGAAGGCAAGATGAACCAATGAAAGAGCATCATCAGTGAAAAACAGCATCAGTGAAGCCCAACAAAGACCAGCAAGGCAAACCAATGCCGGAGCACCATCTACTGTCTGCTGGCTTATCCTTACACTTTTTCCAAATATGATGTGTCTTCGCAAGCATCCGCTCTAGCAAAGCATCACACACCTTTTCACCAGACAACTTCCAGAAAAATACTGCATGTCTGTTCTCAAAAAACACCTTCTCATGTGTTTGTGAAAGCAAAACAACTTCTCTTAAGACAGCTTCCAGAAAAACATATCACCTGACACAACTGAGTGTCCAATGAAACCAGAAATTTCTACTTCAGAAAAAGATTCTGTATTCTTTTTCTTTTATCCTTGTCACTAAAGCCAGAACTGTGCAGCTGAAGCTGCTTAGTTCTTCTGCTTATTGGGACTACATTTTTCATCAGCTGTTTTCAGTGATTTCCTTCACTGCTTAAGCTTTTCTTTAATTTCTTTTCACAAGTTTAAAGCTTTGGTGGGTGGGGTGTTGCCCTGAGGTTCCCACTCCCTTCATTCCATTTAGCATCAGTGTTTTCTTTAGATATTTTATCTCCTTGAACACAGAACTTAGCTTTTTTATACTTCCTTGTGTCCTCATTCTCCTCAAACGTTACATTTTGCATTTTTCCTTGTTTGCTTGCTCCCTTTCATTACATACCTGCATAAGAAAAACCACTAAAAACCACATGACACAGTCAATTTCTTGAAATTTCTGCCTTCTTTAAGACACAGGCTGTCTTGAATCTTCTCTAGCAATGCCATTAATTAAAATTTTGTTTTAATTTTGTTTTGGATAAGGCCAGAAAGCAACCATATTCAAAATATCACGAAACAGTCTCTGGGCTACTTATTAATATTATTTTCCTTTGAAACCTCTTGAGCTAGGCCATCATAATCTCCATTGCTCTCAGCACAAGTGTCTTCCTTGTCCCTAATAGTATGGCCCATTAAGCCCTGCTAAAATTTTTAACTGATTTCCTAATCTGAAGTCCCAGATTCACATTCTACCAACATACAGTATGGCCAGGACTGTCACAGCAGTACCCTACTCCCTAGTATCACCTAGTATCAGTCACTGTTCTATTACTCTGAGGAGACACCATGACCATGGCAACTCTTACAAAGAAAATATTTAATTGAGTCTTGCTTACCATTTCAGAGCATAGTCTATTGTCATCATGGAGTGAGCATGGCAGCATGAAGGCAGACATAGTAGCTAAGAATTCTAAATCTAGATACAAAGGTAGAAGGAAGAGAGAGATCATAGGCCTGGCATGGGCTTTTGAAGCCTCAAAGTCCACCACAGTGACATGCTTTCTCCAATAAGGACAGCATGCCCATAAGTGAGTGCATTTTTAAACCTCTAGCAGAGAGACCTTATCTTACAGTAGATGGCAATTAACAGAGATCCACACCCTGTCAATGTACAGAGAACTAGATTTCTGAGTGCTCAGTCATAGAGGGCGGATCTCTATCACATCCCTTCTTCCAAAGGCTTAAGGGTAATCACAGTGGAGCAGGAAAAGAGGTAATTAGAACTAGAAGAGATGGATGACTACAGAGAAATAGTGTTTTCTGGACACAATAGGGCAGCTGCACATGGCAACTCAGTGGTTGCAACAAGGTCTGTACTGTGACAGTTAACATTACATTTAGACTTACTATGCTTGAGAGATCAACTTTGCAAAAGATGCTTCTAACATGTAAGCCCCTATCTTGTACAGGTTGTACCCTAGCATCCCACTTCCTCTTCTCTCCAAAACTTTGAAGACTATTCTTAAATTGATAGATCTTGTAAAACAATTTTTTTTCTATCAAGATACTACATGTTTAGCTCAAAAGATTAACAAGTCTTTCTGTTTCTGTAACCAAACTTGCTTACTCTGCTCAATGATTAGAACAACTGCAAGACTATATGTTCAAATTAGACCCTTGCCTACATGTAATCTTGTGTTTTTTGTCTTTATATGCTTTAGACAAATATGACTAGCTGTTGCATCTTGAGAGCCCTCTCAGTTGCAGTCCTGGTGCCAGGGGTATCTAGAGCCAGTATTATAAAGCTTCTTACTATTAAATTAAAATTTATTCAGGCTCATGGTGAATATCTGAGTGAGTGATCCTAGACCTACAAAAGTAAAAGCTCAAGCCAGATAAAATCCAAGTTTAGAGAGAAATGGTCAAAAGTGTCATGTCTAGTTGAGGAGCTGCTGAAAACTGATAGCTACTGTGACCCCAAGTGTCACTTTTCTTTTGTGTAAGCTCTATTTTGGCTATGCACCAGGGGAAAGGTCCTCACACAAGCACATCAAAGACCACAAATTGAGCTTGCTGGGAGGAAGAATGGGAAGGGGAATGTGATGTAGTTCTATTTTAACTAATAATATATAAAAAGGGTGGGGTAAGTAAATAGCCCATAGTGTCTGAAAAAATGTTATAACTTGAGGAAAGCAATTTATAAAAATTGTCAGTCACTAAGAATTGCAGCTGTATTTTCTATATAAATGCATAAATATGTGACCTGAGATGAGCTGTCTGAGGTGACATGAGACACTTAGATATGCATCAAGCTCTGTAGCATTATGAAGGATGCGTTTCTTCTACAGTTTCCAGGTAACTGTGTTGATACGTGGGCTTCTATCACTTCAGGAACATTGCTGAGTTAAAACCACACAGGCTCTTCATTCAAGCAGAGTCTGAGACATAGAAATTTGTTGATAGATAATGTTCTAAATTAATTAATCCAAAGTGAGTTTTAAAAATTTGGCTGGTCTATGCCCCAGATCCGAGAGTTTGGGAGTATACAGGTCTCAGGTCAGCTTTCTAGCAAGAACAGATATACAGTTAACTCAAAAAACAGCAGACCAGGGAATCTCAGGGCTCATTAGGTTAGCAATAGTGTAATGACCATAAGAATTCCATACAGAGCCAGAGCCCTAGGGACAAGGGATGTTTCTAATCTACACAGCCATTGTTTAATTAGAGATTGGCTTATAAGGAAGTGGTTAAGACACAATTTTGGCAACTGGGATGGTCATCTGAAGATTACTTTTTCTCATCCCAAGATTGGAGGAATATAGGTGTGATGAACAGCAATATACTACATTATTTTCATCACATTTCAAGCACATTGTTGCCCATAAGCAATGATGTAAGTTCACATACATGTTTAGCAAACTACATCCACTTCTCTAGCCTCATTTCTGTTTTTGATGCTTTTAAAATGCCTTTCATGTTTTAGTCTCTATACTCTGGTATTTATCACTTTAATCTAAGAAAGCAGTTTGTAGGGTCCAGAAGAGGGTGTTGGATGCCATGGAGCTGGAGTTACAGCAGCATGTGGGTTCTGGGAATTAAATGTTGGTTCTCTAGAAGAAAGGTCAGTGCTCTTAACCATTGAGCCATCTCTCCAGTTCTTAGATCTCTGTTTAGAAAGATAGGTCAGAAACCAGATGCCCAACTCTTAGTAAGCACCTGGACAATTTGAAGAGTTTTATTGTTGTTGTTCTCTTTCCTTTATGCAATGGGATTCTTTCCCAAACAAACATTTACTCTTAAAAGTTTTCATTCTATGATGAATTTTGTGAACTGAACATATTTGCTAACTTTTGAAAATTCTCATTATTCCCAGGGAACACAGCATGAAATGACTGATAGGCTGGAATGGAAAAATGAAGCTGAAATCTTTGTTTTTATTCACCTGCTTGTTCCTGTAAAAATTAGGAAAAAAAGTTTGAAAAAACAGTTACTTTTTACTTGTACACAGAGAATGCAAGCCATGCATATTAATGGGGCAGCATGATTCTTTGATATCTGTATGCACTGTGTAATATAGACCAGACTAATACTATTTTCTGCAACAATTAATTTTTTAGGATGAAAATGGCCAGTATTCCCTCTAGCATTATGAAGTAGATGGAGCCTTTTGTTGTTGAACACCAGAACTTACTTTTATCTGATTATAACCAGGCACTCAGCACTTAAATCAACATTTCCTAATTCCACTCACATATCTCCACTGACCTCTGACAATTACCTTTTGTTTCAACTTGTATGAGATAAATCTTTCCGATTCCACATGTGAGTAAAATCAGGAATATTTGTCTTTCTTTGCTTGGCTTATTGTACTTCTGTAATTTTCTCCAGTCTGTGTATATTGTTACAAATGACAGAATTTCATCTTATTTTAAACACTATCCCTTTGTGTATATATCTTCCTTATCCATTTATCAATTGATAGGATGTTAGATTGTGTTTATTCTTTGACACTTATTAATGATGTTGCAGTGAACTGGGGAGAACAGAAACCTCTTCATATCCTAATTTCATTTCTTTTAGGTACAAACCCACTAAAGGGTTTTATACATTCATAGTGAAGGAGAATTTCAGGATCATTCTGTTCTTCATAATGGCTCTGTTCCTTTTCATTCCTGGAAGATAATCATATTGGTAGCCATTATTTCATATCAAAGGGGATAATACAGTTTGTATCCTTAATAAAACATTCAGTGACTCATTTCCTTTCTGTGATTAGAGATTATCAGAAACATAGACACTAGCAGATATTTTTAGAAAACATGTTGATTTTTATTAAATATTGAAAGTAAACTGGACTCTGTTGGCTTTATGTTTTATATTATCTGAAGTCCATGAATGTCTTGAACAAGCAAGAACAAAATATCTGTTCAAAATATCTGAATCCAAAACTTAGTCTTTACCTTAATAATAACCCAACTAACTGATATTAACTCAAATAACTCAATAACTACTTACAACAGATGTTATTTTATTTTTAAGTATAAAAATTTGATAGCATTCTTAGTCAAAATGTTATTATCATAAACCTTGGGAACTATCTAAATATGAAGAGCATTGAAATTCCTTAATATTACTTCAAAGAAGTATATCATTAACTTCAGCTTAAAATAGCTTATAATCTTATGGGTTTTAATACACTTATACATTCTTATTTAATCTACCACTATGGTTTAATTTTAATCTTACCTACTTTAATACAAGGTCACCTCTCTGTAGAGCTATATTTTTCAAATATAATGTATTGTATATAATGTAATGTACATTACACCCTTCCTATAAGGATCAAACCTCATAGGAAATTCTTCATATAAAATTTTAAATTAAATTCTTTTAATTTATTTTGTGTGTGAATGTGTGTAAATGAGAGGAAATGAATAAATATGGCACAGCTCATGTGTACAGGTCAGAACAATTTGAAGGAGTTGGTTCTTTCCTTCCACCATGTGGGCTGGATTCTGAGATTGAACTCAGATCATTGGGCCTGAAGCAACTGTCTCACCAACCCATCAATCTGATTGTGTGTGTGTGTGTGTGTGTGTATGTGTGTTTGTGTGTGTTCTTTAATATATATATATATATATATATGTGTGTGTGTGTGTATGTTCTTTAGAATTTTCACTGTTTATACAATATGGTGTTAGAAATTATATTTATAATTATAATAAAAACTTGATCCCTATTAAATATTTTAGAAACCCCTCCAAAACACACAAACACACACATGCACACAAACACACACACATACACACACAAACACACACACAGAAAGAGAGAGAGTGAGAGAGAGAGAGAGAGAGAGAGAGAGAGAGAGAGAGAGAGAGAGAGAGAGAGAGAACAAGAATAAGAACTAGAGAAAACCACCAAGAGGCCATTTGCTAGAGAATATTTTCCCTATTGATGCATCAGAAGAAGACTGAGGAATCTCATAGCTCATGTCTACACATGAAAGCAAATTATTTTCTATGTTCTATTTCCCCCTTTTTTATATTCTAGTTTATTCCAGAAGGTGAGACAATTGCTTCCATGACTCATTAAACTGTAGAGCTAGATGGGACTTTCATACCTTGCTTAAGAGGAGAGGGCAGCCACATTGATAGAGGTGTATCCACAGCTTCCTCAGTCCAGAATATTTCCCACATATGCTTATTACTGAAATACTATTTTGGAGAAATATTTCTTGTTATGTAAGGTTTTCTTTTTAGAAATTCTGGATGTTTCTGTGTGTTCTCTCTGTATATGTTTTACATTTGGTGTAAGTGACTTTTTTTAACCAAATTGTCTGAATTTCTCAGAAGAATTAACTACAGTATTGAATGGATAAGTAAGAATAAGAAACACAAATGTTGGGCCAGTGTGATCAATCAGCTGCTATACCTGAGTTGCATCATCATGACTCATATGGTAGGAGAGAACAGACTTCCAAAAGTCACCCTTTGACCTCCATCTGGATATCACAGCACACATGAACCCACACACTCACACAAAATAAACAAATTTAATACATTTTTAAAAAGCATATGAAAACCTATAAATCACAAAAAGAGCCGGGCAGTGGTGACTCATGCCTTTAATCCCAGCACTTTGGAGGCAGAGGCAGGCGAATTTCTGAGTTCGAAGCCAGCCTGGTCTACAGAGTGAGTTCCAGGACAGTCGGGGCTATACAGAGAAACCCTGTTTCAAAAAAAAAAAAGCAAACAAAAAGAATTTGGTATGTTTGGTATGCTTTCAGAGCTGGTTTTAGACACAACATTGTCTCTTCTGGACACAGATCTTCTACTCTAGTGAAAGTGGGTGGGGAGGGAACCGGGAACAGTTAGAATTTGGGGGGAGGGTAACTACTCTTTTGTAGAACATAGCAGTTCATTATTAATGAAGCATTTGCTTTTTGGTTTAATGTTATTGAACTTTTGCTACACACACTACATGCAGACGAGCCAGAAGCACATTCTCATAATTTTTCCATTTTGTCTAACTTAACCCACTTTGTCCAATTTAATTTTTCTTACACTAGGTCGCTTGATATTCTTGGCTTGGAGAAAAATAAAAACATCTCTGAGGTGTCACGATTTGTGCTTCTGGGACTGTCATCTTCCTGGGAGCTCCAGTTTTTTCTCTTCCTAACAGTTTTGTTGATTTATGTGGTTATTGTCCTGGGAAACCTTTTGATAGTGATGGTTGTCCAGGCTGATGCTCACCTGCTCCAGTCACCCATGTACTATTTTCTGAGCCATCTGTCTTTCATTGACCTCTGCCTGAGTTGTGTTGCTGTACCCAAAATGCTAGGAGATTTCCTACAGAAGGAGAAGACAATACCTTTTTCAGGGTGCCTGGCTCAGGTATTCTTTCTTCATTTTCTGGGAGCCAGTGAGATGTTCCTGTTGACTGTTATGGCCTATGACAGGTATGTTGCCATATGCAACCCTTTGCACTACCTGACGGTCATGAATAACCACCTGCGTCTTTGGTTGGTGTTTGGCTGCTGGTGTGGAGGTTTCATCCACTCTATCACACAGGTCATGATTGTCATCCAACTGCCTTTTTGTGGTCCCAATGAACTGGACAACTTCTACTGTGATGTCCCCCAGGTCATCAAGCTGGCCTGCATGGACACTTACTTGGTTGAGGTGCTGATGGTCTCTAACAGTGGCATATTGTCTCTTGTCTGCTTCTTGGTCCTGCTCTTCTCCTATGCTCTCATCTTGATCACTCTGAGAACTCACCTCCACCGGGGCCAGAGCAAGGCACTGTCCACCTGTGCCTCTCACTTGATGGTGGTCAGCCTGATCTTTGTACCCTGCGTATTCATTTACTTGAGGCCTTTCTGCACCTTCTCTGTGGATAAAGTAGTCTCTGTGTTTTACACAGTGATCACACCTATGCTGAACCCCCTCATCTATGCACTCAGAAATGCAGACATGAGGCAAGCTATAGAAAAGCTGAGAAAGAAGAAAGTGGCATCCCACTGCTTTTTAAGAGGATGATGATAAAGAATGTTAAAGTTATCTTAAAAAAATGTATGCATACTTGATGCTCTTACTTAATTCACACACATGTGAAAGCCATTTTTGAAACTGTGCGTCAAAGAGAAGATAGCACAAAATTATAAAACATTACATGCAATAATAGTTGTGAGAGACATAGTTGGCTTTTTTGGGTGTTAATATGAGGCTGTTACTCAGGAGCATTTACTAGCTGACAAATTCTCTGGCCCTATCATCCAACATTAATTGCATGACAGGGCCAGAGAATAAGAGAATACCTGCAAAGACTAATTCTCTATGCTTTTGTCTCCAGCATGTTTTCATTTAATTGATTTTAGTACTTCGCATTATTCAAGTGGCAAAAAATAGGATGTTCTTGTCTTCCCCGCTAATAGTCCCTGCTGTGAAGACACACTGATGAAGTTTTGCAGTCTTTTTTGAAGTAGTGCCAGTTGCTCTTGTCAGCTCTCCAGCAAAGCCTGAAAACCCTAAAATTCCTCTGCGCAGTACTCAAAGGGGATTGTTCTCTGCATTGCCAATTTTTAAAATCACATATTAATCTGATAAATGTTTACACGCGTGAGGGAAGGAATGTTTGGATGATGGGAGGTACTAGTTTTCCTTTCTCTGTGGTAGAGTCTTCTTTAGAAGCAACATCTTCTTTCACATAGAGTACAAGTTGATGAGGTTTAGCTAATTATAATGTTTAATTCTGAAGAAGAGATAGAAGTAAAGCAAACTGTGTTTTAGAGCACCTTCCCTCCCTTTGAGGTACTTAAGTTATAACCACTGAGTTACAAATATACTTTGAGTCATAGGCAGTATTATTTGCTTCATTTCTTAGAAATAATCTCAGGGCTGTTAAATAATTTGCTTGATATTAGTTATAAAAAAAGCATAATCAGTGGCATCATCTAAATGCAATAAATCTTCAGAAGCACCAAAACACATCTCTGTCCTATTAGGGAAAGGAGGCTCAGCACTTCACCTTGTAAAGAGTGAGTCCCATAGTTTGATGTTTCTGTCTTTTCGGTAGTCTGTTGTGTTCCTGATCTGTGTTGATTGGTTGTGCATCTCTAACAAAGAGCTCTGCTCAGTATTGTTTAAACAACACAGAAAGCATTATATAAGGAAGGAATAAAGGATACTTCATAAAAATCTTTCAGAGTTTTATAAGTGAATAAATTACAGACTCGAACAGACCTTAACTGACTCAGATAACAAGCAATATAGTAAACATACTGTTATCAAGAAATATCCATGTGCAGTTTCAAACATTTTTGTAGATATTTGTTGTATAAGGTTGCTTTTGACCTGTTGGCTGTTTTCTGAAAACTACTAGTTTTAGGTCATTAAGGTTGATTACATGGGAAATGTAAGGCCAGTAAGCTTGGTTGTTACACTGTTTTCTTTTTCTTTTTCTTTTTTTAATTTTTTATTAGGTATATGCTTTATTTACATTTCAAATGCTTTCCCTCTTACTGGTTCCCCCCTCCTCAAAAGTCCCATACGCCCTCTTCCCTCCCCTTGCTTCCCAACCAACCCACTGCCCCCTTGACTCCCCTTCCTGGCATTCCCCTACACTGCCACATTGAGCCCTTCCAGGACCAGGTGCCTCTCCTTCCTTCTTCTTGGTATCCTTTGATATGGGAATTGTTCCTTGGGTATTCCAAGCTTCTGGGCTAATATCCGCTTATCAGTGAGGACATATCATGTGTGATTTTTTTTTTTTTGAACAGGTCATCTCACTCAGGATGACATTCACCAGTTCCACCCACTTGCCTAAGAATTTCATGAATTCATTGTTTTTAATAGCTGAGTAGTACTCCATAGTGTAAATATACCACATTTTCTGAATCCATTCCTCCATTGACGGACATCTGGGTTCTTTCCAGCTTCTGGCTATTATAAATAAGGCTGCTATGAACACAGTGGAGCATGTGTCCTTATTGCATGTTGGTGAGTCTTCTGGGTATATGCCCAGTAGTGGTATAGCTGGGTCCTCCGGTAGTATTATGCCGAGTTTTCTGAGGAACCACCAAACGGATTTTCAGAGTGTTTTTACCAGCTTGCAATCCCACCAGCAGTGAAGGAGTGTTCCTCTTTCTCCACATCCTCAACAGCATCAGTTGTCTCCTGGGTTTTTGATCTTAGCCATTCTGACTGGTGTCAGGTGGAATCTCAGGGTTGTTGTTTTGATTTGCATTTCCTGGATGACTAAGGATGTTGAACATTTCTTTAGGTGTTTCTCAGCCATTGGATATTCCTCAGGTGAAAATTCTTTGTTTAGCTCTATACCCCATTTTTAATAGGGTTTTTTGACTCTCTGGAATCTACCTTCCTTACTTCTTTGTATATCTTGGATATTAGCCCTCTGTCGGATGTAGGGTTGGTAAAGATCTTTTCCCAATTTGTTGGTTGCTGTTTTGTCCTTTTGACAGTGTCCTTTGCCTTATAGAAACTTTGTAATTTTATGAGGTCCCATTTGTCAATTCTTGATCTTAGAGCATAAGCTATTGGAGTTCTGTTCAGGAAATTTTCCCCTGTGCCCATGTGCTCAAGGCACTTCCCCAGTTTCTTTTCTATTAGTTTCAGTGTTTCTGGTTTTATGTGGAGGTCCTTGATCCACTTGGACTTTAACTTAGTACAAGGAGATAAGAATGGATCAATTTGGATTCTTCTGCATCCAGTTGAACCAGCACCATCTATTGAAAAGGTTATCTTTTTTCCACTGGATAGTTGTAGCTCCCTTGTCAAAGATCAAGGGACCATAGGTGTGTGGGTTCATTCTGGGTCTTCAGTTCTGTTCCATTGATCTACATGCCTGTCACTGTACCAATACCACACAGTTTTTAACACTATTGCTCTGTAGTACTGCTTGAGGTCAGGGATACTGATTCCCCCAGAAGTTCGTTTACTGTTGAGAATAGTTTTAGCTATCCTGGGTTTTTTGTTATTCCAGATGAATTTGATAATTGCTCTTTTTAACTCTATGAAGAATGGAGTTGGGATTTTGATCTGGATTGCATTGAATCTGTATATTGCTTTTGACAGGATAGCCATTTTTACTATATTAATCCTGCCCATCTATGAGCATGGAAGATCTTTCCATCTTCTGAGGACTTCTTCGATTTTTTTCTTCAGAGACTTAAAGTTCTTGTCATACAGATTTTTCACTTGTTTGGTTAGAGTCACACCAGGATACTTTATATTGTTTGTGGCTATTGTGAAGGGTGTCATTTCCCTAATTTCTTTCTCAGCCTGTTTATCCTTTGTGTATAGGATGGCTACTGATTTGCTTGAGTTAATTTTATATCTGGCCACTTTGCTGAAGTTGTTTATCAGCTGTAGGAGTTCTCTGGTAGAGTTTTTTGGGTTGCTTAAGTATACTATCATATCATCTGCAAATAGTGATACTTTGACTTCTTCTTTTCCAATTTGTATCCCTTTGATCTCCTTTTGTTGTCTAATTGCTCTAGTTAGAACTTCAAGTACTATATTGAATAAATATGGAGAGAGAGGACAGCCTTGTCTAGTCCCTGATTTTAGTGGGATTGCTTCAACTTTCTCTCCATTTAGTTTGGTGTTGGCTACTGGTTTGCTGTATATTGTTTCTACTATGTTTAGGTATGTGCCTTGCATTCTTGTTCTTTCCAAGACCTTTAACATGAAAGGATGCTGAATTTTGTCAAACGCTTTTTCAGCATCTAATGAAATGACCATGTGGTTTTTTTCTTTGAGTTTGTTTATGTAGTGGATTACATTCATGGATTTCCTTATATTGAACCATCCCTGCATCCCTGGGATGAAGCCTACTTGATCATGATGTATGATCGTTTTGATGTGTTCCTGAATTCTGTTGGCAAGAATTTTATTGAGTATTTTTGCATCTATATTCATAAGGGAAATTGGTCTGAAGTTCTCTTTCTTTGTTGGATCTTTGTGTGGTTTTGGTATCAGCGAAATTGTGGCTTCATAGAACGGGTTGGATAGTGTTCCTTCTGTTTCTATTTTGTGGAATAGTTTGAAGAGTACTGGTGTTAGGTCTTCCTTTAAGGTCTGATACAATTTTGCATTAAAACCATCTGGTCCTGTGCTTTTTTTGGTTGGAAGACTTGCAATGACCACTTCTATTTCTTCAGAGGGTATGGGACTATTTAGATAGTCTATCTGATCCTGATTAAACTTTGGTAGTTGGTATCTGTCTAGGAAATTGCCCATTTCCTCCAGATTTTCCAGTTGTGTTGTGTATAGGCTTTTGTAGTAGGATCTGATGATTTTTTGAATTTCCTCAGTTTCTGTTGTTATATCTCCCTTTTCATTTCTGATTTTGTTAATTTGGATACTGTCTCTGTGCCTTCTGTTTAGTCTGGCTAAAGGTTTATCTATCTTGTTGATTTTCTCAAAGAACCAACTCCTGGTTTTGTTGATTCTTTGAATAGTTCTTTTTGTTTCTACTTGGTTATTTTCAGCCCTGAGTTTGATGATTTCCTGCCTTCTACTCCTCTTGGATATATTAGCTTCTTCCTGTTCTAAAGCTTTCAGGTGTGCTGTTAAGCTGCTAGTGTATGCTCTCTCCATCCTCTCTTTGGCGGCACTCAGAGCTATGAATTTTCTTCTTAGCACTTCTTTCAATGTGTCCCATAAATTTGGATATGTTGTGTCTTTATTTTCATTAAACTCTAAAAAGGTTTTGATTTCTTTCCTTATTTCTTCCTTGACCAAGGTTTCATTGAGTAGAGCATTGTTTAGCTTCCATGTGTATGTGGGCTTTCTGTTGTTTTTGTTGCTGTTGAAGACCACCCTTACTCTATAGCGATCTGATAGGAGGCATGGAATTAGTTTGCTTTTCTTATATCTGTTGAGGTCTGTTTTGTGACCAATTATATAGTCACTTTTGGAGAAGGTACCATGACGTGCTGAGAAGAAGGTATATTCTTTTGATTTAGGATGAAATGTTCTATTAAATCCATTTGGTCCAAAACTTCTGTTATTTTTACTGTGTCTCTGTTTAGCTTGTGGTTCCCTGATCTGTCCATTAAGGAGAATGGGGTGTTGAAGTCATCCACAATTATTGTGTGAGGTGCGATGTGTGCTTTCAGCTTTAGTAAGATTTCTTTTATGAATGATGGTGCCCTTGTATTTGGAACATAGATGTTCAGAATTCAGAGTTCTTCCTGGTAGATTTTTCCTTTGATGTGTATAAAGTGTCCTTCCATGTCTTTTTTGATGACTTTTGGTTGAAAGTCTATTTTATCAGATATTAGAATGGCTACTCCAGCTTGTTTCTTGGGACCATTTGTTTGGAAAACTGTTTTCCAGCCCTTTACTCTGAGGTAGTGTTTGTCTTTGAACTGAGATGTGTTGCCTGTATGCAGCAAAATGTTGGGTCTTGTTATGTATCCAGTCTGTTAGTCTATGTCTTTTTATTCAGGTGTTGAGCCCATTGATGTTAAGAGATATTAAAGAAAATTGATTGTTACTTCCTGCTATTTTTGATATAATTTGTATGTTTGTGTGGTTATCTTCTTTTTGGGTTTGTTGGAATAGGATTAACTTCTTGCTTTTTCTAGTGTATAGTTTCTCTCACTTTGTTGGTGTTTTCCATTCATTATAAAAATACGGAACGCTTCATGAATTTGCGTGTCATCCTTGCGCAGGGGCCATGCTAATCTTCTCTTTATCGTTCCAATTTTAGTATATGTGCCGCCAGAGTGAGCACTGCACTGTTTTCTTAAAAGCAAAAGTTTCAACGGACAAACAAAGCCATCTTAAGTGATCTCAAGGTGAATTGTGAACTGTGTTGTGAGGTCTAGGAGAAAAGTTCTAGTCTCTTAGAATGTAAGTGATACTTTTTATAAAAATGGGCTATCATACTCAGCCAAAAAAATCTACTAATTTTAGATAATAAAATTAATATTTTTCTCATCGGAAATATTTAGTCAAATTATGTAGACAATTACTTGATTTTTACAGAATCTATTCAGAATCCTCAAAACTACATATTCCCTATAAAATTTCACTCTAAATTTCATCCAGCTTTTTAAAATGCTTACTAATTTGTTATCAGCATGTTTGTATGTGTACAGTCTGAGTTAGTGGAAATTTACATGTGCCACATTTTGCATGTAGAGCTTATAGGTCAACTTTCAGGAGTTAGTTCTTTTCATAGTCAGTCGTGGGGACTGTACTCCGCTCATTTGTCTTGTGCTGTTGGTATCTTTACCCACCCACTGAGCCATCTTGTGGACCCAGTTTATCTAGCTCTCTCACATAGTTTTTTTTTAACCATTTTCTGCTCATGGGGGCATTTATTCTATTCATGATATAATATAATGATAAAACTTAAGCAAAATTTTTATATTTTCTCACCTTAAACCAATCAATATTTGTAAAGAGTCTTTGATGAATACTTAGGCTTTTGTATTTACATATCTCAAGAGGAAAGATCCTGATTGATTACTAGCTCTTAGTAAGCGTCAGTTACTAGCAATTAGTTTTATTTTATTTTTTAATTTATGATCTGTTAGTTACTTTCGGTCATGTCATAGAGATTTGTAATGTCAGAAAAGTGCATTTTCTGCTTTTGTCCTTGGGGTTTATGCTTAAGAAAGTTTATATATATATATATATATTATGTATATATGCACTGTTGTGGAAAGACTTTTCACGTAATGGAAACAAACTTGTAAGATTTGTAAGAAGGGTGGTTGAGGTAGGAGAGTAGTGCCCCTATTACTAAAAATCCTATACTCTTCTTCCTCTACTCTACTCAATATTTCCTCAGAAGCTCTTCATTTACAATGACTATCATTAAATGAACTGATAATAACATAATTATTAAAAAAAACCCTGCCTATTATAGAGTGGTTTATGGAAAGATTTAAGTGGAACTGTGTTTCAGATAGGAATATTGCAGAAACACAAAGTTACCAGTTTTGTGAACCAAACTGAAACAATCCTTTTTCTGGCACCCCCTTTTCCTTTTAAAGGTTTGTAGTTGGGTTGTAGAGTTCTATTCTGCAACACAAGAACATTTGCACTCGCACTTTAAGTTTCAGTTCTACAATATTTTTTCTTACTTTAAAATTATTTTTATTAATAAGTCAATATTTGCATCTCTTCAGACTGAAAATAATTGATATCACCTGTGGGTTACACCCAGTAGAATTCTCTGCCCAGAACCTGCTTCCATAGCTTGCCTGAGCTTCTCTATGACTCTTCCTTTGATCCAGTGATCCGGTACTGTATTCAGTACTGATGTCAATAAAGCTAGCATTTGGTAGATGGACATTCTATGTAAACTGCGTAACAGAGCCTTGTCATCTGGGTTATAGAGTCTACATTAACATGTGAGAGGTCACTGTGGTAAGACTTGGACTCAGGAGAATTGGTAGTTTAGAAGGTGAGGACCAAAGTCTGTCTGTATTGTCATGTTTTCCGACAGAAATTCAAATATTCTAAGGAATTTCCATGGGAACTAGTCCTTCAGTAATTATAAAGGAATGAGAAGAAGCTTTCAAACCAATTAATTGTCCATTTTCTTGTGCTGGGTCTTATAGATATTTGTGTGAGGTCTGTGTCCTTTTGTCATCTCTAGGCTTCAAAAGTAACTTGTTGCTCTTGCAGTGGACTAGAGATTGTTTCCTAAAACTCACATCCATAGGCTCATAACTGCCTATGGCTCAGTGCCAAGGGATCTAATGCTCTCTTTGGTCTTTGTGGGCATTACATACAGGCATATACACACATACACACACATACTCAAAAATAAAAATAAATTGCAAAGCTGAAATGTTTGTTTAAGACTTTCATATAATCATTTTATAAAATAAAAGGTTAAATGAATCTAGATTTACAAAAATGTAGAGAAAGCATTGTGTGTATATCTTAGGCATAATTACTGAACTATTCCTTGTTTTCAGACATATTAAGTTTTGCTTAGTAGAAAGGCTTCATCCACTGGTTTGATTTTTGAAGAATTGTCACACTATTTAACAGTATTTAATTTTGACCTTCAAAAGACTGTTTAGCAGAGTAACCTAGTCCATAATAAACAAATTATTTCCCAGTTTAAACAAGTGCTTTCCTTATAACCTAGAAAGGCACAATATAATGAACTATAAACAACAGAAAGGACTTTCATATTATAATGTAATAGTCCTTTTGCCTAAGTAAATTGCTTTAACCAAAGTGAACTCTATTTGTGTTCAAAGTATTAGTTTTTTCTCCTATTGTGGCTGTGTTATTCAAATACAGTATTTAGACTTGATATGAAAGTTTATACTGTGATTTGGTAAACAATTTTATATTGAGCTAAAGATATAATTTTCTATACCTGTCAAGTTCATTTGCCCTGAAGATCTTGTTAAAATCATCATATAACATAACCAAGAGGCTGATTTCACAATGTTATGGCCAATTTGTAAATGGATACAAACATTTTCATAGTTTTATAAGAATATAAATTACTTCATGACTGATGCAGTAGTTTTCTGTAGCAATTTTAAGCATCGTATTTTCCCATTCCTTGAAAAAAGTTGGAGTAATTATGAAAATGACTTCATTACTTACTAAACTAACTAGTTCACCCTAAATTAAGAGGAGTGAGTTCAGATGGTATTCCAGCTGTGGGAGTACACTCAGATACAGAATGGATTTTGATGGATCAAGTTCAGGAACAATGGCGTGGCTAGACTAGAGAGAGCTTGGGAGAGAGAAAGATAGGAGATCAGGGTAAGAGAGGGAGAGAACTGAAGGGGAGAAAGAGGGGACAGGAGAAAGGAGGAATGCTTGTTCCTATACTTTGGAGAGGACACTTGTCATATAGATAAAAATCCTCCTTTAGCTTCCCTATGCAGAATCCACTGATCTAGCGTAAATATCTTAATACAGACTGCCTTTTTATCTGTAAAGCTTTTTCATTTCAATTCTTAGGGTGGTTAAAACTGTTATGATGGGGCCTCCCCAAAGAGGATAGCCAGAGTAACTGTTCTGTGATTATGACAGTATCACTGTGGGTAAAATAAGAAAAGGCAATTTTCAACAGTTAAAATTACAATCAAGAACAAAGAATTTTAAAATTATTCTTTCACTTGTCAATGCCTCCTTTTATAAATTTCAAGTTTTTAAAATAGTTCAAAGTGTGTGGCAATACTATTTTACTTAAAATTTTATACTAGTTTTATAAGCAAAATGAGATCCTGGCAAACCAACTTCCTCTCTGTGCTTCATTTATTTTGCCAGTCATAAAATTGAGTGATCTCAAAGACCCTTTGTGACTTTATAGCTATGAGAGTTGTATAAGCTATAGTCTAGTTTAAGTAGAATTGTATTAGGAGCCATCTAGGATAGGCTAAGACTAGTAGGTGGTCTTCCTAGAGGTGGCCCACTGTTTTTTGCATGACAAATGATGGTGAGCTATGTGAGGCAAGGTTCCATAGACACTTCATCCCAGGATTGCTTCTTACAGCTAATATGCTTTTCCTGTTATTATTAAATATACATAACAATCACTAGGTATTAGCCCACTCTATTGGGCAGATTTCTACAGCTTAACGAAGATATACTGTCTTGTAGTGATACCATATAGACATAATTTTTAAAATTTTAATGATAATTCTATAAGAAGTCCTAAAATTATATTAGTGATCACTAATGTCTTTTATAAGACGACTGCTATTAAATCCTTTCTGATGTCAAAACTGCAATGAGAACTCTGCCAGTCATCAAGTATCATGAGTTAATTGCTTCAAAGATAGAAAGCAGGCATTTACAGTTTAGAATACATATCCATTGATAAAACAATTAACCAAAGGTCATAAAAGGAAAATAGCAATTTATTTTAGGTTCAAGGACAGATAATAAAATATCAACTTGGTTTATCTATACAAAATTTCAATGTTAGCTTATTTATGGTCTTTAGCTCTTTGTTAACCTGTAGAAGTAGTGACAGATAATGAATGTCTAGTCTTAATGGATATGCATGTAAACCTCTTTGCTGTAAACTTCTTATTCAAGTTCGAATTTGAATTTATGTGTAAACTCGTGGTAAACATTTTGCCATGTGATCATGTATTCTGAAAGATGTATAAGTGCTTAGGAAAAAGAAAGCAGAGAGAAACTTTTGGAGAACTTTTTAGAGAGAGAATTTTAGATTTTTTCTACAAAGAGACTTTTTTTTTTAGAGAAGTACTCAGAAATAAAGATTAAAATCACTATTCAAAGTGTTTTCTTCCTGTGACTTCCACTAGCAGACTGGGAGTCCAGAGCTGTGAAGTTTTTGCAGAGGTATGAACAAAGTTACTTTACTTAATTCTCTGCTGTTTTGTGATGAAGTGCTAAATGGACAGGGGCTCTGCAGTTTCTGGCCTCAGAGGAACTCAGATAGGCAGGCCAGCTACCATTGTGAAGTAACTTAGACTTAAGATGGTTAAAAGTTATTATTATAATAAAAGCAACTGCAATATTTCCCAAGACCAAGTCTTACCCCAGCCCACACTCTTTTCCTTCAGCTACCTTAAAGAGAGAAGAATGCTGCAGCTGGACTCCCACAGACTTATTGAGTTAATTTAAAGATAGAACTTTAAATGACTAGTTTTGTCCTAGGAATGTTTTATTTTTCTATGTTTGCATCACATATTTTGACACACTTGAAAACGTTAAGCATATGTAGCTATCTGAGTTGATTTTAGCATCCTCTACTCTATTCCATTGACCTGCATATTATTTTGTGCTACTCTCATCTAGCTGTTCCATCTTTAAAGACCAATGTTTTAACTCCCATTGAAGAGAAAGATCTTGGGGCAAGTAAAAGCCTAGATAAATCTGTGATGTTACCATTCAAGAACAGAAATGTGGTTTAGTCATTTTTCTATTTTTTTTTTGTTTGTTTGAACTCCTACTGAATTGTAAAATAAGATTAAATAATAATAATAATAATAATAATAATAATAATAAAAGGTGAAAGATGACATTTATATTATATTTTAAAATTAAGACTACACATATGTATATATTTATACGTATGTGATACACACACACACACACATACACACACACATATACACACGCACACATACAGTGTTTTAAAAGCAAGTCCCATTCTGTGTTTAGATTGGTCTAGATCTGTGTACCCTTGAGAGGACACAGGCTTGCCAGAATCTTCCTGCCTTAAATCTTTAGTTTTGAGGAGAAATGAGCCACTGAATTTGTCAAATTTATAATTTTGTGTGGAACACTTGTAAGTTTATTGTCTTCTGTCAAATGTATGTTTTTTTTTTCTTTTCTTGCTCGGTCTTCATTTTATTTTATCAATCTCATATTGATTGCTTTACCCTAATTTAACTTCAAAGAAGTAATATTGTAAGAATAATTTACAAAAGAGTCAGACTGAGATCAGTTTGACAGAATAAAATTGAATTAGAACCCAATGTTTCTATCAGAGAACATGTTATTTGGTATATTTAACTCTGCAAGACTGTCATTAAATTAGTGTGAAGCTATAGGAATTATGATTAGTAATTCACTTAGAATCACAAAGTAATATACAATTTAATTAGATATTTATGCAGTAATTGCTATGTTTGTATATATGTAAGAAATATACATAGTGCATTTCTCTTCATCATCAGCTTGGGGTGTGGATTAGCCAGCAACTTCTGCTGTTCTGTACCTGCCCTTTTATCTTGTAATCCACAGTGCAAGCCTATTATTTATACATGACAGATGCATACATCTATTTGTATTTTCATAGATAGCTGAAAACTGTTTGATTTATGGAATATTCTTGTTTTGGTAGTCATTATATTCCTAGTACCTATAATAATGTCTGAGATGCAGGTGATTATTATACATATATAAACATTGAATAAAGTTAGAAGTACAGTTTAAATTAAGGACTTAATACATAAGATTTCATCAAAATCCTGGGTAAAGGCCAGGAAGATGGCAGTGTGTAAAGACATTCACTACAAATTTCAAGACCCACATGGTGGAAAGAAAAATCTCCTGCAAGTTGTTCTCTGACTTCTGTACGGTGTGCATGCATGTGTCCACACACATAAATAGATAAAATATTTTTTAAAAGATATCTTTTCAAAGGGTTTATGCAGTCTTAAGATTATATTTGGACATATTTCTGTTTGCCCAAGAATTCAGTACATTTAGGTGTTGAAATCTTTTTACATAGAGGCATTAGAAAAATTATCATATGGCTGGAAGCATGGCTCAGCTGTGAAAGGTTAGACTCACAACCAAAAGTATAAGAAAGATTATCTCGTGATTTGTAACAGTTCCATCTATCACCTAGCAAACTAACCATTTTCTGTGGGGAAATATGTATTTCTGTTTTCAACAATGAACCATACACTAACTTTAAATTACCCCCTTGGTGTTTTCTTTCTCCTTGACTATCTCTAAACTCCAGAGAATTGATTTTTAGAGTTACATCCCATGGTGTTAGTTAGCATGTGGTTACACCAGGACAAGACCTGATAAATACTAAAATATAGACAATGCAGTCTTCTTTATGGGTGTGAGAAAAGACTTCTCCTATCCATTTTTTATAGGTTGTAATACCACCCAAGCTGGCAAAGTAGTTGGTAGGTGAAAAAATATTGTTCTGTTAAAATATTTATATAAATCATTTGAATTTTTATACAGCATGAATATTGATACAAGTAACTTTTAAAATTCTGTAAGAACAGTGCTATAAAACAGAAAACTTAAAGAAAGTATATAGGGTAAAGAATTGGGTGAGGTAGTATCTGTGATGCTGTGTTTGAATGTATTAGAGTCAGCACTAATAATTTTGATGTAAATAGGAAAAAAATAGATATTTTAAAATAAAAATCACAAAATATTAATCAAAGTCAGGGAAGACAAAGTGAATGAACAAATCTGTAAGTATTTGAAATTTTCTCTCTCAAACAAACTTGCTGATTTAAAAAAAGTTCATTTAATCATCTATCCTTTCACAAAGTAAGAGCCCTCCCTGAGCATCCCTGTAGTGAAGAAATTGTGCTGAGCTATAGCTAGGTATAGGGCATGCTATATTGCCTGAAGGGGCTGTGTTTCTATTATAGTTTGGTCAGAATAAAAGTTAAAATAGTGCAATATAATTTGTTAAAATCACCATTGAAGATATGGACATACTGTTGTTCTGGAAGCCCAGATAAAATCTCTTTCTAGAAAAGATTAATGTAAAATTTCAGGCATTTGGAAAGAAGGCTTTCTGCCAGACACTAAGGGATTGAACAAAATGATTGTTAACTGTCACATGTGACTATGGGTCCAGAAACTGGACCAATAATGGTGGTGGTTACAAGACAGACCGTGTGTTACTTTCTATGATGTTTTTAGCTGTTATTTTCAGGTAGAAGATTAGCATTTCAATACAGAGCAATATAAGAAGATGTCATCAAATGGGAGTATTTCAGAAATCATGTGGTTGGATGGCTTCCATATTTAACTTTGCTTACAAAGGTGTTACACATACATATGTGTGCATAATATACATACACATTTATATGAATATGTATGTATATATATGTATGTGTGTGCAACAATAATAATAGTAAGGAAATTATCAGCTTGAGAGAGGGTAACGTGGGAGGATATCTATGAGGGACTGAAGAGAAGAAAAGGAGGTGGTAATTTACTTGTATTTCAATTAAAACATATTTAAATTAGTTTTTTCCAATAGAGCATTTCTGGTTATATTAACTACACTTAAGGGTAGAACCCATGACCAGCAGTAGATGGTCAACACAAGACAAACTCAATTGATTTTTTTTTAAATTTGTATGTTTGTCCATGTTCCTTGTGTTTTTTAATTTTAAAAAAGGTTATGATTTGTTATGTTTATTTGCTCTCCTTTCTTTGATGTTCCCTCAGGGCTCTAAGATCTCTGTTACATTATACTACATGCTTTCGCCTCCCCCCTCTGCCCCCCATGAACATCAGGTTTGAAAGTATAATAGTGCCTTCCATTCTCTGAGATAATTTTTTAGTTAAAATACCACTGGAAAGAAGCTATTAATATTTCATCTTTTGTAACATTTGAAACTACCTATTGGCATGTGTGTAAACTGGAAGACTATAATATACTCAGAAAAATGGGATTTGTACATTTTTTATAGATTTCTTTTCCCTTATCAATACAGCATTGTCTTTTCTTTCTTTCCCTAGTCTCAGTTTTCACCATCATAGCCTCCTCATAGTTTATGCAAACAACATGAATGGGCTTTACATTGTCAGCAAGACAAATTTCTACACAGATTCTTTTTTTCCCTATAGCAATGGTTCCCATGAGGAGGTCTCACAGTTCACTAAGCTATGGGGAAAGACTTTGTACCCCTAGTTGTCTTCATAACCGTCCTCTAGATAATACATCCCTGAAGATTAAATAAAGAATAGATGTTTGCTAAGTGTTTTCCAGAGGAGTGGGCTTTATCCAGAAATTTGGGACGCAAAGATGAGTGGATACAGAATGGAGGAAAAATATTCTCTTTCAACTTTCTTTTTTGTTTTTTGTTTTGTTTTGTTTTGTTTTTGTAAACACTGCAATAAATCATTCTATATGACAGTCTGAGGAAGAAACACCCTGAATTGGTATTTGTGGGTGACTTGTCTTCTACAAAATTGCTCACAAACATAATTCCTTATTAGGGATCTTACTGGCACAGTGCCCAGACTTTCTTAGACTGTAGCAGAGCATGGATATGTTTTATGGTAAGATCCAGGCCAACTGTATTAACGACTTGGTAAGCAGCCTTGTTTTACACACAGAAGATACAGGTCTTGTAAAACTGCTGTTATGAATTCAAAGCCTATCTAGCTTTGGTGGTATGACTGTAGTTATGATGAGTCCACTTTAAATCCGGCCAGTTGTGTCTCCTAATTATCTTTGAAATAAAACATTAACTTTTCTAAAAGCGTATTGCTGTTTTCCATGTAACAGCTTCCCTATTTCTGAAATGGTCTTCTACTATAGTATTTCTCACACAGCACCTGGAGTGGTGGTCCTAAAATGTAAACTTATTAAGCAATCTCCCAGAGTTTATTTTAAAGCATATTGGATGCTATAAAAACTTAATTTCATTATCGAAAGCTGCACAACGTGTTCTTTGTTATATTGTTTTGCTTGTGCCATTTTTTGTAAGTGTATATGTTTGTGGTATGCGTTTGTATATGTGCTTGCATGTGCCAGGATGCATAGGTGTGTGCAGATATATGCCTGTGTATGCGCAGACCTGGAGTTGAGGTATGGGCTCCTTAATCACTCTTCACTTTAGTTTTCAAATCTCTCTCTCTCTCTCTCTCTCTCTCTCTCTCTCTCTCTCTCTCTCTCTCTCTCTCTCTATCTATCTATCTATCTATCTATCTATCTATCTATCTATCTATCTATCTATCTATCATCTATCTATCTATCTATCTATCTATCTATCTATCTATCTATCTATCTATCTATCTATCTATCTATCTGTTCTCCTCTGTGTGTGTGTGGGGGGGTGGTTATATGTGCACATGTGCTAAGGCTTGCATATAGAGGTCAGAGGACAACTGGAAGGAGCTGCCTCTCCCATCCCACCAACTGTATTCAGGGGATTGATCTCAGATTGTTAGTCTTGGTGACAAGAGTCTTTACCCACTGAGCATATCGCTGGCCACCTATTTTATTTTTAGGGTGTTGTCTCTTACTGAATCTGGAGCTCATTGATGCTGGCTTGTCTGGGTATCCTTCCATCTCTGCCTCCAGAGGGATTGGATTATAGGTGGCTACCACTCCTTGGTATTTATGTGAGTTATGTGGATGTGTGCTCCTGACTTTAAACTTGTGTGGCAAATGCTTAATCTATAAGGCCAACTCCCAGCTCGAAAGGATTGGATCTTTTACAGTAATTGGAAGCTCTTCTGCTATGGTGCATTTTTGTTCATTTTTCATTCCTAAAATGCTTCTCGAATTTTAATCACCAAACCAGAGACATGTTTCTGAAACACCCACCTCTATACTACACTAGATTCTCTGTTGGTATTGCATTTCTATTACATTCTTGTCTCTTGTTACTATGGGAATGACTCCCTTCCTTCCTTCCATCCTTCTTTCTCTGTTTCTCTTTGCTTCTGTGTTTCTCTCTGTTTCTGTTTGTCTGCCCCCCTCATTTATTGCATTTACTGTCTGCTTATATTTCTATAACAGACGTTTGGTGAGGTTGAAGCTGTGTGTTCTGTGTTCATAGATGTTATAACAATTGGCACACAGGAGTTATTATTTCCTAAATATATATATTTAATAAACAAATGAACAATTTATTGAAATGATATGAACTATGTGTCTTGGAATATCATGTTAAATATATGTAGAGATTTGTTTTGATATATATATAATTTAAAATATTCTGGCTGGTTGTGGTGGCGCACGCCGGTAGGATTTGCTGAAGGAGGCAGAGGCAGGAGTACCTCGAGTTTGAGGCCAGCCTGGGCTACACATTGTTTCTTATACCCTCCTCCTCTTACATAATCTCTTATTGCTTCTTGGCCTTTTGGCTAAGATCAAGTGTAAAATATTCTGTTTATCATCATAATTGTACTTTTTCTCAGTCTGTGGTTGCAATAACAGAAGAGATGAACTTATCTCTCCTTTACTGAAGAAGTACCATGGCTTACCTTGGCCATTTTGTGTATACATATGTGAGTAGCAGGCAACTGCTGAGCATTTTTGTTTTGATGAGTACCATTGTTATGTTGGCAACTGACTGCTGGAGTGAGACACAGAAGAATACATTTCTTGGCAGCTCTGCGGCAGTGATGAGAGATTATTTTTTTCCTGAAGAATAGGCAGATTAGTTTTTCTTACGTAAAGTATAAAGATTCAAGCATTTTTTTTTGTATAGAATAGAGTTTATTCAGGACATGGGGGAGGGGAGTTATGAGGGTTGGGGAGAGAGAGAGAGAGAGAGAGAGAGAGAGAGAGAGAGAGAATGGGAAGGGGGAAGGGAGAGGGGATGGGAAGGGAGAAAAGGAGGGGAGAAGAGGGGAGGAAAGGGGAAGGGGAAGAGGAAGGGGGAAGGGAAGGCATGGGAAGGGAAGGAAGGGAAGGGAAGGAAGGCAGGGGAGGGGAAGGGAAGGCAGGGGAGGAGAAGGGAAGGGAAGGGAAGGGAAGGGAAGGGAAGGGAAGGGAAGGGAAGGGAAGGGAAGGGAAGGGAAGGGAAGGGAGGAGGGTAGTAGAGGCCAGCTATGAGCATATGGAGAAACTCAAACATTGTTAAAAGAGGAAAGCAGTTTAGAAAGCAAATATCTCATTTCCTTCCCCCTTAAATTTTTTATTGTTGTTGACTTGCTCCTGTGGTACAGCCTAAGTTGACCTTTGTATGTAAAGCAGTCTGCCCTCAGACTTGCAGTATTTCTGCCTCAGCCTCCCATGCTTGGATCACAAGCATTTGCTACCACACCTTGGCTTGACTGTTTCCTGTTTATTTAATAGGTTTTCTTTTACTTAGTAGTGTTGTACTTAATATTGAATCTTAGGGAAAGATGTTAGGGTAATCTTCTTACTTTCTTTTGGAAATGGTAGAACTAATCAATATGAAAGAATGTGCTACAATGGCAAGCATTCCTGGTTTTTAGATGGTTGCTCCTTCTTTCAGCCTTTTTAAAATAGTGCATCAAATTCACAGTTAATGTAGTGATGAGCAAAAGGTTTTGAGAGCAGGCAGAGAATTTTATTTTTATTTAAATTTATATTATATATTTTGATCATAATTTTCCTCCTTTCCCAACTCTGCTTCCTCTCCCCACCCTCAGATATTCTTCCCCTCTCTCCTCACCCAACTTCACTGGATATATTTACACTGCAAGCATACTCCAACACAAAATGGACTTCATGCATTTTATTGTTTGTTTTGTTTTCATGTGTTTGTTTCATCTTGATTTTTGTGTATTTTTTTGTCTTACTGGTTTTTTGTTTGTTTTTTCCTATTTTGATTGACATTTTCTTTCTTTGAGAGAGGTGGGGGGAAGGAGAGAGAGGATTTCCATAGGTACAGCCTGCATCACTATCTCTTCTTTCTGTTTACCTGTTACCAAAGATAAAGCAGGAAAATCTCTATTATTCATTCACTATATACAAAATCATAGGGTCCTTTGTAAACTTCTTAGTTATCTGCCCCCCACACGCCTATAATTACAAACAATAAAAGAAAAACTAGAAAACATTAAAAGGTCAGTATAAACTTTGTTTTCATATTAGCAAAATTGTCCAGCAAGAAATGATCTAGAGAGAAGAGTCTGCATTTCCAATTATCATTCTAAACATCAGCTAACTACAAAAGTCAGTATAGGGTAAATATTGAAGAAAATATTGTCTCTAGGTTTTATAAAAAATAAAATTTTACAGAATTAACATCTAATATTTGGCTTTCAGGTGTGTGGCTTAATCCCAAAGTAGACTTTTACATGTATGGCATATCTCAGATTGTTTCAGTATGTCTACTTTATGAGTTAATAATTTAATTTTATACATTAAATATAAAATGGGGAAAGCAAGGATTTTCTAATATAATCTTTTTAATATTTTTCATTTTATTTCATGTGTATGGGTGGTTTGCTTGCATGTATATCTGTTTATTACATGCATGCTTGGTGTCCATGAAAATCAGCATAAAATGCTGTATATCCCAGGACTAAAATTGTACATTAGCTGCCCCATGGGTGGTGGGAACTGAACTGAGGTTCTCTGTAAGAGCACTGAGCCATCTTCTATAACCCCAATGTAATCTCTTAATGATAAAAATCTATTATAATTTTGAAAATAGTGATTTAGTTCTAGTTAAATATTATTTGTAGCAATTATAATTTCTTTTATTTTCCATAGCCATAATGAAAAATTAATTGAAGAAATGGAGCCTGCAAATGATACCACCGTGACTGAATTTGTCCTCACTGGTTTATCTCAGACTCGGGAAGTGCAGCTAGTCTTGTTTGTTATATTTTTATCCTTTTATTTATTCATACTTCCAGTGAATGTCCTTATTATCTGCACCATCAGATTTGATCCCCATTTGAGTTCTCCCATGTATTTCCTGCTGGCTAATCTAGCCTTTCTTGATATTTGGTACTCATCTATCACAGCACCTAAGATGCTTGTAGACTTCTTTGTGGAAAGGAAGATAATTTCCTTTGGTGGGTGCATTGCTCAACTCTTCTTCTTGCACTTTGTTGGGGCCTCTGAGATGTTCCTGCTGACAGTGATGGCTTTTGACCGCTATGCTGCCATCTGCCGCCCTCTCCACTATGCTACTATCATGAACCGCCGTCTCTGTTGCATCTTAGTGGCCCTCTCCTGGACAGGGGGCTTCGTTCATTCTATAATACAGGTGGCTCTCATTGTTCGACTCCCATTTTGTGGGCCCAATGAGTTAGACAATTATTTTTGTGACATCACACAGGTTGTCCGGATTGCCTGTGCCAATACCTTCCTGGAGGAATTGGTCATGATCTTTAGCAGTGGCCTGATCTCTGTGGTGTGCTTCATTGCTCTACTAATGTCCTACGCCTTTCTTTTGGCCATGCTCAAGAAACACTCGAGCTCAGGTGAGAGCACCAGCAGGGCTATATCCACTTGTTATTCCCACATCATCATAGTGGTGCTAATGTTTGGGCCATCCATCTACATTTATGCTCGCCCATTTGACTCATTTTCCCTAGATAAAGTGGTATCTGTGTTTCATACTGTGATATTCCCTTTACTCAACCCCATCATCTATACATTGAGAAACAAGGAAGTAAAGGCAGCCATGAAAAAGCTGGTGAATAGATACGTTTTTTGCAAAGAAAAGTGAAAAATAAATGATTACCTTTCACATTGTGTTAACACATGAAGTGGTAATAATGTCACATTTACATTCTCTTATTTAAACTCTATTTTAAGATTTATTTTTATTTTGTAAGTATAAATATACAAATGTTTTTCCTTCATCTGTTTACGTGTGTCATATGCATACTTGGTGTCTACAGAGGTCAGAAGAAGACCTTGGATCCCACGGAACTGGAGTTAATAGAGGGTTGTGAGCCAATATTTAGGTTCTGGAAACAAAATCTAGGTCCCTACAAGAACAGTAGGTACCCTCAAACATTAAGTACTTCTCTCAGTTCTTAAACTCATCTTTTTCCTATATTTCTTTCTAAGGTAAAGCACAAGCATATTAAAGTGGAAACAACTTCATCCTTGAATGTCAAGCAGACTATTATTAGAATTTAGATTTAATAATGGTCTCCTATAGCACACATATTTAATAATTGTTCACTGAGTAACTATTCTGTAGCAGGTTTGTGAGGAGAATGTATGTTGTGAAATAATAAAATAAATAAGACTTTGGAGACATTTTCATTATGCACTTGAAGAAATGACTACCAAGTAAACACAATTTCATGTTACCAAATTAAGTATTGTATTTTATTTTTTGCTCAGTAGGAGTATTTGGCAAACTATTTTTCTGAGCTTGGAAAATGTTGTTCTCTTCGCCCCTTATTTCCAACTCTCCCAGACTTGATAGAACCTGAAGATTCTGCTCTATAAGCCATCTCAACTCCTATTTCAGGTGACACATATTGAACAGAATTACTGACAAATCTGAAACTTTTTCTCAACTACGGAAATGGTGTTTATGCATCCAGAGCACAATAAAATTCGTTTGCTATAAGATTTTTTCCCATTTCAAATGTATTCACCAATCAACTCACTGTTTTGATAGTCTACATAATAACCTTCAGAGGAAAGCCAGGCCTGAAGGAAATGGCTCTATGCTGACTGGGATCAGCAGATATGTATCTGCATACCTTAAATACAAACCTTCTATCTCCTTTGTCATTTTTGTTCATTTCCCATGTTTGGTGCTTTCACGTGTCATATTAATTTGAGTACATTTCACATAATAATTAATGTTGAAATTTAGCACTATAATTCAATTATTTTCCATTAAATCATGGTTTGTAGTTTATATAGATGATGCCTACTTTAATATGATGTACTTCAAGGTCTTGTAAATTGCTTATTAGGGGGTAAATTTTTATATTCTGATACTTAGAATTCAACTACTTGCCATGCTTCAGAATATAAAAGGTAAGTATAAATATCTGATTTCACAAGATATTCTTATTTGCCTAAATTTAAATGTTTAATTTTAAAACAAAGAAGTCTCCATGAAAGAATGAGTTCTCACCATGTGTGTGCCAAGCTTTATTTAGTCTTTTATTTAATGTTATAATATGACTAGATATTAAAAAAGATAGATTTCTGTCAGCATCAGGAAAAGTATACATGAGTGACAAAAGGCCCTCCAGAGATTATATTTATTATTATTACTTACTTGCAGAGGTACATTACTTAGGTTAGGAAATAATTTGTGCCTGGCCCTGTATCTCAAGGTGGAGTCGTGGTACAATTACATTGTTTGCCTTAGACTTGCTTTTTTCTTATATTGACCTTCCTTCATCTTCTGTGCTCAACATGACTTTTTTCCTAGGGATGCAATGACAGACTACAATTCTGATTCCTGAATATTGAGTCGACACCTCATCACCTGGAACTGAATAAAACAGTACATTTTGAATTCTATACATTTTGAAACATGTTTTGAAACATGAAAATTCAGAAGACATATATAATAAATAATGAATTATGGTTCCAGATTTTATATTACCTTATTGTCTTTCTGTAACATCTGAAGCATATGTATTCAGAAGTTGCTTTCATTTTATAATGTAGGCTTGTGTCATAATTAATAATATTACTTGAAATGTGCCAGTTCATTTTCTGTGGTTTTTTCAAACACTAGTGTAAGAATATTTTCTGAACATATCTAAGTTAATAATGTAAAGAAACAATGGAGTCCTATTTGTTTACTTAGAAGAAAAATTATCCAAATATAAAGTTAATATTGACAGGGAGGGGATACTTTGACAAACTACTGATTCATGACCCAGCCTGACTCATGGGGGAAATAACTGAGTTAAACTTTGGGGATCCATTTTGCTATTCTCACCAGTAGATGAGTGGAGATGATTTTTAATAGATCTGACAATAATCCTTAGCTTTATTTTCCAAACAAATGTTACATTTCTCCTGCTTTTAGTCACAAAAAAGTTCATTAGAAGTCCAAAATGTATGGCCACATAAATATGACATAGTGGCCTACTTCACTGAATTACTTGGCCCCAAATGCCATAAGTGCTAACACTGAGAATTAGCTCAGGTAATAAACAATGATAGGAGAAACAGGCATTATTCACGCCACACATTACCTTGGTGGTGTAGTCAGTGCCACAGCACCATCCCTCAATAACCCAGCACCATCACCAGCAAAATTCCAAATTTGCTGAGAGCTAAATTTCCAGTGTCAACTATCATGCATTTCTTCTTGGTTCAGTTAAACTATCCTTTAGGGTTTTTTTGCTTTGTTTTCCTTTTTGGTCTTCCAGTTTCTGTTACTCTATTTTTTCCCTTTCAGAGATTGTTATTAAAGTTCTATTTTCACAACAGGAAATATATAGACTCAGGAGCTTAATTCCCTTATCCCAAGATTGAATTTGTATTTCAGTCAGATTGATTTCTGTGAAATTTTGCAGTCTTGGTTTTATTAATCTCATATTATTTTTTCTTATAATAGCATCTAGATGGCTCTCACTAGATCTGACAAAAATTCTCAATAGTATTTTTACATTTCTTCTGCATTTAATTTCTAAAAGTAGTTTATTATATGTTCAAAATATATGATCGTATAAATAATGACTCAAAATGTGGGCAGTATTTTGAAAAACATAACCCATCGATCAGTAGCTTGTTAAGCTTGTCTTATTTATAAGGTTTATAATGTTGTTTTCTAGAACTCTTTCTAAGAAATTACCAGGTAAAATATAAGAAGGTAGAATGAAAGACTGGTAGTATCTGAATTTGGATAGCAAGGTGAAATTAAGGACCATAAAATTACAGAATTACAACATTTCATTTCATTTCCATACTGATTATTTCACTAAAAAATAGATACTTATGGTGGATAAGCATATTTAGACATTGTCAAAAATTAATCTCATGCATTAAAACAGATGTCTAAAACTAGAATGAAATTGTGAATTCAGAAAATAAGAAAAATAGCTGTATAGGAACCTGTTATGTAGATATGTGTTCAGTTTTTCAAGGCTGGAGAAATGGCATGGGAATGATAATGTACAGGTGACAAAGACAAAGGCTCACAAAATGGTATATTTGCAACCACCAGAGGTCACCAAAAGATTCATTTTTCAGGGTGGTAATAAAGCATTTCTTTTCAAATCCCTCACTCATAAGAAAGATGTAAGAGATAAAAAAGACTTATGAACCATACTGGTGTAAATAAGACCTTTAAATTTTTGTTGATATACAATATGCTGATTACTGACTTTCATTATGATATTTTTGTACACAAATATAAGTTGGTCAGCTATCTAGTTTTTGTCAACTTGACACTCTATGTCTTATGTCATGCTAAATCTCCAAATGAAAACAATAAAGTGCACATAACATATTATATCTGCTTCACATTCAACTCCCCCTATTTTCCAAGAACATATGGCAAAGTCTTTGGAGAATGTATAGTTTTAATATCCTATAAGTTAACTATGAAAACATGGATTTAAGAATACTTAAGTATGGATACTATCTAAACTAATGCTATATTTATGGTAAAGAAATAGGGCAAAACACTCCCACAAGTATCTGGTTGATACTGTTGTATTCAAGCTCTTCTCATCCAAGAGAAAGAGACCAGGACAGTTCTTTATGAATTGGAAGTTTTTATTGAGCCACGCAGACCCAGCCTGGGGCATGCACTCCCATGACTTCCATTCTAAAGAGACAGCCCCAGCTGTGAGACCAGGACTGGAAGAGATGAAAACCACATGTTTAGTACATCCTGTTAGCATAGCTGTGATGGCTGTTAACAAGAATGGCAAGATATGAATTTTTAATAAGAATAGAGTACAGTTGTGTTACCATAGTGTTTCTATTTGATTGGAGAGAAAAATTGTGATTGCAGAAGCAGAGCAACACAATTTAGTAAAGATTTTTGTAAGTATTGCACATGTCTGAGGGTCAGGCTGACCTCGGTTATAGCCAGAGGTCTGGTCAGGATTTAGCAATATGTTTTTCTTGCTTCAATATATAACAAAATAAGCAGAAACTTTCAGAACAATTTAATCTTTGTTTATGTAGCTAATCATTTAGCCTTATGAGCTATTTCCTTTTCTATAATTTTATTTTGGCCACACTTAGCAAACACCTCAGCAGGTCTTTGTTAATTGTTTTCTCTGGCAGAAGTGTCTCTAGTGCCTTCTATTTTGTCTTTAAGCTACAATAACCTTGACTCTACAAATCAAGGGATCAGCATGGGACTATCTTAACTTCTGAGTATACAAATCTGTCCTATCCCTGTTATACTTCTAGGAGTGAGGAAATAATCATGGGATGAGTTCAGGCACCTATTAGACCTCTTAGACTTATTGAAAAAGTACTAAAAGGTTTCTAAATCATTCCACTCTGGCAACAATATGACTAATTATCTGGGGATAAAGGTCTATGCAAGTCAGGCAATTGTGCATTTGCCCTGTCTATGATGTCCATTTTGATAATTACACCCATCTAGCCTTCAGTGATCTAGTGTAGCTACTTGGCCCTTGTTCCTCTGGGGTTTATTTAGAGACATTGCATTTAAGTTATCTAGTTTACCATCTACGTCTCTCATTTTGGGTTCTGACATATGAGGAAAAATAATGACAGAGAGACAGAGATCATTAGGTAGCTGGGACCTTCCACAGATATATGTATGTACATATATCTGTGGGATATATGTTTGGTAGTAGGATTTTTGTTAGGTTATCTTTGGCTCTTGCAGGGAGCAGCAGCCTCAGCACAGATGATAAAAGTTCATTAAAATTACATACATATTTACACACTGAATTACATGCATTGTAGGTAAATAATACTATGATTTCTTAAAGCATTTTCAGCAATACATAATGTTATTTTGCCTAATTAGGTAGCTGGGACCTTCCACAGATATATGTATATATATAATCAATGAAGGGCATGTCTTTTGGATACTCCCATGTCTTTTGGATACTCCCATTGTGGAAGATTAAATTTTATATGGAAAATCCATTCTAACATTTTAAGTTTCATAAGCCTATGAGTCCTTCCATTAATATTAGTTCAAGAGTAACCAGGCATCTCCAGCTTATACTTAGCAGGGAATCTTTTTATTTGTATTTTAGACAATTAACCAGAATTTAAAAACTGAGCTGGAAAATTAAACTTAAAACCCATTATTGATTAATTGATCCATATCAATAAATGCAGTTTAATCCAGTTTTATAATTCTTTCCCCGTTTTGCCATGTATTAAAAGTCCATTCCAACACATATTCTTCAAACTTTTGCTTATATAAATTAGAAAACTCAAAAAGGGTTTTATGAGTTAGAATATCCCCCTGGATCACACTTTGTACCTCACTGCTAGAGATGTTTAGGATTGAGTCTGATCATAGGTCTAGAGGCAGGAACAATAGACACATTAATTTGGAAGGGGAACATCTGATGGGGCTCCAACCCTGGAAAAAGAACTACATCTAACTAAGGAATGCTGATAGTGGCAGAAATAGCTGTCTCCTGAGAAGATCCCCCACCCCCAACTGATTATCTAGTATCAAGTGGTCAGCCACAAAATCATAAATATAGAAATAATATACATAATGTGCAATTACAGAAAAAATAACATGAAGTTGAAAGAGCAATGTGGAGGAGTATAGACTCAGAAAGAAAAGCGTCACGTGTTCTCATAGCTCCAAATCTTCACATGTAAGTACTTAGCTTATATAACTGCAGAGACCAGATAAGTAAAACTGGAATATTTCAAGATATGGGGGTTGGGAACAATAGACAGAGATTAGCAGGGTGCAGGCAATCTGGTCAGTAAACTGAGAAAAGGGGGATTCCTTAAAGAGGGAAGAGAAAATACAGGGTGAGGATAAAGGAAAATAGCAAGGTAAAAGTAATCTGGTCAGGGAAATGTGAACGGGAGGCTACCTAGGGAGGTGGAAGGAGGCAAATACAGAAGAAGATGGGGTGAGGGTAAAGAGGAATAGCAGGATACAGGGGAAATGGGAAAGGGAAGATTGAAATATTATGGCCAGCAGAGGAACAATCCTGAGAGACAAGAAGAAAAATCCAGTTCAATACTACTTAGTTAATCAGTGTTAGTTAAGCAGTTTTATGTTTGATATATTTTAAGGTTAGGCAAAATAACATTATGTATTGCTGACAATGCTTTAAGAAATCATAGTATTATTTACCTACAATGCATGTAATTCAGTGTGTAAATATGTATGTAATTTTAATGAACTTTTATCATCTGTGCTGAGGCTGCTGCTCCCTGCAAGAGCCAAAGATAACCTAACAAAAATCCTACTACCAAACAAGGGAAGCTATTTTTGAGTGTCTTCCAAAATATACAGTATAAACCCTTGGTGACCAACATCCTCCCCACCCCACCCCAAAGTGGTGGAAGGTAAGTCCATATTGCAAAAGAAACCATGCACTTCAAAAACAGGGCCCAAAGCCCCTTAAGCTGGAAATGATGTAAATGGCCCCTGTCTGAGAAGTGGAGTATGGTTTTACACATCCACTTTCCATCGTGGCAATAAACTATTCAGAACCATAGACTGTCTCTTTTCATCAGGATCCACCATGGGGAGCCATGGTGGCCTTTGACTACAGAGCCTCTGTCTAATCTCCTGTAGAAGGCCTCTTTGCACTCCCAGCCTCAACCACCATCAAGTCAAGAAAAATCACCATGGGACCAGTCAGAGCTCCCCACCCCCTTTTACCCTCAACCCTGGACTAGATTCAGCCCACGGGTGCAGATTCCATTCTCAGCTATTCCCTGACTTCCAGCACTGCCTAGGGGTCCAAGATCCCTGAGCCAGCTCCAGCTTTCTGGTGCCTCAGACTATGGTCCCCACTCCCTCAAGTAGTATCCCAGGGTTTTGCTATGGTCCATCACCTGCCTGACGCTGCCTGGGATAAGCATGGACTCCCGTGTCTTGTCTCGCCAAGCGGCAGTGTCCTGTGGTGGAGCAGACGTGGGACCTACAACCCTACAACAGGCCTGACCATGCATCTTTATTGAAATGTGGAAGACTGGGTCTTTGGACTAGGAAAAGAGTTGAATGCTGTAAATGGTACTTAAAGAGTGGTCCTAGTAAGAACTTAAAGAGTTGTATTGCTGAGAGCCATGTGGACTTTTCAGGCCCAGCTCAAGAGGTTTCAGAGGAGCACATTATTAACAATGAGGCAAAAGAATATTCTTAAATATTTTGAAAAAAACATGGCTTTTTTTTCTTCTTGTCTTAAAAATATTGCCGAGGCTAAATTGAAATGTTTTGAAATAATTTCTTTGGCAGAAGAATTTTCAAAATTATGTTGACTATGCTGTGTGGCTATTAGTGATCACACTTATGTAGATCTACAATGGAAAAGAAATCATGGGACAAAAAGAAGTACAAAATGTACAATTTAGAGAAAAAGAAGACCAGAAAAATTTAATGTTGGAACCATGGTTTGTGCTGAAAAAAAAAATGGAAAAAAAAAAGAGAGTGGAGCCTTTGGGGTGATACCTCACCCAGTTAATCCTACAATTTTGAGACAAAAAGGTGAAAGTAGTCATCAGTTCTCAATAAGAAAGGAGAGTTTGTACACATTTAATTCAAGGAGGGGTATCAGAACCTGGTAGTATTGGAAGACTCTGGCGAGCCTTAATTTACTAGAGAACCCTGAGTGAACAATGTGGAGACAGGAATAAGGGCAAAAGCATGATTTTTTAAAATGAAACACATAAATTTGTAGCAAAACTTTGTAGTTACAAAAAACAAAACAAAAAAAAACTACCAAGGAATGCACAAATTTAATGTTTATTCCACCTTTCTGTCATATTCCTGGATCCTTCACCAATGGTGGAAAAAAACAAAAGCAAAACAAATGAAAAACTGAAATCAGAATTACTAATGTTACCAAGGAAGGAAGCAAATAAATTAAATCTAGCAGCCTTCAGCTAGAAGACAGCAAGGACAGTGCTGTGAAAGGAAGCATAAGGTTACTAGAAAGCTGTACTTAGACTCTCACACCAGCAAATTCCACTCTTGCCTGGAGTGGAACAAAACCAGATCTTTCCTGCTAAGGTAATAGAAATGCAAGTTCTTTTTCGAATACTGTGGAAAGGCAAATGTGTGTGTCATGGTAATTCTAACAGGGTGTTACAGAGTGGGCCAGGAACACATCTGCGGGTTCTAACGTATAAGGTAATTCCTTGATTGGGATAGTGGACACACTATCAAAAATTGAGGGTGGGGGAGGAGAATGAACACAGAAGTACAAGACAAAGGTGAATAAGACTTCTCTTATATCTTAGCAACACTTGGAGGAATTTTATTTAATCAACATGCTGGGATCGCCCTGCACTTGGGGAGAGAACCATTAGGCACATGTGATTGGCAGAACAGTGTAACTTTTTTTTTTTTGGTTTTTTCGAGACAGGGTTTCTCTGTGTAGCCCTGGCTGTCCTGGAACTCACTTTGTAGACCAGGCTGGCCTCGAACTCAGAAATCCTCCTGCCTCTGCCTCCCAAGTGCTGGGATTAAAGGCGTGCGCCACCACCGCCCGGCAGAACAGTGTAACTTTTAAACTGATTGGTCTCTAGGTATTGAGGTAGGTGGTCAACAGTCTGTCCTGCGGAATGAGTCCCACCCCACGGGTCAGGTCGGTTCCCCCTCTGTGGTTTGAGGAATGTTAATTAGCCTCTCCCTTACAGAGGGGCAAGTAAATGTTCCATGACCTTTCCAAAGTTCCTGAGCTGACCTCTTCAGCATCAGCTACTGAGGTTCTGGCTTTAGAGCCATGACAGAACCAGGAGTAATTTCATGGTTTAGGAAAGCTACTGTGACCATGCTTGTGGCATGGCTGTTCTGTTATGGAGGTCTTAAGAAGTCATTGTGTGACACTGTGGCTGAATTGTGTGGGAGATGTCAGGTGTTGGAAGTCCAGAGTTGTGTAATGTCTGCAAAAGAGAGTTCAACATGGGATTGGGAACAGTCCAAAAATAAAAAGTATGTTGCATTTATCAAAACTGGAAGGGTGAAACCATTTAAGCTTTTGGATATCAGACATAGATATAGGCTTATATTTTTCAAAACCTGCTTTAATAAGGGTTCTTAAATGCTTCAATCTCTCTTCTAGCCCACCACCCACCAGAGGTAGTGGAACGCAAAGGTCATCAGTAAAGAGCAGCATCAACAAAGCTCAATGAAGACCCAAAATAGCATAGCAAGGTGAACCAATGTCACAGCATCATTTACCTTTCTAAACACCATGTGTTCTCTCAAGCGTCTGCTCTAACCTTTTCCAGGCAGCTTAAGACACCATGTGTCTGTTCTCAGCAAAACATCCTCTCATAAGACAGTTTCCAGAAAAACATCACATGACACAACTGAGTTTCCAAAGATATCAGAAATTTCCAATTCACATAGTTATAGGATTTGGAATTTTCCTTCCTGGGACTTAGTCAAGGTTTCATTTAATATTTCCTAACTATGATTTTTTTCCTTCTCTTTCGGAATGTTAATGCCTAGTCTGTGGCATTGTATGATGGAAGTATGTAATTTGCTTTTTAATTTTGATTATCCTGGGGGTTAGAAGTTAGAGACTCTTCAGTCTTCTGAGTGCCATGAACTTTGGGATTTGAAAATGTGTTGAAATTGAAAGATGATGAGGACTTTTATGGTTTGACTAAACATACTTCATAATACAATGTGGTCCCAAGCATATAAGGAACAGAATATGGTGGCTTGAATGAGAGTGGCCCCCGATAGGCTCACATATATATTCATATATTTGAATGATTGGTCTGTAGTTGTTGGAACTGGAGCTGTTTGGAGAATTTGAAAGTGTGTTCTTGTTTGAGGAAGGTCACTGGGGGCAGGTTTGGTGGTTTCAAAAGCTCATATCATTACCGATTAGTTTTCTCTCTGTCTCATTGTTATTATCCCAACATGTAAGTTCTCAGGTACTGCATCATTGCCATGTCAGCCTACCTGATGTCAGGCTCACACAATGGTGTCCATGGGTTCTAGTCTTTTGAAATTATGAGTCCCAGAATTAAATGCTTTTTTTTTTGTAAGTTGTCTTGGCATGTTGTTTTGTCATGGCAATAGAAAAGTTACTAAGATATACCCCTTTCCCAGATTTTACCAGTAGTCAAAAACTCATCTGTGAAGGTTACAGACCTATGAAACCCTCCTCCATTCATGCCTGCCTCTTGTTGGACTCATACTTTTGCAAGTCCAGTACAGGCAAGAACAGATATATAAATTTATGATGACAATTGTATCTTGCTAAGAGATGGCATTTTATAGCCACATTTCCTATTCTTATCAGAGGAAAAGGCCTAATATTCTTCCTGTTCCCTCTTCAGTAGTGTTCCTGAGTCTTAAAGAGTATGGGTTTAAATTTGGCTTCACCCTTTTATGTTTTGTGTCATCAAAACTTACATCTCAAAGATGTAGAGACATAAACCTATTTTAAGTTAAGTATAACTTATATAATTTAATTGTCTCTGTATGGTAATTGTTTTAATTTAGTTATCTTTTATATTGTTTTGTGTCCCAAGAATGAACTGAGAAACAAAACCTTTACATACTTCATTTTTGCAGTACCTTTGTTTTAATATTTATACTGTTATTAGTTTATTTATTTCAATTTATCTATTTTATCTCAGGTGTATGAATATTTTGCCTGCACATATGCATGTGTATCTTATGTGTGCCTAGTGCCAGTGAAAATCAGAAGGGGGCATCAAATACCCTAGAACTGAAATAATGGTGATTATAAGCCACCATGTGGTTGTTGGGAACCCTTTCTAGATCTTCTGAAAAAGCAACAAGGGCTCTTAATCACCTAGCCATATCTCTAGCCCCACAACTTAATTTGTGTGTATGTGGGCTGGTAAGATAGCTCAGTAGGTAAAGGTACCTACTGCCAAGCCTTTCCACCCATCCAAGATTGATTCATTGGCAAAAACTGGAAAAAGTTGATAACTGGCTCCCCCAAATCATTCTCTGACCTAAATACATGTAATGTGAAATGAATATACATGTACACGTGCAGTATATGTAAATGAAGGTAATAAAATGTGATACACTCCTTGATACTTATTTCTTTCTACAGACTTGCACTGACTCTTTAGAACTCATTCTCATAGATTTTCAGAGAATCTGAGTCAAAGTCAACTTCTACCATATTTCCAATTAGATATATTAAATAACTAAAACTGTGATAATATTCAAAATGCTCATTTTATATTTCTTAAATTGTTTGATTTGAAGTGTTTAAACATATTCAAGATAGCTGTAATTTTCATTAGTATACTCTTAAATGTTAAAAATATGCTAGTTTTGATGTTTAGTAAACTACAAATGAGAGTACTATATCTTTATATTAATTATTGTTTACTTATTTATACCTCCTCTACATAGTATATACTTGTCATTTTTGGAGTTTTAAAACACCTCTTTTCTCTACCTGCTGATTTTACTTCTTTAGACCATTTTGTTTTCATTACTATTTTAAGTTTAGGCTCCCCATGTTATCTATAACATGGAAATATTATATCAAATGAAGAAGATAGTGTAAAAACTCAGAGTCAGATCACAACAATAAACCATGCCAGGTTCACATCTGTAAGCAGATCATAATATCAGTAATAGTGTCAGGCTTTGATGCTCTTTGACTCCCATGAGATGGATACCAAGTTGGGCTGGTCATTGGATTGCCTTTCCTTCAGTCTCTTCTCCATTTTTGTCCTGCAGTTCTTTTAGACAGGAACAATTCTGGGTCAGAAATGCTGACTGTGGGTTAGTAGTCCTGTCCCTCCACTTAAGGCCCTGTCTATCTACTGGAGGTAGACTTTTTGAGTTCCCTCTCTCAAATATTGGGCATTTTGGCTAAGGTCACCCCCATTTAGTTCTTAGAGTCTCTTACCTCCTGGGTCTTGACATTTTCTAGAAGGTCTCCACAATCCTCCCCTCAATGTTGCTTATCTTCGTTCAGTCTCTTGGCCCTCTAGGTCTCTCTCCTGGCCACCCTTCCTCACCTGATCCTTCCCTTTTGCTCCTCAACCTTCCCTTTTGCACTCAGGTCCCTCCCCTCTTTTTGTTGGAGAATTTTTCTGGCCCTTTCAGCTGGGATTCTTCACCCTCTTCTATTCCTATTATTCTTTCTTTGTTTGTTTACTCGTGTGTGTGTGTGTGTGTGTCTTGAATTTTCTAGATATTTTGGGTTAGGAGTTTTTTACACTTTGAGTTTTCTCTGACTCATGTGTCAATATTTTCCATGGTATCTTCTTACTTCAGATTCTCTCTTCTATCTCTTGTTTTCTGTTGGTAACGCTTGCATCTGTAGCTCCTGATCTCTTTTGTAATTTGTCAATCTCCATGGTTGCCTCCTTTTGTGTTTTCTTTATTGTTTCTATTTCCATTTTTAGTTCTTGGTCCTTTTTGTTCAACTCCTTCACCTGCTTAATTATATTTTCCTGTATTTCTTTAAAGGATTTGTTTTCTCTTTAAGGACTTCTCCCTGTTTTCCTGTAGTTTTTTTTTTTTTTCTTCTAAAGGGAGTTATTTATACCCTCCTTAAAAGCCTCTATTATCTTCATGAAATGGGATTTTAGGTCATTATCTTGCTTTTCAGGTGTGTTGGGTTGGTTATTCAGGACTTGCTGTGGAGAACTGGGTTCTGGGTTTACCGAATTGATATTATGTTCTGTTGCTTATGATCTTGCACTTGCCTCTGACCATTCGGTTATCTCTGGTGTTACATGACCTGGGTGACTCTGGCTGGAGCTAGCCTCCTTGGAGGCAGGCAATGCTGTCTCTGGTTAGGGTGGGCCTCTTGTATCTCTGGTTAGAACAGGCTTCCAGTGTTCCTGGAACACTGTTACTGCAGACCTCCTGGGTGGCAAACAGGTTGTAGGGTGTGGAAGGTTATAGCCCTGGATAGGAAGCAGACTAGAAGAAAGGTGGAGTTCAGGGGGGGAGGGTTGGGGGTTGTGTCCCGAATCAGCTGGACCCTGTGGTTGTCCTAGCTAGCTTGGGTATTTGGGGAGATTCTCGCCTGTGTATCTGGTTACTGGGTACTTCCTGGAAAGCATGCAGTGGGTAGGTATGGGAAGGTCTGAACTTTTTAATGGGGAAGGTTATATAACTCAATGGGCATAAGAAAGTTTGAAGGCTTTTGAGAGTAATCGCTCCTTGTATTTGACTAAGGATCCAATCTTCAATTTACGATTTGAAAAACAGAAAGTTTTTGGTCTTTTGAAAGACCAGTTCAATGACTTCTACTTCTGACTGGACAATACAATGGAATCTGAATTCTAGTTCTGACACTGGATGGTGGCCATTTATATCTGCTCAAAATATCAGAACATTGAATATTTTCTATTAATATCCCTTTGCTTCAGAGCCTTATCCTACTGGATCTGTCAATCAATTGGTCAGTAAATTTGGATTTTTCAGACTATTTCTTTTCTTAATATCATACCTTCACCCTGTTAAGCAGGAGAGTGTTCTTAATTATTTTAAATTCTTTTAGAGATGTGCTGGTTTAGTGAGTGTGTAGTTGTAGATTCTCCTCCAACAACCGTGATGTCACTAGCATTGATTACTTAGCTAGATCTTCAGTACCAGGCAGGATTTCCCTCCTGTTTAGTGGGTCTTAAGTCTAATTAGAGGTTTATTGGTTACCACCAAAGTATGCCTGCCACTGCTGCACCTTCAGGTCATTGTGCCATACTGGTTATTACTATGGTTCACAGGCATTATAGCTGGGTATGACTTTGGTTGCCTTCCTCCTTTGGAAGCTTAGATAGCCTTCTGTATCATGATAGGTACATTCAGGTGGAAGGAGGCATTTAGATTAAGTCCTTCTCAAGGGTCTCTAATCAGTCAGTGACAGAATCTTTGTTGTAGAACCCACTGCTTACATTGCAAATCTTGATTGATGTATATTTGGACATTTATGTAAACTAAATCCCTAGTTTCATTCTTTGTCCATATCCTGTTGGCATTTTGACAGTCCCCACAGAAATTCCCTGCAGTTTAGTTAGACTTCAAATTCCCAAAGCACATTCTCCATTGCGTCACAAATTAGTTGTGTACATCAAACTGTAAACAGTCCCTCTGTTGTAAAAAAAATAATTTTAAGTTGCAACAATCAGGTGTTGCCTATTTCATTAGAAGGGAAGGGAGATGTTTGCTCTGTGAGAGTATTGGTGCACAATTAGTGAGGTAAATGGTCTTACTATTCTTCATATTTATAAAGAATAAAACAAACATGCAGAAATATAATTATTTATGTTGTATACTTACTATCTTGAATGCACAGAATGATTTATGAGTGCCAAATTAAAGTGCATTCTCACTAATATAGTTCTTTCCCCTTCAGATATTTGAAATTGTTTTATTAGGATTTCATAGTGTTTAAAAAATAGTTCTGCAGTTTGCCCTTAGCCATAAATTTATATATACCAACTAAAACAAGTGAGAGAATATAACTAATAATTAATATAGAAATGTTATACTATACTGAGAATTGAACAGAAAATATTTCTTTGGATTCTGGTTTTGAAAAAGAGCAACTCTGATGTGATTTCCTAGACAGCTGGAAAAAGAGGGTCTCTTTGTACAAGTAATACTGATGAACACTGGTTTGGGGCTTTGACATCAAGTTAAACATATGTAAGTTTTGATCTTGTAATCTTAGATTTATGAAGTTAAGAAATGCAACAATTTGAGTCTAAAATAAAAAAGCACACTTATTTACTTCTAAGACCTTATAATATCTTGTGCCTTTACACATTTTTACAAATGATTTTAATCATATCCATTAATCACTATGTCTCTCTTACTCCCCCTTAGTGCCTTCCATGTCTTCCTTCAAATTACATGTTTTCATTTTAAGTGTTAATAGTAGTATTAAGTAGTAAGTTCAGATAGTGCTGCCAGTATGCACATGTGAACATGATTGTCTATTACATGCATTTTGAGTTTTGTTATGCTTAGGATATATTGTATATTTATCTATCATCTATCTATCTATCTATCTATCTATCTATCTATCTATCTATCTATCTATCTATCTATCTATCTATCTATCTCTATTTATCTAGTTTTTAGTATACATAGGTGTGTATGTATATGTGTGTGTGACTGTGTGTGTCTGATCTAATGTGTTTATTCTATAATTTTAACTCAACAATATATGTAAATTTGTATCATTATTAAATCTACCAATAAAAGGATGGAAGAGACAGCTGAATGATAAATGAATGAGAGATATAGACAGAGGAAATCTTGGGCATTTAAAAGAGGTAAAATTTTAAATATTTGAACTGATTTATAATTTCAAAGACTTGTCTTTTTACTCCTTTTCCCTCTTTCAGTCTGTTTCTTTTCAGTTGTAAATAATGAAGCCCTTTTATTTCAACTCTATTTTCCATTTTCAATGATATAACCTTTTTTCAAAAAATGGATTTTGGAAGTAAGACTGTGTAAAACATTCTCTATCAGACTGAATTATTTTTACATAACATAGGAGCCTATGTTTATTCAAATTTCACCTCACTCACAAATTCTTTGTGATAAAACAAATAGCTTAAAGATTTCTTTGTGTAGTTGTCAACAACAGAATGATGTAATAAAAACTATAAAACTGAAAGATGTCTTCAAAGTATTCAAAAAAATCATACACATCATGAAATTGCTACAACTATGATAACAGTAAAATTTCACATATATTCTGATACAGAACACACTCCTCTGAGGGAAATTATTATGCAGACAAGCTTTGGTTTATTCTTCTTCAACTGCCCAAAAGTTTCTGTAGTCACACTTGATTAATGGCTACATCTTCAATAAGGAAAAATATCCTTAGGAAATGAGGGAGTTTTTGTGGTTACTTAGGGAAGAAATTTTAAGCCATAATTGATGTCTAGAAAACAAATATCAACTGATAATATAATTCAATAGTTTTAATAAATAAATACAAATAGGAAACAATTACTTCATAGGTTGTTTTGGGGGGGGTTGTTTTTGTTTTTTTGTTTTTGTTTTTTGTTTTTTTCGAGACAGGGTTTCTCTGTATAGCCTTGGCTGTCTTGTAACTAACTCTGTAAACCAGGTTGGCCTCAAACTCAGAAATCCCCCTGCCTCTACCTCCCAAGTGCTGGAATTAAAGGCATGCTCCACCACTGCCCAACTACTTCAGTTAAGACATAAATTCCATGTGTCATTCCTCTGAACTATAAATATTTATCCATCCTCTTGAAAAATACATACATGAAAACTTTAATGTGTGGAGGTAGGTTATCTTCTTTGTCAAAAACAAAAACCAAACCAAACCAATTTCTTTAGAGTAATTAGAAATAAATCCAGAACAACAGAATCTTTTATCTAATATAAGAGTCAAATAGAAATTCTGGACTAAAGCTAGGAGAAAGGGGTGACTTAAAGAGTAAGATGTTTGGCCATTATGAAATATAGAAGCTAAAGGTCAGTTTATATAGTTTTGTATATAGTTTTGTATATAGAGGGATGAGATAATACATCAGTGTCTAACCATACTTCTAAAATAACAGCTATTATATAGCTAGAAGAGACATAAAGAATTATTTTATTTATTAATATTGTGTAGGGATTGGTGATGGAGGCAGAAAACAGGACAGTTGTCACAGAATTCATCTTCACAGGACTGACTCAGTCACATGACATTCAACGCTTGGTCTTTGTTCTGAGCTTAATTTTCTACATCATCATCTTGCCTGGAAATGTCTTCATCATCTTCACCATCATATCAGATCCTGGACTCACTGCTCCTCTTTATTTCTTCCTGGGAAATTTGGCCTTCCTGGATGCCTCCTACTCCTTCATTGTGGCTCCCAGGATGTTGGTAGACATCTTTTCTGAAAAGAAGATAATCTCCTACAAAGCCTGCATCACTCAGCTATTTTTTTTGCACTTCCTTGGAGGAGGTGAATTTTTACTTCTGGTTGTGATGGCCTTTGACCGCTACATTGCCATCTGCAGGCCTTTACATTACTCCACTGTCATGAGCCCTAGAGTCTGCTTTGTGATGTTGTTGGCTCCATGGCTTGGAGGTTTTGTTCATTCCATTATTCAAGTTGTCCTCATCCTCCGCTTGCCCTTCTGTGGTCCAAATCATCTAGATAACTTCTTCTGTGATGTCCCACAGGTCATCAAGCTAGCTTGTACAGACACCTTTGCAGTTGAGCTACTAATGATCTTCAATAGTGGCTTGCTTACCCTTGTGTGCTTCCTTGGTCTTCTGACTTCCTATGCAGTTATTTTATGCCATGTTCATAGGTCAGCTTCTGAAGGAAAAAACAAAGCTATATCTACATGTACCACTCATGTTATCATTATATTTCTTATGTTTGGACCTGCAATTTTTATTTATACACGTCCATTCACAGCCTTATCAGCTGACAAAGTGGTTTCTTTCTTCCATACAGTAATATTTCCCTTATTGAATCCAGTGATTTATACCCTTAGAAACCAGGAAGTAAAAACTTCCATGAAAAAGTTATTTCTTCGTCAAATAATTTGTTAATTGGTTTTTAAATGATAAATCAGGTAGGAGTAATTTGACATGGTATTTAGTTATATAATAAGCAACATTCTTCTTGATTAGATCTCTTTTTTCTGATATTATAATATATGTATATTGATTTATACACAGTGAGAGAATAAAATTTTTGTTTATGCAAAAGAAACAATAGATTTGTCTAACTATAATCAATAAGTGTGATATATGTATGCATTAAATTGTATATGATGTATGGATTAAAATACTAAAGGGTTTTACACTAAAACCAATTGTTTCAGTATTTCCAAAAATGTATTTGCGTAGTGTCAGGGAAATGATAGTGATCTTCCTCCCTAAAAGAAACAGACAGGATGCAAGTCACAGCAAGGTCTTTATTCTATTCGAGCTATCTCAACCACCCTCCCCCTCCCTCTAGTCTACTGCTGTCACTGGTGGTGATGGAGCTCCAAATATCTATCAGGGCAACGCTTTATAGTAAGCAGCAAGCAGGGGGTAAGTGTGCAAACATCTAACTGGAAAGCTACTGTGACCTTTAACATAACTGACTGGTGTGGGGAGTCATATCATAAACTTTATTTCTGCTCCCCTCTGCATTGGTGGTTGTTAGGCAGGGGTGGGCTTGTAACCTGGGGGTGCAGGTTTTTTGAGGGAATAACCTGGAGATGTTGGTCTTGTTGAGGATGTAACCTGGATTTGCTGGTCTTGTTGGGGATTAGCCTAGAGACTTAAGCTAGGCTCAGGTTTAATTGGGGGCAACTTGGAAACTAATGCTAGTTAGTTTGTTAGCTTACCTGCGTTCAAACTTAGGTCAGGTTCTCTAAATGAAGTCTGAATTTAAATGATTTGACTTCTCAGTAATAACTTCTTTGTATTCAACCATCAGAACAAGGAACTCACAGTTCTGTCTCTTGTGTAATGGATCGTGATCATAAGATTCTATGAATATATTAATTCATTTTGATTTATGGTAATAGGTTAGAAAATATCAAGAGCCAAGTTGCAAAGGTTGTTCTTCCACCTTGCTGAGGTGTTTTCAACATCCCCTGGGATGAACACTAGCAAGTTTTGGCATTTTTTCTCTTCTGTGTTTTCCCATAGTAAAAAATTTAACTTCTTTTGATCTTTTGATATTTCATTCTCTATTTTACTACTCACACTGTTGTTCAATGCCTTTCACATCAACTAGACCATAGGTGAAAGTATCAACATTCCAGCATCTCATTGAATTACAAGGTAAGTCTCCTCAAGGTCATTTAAAAACCATTTCACTCCCACACAGTCAAAGTTGCCAATGTTTCTCCTTGCTTCTGCATGTAAGTGAGACATACTCACGCTGTACTAGAGTGACTCCATGCAAAGGAGTTCTGTAATCATCAGGGTTCTCCATGCAAAGGGTACTCCAAATTAAAAAAAAAATACTATTTTCTTTTACTTTTCCAGACCAAAGTATAATGGCATTTGTATCAGACTCCATTACTCTCATATTTTTAAGCACTTGTAAAATGGATTATTGCTATTTCAAAACCCATTTCTCCAACTATTATGAAAAAATAGGGAAAAAAGGAAAGTCTCATAATGGAACTGTTTTAACAGTTACACAGGCACATGATGACCACATTGAGAACCAACATTTATAGGCCAAAATTGGACCAGGTTTCCATGTAGCCAATTCTCCATGATGTACTAGTGATCTGATGGCCACTGATTTTTTTTTTTAGTCATTAAATTGATTTAAAGAATTTTCAAGAATTATTTTATGAATATGAGTATTTTCCTTCATGTATGTTCATGCACTATACTTATTATGCCCATTGTTCACAGAATTCAGAGGATGGTGTCAGATCACATGGAACTGCAGTTATAAATGAGAACCCCTAGCTAGTGTCAGAATTGAATCCAGCTCCCCTGAAAGATCAGCAAATGCTCTTAACCACATAGACATCACTTGGGCTTCTAGTCAACAGGTTATATCTAAATCTGTTCCTCTTCGGCTATATTAGACACAAGCACTATGTCAGTACTTTCTGGATACAGGAGGAGAGATCCTTTTCATTTCCCTTTTCATATGTGTAGTCTCTGTTCAACTTCCTTGTGAAAATATACATGTCAAAGGAAATCCAAGACAGACACTTGCCTGATTTTACCCCATTTATATATGCTGTCAAAAAGGGTCTATCTCTTTTTATACTTCTTGATATTACTTTCCGTCAAGTTTTTATTTCTCTCTTATTCAACCATGGTTGTTTTATGAAATTGCATTCCTTTATGTGCTCAATTTTGATTAAAATTGATAAAAATAAAACTATTTTTCTTAAAATTTGAATTAAATCTTTATTATAATTCTTCCTCCTTCCTTTTCTTCTCTCCAAATATTTTGATATACCTATACCAGTTCGCTGTCACATTCATGACTTCTTTTTGTCCATTGTTATTGAATGTATATATGTATTTGTATATACAAATATATTTTATAATATAAACTTTTGAGTCCATATAATTTTACCTGAATGTATCTGACTGGGGTTGATCATTTGGCATGGGACAATAAATTGTTGATTTCTCCCCTTCAAGGATCTGAACTTTACTTAGCTTCCTGTAGTGCTTTGTGTAGGGTTGAGGCCTCATGGACTTTTCTCCTCCAGTTTAGCATGTTCGTTGCTATCATCCTTGTTCATCTCACATTTAAGCTATCATATTAATGAGAAGTTACCTGTATTGCTTCTGATGTTACTAGGAAACATATCTCATAGCAAAGTCCCTGATCCTCTTGCTCTTATAATTTTTACATTTGTCTGTTCCACAGTGCTTCCTGAGCCTTAAGTGTAGGAGTGTTTTGTAGATATATACACTGAAAGAGCATAATCCCCTATAGTTCATAAATATTTACTCTTTTACCCCCACACAAGTGAAGTTCTAATCTCTCATCAAGAAAACCTCTTCTTGCCGGGCAGTGGTGGCACACGCCTTTAAGTCCAGCACTTGGGAGGCAGAGATAGGCAGACTTCTGAGTTTGAGGCCAGCCTGGCCTACAGAGTGAGTTCTAGGACAGCTAGGGCTATACAGAGAAACCCTGCCTTGAAAATACCAAAGGAAAAAAATGTCTTCTCAATAGACAGAGAATACTACACTAAATAAAACCCATCAAAATACAGATCTATGAACCCCTAGTTTTTAAAGGTTCTACTTCACTTTTCTCTAGGTAGTTGTTCCTTTTTAGTTTTACTGTCTACTTGGGTATATTGTTTTACTGCTATCTTCCTGTGGAAGCATTTTCTGAATTCTCCCTATTCTGGTAGATGGCTTTGAAACCCTATGTCCCATATTGCTCCTTTTCTAGGAAATCACTTTCTTGTTCTCTGGGGATTAATCTTCATTTTCTCCATGGAACAGTAGACTAAATTTTTTTCATGGTAATAAAATATTTATGAGAAGGAGCACACACTCTTTCCTAGTATACACACACACACACACACACACACACACACACACACACACACATAAAGGACAAGTGTAAGAGTACAACTCTGAATGAAAACTGAGATAATGATTTTGTAGAAATAAACTTCAACAAATGAATGCTAGTACTAAATGTGCTGCCCAAGATATTGAGTTTTCCTATGAAAAATAAATTTTGAACACAGAATTATTCACCTTGGATATTTTGATTAAATTGCTAAGGAATATGATTTTATCCAAAATCAGTTAATAGTGATATTAACATTAGGGGTATAAAAAATAAGAAACATTATTGAATATACAATACTAAATTGAAAAATACAATTAAATAGTATTTGTAAAAAATAACATGCCATAATTATTCTAATTAATTGAGAAAACCCAGGAACAAAAGGTTGCCTTCACTGTTATGCCTATGTGAAGCAAAGAATATGCAATACACATCTATGATGACATAATATTAGTTATAACCCTTGGAGCATAATCACCACAAAGGCCACAAAGAAATTGATGATTAGGTTTCTGTCTCTGACTGGGGACCATCCTCTGCCACAGAGTGCCTTATCCATGTGTCACAGGGAGATAGCTGACCACCCAGAAGTGTGGAGAGGTCTGAGAGCACAGGTAGGACCACCCCTGCAGCTCAGAGGAACCTGTCCAGAATCCTTAGTCAGGAGCCTTCCAGTTTCTGTCTCTGGCTGGGGACCATCCTCTGCCACAGAGTGCCATATCCAGGTGGCACAGGGAGATAGCTAACCTCTCAGGAATGTAGAGAGGCCTGAGAGTGCAGGTAGGGCCAACCCTGCTACTAAGGGAAACCAGCCTGAAACCCTGAGGACACAAGAGCCCAGGAGCAGCCTGGGACAAGAGTCTTCCTATTACCGTCTGTACCCAGAGCTGATCCTGGGCCACAGAGCTACATACACAAATACCACCACAAGAGAGCTGGTCTCCCAGGAGTGCCTACATACCTGTGCCCACAGGTAAGACCACAACCTGTCTTCAAATTCCTGGTCCAAGAAAGACCTGCCCAGAGCCATCAGGACACAGGAACCAAGGATCAGCTGGGGACAGGATCCTTCTGGTTTCTGTCTGCACACCTGTCTGCACACACTGTATCACAGCTCTCTATACCTAAATTCCTCACAAAGAGAACACGTCTCCCAGGAGTACAGATACATAGGCTTGCAGGGCAGATGAGCCACAGTCAGAGACAGCAAGACCAGCTAACACCAGAAATAACCAGATAGCAAAAGACAAATGCAAGAAAATTACAAACAGAAACCAAGGCAACACAGCACCATCCAAACCTAGTTCTCTCACAATAGCAAGTCCTGGATATACCAACACACCAGAAAAGCAAGATTTGAATTTAAAATCACATCTCATGATGCTGATGGAGGAGTTCAAGAAGGACATAAATAACTCTCTTAAAGAAATACAGGAGAACATGAGTCAACAGGTAGAAGCCCTAAAAAGCAAACACAAAAATCCCTTAAGGAAATACAGGAAAGTGCAGGTCAACAGGTAGAAGCCCTTAAAGAGGAAACACAAAAATTCCATAAAGATTTGCAGAAAAAGATAAACAAGTTAAAGAACTGAAAAAAAAAAATCCAGGATTTAAAAATGGAAATACAAACACAAAAGAAATAAAAAAAGGAGACAACTCTGGAGATAAAAAACCTTGGAAAGAATTCAGGAGTCATAGATGCAAGCATCAACAACAGAATACAAGAGATAGAAGAAAGAATCCCAGGTGCTGAAGATAACAATAGAAAGCATGGACTCAACAGTCAAAGAAAATGCAAAATACAAAAGGCTTCTAACCCAAAACATCCAGCACACATTTAGAAGAACAAATCTAAGGATTATAGGTATAGAAGAGAGTGAAGATTTACAACTTAAAGGACAAGTAAATATCTTCAGCAAAATTATAGAAGAAAATTTCCCTAATCTAAAGAAAAAGATGTCCATGAGCATACAAGAAGCCTACAGAACTCCAAACAGACTGGACCAGAACAGAAATTGCTCCTGGCACATAATAATCAAAACACGAAATGCACTAAACAAAGAAAGAATATTAAAAGCAGTAAGGTAAAAAGATATAGAAACATATAAAGGCAGAATTATCAGAATTATACCAGACTTCACACCAGAGACCATGAAAGGTAGTAGATCCTGGATATGTCATACAGATGCTAAGAGAAAACAAATGCCAGCCCAGACTACTGTACCCAGCAAAACTCTCAATCACCATAGATGGAGAAACCAAGATGTTCCATGACAAAAACAACTTTACACAATATCTTTTCACAAATCCAGCCCTACAAAGGAAATAGATGGAAAACTCCAACAAAAGGAAGGAAACTACACACTAGAAAAAACAAGAAAGTAATCTTCTTTCAACCAACTCAAAATAAGATAACCACACAAACATAAAAATACCATCAAAAATAACAGGAAGCAACAATCACTATTCCTTAGTACTTCTTAACATCAATAAACTCAATTCCCCAATAAAAAAGACACAGACTAAAAGACAGGATACATAAACAGGACCCAGCATTTTGCTGTATAAAGGAAGCACACCTTAGTGACAAAGAAAAACACTACCTCAGAATAAAAGGCTGGAAAACAATTTTCCAAGCAAATAGTCCCAGGAAATCAGCTGGAGTAGTCATTCTAATATCAGATAAAATCGACTTCCAACCAAAACTCATCAAAAAAGACACTGAAGAACACTTTATGTTCATCAAAGGAAAAATCTACCAAGAAGAACTCTCAATTTTGAACATCTATGCTACAAGTTCAAGGGCACCAACATTTATAAAAGAAAATTTACTAAAGCTTAGAGCACACATTGCAACTCACACAATAATTGTGGGTGACTTTAACACCCCACTCTCCCCAATGGACAGATCAGGGAAACACAAACTAAACAGAGACACAGTGAAACTAACAGATGTTTTGGACCAAATGGATTTAACAGATATCTATAGAGCATTTCATCCTAAATCAAAAGAATGTACCTTCTTCTCAGCACCTCATGGTACCTTCTCCAAAATTGACTATATAATTAGGCACAAAACAGTCCTCAACAGATATAAGAAGAGTGAAATGATCCCATACATCCTATCATATCACTACATATTAAGGCTAGTCTTCAATAGCAACAAAAACAACAGAAATTCCACATACACATGGAAGCTGAACAATGCTCTACTCAATGATACCTTGGCCAATGCAGAAATAAGGAGAGAAATTAAAGATGTTTTAGAATTTAGTGAAAATAAAGGCACAACATAACCAAATTTATGGGACACAACGAAAACAGTGCTAAGAAGAAAACTACTAGCTCTGAGGGCCTCCAAAAAGAAGCTGGAGAAAGCATACACTAACAGCTTAACAGCACACCTGAAAGCTTTAGAGTAGAAAGAAGCTAATGCACCCAAGAGGAGTAGAAGGCAGGAAATCACCAAACACAGGGATGAAATCAACCAAACAGAAGCAAAAAGAACTATACAAAGAATCAACAAAACCAGTAGCTGGTTCTTTGAGAAAATCAACTAGATACATAAACCTTTAGCCAGACTAACCAGAGGGCACAGAGACAATATCCAAATTAACAAAATCAGAAATGAAAAGGGAGATATAGCAACAGAAACTGAGGAAATTCAAAAAATCATCAGATCCTACTACAAAAGCCTGTATTCAACACAACTAGAAAATCTGGAGGAAATGGAAAATTTCCTAGACAGATACCAAATACCAAAATTAAATCAGGATCAAATAGACCATCTAAACCATCCTATAACCCCTGAAGAAATAGAAGTGGCCATTGGAAGTCTTCCAACCAAAAAAAGCAGAGGTCCAGGTGGTTTTAGTGCAGAATTCTATCAGACCTTCAAAGAAGACCTAACACCAATATTCTTCAAACTATTCCACAAAATAGAAACAGAAGGAACACTACCCAACATGTTCTATGAAGCCAAAATTATGCTAATATCAAAACCACACAAAGATCTGACAAAGATAGAGTATCTCAGGCCAATTTCTCTTATGAATATCGATGCAAAAATACTCAATAAAATTCTTGCCAACTGAATCCAAGAACACATCAAAACAATCATTCACTACGATCAAGTAGGCTTCATCCCAGGGATGCAGGGATGGTTCAATATAAGGAAGTCCATCAATAGAATCCACTACATAAACAATCTCAAAGAAAAAAAACCACATGGTCATTTCATTAGATGCTGAGAAAGCATTTGACAAAATTCAGCATCCTTTCATGTTAAAGGTCTTGGAAAGATCAGGAATTCGAGGCCCATATTTAAACATAGTAAAAGCAATTTACAACAAACTGGTAGCCAACATCAATCTAAATGTTAAAAACTGCATGGTATTGGTACAGTGACAGGCATGTAGATCAATGGAACAGAATTGAAGAACCAGAAATGAATCCACACTCCTATGGTCATTTGATCTTCGACAAAGGAGCTAAAATTATCCAGTGGAAAAAAGATAGCCTTTTCTACAAATGGTGCTGGTTCACCTGGAGGTCAACATGCAGAAGAATGCAAATCGATCCATTCTTATCTTCTTGTACTAAGCTCAATTCCAAGTGGATCAAGGACCTCCACATAAAACCAGACACACTGAAACTAATAGAAAGGAAACTAGGGAAGAACCTTGAACATATGGGCACAGGGGAAAATTTCCTGAACAGAACACCAATAGCTTATGCTCTAAGATCAAGAATTGACAAATGAGACCTCATAAAATTACACAGTTTCTGTAAGGCAAAGGACACTGTCAAAAGGACAAAGCGGCAACCAACAAACTGGGAAAAGATTTTTACGAACCTTTCATTCAACAGAGGGCTAATATCCTATACATGCAAAGAACTCATTAAGTTAGACTCCAGAGAGTCAAATAACCCTGTTAAAAATGGAGTACAGAGCTAAACAAAGTGTTCTCACCTGAAGAATATGGAATGGCTGAGAAGCACCTAAAGAAATGTTCAACATCCTTAGTCATTAGGGAAATGCAAATCAAAACAACCCTGAGATTCCATCTCATACCAGTCAGAATGGCTAAGATCAAAAACACAGGAGACAGCAGTTGTTGGCAAGGATGTGGAGAAACAGGAACACTCCTCCACTGTTGGTGGGATTGCAAGCTCATACAACCACTCTGGAAAGCAGTCTGGCGGTTCCTCAGAAAACTCGGTATAATACTACCGGAGGATCCTGCTATACCACTCCTGGGCATATAACCAGAGGCTTCTCCTACATGCAATAAGGACACATGCTGCACTATATTCATAGCAGCCTTATTTGTAATAGCCAGAAGCTGGAAAGAACCCAGATGTCCCTCAATGGAAGAATGGATTCAGAAGATGTGGTATATTTGCACAATGGAACACTACACTGCAATTAAAAACAATGAATTCACGAAATTCTTAAGCAAATGGTCAGAACTGAAAAATATCATCCTTAGTGAGGTAACCCAATCACAAAAGAACACACATGGTATGCAGTCACTGATAAGGAGATATTAACCCAGAATCTCGGAATACCCTAGAAGCAATTCACCTATCAATAGATTTCTAAGAAGATGGAAGGAGAGACCCCTGGTCCTTGAAAACTGGATGCAGGGGAATACCAGGACAAGAGATGCGAGAGGGGTTGAATGGGGAACTGAGGGAGGGAAGGGGGCTTATGAGACTTTTGGAGAGTGAGGAAACAGGAAAGGGGAAATCATTTGGAATGTAAATTTAAAAATATAGAAAATAATAATAACAATCCCCCCCCAAAAAAAACTACAAGCAGGAATCAGAAATCACACTAGGAAAGGTATGAGACTTTAGAAACCTAAAAGTCATACACACCCTGTAGCATAACTTCTCCATAAAGGCAGCACCTCCTAATCCTTCCCCCAAAATTCCACCAGCTACAGAAACAAGTATTCAAACAAAATCCTGAGACATCCTCATCAAATCCCTCTCCTTGGTACTCAAGATCTATGCTGAAGAGGAGGCAAAAATATTGTAAGAGCCAGAGTGGATGGATGACACCCAGGAAACAGTGTCTTCAAGACACAACAACTGATATACATATGAATTCCAAGCAACTGTGGCAGCATGACAAGACCTGAATAGATTCAAGCCAGGTGTGATCCCAGTGCTGAGAGGCAGGAAAGGAGAGGGGCTTCCATCCCTAACCAGTAAGCTGTCTCCAATTGAAAACTGCTTGCAAAACCAATTAGTTTTCTACAGTGGAGTCTCACTGCGTATGTAATCTTAAGGTAGGACCCATGCTTAGTAGTTGGTGGCCAACACACACACAAACACACACACATATACACACACACACATACGTGCACGCAATCATGCACACACACAAAATGTTACGGTGTTTTTCTACTGTTTTTTTGGGGGGGGGGAGGAGGGGGTTAGTTGGTTTTTTTGTTGTTGTTGTTGTTGTTTTTTGCTTATTTGGGTTTGGGTTTTATATGTTCATTTTATGTTTCATATTGATTTATTTGGGCACTTTTATCTTGCTGGTCTTTTGCTTGTATATTATAGTTTCATATTTTGTGCTTTTAAGAAGTATGTGTGTGTGTTTCTCATGCTTTTTCTTTTTTCTTTTATAATACTCTTTTATTTGATTAAAGAATTTGCCTTTGTTGAATACATTGGAATGTTATATCCCTGTGTATTTTATGTTACAAAATGTCTCTCATTTTAAATATTACCCCAAAAGTAATTTCACAGAAAAAATCTTTGTGAAATTACACTTGACTTTAAAATTTATAGGGACAAAGAACTCTGAAATACAACTGGATTAATCAGATTTCTTGTCTACTTTACTACATAACAGACTTCTTATCCCAGTTCCCTTCCTCAGAAAACCTAACATGAAAACCCTTGACTGTTTTTTAGTCTTTTTTTTCCTTATTTGTTTTCTAAAGAAACTGAGAAAGAAGGCATGGAGTTTAGTCAGTGGAAAGATAAAGATGATCTGGGAGGAGATAGGGAGGGGAAACCATGATCAAAATGTGTTATATAAATTTTCAATTTAAAAAGGATAGAAAAAATGAAAATAATAAAAATAGATGGAAATTCAGATGATCGTATTAGACCATTATGTGCCTCCCACAGCTGGCTAACTTTTTCTATGGCCTTAGTGTATGGCATGTCATGCCATTTGCCTCTTTATTAAGGTCAGACTCATTGGAGTTTTTAAATTTTTCTTTTTAAGATGTTAAGTATGCCTTCTATATTAGAAATGGAATTTTAAATTATGTCTTCTAGTTAATCATGTTGAAAGAGTACATGCCACATGTGGAAGAGAAAGGACAACTTGTTGGAATAGGTTTCTCCTATCCACTGCATGGACCCTATGGATTGAAGTCAGGTCATCAGGTTTGTAGCAAGCCACTTTGCCTACTGAGCCTCTCACCAGACATGGAAATGGTTTTGGTAGAGGTTCTCTGAAGATAAGTCCATAGTCTTGTGCAACAGCTTCAGTTCTTTCTGCTTTTTTGTCTAGATTCTAAATCATGTCTCTTTTTCCAGTTCTAGAAACTGAAACAAATCTCTTTTATTTCCAGTAAGTGTAATGCCTATGTGTAAACTGGAATGTTAATTTTGGTTCTCATTTTAAAAATACTAATATAAACACATCAGTAAACAAACAAAGTTGACTTCATGGTCTTGTTACAATAACGCAGGACGTGTATAATGAAAAACCATGAGTACCTGAGTAGGATATAATCTCACATAGAAATCATGTTTTATTTAGACTTTGGGAAAATATCACTGGTAGTTTAAAGCAAGGTCAAAGCGAAAAATACAGCAAAGAGTAAAGACAACTGAATTAATTGACACATCTCCAGTTTGTTCTTATTGGAACATGTAAATATGACACAACTTTGACTCAATTAGATTTGACAATTCTCATTCCTAACAGAACATTTCTCAGAGCAAGTTTCATGTCCTTGTTACGAAGGCTATAAATCAGAGGATTCAAGAGAGGAGTCATTACAGAGTATACAAGTGTAAGGATCTTCTGCATCAAAGTTGGAATGCCATATGTGGGACTCACATACATTACCATTACTGTCCCATAGAACAGTGACACCACAACTAAATGGGAACCACAAGTAGAGAAGGCCTTTTGCCGGCCAGCTGCAGAAGGAACCTGAAAAACAGCCCGAAGCAACAAAATATAGGACTGAAGAATGTATGCTATAGTGAAAAAGAGGACAAAGGAACTTTGAGCATAAAAAATAAATTCAGTAATAGGAGTTGGGGCACAGGACAAAGCCATCAATGGGTCCATGTCACAGAGGAAGTGATCAATGACATTAGAACCACAGAAGGGAAGTTGGGAGATGGAGAAGATAGGGATTGAGTACCCAAGGAATCCAATGAGCCAGCATGAAGATACCAGAATGCAACAAAGCCTCCTAGTCATGATGGCAGGGTAATGTAAAGGGCGACAAATGGCCAGGTACTAATTATAAGCCATTACTGCCAGGAAGACACATTCAGTTGTACCCAGAGAAAAGAAGAAATAGAACTTCAGGAAGCACCCTGAAAATTAGATGGCCTTGGTCTTAGACAGAATGTTGGCTAATGTGTTAGGAATAGTGGAGGAAACATACCAGATTTCAAGGAAGGCAAAATTTCCCAGGATCAAGGACCTCCACATAAAACCAGACACACTGAAACTAATAGAAAAGAAAGTGGTGAAGAGTCTTGAGTACATGGGATCAGGGGAAAATTTCCTGAACAGAATACCAATTGTTTATTTTCTAAGACCAAGAATTTACAAATGGGACCTCATAAAATTACAAAGTTTCTGTAAGGCAAAGGATATTGTCTACAGGACAAAACAGCAACCAACAAATTGTGAAAAGATCTTTACTAACTCTACATCTGACAGAGGGCTAATATCTCAGATATACAAAGTACTCAAGAAGTTAGACTCCAGAGAATCAAATAACCCTATTAAAAATGGGGTGCAGAGCTAAACAAAGAATTTTCAACAGAGAAATATTGAATGGCTGAGAAGCACCTAAAGAAATGTTCAACATCCTTAGTTGTCAGCGAAATGCAAATCAAAACAACCCTGAGATTTCACCTCATACCAGTTAGAATGGCTAAGATCAAAACTTAGGAGACAGCAGGGGCTGGCAAGGATGTGGAGAAAGAGGACCACTCCTCTACTGCTGGTGGGATTGCAAGCTTTTGCAACCACTCTGGACATCAGTTTGGTGGTTCCTCAGAAAATTGGCCATAATACTACCAGAGGACCCTGTTATACCACTCCTGGGCATATACCTAGAAAATTCTGTGGCATGTAATAATGCTACATAATCCACTATGTTCATAGCAACGTTGTTTATAATAGCCAGAAGCTTGGACAAACCCAGATTTCCTCCAACAGAGGAATGGATAAAAAAATGTGGTATATTTACACAATGGAATACTACTCAGCTATTAAAAACAATGACTTCATGAAATTCTTAAGCAAATGGATGGAAATATCATCCTGAGTGAGGTAACCCATTCACAAACGAATACACCTTGTATGTACTCACTGATAAGTGGATGTTAGCCCAGAAACTTGGAATACCCAAGATACAATACACAGACAAAATTATGCTCAAAAAGAAGGAAGAAAATAGTATGGTTAATCTGGTCCTTCTTATGAGGAGGAACAAAATAAACACAGGAGGAGATATAAAGACAAAGTGTGGAGTAGAAACTGAGGCAAAGACCATCCAGAAACTTCCCCATATAGTGGTCCATCCCATATACACTTACCAAACCCAGACACTAGTGTCAATGTCAACAAGTGCTTGCTAACAGGAGCCTGATTTAGCTGTCACCATGGAGGTTTTGCTGGTGTACAACAAATACATGGGGGGATACTCTAAGCCAACCATTGAACTGAGCACAGGGTCCCCAGTGGAGGAGCTAGGGAAAGGACCCAAGGAACTGAAGGGGTTTGCAGCACCATAGGAGGAACAACAATATGAACCACCCAGAATCCCTAGAGCTCCCAGGGAGTAAACTGACAACCCAAGAGTATACATGGAGGGATCCATAGCTCCAGATGCATATGCAGCAGAGGATGGCCTTGTTGGACATCAAAGGGAGGAGAGGCCCTTGGTCCTGAGAAGGCTAGATGCCCCAGTAAAGGGGAATGGCAGGACAGGGAATCAGAAGTGGGAGGATTGGTGAGCAGGGGGAGGGGGAAGGGTTAGGGGATTTTCAAGGGGGAAACCAGGAAAGGGGACAAAATTTGAAATGTAAATAAATAATATATCTAATAAAAAAAAGAAATTGATGATTATATGTAGGAAAGGGTGTCCTTGTGCACTTTCATGGAACTGTAAGTTCCAGGCATTACAGTAAATGGTACAGAAGTTGTCAAATATCCAAAAACTAGTGTATCCACCAGCAATCCTACTACTGGGCATTTATCTGAAACAATTGAAACAGTACCTTAAACAAATATCAGAACTATCATTCTTCTAGCAGCATTCTTCACCGTAGCTATTATGTTAAAGCAACATGTGAACCAATAGATAGTTAGCTAAATCTGATATATGGATATATACCTAAGAAGTATATTTAATGAAAAAGAATGAGATATTGTTATATATGATAAGATAAGTGCACTTTTGGAAGAGATGTTATCAATCCAATAAAAACACATAAATGAACATGTTCAGTATCACTTACTTGTAGTTGTAATATGAAAAGTAGAAATCATAAAAACAGATAGTATAATAGGGCTTACTAAGGTCTGAAATTAAAGAAAATATAAAGATGTTTGACAGGGACAATTTTATGATGTAAAATGAACAAAATTAGAATAATACCTGAAGTTTTAATATTTAATCACATGAGCACTATAACATTCTATGTTTGACTAGTAATACAACTATAAAATAGAATTTTTTAGTGTCCTCACTACCCGTTTTCCTCCTCGTAATGTGTGAGGTGATGATTCTGCAGTGTATTTGCATAAAGAAAGATTGCTTTTTTTATCTTGAATATTTTTTCTTTTCTATTTTTTAATTTTTTTTATTTATTACATTTAGTTTTACAGTCCAGTTGTTGACCCATTTTCAGTCTGCCTTCTCACCATTCCTCATCCCATTCCTTGTTTCTCTCTTCAAGAGAATATATTCCCTCCCTCTTGACACTCCTTGGAGCCTCAAGTCTCTTGAGGGTTAGGTGCATCTTTTCCCACTGAGGCCAGACCAGGCTGGTCTCTGCTGTATATATATCAGGTGCCTCTGATCAGCTAGTGTGTGCTGCCTGGTTAGTAACTCAGTGTCTAAGGGATATCAGGGGTTTGGGTTATGGGGTCTCCCTCCTTAGCTTCTCTGGCCTTTCCCTAATTCAACTACAGTATCCCTGACTTCACTACAATGGCTGGGTGTAAGTATCTGCATCTGTCTCTGTCAGCTGTTTGTTGGGCCTCTCAGAGGACAGCCATGCTGGGCTCCTGTCTATAAGCACACCATAGCATCAGAAATAGTGTCAGACCTTGGAACCAACCCTTGAGATGGATCCCAAGTTTAGTCAGTCACTGAATTGTCTTTTCTTCAGTTTCTTCTCCATTTTTGTCCCTGCAATTATTTTAGACAGGAAAAATCCTGGGACAGAGATTTTAACTGTGAGATGGCATCCCCATTTCTTCACTTTATGCCCTGTCATTTTACTGGAGGTGGATTCTATAAGTTCCCCCTCCCCACTATTGGGCATTTTATCTAAGATCCCTCCCTTTCAGGTCTGAGAGTTTCACACCTCCCAGGTCTTTGGTACTTTCTAGCAGGTCCCTCCACTTCCCACCTATCAAGGTTGCATATTTCCATTCACTCAGCTAGACCTCAGGGTTTCTCTTCTCTCTTCCCTCCATACTTGATCATATTCCCGTTTTCCCTTCCCCCTGCCCCCTCCCCCACTAGGTCCCTCACTCCCTTTGCCTCCTGTGAGTGGTTTCTTCTCCCTCCCAAGTGGAATTGAGCATCCTCACTTGGGCCCTTCTGCTTCTTGGCCTTCTTTAGTTCTGTGGATTATATCCTGGGTATTCTGTAATTGTTTGCCTAATATCCACTTATTAGTGAGTACATACCATGTATGTCCTTTTGGTTCTGAGTTATCTCACTCAGGATGAAATATTCTAGTTTGATCCATTGCCTGCAAAGCTCATGATGTCCTCATTCTTAATAACTGAATAGTATGCCACCTTGAATATTTTTACTATTAAAATGCCAGTACAGGGAAGCAGGAGTAGGTGGGTTGGGGAACAGGAGGAGGAGATGGATGGGATAGGGTGGTTTCAGAGGGGAAACTAGGAAAGGGGATAAATAATATTTGAAATGTAAATATAGAAAATATCTAATAAAAAATTTCAAGTAAATATTTAATAATGAAAGTTATAAGAATCATGTGACCTATAATTACAATAGATCTGGCAAGATATTTTCACTTATATAATAATGGTGGGATTATCATGGAATAAATCAACCATTTCATGTCTGGATTTACTTTCTCTCCCCAAGATGAAGCATATACCTGGAATCATTACTGGGGCCATGACACTGTGTCTAGTCCTCTTCTATGCATTTATAATCTGTTAATATTATTCTCAGAGAACATAGTACTAAACCACTTACCAATGATTCGCAGATTAATGCATCTTTCAACCCTTAAGAGAAACTTCTATTTGTAGTATGTGATGATTTACTCAGAGAGCTACAACTAGTCAATGAGCAGAAAATTTCAAACCATTGAATACTCAACCCTCAAATGGACATCTGTGTAGTCCTCCGAAAACACAGGGATCATCATGAAGAAAAAAACAGAAAGAAAGGACAGAGGCATTGGGTGAATACAAGTAAATAGTGTCTCTGAATACACCAAGAGAGCAACATATAGGAACTTCCAGTAATTGTGGCAGCATGAACAATCTCAGTGCATGTTAAAGCCAAGATGAATCCCAGCATAGAGAGGGGATGTTAGCAGAAGAGGTAATAGTTCCTATTACCTGTGGGATGAGTGAGAACCTTTTCTTTGCGTGTGATGCCACATTCCAGGTGAAAGACACAGGTTCATGGGAAGCACAAATTATAATTATTGTGTGAAAACAAACAAAGAAACAAAGAAGACAAAAAATTCGAGTGGAAACAAAAAGGGGAATGGATCTGGGAAGTGTGGGGAGGGGGTAAACATGGTTCAAAAACATTGGAAGAATTCTCAAAGACCTAATAATACAAAGGAGTGAAGATCTATAAAGTTGTTCTTAAGTATGCAGGTAAATTATACCTTAGTTAGATAAAAGATGTTTTTCATGTTTAAAAAGATTTTATTGCATATGAATTATACGAAATTGTGGGTTCATTTTACCAGTTTCATAACCCCTGTTATGCACATTAGCCATATTTTTAATTAATTTATTTATTCACAATCCAGATTTTATTCCCCTCTAGCTGCACCCTCTTACTATTCCATACCCCATACCTCCTTCCCACACCCCTGTTCCCAAGAGGATGTCCCCACCCTCTACCCCACCAGACCTCTAAACTCCCTGGGGCTTCCAGTCTTTTGAGGGTTAGGTGCATTTTCTCTGACTGAACCCAGACCTGGCAGTTCTCTGCTGTATATGTGCTGGGGGCCTCTTATCAGCCTGTGTATGCTACCTGGTTGATGATCCAGAGTCTGAGAGATCAGTGTCCAGGTTAATTGAGATCTCTTGACCTCCTTCCCCAGTTTCTTCCAGCTTTTCCCTAATTCAACCACAGGGGTCAGCAGCTTCTGTCCATTGGTTGAGTGAAAATATCTGCATCTACTCCTTCAGCTGCTTGTTGGGTCTTTCAGAGGGCAGTCATGATAGGTCCCTTTTTGTGAGGGCTCAGTAATATTGTCAGGACTTGGGTCCTCCCCTTGAGCTGGATCCCACTTTGGTCCTGTCGCTTGACCTCCTTTTCCTCAGGCTCTTCTTCATTTCCATTCTTTCAGTTTGTTCAGACAGGAACAACTGTGGGATGGCAACCCCATCCCTCACTCGATACCCTGTCTTTCTACTGGAGGTGGGCTCTACAAGTTCCCTCTCTTCACATTGTCCTCTCATTTCATCCACTCAGGATCTCAGAGCTCTGCTTAATGTTTAACTGTGGGTTTCTGCATCTATTTTCATCACTTGCTGTTTAAGCCAGTCCAATGATGAGTATATTAGGCTTCTGTCTCTGTGTATTTCAGAATATCATTATGGATCATTTCATTGACTTTAAATATTTATTTATTCATTTATTTATTCTCTCTCTCTTTCTTTCTTTCTTTCTTTCTTTCTTTCTTTCTTTCTTTCTTTCTTTCTTTCTTTCTTTCTTTCTTTCTTTCTTTCTTCATGTGATCCTATTTGATTCTGTTCTGGGTTTCTGAGCTATCTACCCTCTGATTCCTGGCCCTCTATGAGTGTAATGGGTATTGTCTTAGTCAGGGTTTCTATTCCTGCACAAACATCATGACCAAGAAGCAAGTTGGGGGTGAAAGATTTTCTTCAGCTTACACTTTCCACATTGTTGTTGATCACCAAAGGAAGCCAGGACTAGAACTCAGGCAAGTCAGGAAGCAGGAGCTGATGCAGAGGCCATGGAGGGATGCTTTTTACTGGCTTGCTTCCCCTGGCTTGCTTAGCCTACTCTCTTATAGAACCCAAGAATACCAGAGCCCAGAGATGGTACCACCCGCAAAGGACCCTCCCACTTGATCACTTATTGAAAAAATGCCCCATAGCTGGGTCTCATGGAGGCACTTCTCCAACTGAAGCTTCTTTCTCTGTGATAACTCAAGCCTGTGTCAAGTTGACACACAAAACCAGCCAGTACAGGTGGGCTCCCTTTAGTGGCCTGGGTCTCAAGCTGGCACTGGATGGCTATTCCCATAATTTCTGTGCTATCTTCACCCCAAGCACATTTTTTAGTAAGGACAAATCACAAGTCAAAGGTTTTGTGGTTGTGTTGATGTCCCAAACCCTCCACTGGAAGTCTAGCATAGTTACAGAAGATGACTAGTTTAGGCTTTGTATCCCCCTTTACTAAGAGTCTTATCTAGGGTCACCCTTGTAGATATCTGAAAGTTTCATTTGCTTTAGGTCACTAACCCATACCGGAGATGCTCCAAATTCTAGTTGTCTCTCCTAATTCTTTCTCCCTTTATCCTCCAAACAGATCCCTCCTGTTCCCATCTACTCATATCTCCAGTGTCCTCCTCCAATCACAAAATCTATTTTATTTTCTCTACTCAGGGAGATTATGAATTACCTCCTTGAACCCTCCTTGTTAATTTGCATCTCTGGGTGTGTGGATTGTAGCATGGTTAATATTTATGGCTAAATGCTCACTTATTAGTGAGTATATACCATGTTCATCTTTCTGGGTCTGTTTTACCTCACTTAGGATGATTATTTTCTAGTTCCATCCATTTTCCTGAAAATTTCATGATATCACGTTTTTTAAACAGCTGAGTAATAATCCATTTGTAGATGTACCACATGTTCTGTACCCATCCTTTGAATGAGGAGTATCTGGGTTGTTTCTAGTTTCTAGACATCACAAATAAAACTGTTATTTTCATAGTTAAGCAAGTGTCCTTGTGGTAGGATGGAGTATTCTTTAGGTATGTGTTCAAGTGTAGTATACCTGGTCTTGAGATAAATCAATTTCAAATGTTCTGAGAGATCACCATATTGATTGCCAACATGCCTGTAAAAAGTTACACTCCTGCCAGCAATGGAGGAATGTTACCCTTGTTCCACATTTTTGTCGGCATGCGCTGCCAAAATGTAGTTTTGATTTTAGCCATTCTGACATCTGTAAAATGGAATCACAGAGTTGTTTTGATTTTCATTTCCCTGATGACTAAAGATACTTAACATTTCTTTAAGTGCTTCTCAGCTACTTTAGATTCTTTGTTGAGAATTCTGTTTAGATCTGTACCCTAATTTTTAATCAGATTATTTAGTTTGTTTGTGACGAGGTTCTTGAGATTTTTATATACATTGGATATTAGCCCTCCTTCAGATATGGAGTTGGTGAAAATATCTTCCTGTTTTGCAGACTGCCATTTTATTCTATTGACAGGATCCTTTCCCTTAACAGAAGTGTTTTATTTGAATGAGATCCTATTTATTAATTGTTGATCCTAGTGCCTGCACTTTTGTTTTCTGTTCTAGAGATTGTCTCCTGTGCCAATGAGTTTAAGGCTATTCCACACTTTCTTTTCTATCAGGTTCATTGTGTCTGGTTTTATATTGATGTCTTGGATCCATATGAATTTGAGTTTATGCATAAGTATGGATCTATTATCATTCTTCTACATGCAGATCAGCACCATTTGTTGAAGATACTTCTTTCTTCCATTGTATAATTTTGGCTTCTTCGTCAAACTTCAAGTTATCATGAGTTTGCCAATTTATGTCTGGGTTTAATTTAATTCCATTGAGTAATCACTTTGTTCCAATGCCAATACTATGCAGTTTTTTATAGTTCCATCGTAGAGCTTGCAATTAGGGATGATGATGCCTCCAAAAGTTCTTTTATTGTACAGAATTGTTTCAGTTATCCTCCATTTTTTCCTTTTCCATATGAAGTTGACTATCATTTCTTCAAGGTCTGTAAAGAATTGTGTTGGAATTTTGATGAATATTGCATTGAATCTTCACATTGCTTTTGGTAAGGTGGCAATTTTTACTATGTTAATACTACCCATCTATGATTATCTTTTGATATCTTCTTCAATTTCTTTCTTCAAAGGCATAGAGTTCTTTTCATAAAGGTTTTTCATTTGCTTGGTTAGAGTTAAGCCAAGATATAGTCTCTAATTTGTGACTACTATGACTGGTGTTATTTCCTTAATTTCTTCATCAACTTGTTTATAACTTGTATATTGGAAAGCTACTACTTTTTTTTTGATTGGAATTAATCTTGCATCAAGCCACTTTGCTGAAGGTGTTTCTCAGCTGTAGGAGTTCTCTGATAGAATTTTTGGGATCTCTTATGTCCACTATCCTATCATCTAAGAATAGTGATGCTTGGATTTTTTTCTTTTAAATTTATATTTATCCTCTTGATCTCTTTTAGTTGTCTTATCACCCTAGTTAGAACTTCAAATAGTATATGGAAAAGATTTGGAAAGACTGAACAGTCTTGCTCCTGATTGTAGTGTAATTGCTTTGAGTTTGACTCCATGTAATTTGATGTTCCATATTGGCTTGCTGTATATTGCTGTTATAATGGTTAGGTATGTATCTTGTAGTCCTGGTTTCTCCAAGACTTTTATCATGAAGGGGTATTGGATATTGTCAAAGGCTTTTCAGAATCTAATGAGATGATTGTGTGTGTATGTGGGTGTGTGTGTTTTCTTTCAGTTTATTTATATAATAGATTACATTGACAGGTTTTCATATGTTGAGTTGCCCCTGTATCTTTACAATAAAGCCTACCTGATCATGGTGGATAATGTTTTTAATATGTTCTTGAATTTTGTTTGCAAGTATTTTAAGTATTTTCTTGTTGATGTTCATTAAGAAATTGGTCTGAAATTCTCTTTCTTTTCTGAATCATTGGCTGATTTGGGTTTCAGGGTAATTGTAGCCTCATAGAATGAGTTTGGCAATGTTCCTTCAGCTTCTGTCTTGTGAAATTATTTGAGGAGTATTGCTATTATCTCTTCTTTGTAAGTCTGATAGATTCCATACTAAAACCAATGGACTTTTTTTTTGTTTGTTTAGAAGTCTTTAATGACTAATTCCATTTCCTAAGGAGTTACAGGTCTATGTAAATTATTTATTTGATCTTGATTTAACTTTGGTAACATATCTATCAAGAAAATTGGCCATTTCATTTAGACTTTACAACTTTCCAATTTTTTGTAAAAAAAGGGCATTTATCATGTTCATACAGCCTGTTTTAGGAGGTTTTGCTTGTGTTTCAGCTATTTTGGAATCTTCTGTCTTCTCTGATAGTGTTTTTGGTCTATAGTGGAGACAATATTGCCCTGGCTGCTATTGACTATGTTTTCATACTGACCACAAGGTATCTGTATCCTGGCATGCCCATCTGGTGTCTTCCCACGGAATGCCTGCTGATGCAGGAGGCTGGAAGTGAGGAATACATTGAGGGAAGGAAGTTTGCAGAAAGAGATCTTTGTGATCTGTTGGTGATGGGGTCAGAGAGGAAAGGGAAACTACATCAAGTGTTCTGATAGAGAGCTGGGGAAGAGACTGAGGTATTGTATTTGAAGGAGCAGAAGGAGAGATGAAAATCTCCAGTCAGCCTGCCTACTTTCTTGGCAGGAATGATGTGTGGTTTTTCATTTTTCAATTGAGAAGAAAAACTATACAATACATTTTACATATTATTTCCCCTTCTCAATTCTTTCTAGATCTTCCTCATTGCTCTACCCACCAAATGTCATGCTCTCTTTCTCCCTCTCTAAAAAGAAAAACACTCCAAAATAAACACATAAATGAATGAATGAATGAATAAATAAATAAATAAATAAAATGAGTAAAACCAATAGGACAAGAAAATGAACAAATTGAGAAAGGCAAAATCAGCTTTCTCCAGTAGAATGTTACTGGGATATGACTCTAGTGGTTTTAGCAATCACATTACTGGGTAGATCTCATGCCTAGAAGCAATTGGACAGCACAAACTAAGGTTTTATAAAGTATGACTTTACTTTTTAGTGGTATTTACAGCAAAACTGGCTTAGAAAGAAACAGAGATTTGTTTTCTTTTTACTAAGGGAGACATTTAAAACCCATGATTTTATTTGTTTTGTATGTTGTCTGTTGGACATAGACTTTGAATTTTGATACCCACTGCCTTAACACTAGATAGGACATTCCTCATGCATGGCCTAATGATAATGGGATTTGTTTTAGTGGACAAATATTTAAATATGCTTATAAAACTGGTCTGCCAGGTAAACCCATAACACTAAATTAAATTATCATAATATCTTTGGCTATTCTAAAATCTCTTTTAGAAAACCTTCATTATCTTCTTTAAACTATTTGGCATCATATAAAAAAACTGAAATCTATATACTATCTCTATTAAAAGGAAGCATTTAATGTTATAAAGGACTTTTTAATTTGATAACTAATAATCCATTCAAAATTAGTCACCGGTTCTTCCTGAAATGATAAAGAAAAACAGAAAAATTTCATCAACGAGTCAAGTAAAAAGTTATCACACAAAAGACTGCATTCTGACCAGAGTAAAAAGACTACTATGGTGCTTCTTAGCTCCTTCTTTACTGTAAAACTAAAGATGTTGAAATTTTAGATTCACATTTCCCATATAAATACATAACAACTTCTTCTGAAACACATATTTGTGGATTTAAAAATGATGGAAGAGACTAATCTTCAACTATATTCACACTGAATAATTTATATAACTGAGTGTTTCCTTAATTTTTTCATGTTTCTCAAATTATAAAAGCTATTTTATAGTTAAATATTTTAATAACGTGTTCATATTATTTAATATCCAGTCAGTGTGTTTCTATGTGGTAAAATAATGCTATTAATTATTTAATAAAAGTTATTTTTATTATTTTCTTTCATTATTCTTGATTTCATGTGCCCTACCTTAATTGAAAATATATTTCATGTTTAGAAGATTTAAGTCTTTTCAATATCTTTACAACTTCTCTGTAATTTTTCAGTAGAGTTTGGATAAAATTAATCTGTATTTTAAATTGAGAAAATGTTTTTCAATCTTTCAAAAAATTCTGTTTGAACACATCTATATTTTCATACAAATTCTTTCATCAGAATGAATCAAATTGATTTATGTTAGAAATACTAAAAACTATGTTAGATGTTTTCAAAAGCTATATAATGAGATCAAGATTTGGTAAATGTAGTTAACTTTAACTCTACTGAAAAATATAAACATTTAAAGCATATACAGGACAGTGGCATTGTATTTAATAATCATATCCCTTTAGTCATCATAGCTTCTAACTCATCTTAAATTTCCCGTTTTCCCTGGGCCTCTTATGATATTGAGATATTCTTATATGTCATACTAATATATTCTCATAGATCATATGTGGAAAAGTAGACATTACATCCCTCAGAGTTAGTATAAATTTTCCTCAGACCTCTTGTAATAATTGAGAATATGCCTTTGTAAGTTCAAATAATTTTGCATTTTTCATGGAGTAGAAAACTAGTTGGGCATTAGTAAAGATTTAAGGAAATGAAAGCTACACATTCTAACACAGGGTAATTTTCTAAATAAAAGTGGCATGAATTTCTAATACATTAGCATTGATAATATTTCACACTGGTTTTATTTTATGCCTAGTTTAATTCTTTAATAATAAGTTGTTGGCATTTTGACAGTTCTCACTGAAACTCTCTACAGCTTAGTTAGACTTTAAATCCCCAAGGCCTATTCTCCATTGCATCACAAATTAGCTGTGTATCTCATATTTTAAAAGGAATTTCAGCTGGAAAAGAAATTAAAAATTTGGAACAATCCAGTGTTGTCTATTTCATTCTAAGAAGTGATGTTTCCTGTGTGAAAGTATGGTGTGCTGTTAGGTAAATGTTCCTATTATTCTTCAAATTTACGAAAAATAAAAAAGGAATGGGAACAGATATAATTGAAATAATTATTCAAGTGTTACTGTCTTGGGTTCAGAGACATAAAGCTGACATAAATCAGTTTGTGGACGCTGAATTACAGTGGATTCTCGATAACGTAGTTCTTTCTTCTGATATTTAGAATAGTCATATTAGAAATGAATAGTGTTCACTAAATATGCATCACTTTGATTTTTTAGTCATTAATTATATATAGTAACTGAAACAAGTGTGAGAATAGAGCCAATAATCAATACAGAAATGGTATGCTGAGAATTAAAATGAAATATTTCTTAGGATCCTGGTTTTATAAAATACTGGGTCTCTTTTTACATGTAATGCTGATAAATACTAATCTAGGGATTTGGGATTAGACTGAAGATAAACCAAAGTCATTTTTGATTTTGTAATTTTAGATTTATGTAGTTATCAAACTCAAGAATTTCACTCTGAAAATAGGGAAAGGCAATCTTCATCACATAGTACTTCTTAGAATTTTGAATAAATTGTGCAATTGTACATTTATACAAAGCATATTCCTTATATCCATCTATTACTATGTCTCTCTGGGCCTCCTTTCTGTCTCCTTCCCTGTCTTCAAAGTATATGTCTATCTATGTGTGCATGGGTGTGTGACCATCCATTATACACATTTTAAGCTATGGTTTTGCATAGGATTCAATGTATATGTATCTATATATGTATTTCATGAGTGAATATATATGTAAAAATTTATGTTTCTGTTTGTGTGATGTAATGTACTTGTATAATTGTCAGTTTGATAATATACGAAAATCTATGTACATAAGTATGTATATATATATATTAATATATGCATATATAAAAGTCCACTATATATAAATTCACATAAAACAATATATAGGAATTCATATACTCATATATTCAATCTGCAACACATTATATAAATTCACATACTCATATATTCAAACCACAACACATTATATAAATAACACAATTAAATAACAAGACTTTAAAAAATCAGATAAAAATATACATATCATGAAATTAATGAAGTTTTTACAACAGTAATTTTGCTATATAGAGTGCAGAACCATAGCAAGATAATTACATAGCATGGTATCTATTTGCCAATCATCAATAAACCAAAAGTTCTCTATTTAAACCTAGGTAATGACTACATCTTCTGTAAAGAAAAATGAAATGTTCTCAGGAAACAAATGGTTTCCAGCATTCTTATGGCATAATTTGAATGTAAAAAATATCAACTAATATACATTTTACTCATTTAGGTGAATAAATATATAAATGATAAGCTTAATATCAATCTTCATCCAGTCCCCTGTAATAAATTTCTTTATGAGAATTTCAATATCTTCAACAAATTGTATCTGTCAGAGGAACATATAATCTAAACATAAAATTAAGCTCAGAGCAATTAAATCTATTATTTCATGTGAGAGACAAGCTGAAGTTTTGTTCTAACAGTGGCAGGAAGGTGTGGCTGCAACAAGAAGATGTTTACAGTTATGAAATATAAGAGATGAAGGACCGAGGGCATGGTTTTGTATATAAAGAAGTGAGAGAATACACCAATGTCTAACACTGCTTCTAGAAGAATAGTGATGATCTAGTCAGAAGACACATAAAGAATTGTTTTATTTGTTGATGTTGTGTAGGGACTGGTGATGGAGGCAGAAAACACGACAGTTGTTACAGAATTCATCCTCATTGGACTGACACAGTCACATGACATGGAGCGCTTTGTCTTTGTTCTGAGCCTAATTTTGTACATCATCATCCTGCCTGGAAATGTCTTCATCATCCTCACCATCATATCAGATCCTAAACTCACTGCCCCTCTTTATTTCTTCCTGGGAAATTTGGCCTTCCTTGATGCCTCCTACTCCTTCATTGTGGCTCCCAGGATGTTTCTGAAAAGAAGACAATCTCCTACAAAGCTTGCATCACTCAGCTATTTTTTTTGCACTTCCTTGGAGGAGGTGAATTTTTACTTCTGGTTGTGATGGCCTTTGACCGCTACATTGCCATCTGCAGGCCTTTACATTACTCCACTGTCATGAGCCCTAGAGCCTGCTATGTGATGTTGTTGGGTCTCTGGTTTGGAGGTTTTGTTCACTCCATTATTCAGGTTGTCCTCATCCTCCGCTTGCCTTTTTGTGGTCCAAATCATCTAGATAACTTCTTCTGTGATGTCCCACAGATCATCAAGCTAGCCTGTACAGACACCTTTGCAGTTGAGCTACTAATGATCTTCAATAGTGGCCTTCTTACCCTCCTTTGCTTCCTTGGTCTTCTGATTTCCTATGCAGTTATTTTATGCCATGTTCATAGGTCAGCTTCTGAAGGAAAAAGCAAAGCTATATCTACATGTACCACTCATGTTATCATTATATTTCTTATGTTTGGACCTGCAATTTTTATTTATACACGTCCATTCATAGCCTTATCAGTTGACAAAGTAGTTGCTTTCTTTCATACAGTTTTATTTCCCTTATTGAATCCTGTGATTTATACCCTTAGAAACCAGGAAGTAAAAACTTCCATGAAAAAGTTATTTCTTCGTCAAATAATTTGTTAAATGGTTTTTAAATGATAAATCAGGTAGGGGTAATTTGGCATGGTATTAGTTATATAATAAGCAACATTCTTCTTGATTAGATCTCCTTTTTCTGATATTATAGGCAATTTGATTGATTTATACACAGTGAGAGAATAAAATTCTTGTTTTAAATGTTGCAAAAGAAGCAATAGATTTGTCTAAGTACAATGGATGATCGTGATAGATGCATGGATTAAATTTTACATGATTAAAATACTAACGGGTTTTATGCTATAATCAATTGTTTCTGTATTTCCAAAAATATAGTTATGTAGTGTCAGGAAAATGTTAGGGATCTCCCTCCCCAAAAGAAACAGACAGGATGCAAGTCACAGCAGGGTGCAGCTGTCTCAGCCCCTCCCCCAGCCTCAGTGCACTGCTGTCACACAACAGTTTTGGTGGTGGTGAAGCTCTGAATATCTATCAGGGCAAAGTTTTATAGTAAGCAGCAAGCAGGGGGTAAGTGTGCAAGCATCTAACTGGAAAGCTACTGTGGCCTTTAACATAATTGACTGGTGCTGGGAGTCATATCAAAAACTTAATTTCTGCTCCCCCTCTGCATTGGTGGTTGTTAGGCAGGGGTGGGCTTGTAACCTGGGGGTACAGGTTTGTTGAGGAAATAACCTGGAGTTGCTGTTCTTCTTGAGGGTGTAACCTGGAGATGTTGGTCTTGTTGGGGATTAGCCTAGAGACTTGAGCTAGGCTCAGGTTTCATTGGGGGGCAACTTGGAAACTAATGCTAGTTAGTAAGTTAACCTGTATTCAAACTTAGGTCAGGTTCTCTAAATGGAGTCTGAATTTAAATGATTTGGCCTCTCAGTAATAACTTCTTTGTATTCAACCATCAGAACAAGGAACTCACAGTTCTGTCTGTTGTGTAATGGATCGTGATCATAAGATTCTATGAATATATTAATTCATTTTGATTCATGGTAATAGGTTAGAAAATATCAAGTTGCAAAGGATTTTCTGACACCTTGTTGAGGTGTTCTCAACATCACCTGGGATGAACACTAGCATGTTTTGACATTTTTTTACTCTTCTGTGTTTTCCCATTGTTGAGACTTAACTTCTTTTGATTTTTTTGGGTTTCATTCTCTATTTCACTACTCACACTGTTGACCAGTGCCTTTCTCATTAACTATACCATAGGCAAAGTATCTTAATTTTAGCATTCCATTGAATTTCAAGGTCATTTTAAAACCATTTCACTTCCTCACAGTCAAAGTTGCCAGTGCCTCTCCTTGCTTCTGTATATAAGTGAGACTTGCTCACACTGTACTAGAGTTGTAGAGAGCTGTATTGGGGTGCCATGCCACCTGGTAGAAACTGGACACAGACCAAGGTGAAGTTCCTCTCCCAGCCTTTGAGCTGGAATTTCGAACTTGGATGCTAATCACTACTTCCCACTTGGGGTGTAGCTCTAGCCCATTGTTCTCCAGGGACCTGCAGCTTCCTTAGAGGCACTAGCCAGCTCACCTGCAGTCTCCAGCCTTTGGGGGAAGGGTTTTACACCTGCCTATGTATATTTGAGAGACCCCCCCCCATTAAATTTGAGCTTGAACAGGAAATCTAGTCCTGACTTCATGTTTCTCTCGCCATTCCGTTCGTCTAGCCCCAGTTTTCCTTCCAGGTAACCCGGTGACCCATTCGAAGTAACTGCGGGTAGTTACAAGAGTAACTTCATGAAAAGGAGTTTTTTAATCATCAGGGTTCTCCATGCAATGTCTATTCCAAATAAGAAAAATACTGTTTCATTAGCTTTTCCAGACCGAAGTATAATGGTATTTGTATCAGACAGACTCCATTACTCTCGTATTTTTAAGCACATGCAAAATGGGATATTGGTATTTCAAAACCTAATTCTCTAACTATTATGAAAAGTAGGGAAAAAAGTAAAGTCTCATAATGGAAATGTTTTATCAGTTACACAGACACATGATGACCACACTGAAAACCAACATTTATAGGCCAAAATTGGACCAAGTTTCCATGTAGCCAATTCTCCATGATGTGGTCTGAGGGCCACTGATTGTATCATTAAACTGATTTAAAGAATTTTTAAGAATTACTTTATGAATATGAGTATTTTGCCATCGTGTATGTTCGTGCACTATACTTACGCCCATTGTCCTCAGAATTCAGAGGATGTTGTCAGATCACATGCTACTGCAGTTATAAATGAGTTTCCATAACTCGTGTCAGAATTGAATCCAGCTCCTCTGAAAGATCAGCAAATGGTCTTAACCACGTAGACATCAACAGGTTATATCTAAATCTGTTCCTCTTCGGCTATGTTAGACACAAGCACTATGTCAGTACTTTCTAGATAGAGGAGGAGAGATCCTTTTCATTTCCCTTTTCATGTGTAGTCTCTGTTCAACTTCCTTGTGAAAATATACATGTCAAATGAAATCCAAGACAGACACTTGCCTGATTTTACCCCATTTATGCATCCTGTCAAAAAGCATCTATCTCTTTTTATACTTCTTGATTTTACTTTCTGTCAAGTTTGTATCTCTCACTGCTTGCCTTAGTCAAGCACACAAATAGTCAAGTTTTTTTTTTATAACATTGCATCCGTTTATGTGTTCAATTTTGATTAATATTGAGAGAAAATATAATAACTATCTTTAAAATTTGAATTACATCTTTATTATAAATCCTTCTCTTTCCTTTTTCTCTCTCCAAATGCTTTATATACCCGTACTACCTTTCTGTCATGTTCATGGTCTCATTTTTGTCCATTGTTATTGAATGTATATATATATATATATTATATATATTCTTTTTTTTAATTTCAAGGTGATTTTTTTTAATTTTTATTTTATTTATATGAGTACACAGTTATTCTCTTCAGATATACCAGAAGAGGGTATTGGATCTCATTACAGATGGTTGTGAGCCACCATGTGGTTGCTGGGAATTGAACTCAGGACCTCTGGAAGAGTAGTCAGTGCTCTTAAATGCTGAGCCATCTCTCCAGACCCTACATATATATTTCTTAAAATAAGCTTTGAGTCCATATAATTTTACTTGAATGTATGTGACTTGTATTGATCATTTGGAACGGGACAATAAATTGTTGATTTCTCCCCTTCAAGGATCTGAACTTTACTTAGCTTCCTGTAGTGCTTTGTGTAGGGTTGAGGCCTCATGGACTTTTCTCCTCCAGTTTGGCATGTTCGTTGCTATCATCCTTGTTCATCTCACATTTAGTCTGTCATGTTAGTGAGAAGTTACCTGTATAACTTCTGATGTTACTAGGAAACATATCTCATAGCAAAGTCTCTGATCCTCTTGCTCTTATAATTTTTACATGTTCTGTTCCACAGTGCTTCCTGAGCCTTAAGTGTAGGAGTGTTTTGTAGAAATATACACTGAAAGAGCATAATCACCTACAGTTTATAAATATTTATTCTTATACCCCCACACAAGTGAAGATCTAATCTCTCCTCAAGAAAACCTCTTCTCGATAGAGAATACTACAGTAAATAAAACCCATCAACATACAGATCTATGGACCCATAGTTTTTAAAGTTTCTACTTCACTTTTGTCTAGGTAGTTGTTCCTTTTTAGTTTTACTGTCTACTTAGGTATATTGTTTTACTGTTATCTTCCTATGGAAGCATTTTCTGAATTCTCCCTATTCTGGTAGATGTCTTTGACACCTTTTGTCCCATATTACACCTTTTCTGGGAAATCATTTCCTTATTCTCTGGGGATTAATCATCATTTTCTCCATGGAACAGTAGAGTAAATTTTTAGGAACACACACTCTTTCCTAGCATATATACATAAAGGACAAATATAAGAGTACAACTCTGAAGAAAACTGAGATAATGATCTTGTAGGAATAGACTTCAACAAATGAATGTTAATATAAATGTGCTTCCCTAGGTATTGAGTTTTCCTATGAAAAATAAATTTTGGACCCAGAATTATTCATCTTGGATATTTTGATTAAATTGCTAAGGAATATGATTTTCTCCCAAATCAGTTAATAATGCTATTAACATTAGTGGTATGAAAAATAAGAAACATTATCAAACGTACTATACTAAATTGAAAAATACAATTAAATAGTATTTGTAAAAATTAACATGCCAGAATTATGTTAATTAAGAAAACCCAGGAACGAAAGATTGTGTTTACTGTTATGTTTATGTAAAGCAATAATATGCAGTACAGATCTATGATGACATAACATTAGTTATAATACTTGGATTACAATCATCATAAAGGCCATAAAGAAACTGATGATTATGTGTAGGAAAGTGGGTCCTTGTGCACTTTCGTGGAACTGTAAGTTACAGGCATTATAGAAAATGGTATAGAAGTTGTTCTAATACTGAAAAACTAGTGTATCTACCAACAATTCCCACTCCTGGACATTTGTTTGAAACAATTGAAACAGTACCTTTAGCAAATGTCAGAACTATTATTCTTATAGCAGCATTCTTCACAGTAACTATTGTGCTAAAGCAACATGTGAACCAAAAGAGTGTTTGCTAAAGGCTGATATATGAATATACACCTAAGAATTATATTTAATGAAAAAGGGTGAGATATTGTTATATATGATAAGATGAATGAACTTTTGGAAGAGATGTTACCAACCCAATAAAAAACACATAAAGAAAGTTATTCAGTTTAACTTACTTGAAGTTGTAATATAAAAAATAGAAATCATAAAACCAGAGAGTATAATAAGGCTTACTAAGGTCTGAAATTGAAGAAAATAGAAAGATGTTTGTCAGGGACAATTTTATGATGTGAAATGAATAGAAATTAGAATAATGCCTAAAAATTTAATGATCAGTCTCATGAGTTCTACACTTGATCTTAGTCAAAAGGCCGAGAAGCGATAATCTCATGAGTTCTATAACATTCTATTTTTAACGTGAAATATAACTATAAGGTAGAATTTTTTAGTGTCCTCACTACTCTTTTTCCTCCTCATAGTATATGAGGTGATGATTCTGCAGTGTATCTGTATAAAGAAAGATTGCTTTTTATATCTTGAATATTTTTTCTTTTCTTTTTTAATTTTTTTTTTTTACTTATTGGATTAAATTTTACAGTCCAGTCATTGCCCCATTCCCAGTCTGCTTTCTCATAGTTCCTCATCCCATTCCTTGTTTCTCTCTTCAAGAGGATATACTCCCTCCCTCCTGACACTCCCTCAGGCCTCAAGTCTCTTGAGGGTTAAGTGCATCTTCTCCCACTGAGGCCAAACCAGGCTGGTCTCCGTTGTATATATATATCAGGTGCCTCAGACCAGCAAGTATGCTGCCTGGTTTGTGGCTCAGTGTCTGAGAGATCTCAAGGGTTTGAGTTCATTAAGATTGCAGGTCTATGGGGTCTCCCTCCTCCTCAGCTTCTTCCAGTCTTTTTCTAATTGAACTACAGTGGTTCCTGACTTCACTACAATGGTTGGGTGTAAGTATCTGCATCTGTCTCAGTCAGTTGTTTGTTAGGCCTCTCAGAAGACAGCCATGCTGGTCTCCTGTCTGTAAGCACACCATAGCATCAGAAATAGTGTCAGACCTTGGCGCTGCCCCTTGAGATAGATCCCAAGTTGAGTCAGTCACTGGACTGTCTTTTCTTCAGTTTCTTCTCCATTTTTGTCCCTGCAGTTCTTTTAGACAGGAAAAATCCTGGGACAGAGATTTTAACTGTGAGATGGCATCCCCATTTCTTCACTTTATGCCCTGTCTTTTTACTGGAGGTGGATTCTATAAGTTCCCCCTCCCCACTATTGGGCATTTTATCTAAGATTCCCTCCCTTTGAGGTCTGAGAGTCTCACACCTCCCAGGTCTTTGGTACTTTCTAGCAGATCCCTCCACTTCCCACCTATCAAGGTTGCATACTAACATTCACTCAGCTAGCCCTCAGGGTTTCTCTTCTCTCTTCCCTCCATACTTGATCATATTCCCATTTTCCCTTCCCCCTCCCCTCTCCCCCACTAGGTCCCTCACTCCCTCTGCCTCCTGTGAGTGGTTTCTTCTCCCTCCCAAGTGGAATTGAGCATCCTCACTTGGGCCCATCTGCTTCTTGGCCTTCTTTAGTTCTGTGGATTATATCCTGGGTATTCTGTAATTGTTTGCCTAATATCCACTTATTAGTGAGTACGTACCATGTATGTCCTTTTGGTTCTGAGTTATCTCACTCAGGATGAAATTTTCTAGTTTGATCCATTGCCTGCAAAGCTCATGATGTCCTCATTCTTTTTGTTTGTTTGTTTGTTTGTTTGTTTTTGTTTTTTGGCCTTTTTTTCTATATTTTTTTTATTTACATTCCGAACAATTTCCCCTTTCCCGTTCCCTCCCTCCCAAAAAGTCCCATAAGCCCTCTTCCCTCCCCCTGTTCCCTATTCAACCCCCTCTCACTTCTCTGTCCTGGTATTCCACTACATTCAGTCTTTCCAGGACCAGGGGTCTCTCCTTCGATCTTCTTGGAAATCTATTGATATGTGAATTGTGTCTTGGGCATTCCGAGATTCTGGGTTAATATCCCCTTATCAGTGACTGCATACCATGTGTGTTCTTTTGTGATTGGGTTACCTCACTAAGGATGATATTTTCAAGTTCTGGCCATTTGCCTAGGAATTTTGTGAATTCATTGTTTTTAATTGCAGAGTAGTATTCCATTGTGTAAATATACCACATCTTCTGAATCCATTCCCCCATTGAGGGACATCTGGGTTCTTTCCAGCTTCTGGCTATTATAAATAAGGCTGCTATGAACATAGTGGAGCATGTGTCCTTATTGCATGCAGGTAAAGCCTCTGGGTATATGCCCAGGAGTGGTATAGCCGGATCCTCCGGGAGTGTCATGCCCAGTTTTCTGAGGAACCTCCAGACTATTTTCCAGAGTGGTTGTACCAGCTTGCAATCCCACCAGCAGTGGAGGAGTGTTCTTCTTTCTCCACATCCTTGCCAACAACTGCTGTCTCCTGTGTTTTTGATCTTAGCCATCCTGACTGGTGTGAGATGGAATCTCAGGGTTGTTTTGATTTGCATTTCCCTAATGACTAAGGATGTTGAACATCTCTTTAAGTGCTTCTCAGCCATTAGATATTCTTCAGGTGAGAACTCTTTGTTTAGCTCTGTACCCCATTTTTTAATAGCTCTCTGGAGTCTAACTTCTTGATTTCTTTGTATATATTGGATACTAGCCCTCTGTTGGACTTAGGGTAGGTAAAGATCTTTTCCCAGTTTGTTGGCTGCCGCTTTGTCCTTTTGACAGTGTCCTTTGCCTTACAGAAACTTTGCAATTTTATGAGGTCCCATTTGTCAATCTTAGAGCATAAGGTATTGGAGTTCTGTTCAGGAAATTCTCCCCTGTGCCCATATTTTCTAGATTCTTCCCTAGTTTCCTTTCTATTAGTTTCAGTGTGTCTGGTTTTTTGTGGAGGTCCTTGATCCACTTGGAATTGAGCTTAGTGCAAGGAGATAAGAATGGATCGATTTGCATTCTTCTGCATGCTGACATCCAGTTGAACCAGCACCATTTTTTGAAAAGACTATCTTTTTCCACTGGCTGGTTTTAGCTCCTTTGTCAAAGATCAAGTGACCATAGGAGTGTGGATTCATTTCTGGTTCTTCAATTCTGTTCCATTGATCTACATGCCTGTCACTGTACCAATACCATGCAGTTTTTAACACTATTGCTCTGTAGTACAGCTTGAGGTCCGGGATGCTGCTTCCCCCAGAAGTTCTTTACTCTTGAAAATTTCAAGTAAATATTTAAGAAATGAAAGTTTTATGAATCCTGTGGCCTATAATGACAAAGATATGGCAAGATACTTTCACTTATATAATAGTGGTGGGATTATCATGGAATTAACCAACCATTTTCTGACTGGATTTATTTTCTGTCTCCATGGTGAAGCACATACCTGGAATCATTACTGGGCCCATGATGCTGTGTCTAGTCCTCTTCTATGCACTTATAATCTGTTAATATTATTCTGCTAAGGGAACATAGTGCTAAACCACTTTCCAATGATTCACAGATTAATGCATCTTTCAACCCTTATGAGAGAAACTTTTTTTTGTATTATTTGATTGTTAATCCAGAGAGCTATAACTAGTCATTGTGCAGAAAACTTCAAACCATTGAATACTCAACCCTCAAATGGACATCTGCATAATCCTCCCAAAGCACTGGGATCATCATGAAGACAAAAACAGAAAGAAAGGACAGAGGCATTGGGTAAATACAAGTAAATAGTGTCTCTGGATACACCAAGGTAGCAGCATACAGGAACTTCCAGTAATTGTGGCAGCATGAATAAGCTCAGTGCATATTAAAGCCAAGATGAATTCTGGCATAGAGAGAGGAGGATAACAGAAGAGGTCATAGCTCCTATTTCCTGTGGGGTGAAGGAGAAACTTTTTCTTTAAATGTGATGCCACATTCCAAGTGAAAGACACAGGTTCATGGGAAGTACAAATCGTAATTATTGTGTGAAAACAAGCAAGCAAATAATCAAAAAAGACAAAAGGTTGAATGGAAAGGAAAAGGGGAATGGATCTGGGAAGAGTGGGGAGGGTGTAAACATGGTCCAAAAAACATTGTAAGAATTCTCAAAATACCTATTAATACAAAGGAGTGAAGATCTATAAAGTTGTTCTTAAATACACATGTAAATTATACCTCAGTTAGACAAAAGATGTTTTTCATGTTTAAAAAGATTTTATTGCATATAATTATACAAAACTGTAGATTTCATTTTACCAGTTTCATAACCCCTGTTATGCACATTAACCATATTTTTTAATTAATTAATTAATTAATTAATTTACACTCCAGATTTTATACCCCTCCAGGTCCACCCTCTGACTGTTGAACAGTGAATACCTTCTCCCTGCCCCCCTGTATCCCAAAGGCTGTCCTTACCTCCCACCCCACCAGACCTCTAAACTCCCTGGGGCTTCCAGTCTCTTGAGGGTTAGGTGCATCTTCTCTGACTGAACTCAGACCTGGAACTTCTCTGCTGTATAGGTGTTGAGGGCCTCATGTCAACTGGTGTGTTTCCTGGTTGGTGATTCAGAGTCTGAGAGATCTTGGGGGTCCAGATTAATTGAGACTGCTGTTCCTCCTACAGAGTGGCCCTTCTCAACTTCTTCCAGCTTTTCTCTAATTCAACCACAGAGGTCAGCAGCTTCTGTCCATTGGTTGCGTGCAAATATCTGCATTTGACTCTTTCAGCTGCTTGTTGGGTCTTTCAGAGGGCAGTCGTGATAGGTCCCTATTTGAGAGGGCAATAGTGTCAGGGCTGGGGGCTTCCCCTTCATCTAGATCCTACCCTGGTCCTGTCACTGGACCTGCTTTTCCTCAGGCTCTTCTGCATTTCTATCCTGGCAGTTCTTTCAGACAGGAACAATTATAGGTCAGAGTGCTGACTGTGGGATGGCAACCCCATCCCTCACTCGATGCCCTGTCTTTCTACTGGAGGTGAGCTCTACAAGTTCCCTCTCTTCACATTGTCCTCTCATTTCATCCACTCAGGATCTCAGAACTCTGCTTAATATTTAACTGTGGATCTCTGCATCCGTTTTCATCCCTTGATAGATAAGTCAGTTCAATGATGAGTATATTAGGCTTCTGTCTCTGAGTATTGCACACTATCGTTATGGATCATTTCATTGACTTTTTTTTTTTATTGAACATACTCTTTATTTTTCATTTCAAATGTTATTCCCTTTCCTAGTTTACCCACTCCCGGGTAGTCCCTATCCCATCATCCCTCCCCATACGTCTATTAGGGTGTTTCTCTACCCATTCCCCTCCAACCTCCCCACACTCCATTCCCCTACAATGGGGCATCTATCGAGCCAACATAAGACCAAGGACCCCTCCACTCCTTGATGCCTGACAAGACGATCCTCTGTTACATATGCAGCTGGAGCCACGTGTACCCCATGGTTGATGGCTTAGTCCCTGGGAGCTCTGGGGGATCTCCCGAATATTGGTTGATATTATTGTTCTTCCAATGAGGTTGCAAACCCCTTCAGCTCCTTTAGTCCTTTCTCTAACTCTTCCATTGGGGACCCTGCGTTCAGTCCAATGGTTTGCTGTGAGCCTCTGTATTTGCAAGGCTCTGGTATGACTTTTCAGGAGACAGCCATATCAAACTCCTTTCAGCAAGCATTTCTTGGCATTCATGATAGTGTCAGGGTTTGGTGACTGTATATGAGATGAATCCCCACGTGGTACAGTCTCTGAATGGTCTTTCCTTCAGTCTGTTCTCTATACGTTATCTACATATTTGCTCCTGTGAGTATTTTGTTCCCCTTCTCAGAAGTACCAAAACACCCACACTTTGGTCTTCCTTCTTCTTGAGCTTCATGTGGTCTGTGGATTGTATCTTGGGTATTCCAAGCTTTTGGGCTAATATCCATTTTCAGCAAGTGCATGCCATGTGTGTTCTTTTGTGATTGGGTTACCTTACTCAGGATGATATTTTCTAGTTCCATCCATTTGCCTAAGAATTTCATGAATTCATCATTCTTAATAGCTACATAGTAGTCCATTGTGTAAATATGCCAGATTTTCTATATCCATTCCTCTGTTGAAGGACATCTGGGTTCTTTCCAGCTTCTGCATCGTATAAATATGGGTGATATGAACATAATGGAACATGTTTCCTGATTACATATTGGAGCAACTTATTTATTTATATATTTAACCATATTTGTACATTTCAATATTTATTCATTCATTTATCCATTTATTTATTTATTTATTTATTTATTTATTTATTTATTTATTTGATGCTGTTTGATTTTGTTCTGGATTTCTGTGCTATCTATCCCTCTGGTTGCTGGCCCTATATGAGTGTGAGGGGAGGGCTCCCTATAGTGACATGAGTCTCAAGCTGTCACTGGATGACTATTCCCATAATTTCTGTGCTATCTTCACCCCACACACATTTTGGAGTGAGGTCAAATCACAAGTCAAAGGTTTTGTGGTTAGGTTGATGTCCCAAACCCTCCACTGGAAGTCTTGCATAGGTACAAAAGATGACTAGTTTAGGCTTTGTATCTCCCTTTGCTAGGAGTCTCATCTAGGGTCACCCTTGTAGATATTAGTGCTTGCAGTTTTGCTATTCTGTTCTAGAGGCTGTCTCCTGTGACAATGAGTTTAAGGCTATTCCACACTTTCTTTTCTATCATGTTCAATGTATCTGGTTTTGTACTGATATCTTCGATCCATATAGATTTGAGTTTATGCATAAGTATGGATTTACTTGCACTCTTCTGCATGCAGATCACCACCATTTGTTGAAGATACTTCTTTCTTCCATTGTATAATTTTGGCTTCTTCATCAAACTTCAGGTGAATATAAGTCTGCAAATTTATGTCTGGGTTCAATTTAATTCATTGAGTAATCTCTTTGTTCTAATGCCAATACCATGTAGTTTTACTATTATAGCTCCATAGTTGAGCTTTCAATTAGGGATGATGGTACCTCCAGAAATTATTTTATTGTACAGGATTGTTTCAGTTATTCTTGTTTTATTCCTTTTCCATATGAAATAGAGTATTATTTCTTTAAGATATGTAAAGAATTATGTTAGAATTTTGATGGATATTGCATTGAATCTTCAGATTGATTTTGGTAAGGTGGCAATTTTTACTATATTAATCCTACCCATCTATGATTATGGAAGATCTTTCCATATTTTGATATTTTCTTCAATTTCTTTCTTCAAAGGCATAGAAGAATTCTTGTCATACCAGTTTTTCACTTGCTTGGTTATGGTTATGCCAAGATATTTTCTCTAATTTTTGACTACTATGATTGCTGGTATCTCCCTACTTGCTTTTTGCTTGTGTATAGGAAAGCTACTAGTTTTTTTTTTAAATTGGCATTAATCTTATATCTATCCCATTTGGTGAAGCTGTTCTCAGCTGTAGGAGTTCGCTGATAGAATTTTTGGGATCTCTTATGCATACTATCATATTATCTAAGAATAGTGATGCTTTGATTTTTTTTCTTTTCTAATTTATATCCACCTGATCTCTTTTAGCTGTCTTATCACTCTAGCTAGAACTTCAAATAGTATATGGAAAAGATTTGTAAAGACTGAACAGTTTTGTTCCTGATTGTAGTGCAATCGTTTTGAGTTTTACTCCATGTAATTTGATGTTGGCTTGCTGTATATTGCTGTTATAATGGTTAGGTATGTATCTTGTAGCCCTGGTTTCTCTAAGAGTTTTATTGTGAAGGGGTATTGAAGATTGTCAAAGGCTATTCAGAATCTAAAGAGATGATTGTGTGTGTATGTGGGGGTGTGTGCTTTCTTTCAGTTTATTTATATAGTAGATTACATTGACAGGTTTTCATATGTTGAGTTGCCCCTGTATCTTTACAATAAAACCTACCTGATCATGGTGGATGATGTTTTTAACATGTTCTTGAATTTCTATTTCAAGTTTTTTAAGTATTTTCTTGTTGATGTTCATGAAGAAATTGGTCTGAAATTCTCATTCTTTTCTGAATCATTGGTTGATTTGGGTTTCATGGTAACAGTAGCCTCATAGAATGAGTTTGGCAACGTTCCTTCAGTTTCTGTCTTGTGAAATTATTTGAGGAGTATTGTTATTATCTCTTCTTTGTAAGTATGATAGATTCTATGCTAAAACCATCTGAGCCTGTTTTTATTTGTTTGTTTATGCTTTTGTTTTTTTTTTTTGTTTAGAAGATTTTAATGACTGATTCTATTTTCTTAGGAGTTATAGGTCTATGTAAATTATTTATCTGATCTTGATTTAACTTTGATAAGATATCTATCAAGAAAATTGGCCATTTCATTTAGACTTTACAGCTTTCCAATTTTTTGGAAAAAAAGGACATTTATCATGTTCATACAGTATGTTTTAGGAGGTTTCGCTTGTGTTTCAGCTATTTTGGAATCTTCTGTCTTCTCTGATAGTGTTTTTGGTCTGTAGTAGAGACAATAATACCCTGGATGTTATTGACTATGTTTTTTTTTCAATATTTTTTTTATTTACATTACAAATGATTTCCCCTTTCCCGTTTCCTCCCTCCCTGAAAGTCCCATAAGCCCTTTTCCCTCCCCCTGTTCTCCGTTCAACACCCTCTCGCTTCTCTGTCCTGATATTCCCCTACATCCAGTCTTTCCAGGACCAGGGGTCTCTCCTTCGATCTTCTTGGAAATCTATTGATATGTAAATTGTGTCTTGGGCATTCCAAGATTCTGGGTTAATAACCCCTTATCAGTGACTGCAAACCATGTGTGCCTTTTGTGATTGGGGTACCTCACTAAGGATGATATTTTTCAGTTCTGACCATTTGCCTAAGAATTTCATGAATTCACTACTTTCCAGAGTGGTTGTACCAGCTTGCAATCCCACCAGCAGTGGAGGAGTGTTCCTCTTTCTCCACATCCTCACCAACAACTGTTTTCCTGTGTTTTTGATTTTAGTCATTCTGACTGGTGTGAGATGGAATCTCAGCGTTGTTTTGATTTGCATTTCCCTAATGACTAAGGATGTTGAACATCTCTTTAAGTGCTTCTCAGCCATTAGATATTCTTCAGGTGAGAACTCTTTGTTTAGCTCTGTACCCCATTTTTTAATAGGGTTACTTGGCTCTCTGGAGTTTAACTTCTTGAGTTCTTTGTATATATTGGATATTGGCCCTCTGTTGGACGTAGGGTTGGTAAAGATCTTTTCCCAGTTTGTTGGTTGCTGCTTTGTCCTTTTGACAGTGTCCTTTGCCTTACAGAAACTTTGTAATTTTATGAGGTCCCATTTGTCAATTCTTGATCTTAGATCACAAGCTATTGGAGTTCTGTTCAGGAAATTTTCTGCTGTGCCCATATGTTCAAGGTTCTTCCCTAGTATCCTTTCTATTAGTTTCAGTGTGTCTGGTTTTATGTGGAGGTCCTTGATCCACTTGGAATTGAGCTTAGTGCAAGGAGATAAGAATGGATCAATTTGCATTCTTCTGCATGTTGACCACCAGTTGAACCAGCACCATTTGTTGAAAAGGCTATCTTTTTTCCACTGGATGGTTTTAGCTCCTTTGTCAAAGATCAAGTGACCATAGGAGTGTGGATTCATTTCTGGTTCTTCAATTCTGTTCCATTTATCTACATGCCTTTCACTGTACCAATAACATGCAGTTTTTAACACTCTTGCTCTGTAGTACAGCTTGAGGTCTGGGATGCTGATTCCCCCAGAAGTTCTTTTACTCTTGAGAATAGTTTTAGCTATCCTGGGTTTTCTGTTATTCCAGATGAATTTCGAATTGCTTTTTCTAACTCTATGAAGAATTGAGTTGGGATTTTGATGGGGATTGCATTGAATCTGTATATTGCTTTTGGCAAGATGGTCATTTTTACTATATTAATCCTGCCAATCCATGAGCATGGAAGATTTTTCCATCTTCTGAGGTCTTCTTTGACTACTTTCTTCAGAGACTTGAAGTTCTTGTCATACAGATCTTTCACTTGTTTGGTTAGAGTCACACCAAGATACTTTATATTGTTTGTGGCTATTGTGAAGTGTATCATTTCTCTTATTTCTTTCTCAGCCTGCTTATCCTTTGAGTATAGGAAGGCTACTGATTTGCTTGAGTTGATTTTATATCCTGCCACTTTGATGAAGTTGTTTATCAGCTGTAGGAGTTCTCTGGTGGAGTTCTTTGGGTCGCTTAAGTATACTATCATATTATCTGCAAATAGTGATAGTTTGACTTCTTCCTTTCCAATCTGTATCCCTTTGACCTCCCATTGTTGTCTAATTGCTCTAGCTAGAACTTCAAGTACTATATTGAATAAGTATGGAGAGAGAGGGCACCCTTGTCTAGTCCCTGATTTTAGTGGGATTGTTTCAAGTTTGTCTCCATTTGGATTGATGTTGGCTACTGGTTGGCTGTAAATTCCTTTTACTATGTTTAGATATGGGCCTCGAATTCCTTATCTTTCCAAGACCTTTAACATGAAAGGATGCTGATTTTTGTCAAATGCTTTCTCAGCATCTAATGAAATGGTTATGTGGTTTTTTTCTTTGAGATTGTTTATGTAGTGGATTCCATTGATGGACTTCCTTATATTGAACCATCCCTTCATCCCTTGGATGAAGCCTACTTGATCATGGTGAATGATCGTTTTGATGTGTTCTTGGATTCGGTTGGCAAGAATTTTATTGAGTATTTTTGCATCGATATTCATAAGAGAGATTGGCCTGAGATTCTCTTTCTTTGTTAGATGTCTGTGTGATTTTGGTATCAGTGTAATTGTGGCTTCATACAACAAGTTTGGTAGTGTTCCTTCCGTTTCTATTTTGTGGAATAGTTTGAAGAGTATTGGTGTTAGGTCTTCTTTGAAGATCTGATAGAATTCTACACTAAAACCATCTGGACCTGTGCTTTTTTGGTTGGAAAACTTGCAATAACCACTTCTATTACTTCAGGGGTAATAGGATCATTTAGATGGTCTATTTGATCCTGATTTAATTTTGGTATTTGGTATCTGTCTAGGAAATTGTCCATTTCCTCCAGATTTTCTAGTGTTGTTGAATACAGGCTTTTGTAGTAGGATCTGATGATGTTTTGAATTTCCTCAGTTTCTCTTGTTATCTCTCCCTTTTCGTTTCTGATTTTGTGAATTTGGATACTGTCTCTGTGCCCTCTGGCTAGTCTGGCTAAGGGCTTATCTATCTTGTTGATTTTCTCAAAGAACCAACTCCTAGTTTTGCTGATTCTTTGTATGGTTTTATTTGTTTCTACTTGATTGATTTCAGCTCTGAGTTTGATGATTTCCTGCCTCCTACTCCACTTGGGTATATGTCCTTCTTTTTGTTCCAGGTATTTCAGGTGTGCCATTAAACTGCTAGTGTATGCTGTCTCCTGTTTCTTTTGGGAGGCACTCAGGTCTATGAATTTTCCTCTTAGCATCGCTTTCATTGTGTCCCATAAATTAGGGTATATTGTGCCTTCATTTTCATTAAATTTTAAAAAGTCTTTGATTTCTTTCTTTATTTCTTCCTTGATCAAGATCTCATTGAGTAGAGCTTTGTTCAGCTTCCATGTGTATGTGGGCTTTTTGTTGTTTTTGTTGTTATTGAAGACCACCCTTATTTAATAGTGATCTGATAGGAGGCATATCCTGGATACTCTATCACACTGGAAAGGCAAGATCTGGATTTAAAATCACTTCTCATGATGCTATTAGAGGATATCAAGTAGGATGTAAAGAAATATCATAAAGAAATACAGTAGAACATGAATCAACAGGTAGAAGCCCTTACAAAGGAAACACAAAAATCACTTAAAGAAATGCAGGAGAATATGTGTCAACTGATGGAGGCCCATAAGGAGGCAAAACAAAAATTGCTTAAAGAAATGAATCAGTGGGTAGATGCCCTTACAAAGGAAACAGAAAAATCGATTAAAGAAATGCAGGAGACACACCCCTGCACAGGGCGGGAGCCTACCAGCTTCCCTTTGGTGACCTCTGTTCCAGGGATCGACTGCACTGACTAGACAGGTACTCAGGTTCGTCCCAGTATAACATCGCTTGGGACACAGCCTGTTGGGCTTCCATCTGCGCCCAAGAGCAGGATAGCACGGTGGTCCTCTGGGCGCCAGCTCTGCTGTGGGCCATCTCCCCTGCAGAGTGATCTGTGCCGAGAGAGTGCAGAGTGCACTCCGCCATCTTTGCTCCGGCAACAGGGCAATTGGGACCTCCAAAAACAGGGACAGACGTGCATAATATCGCTTGGGTCTCAGGCAGCTTGTGTGCATACTGCTCTCAAGCTGGGCAAGTCTTCGATAACCAACGCGCCACCTCTGCTGTGGGACTTGTGCCCTGCAGAGGGACTTTCCCCCTAGCCCCCCTCCCCCCTCTGGGAGAGATCACACACCCCCGCACAGTGTGGGAGCCTACCAGCCTCCCTTTGGTGACCTCTGCTCCAGGAATCCACTACACTGAGCCTTTGGATGTGCAGGGATTCCCCAATATAACATCACTTGGGGCAAGGCACATCAGGGCTCCAAAGTCACTCAGGAGCAGGGCAGGCCCCAGAAATCAGTGCCAGGGGAATCCCGGTAATCCAGGGGGGTCAGAAATAGCCTTGCAGGCTCACAGGTGGTCCAACCAACAGCCAGTGACAGCAGGACCAACTGACACCAGAGGTAACCAGATGGCAAAAGGCAAACGTAGGAACGTTACTAACAGAAATCAAAGTAATATGGCACCATCCGAACCCAACTCTCCAACAGGAGCAAGTCCTGGATACCCTACCACACCCAAAAGACAAGATCTGGATTTAAAATCACTTCTCATGATGCTATTAGAGGATTTCAAGAAGGACACAAATAAATCTCATAAAGAATTATAGGAGATCATGAATCAACGGTTAGGAGCCCTTACAAAGGAAACACAAAAATCGCTTAGAGAAATGCAGGACAACATGGGTCAACAGATGAAGGCCCACAAGGAGGCAACACAAAAATTGCTTAAAGAAATGAATCAACGGGTAGATGCCCTTTCAAAGGAATCACAAAAATCGCATAAAGAAATGCAGAAGAATATGGGTCAACAGATGGATGCCCATAGGGAGGCAACACAAGAATTGCTTAAAGAAATGAATCAACGGATAGATGCCCTTACAAAGGAAACACGAGAATTGCTTAAAGAAATGCAGGAGACGATGGATCAACAGATGGAAGCCCATGAGGAGGAAACACAAAAATTGCTTAGAGAAATACAGGAGAACTTGGGCCAACAGGCAGAAATCCTGAAAGAGGAAATGCAAAACTATCTTAAAGAAATACAGGAAAATACAAACAAGTGAAGGATCTGAGCAACTCCATCCAGGATCTAAAAAAGAAAGTAGAAACAACTAAGAAATTACAAAGGGAGACAACTTTGGAGATAGAAAACCTTGGGAAGAAATCAGGAGTCATAGATGCAAACATCAACAATAGAATACAAGAGATGGAAGAAAGAATCTCAGGTGCTGAAGATACCATAGAAAGCATAGACTCAACAGTCAAAGAAAATGCAAAATGCAAAAATAACGTGTAACTCAAAACATCCAGGAAATTCAGGACACAATGAGAAGACTAAACCTAAGGATTATAGGTATAGATGAGAGTGAAGATTTGCAACTTAAAGGGCCAGTAAATATCTTCAACAAAATTATGGAGGAAAACTTCCCTAACCTAAAGAGAGAGATGCTGATGAACGTACAAGAAGCCTACACAACTCCAAACACACTGGACCAGAACAGAAATACCTCCCATCACATAATAATAAAAAAAGCCAAAAGTAATAAACATAGAATATTAAAAGCAGTAAGAGAAGAAGGCCAAGTAACATACAAAGGAAGACCTATCCAAATCACATCAGACCTCTCACCAGAGACCATGAAAGCCAGAAGATCCTGGGCAGATCTCATGCAGACTCTAAGAGAACACAAATGCCAGCCTAGACTACTGAATATGTTTTCATACTGACAATAACGTGCCTGTATCCTGGCATGTTCATCTGGTGTCTCCTCACGGAATGCCTGCAGATGCAGGAGGCTGGAGGTATGTAATAAATTGATGTAAGGAAGTATGCAGAAGGAGATCTTTGTGATCCCTTGGTGATGGGTCAGAGAGGAAAATGAGACTACATCAGGTGTTCTGATAGAGAGCTAGGGAAGAGATTGAGGTATTGGATTTGAAGGAGCAGAAGGAGAGATGAAAATCTCCAGTCAGCCTACCTACTTTCTTGGCAGGAGTGATCTCTTGGTTTTCATTTTTCAATTGAGAAGAAAAAGTTTACCATACATTTTACATATTGTTTCCCTTTCTCAACTCTTCCTAAATCTTCTTCCTTGCTCTACCTACCAAAAGTCATGTTCTCTTTCTCCCTCTCTAAAAAGAAAAGCATTCCAACATAAATAAATAAATACATAAAAATGAAAAAAAAGACAAAAAATAAAAAAATTGAGAAAGGGGAAATCAGCTTTCTCCAGTAGAGTGTTACTGGGATAGAACTCTAATGGTTTTATCAATCACATTACTGGGCAGATCTCATGCCTAGTAGCAATTGGCTAGCACAAACTAAGGTTTTATAAAGCATGACCATACTTTTAGTAGTACCTTACAGCAAAACTGGCCTAGAAAAAACAGGGCTCTGGGACTCTCAGGGACTAAACCATCAACCATGGTTCTAGCCAAAAATGTGGCCGATGAATGTCTTGTTGGTCTTCAGTGTGAGGAGCGGTCCTTGGTCCGGTGAAGGCTCAATAGATGCCCCTACAAAGGGAAATCGAGGGGGTAGGGGGGAGTGGGTCTGTTAGAGGGGCATATACTTGGGGGCAGGGGGTGGGAGGAGGGGTTGGGGGTTTTCGGAGAGGGGGAAACCCGGGAAAGATTTTAGCATTTGAAATGTAAATGAAGCTCATATTCAATAAAAAAACCAAAAACCAAAATCAAACAAAATAAAAAACAGAGCTTTGTTTTCTTTTTACTAAGGGAGACATTTAAAAATCCATGATTTTATTTGTTTTGAATGTTGCCTGTTGGACATAGACTTTGATTTTCAATACCCACTACCTTAACACTAGATAGGACATTTCTAGTTTGTGGCCTAATGATAATGGGATTTGTTTTAACGGACAAATGTTTAAATATGCCTATAAAATTGGTCTGCCAGATAAACCAATCACACTAAATTAAATTATTTTAATGAACTTTTTCTTTGGCTACCTTGTAAGATCTCTTTTAGAAAAAATTATCTTCTTAAAACTATTTGCCATCATTTGAAAAACCAAAACAAAATCTTTATACTATCTCTATTAAAGGAAATCATGAAGTGTTATAAGGGACTTTTTAATTTGATAACTAATAATCCATTCAAAATTAGTCATATGTTCTTCCTAGAAGGATAATGAAAAAAGTTTATTTGTCATCAACTATACAAATAAAAAAGTCATCATACAAAAGACTGCAATATGACCAGAGTAAAAAGACTACCATGTTACTTCTTAGCTCCTGCTTTACTGTAAAACTAAAGATGTTGAAATTTTAGATTCACAATTCCCACATAAATACATACCAACTTCTTCTGAAACACATATTTGTGGAGTTAAAAATGATGGAACAGGCTTATCTTCAACTATTTTCACACTGAATAATTCATATAACTGAGTGTTTCCTTAATTTTTTCATGTTTCTCAAATAACAAAAACTCTTTTATAGTTAAATATTTTAATAACATGTTCATGTTATTTAATATCCACTCAGTGTGTTTCTATGTGGTAAAATAATGCTATTAATTATTTGATAAAAGTTATTTTTATTATTTTCTTTCATTATTCTTGATTTCACGTGCCCTACCTTAATTGAAAATATATTTCATGTTTAGAAGGTTTAAGTCTTTTCAATATCTTTACAATTTCTCTGCCATTTTCAGTAGAGTTTGGATAAAATTAATCTATTTTTAAATTGAGAAAATGTTTTTCAATCTTTCAAAAAATTCTGTTTGAACACATCTATATTTTCATACAAATTCTTTCATCAGAATGAATCAAATTGATTTATATTAGAAATATTAAAAACAATAAATTAGATGTTCTCTAAAGCTATATAATGAGTTCACGATTTGGTCAACTCAATTAACTTTAAGTCTAGAAAAAATATAAGTATTTAAAGCAAATAGAGGACATTGTATTCAATGATCATATCCCTTTAGTCATCATAGCTTCTAACTCATCTCAAATTTCCCATCTTTAATGGGCCTCTTATGATATTGGGATATTTTTGCATGTCATACTAATATATTCTCATAGATCATATATGGAAATGTAGACATTACATCCCTCAGAGTTAGTATAAATTAACCTCAGACCATTTCTAATAATTGAGAATATGCCTTTGTAAGCTCACATCTCTTTGCATTTTCCCTGGAATAGAAAACATGTTGGACATTAGTAAAGATTTAAGGAAATGAAAGCTACACATTCTAACATAGGGTAATTGTCTAAATTACATGAATTTCTAATACACTAACATTAATAATATTTCACACACTAGTTTTATTTTATGCCTAGTTTAATTCTTTAATAATAAGTTGTTTGCATTTTGACAGTTCTCGCTGAAACTCTCTACAGCTTAGTTAGACTTTAAATCCCCAAGGCCTATTCTCCATTGCATCACAAATTAGCTGTGTATCTCATATTTTAAAAGGGCTCTCGGCTGGAAAAGAAATTAAAAATTTGGAACAATCTGGTATTGTCTATTTCATTCCAAGAAGTGATGTTTGCTGTGTGAGAATGTGGTGTGCTGTTAGGTAAATGTTCTTATTATTCTTCAAATTTGCACAAAATAAAAAAGGGAATGTAAACAGATATGACTGATATACTTATGCAGATGTTACTCTTACTGTCTTGGGTTCAAAGACATAAAACAGACATAAACCAATTTGTGGATGCTGAATTATAGTGAATTCTCAATAATACAGTTCTTTCTTCTTCTGATATTTAGAATAGTCATATTAGAAATGAATAGTGTTCACTAAATATGCATCATTTTGATATTTTTAGCCATAAATTATATATAGCATGTGAAACAAGTGTGAGAATAGAGCCAGTAATTAATACAGAAATGACATGCTGAGAATTAAAAAGAAAATATTCCTTGGATCCTGGTTTTGTAAAATACTAGGTCTCTTTTTACAAATAATGCTGATAAACAGTAATCTAGTGCTTTGGGATCAGGCTGAAGGTAAACCAATGTCATTTTTATTTTGTAATCTTTTATTTATGTAGTTATCAAACTCAAGAATTTCACTCTGAAAATAGGGAGAGGCAATCTTCACCATATAGTACTTCTTAGAATTTTGAATAAATTGTGCAATTGTACATTTATACAGAGCATATTCCTTATGTCTATCTATTACTATATTTCTATGGGCCCCTTTAGTGCCTCCTTCCCTGTCTTCAAAGTATAGGTCTATCAATTTGTGGAGGGTATGTGACCATCCATTATACACATTTTAAGCAATGGTTTTACATAAGATTCAGTGTATATGTATCTATATATGTATTTTATGAGTGAACATATATGTGAAAATTTGTTTGTATTTGTGATGTAATGTACTTTTATAATTGTCAGTTTAATAGTATATAAAAATCTATGTATATGAATATGTATATATATAAATATATACATATATAAAAATTCACTATAAATTCAAATATAAGAATATATATAAGTTCATATACTCAGATATTCAATCCACCACACAATGATGCTATATAAACAACACAATTAAATGACAAGACTTTAAAAAATTAGATAAAAGTATACAAGTCATGAAATTAATGTAATTTTTATGACAGTACTTTTGCTATAGTGTGCAGGCCCATAGCAACATAATCTCACAACATAGTATCTATTTGCCATTCTTCAATCAACCAAAAATTCTCTATTTACACCTAGGTAATGACTACATCATCTATAAAGAAAAATGAAATATTCTTAAGAAATAAGTGGTTTACAGCATTCTTATGGCATAATTTCACTCTAAAAAATCAACTAATGTACAGTTTATTCATTTTGATGAATAAATATACACATTATAAACTTAGTATCAATTTTCATCCAGTCCCCTGTAAAATATATTTATGAGAATTTCAATACCTTCAGAAAATTGTTTTCTCTGTCATAGAAACATATAATCTGTTTCAGGGCAATGAAAATAAAGCCCAGAGCAATGACATCTATTATTTCATGTGAGAGGTAAGCTGAAGCTTTGCTTTAACACTGACAGAAAGGTGTAGGTTCAACAACAAGATGTTTACAGTTATGAAATATAAAAGATGAAGGACAGAAGGCATGGTTTTGGATATTAAGTGATGAGAGAATGCACCAGTGTCTAACAATGCTTCTACAAGAATAGCTATGATCTAGTCAGAAGAGACATAAGGAATTGTTTTATTTGTTAATATTATGTAGGGATTGGTGATGGAGTCAGAAAACAGGACAGTTGTCACAGAATTCATCCTTATAGGATTGACCCAGTCACATGAGATGCAGCGCTTGGTCTTTGTTCTGAGCTTAATTTTCTACATCATCATCTTGCCTGGAAATATCCTCATCATCCTGACCATCAGGTCAGACCCTGGACTTACTGCCCCACTTTATTTCTTCTTGGGAAATTTGGCCTTCCTGGATGCCTCCTACTCCTTCATTGTTGCTCCCAGGATGTTGGTAGACATCTTCTCTGAGAAGAAGATAATCTCCTACAAAGCCTGCATCACTCAGCTATTTTTTTTGCACTTCCTTGGAGGGGGTGAAGGGTTACTTCTGGTTGTGATGGCCTTTGACCGCTACATTGCCATCTGCAGGCCTTTACATTACTCCACTGTCATGAGCCCTAGAGCCTGCTATGTGATGTTGTTGGGTCTCTGGCTTGGAGGATTTGTTCACTCCATTATCCAGGTTGTTCTCATCCTCCGCTTGCCCTTCTGTGGTCCAAATCATCTAGATAACTTCTTCTGTGATGTCCCACAGGTCATTAAGCTAGCCTGTACAGACACCTTTGCAGTTGAACTCCTAATGGTCTTCAATAGTGGCCTGCTTACCCTCATGTGCTTTCTTGGTCTTCTCACTTCCTATGCAGTTATTTTATGCCATGTTCATAGGTCAGCTTCTGAAGGAAAAAGCAAAGCTATATCTACATGTACCACTCATGTTATCATTATATTTCTTATGTTTGGACCTGCAATTTTTATTTATACACGTCCATTCACAGCTTTATCAGCTGACAAAGTGGTTTCTTTCTTCCATACAGTAATATTTCCTTTATTGAATCCTGTGATTTATACCCTTCGAAACCAGGAAGTGAAAACTTCCATGAAAAAGTTAATCTTCCGGTATATTATTTGTTAATTGGATTTTAAATGAGCAATCAATGTGGTAATTTTGCATGGAATTTATTGTTATAAAACAAAGTTGCTATTGATTATATCTCCTTTTTCAGGAAGTATATAGGCAATTTAACACAGTTATGTGTATTGAGCAAATACTTTGTATGTTTTAATGGTTGAAAACAGAATAACAGAGTTGTTGAAGTATATTCTATGAGTGTGATAAATGTGGAGAGCAAAACTTATAAGATGTATGAGTGAAAATCTCCTAAGGTTCTTGTGTTGGCTTGTTTTAAGTCAGCCCAGTACAAGCTAGAATAATCTGATAAGAGGGAACCTCAATCAAGGAATGTTTCATTAGTTCTTGTTATATGAAATTTTTTAAACTGATGACTGATAGGGGAGGGCCCAGCACACTGTGGAATGTGTCATGAGGTCTTGGGTTTCGTAAGCAATAAGGCTCAAGAATAGACAGCACCCTAACATGGCTTTTGCTCTTGCTTTCCAGTTCCTGCCCTCTTTGAGATCCTAGTTTGACCTTATTGAATGAAGGATTATAAGATATGAAAATGTAGGTGCAATAAGTCATCTCCTCCCCAATATGCTTTTGGTCATAACTAATTTGTTGCATCATAGCAGTCATAACCCCAATTAGGATAGGCTTTAAGCTGAAACAAAGAATTTCAGTATTCTCTAAATGTAGTAATAACATCTTTGTATTTTAAACACAAAAACAACTAACCCACTGTCCTGTTTGTTTTGTAATGGTTCATGACTATAAGATTCTGTATATCATTCAATTCATGGTGATTTGTGAACTAGTAGATTAGAAAATATCAATGGTCAAATATCAGATACTTTCTGACGCTTTGCTTTTCTTGTTCTCTACATCACCTGATATAAACACAAGCAAGGTTTTTGACATTTTTTTCTCTTCTGACTGTTCCCAGAGTTGAGACACAACTTTGACCCTTTGCCTTTTTCATCATCTAGACCACAGGAAAAGCATCTTATTTTCAGCATCTCATTGCATTATAAGATGAATCTCCCCAAAGTCATTTTTAAAACATTTCATTCCCTCATAGTCAAACTTATTGATTCCCCTCCTTGCTTCTGTATAGAAGTGAGACTTATCTGCATTATATACCTTCAGTGTTATCCATGCAAAGGTATTGTCTCCACCTAATTCAGCTGCTTCTTAGAACTTCCTTGTTCTTGCTTCCTGATTGGAACACTATATCTACATCATCTTCTCGGCTTTTCTTCTCATTTTCTTTTACTTTTCCCAACCAAAGTATAATGACAGTTCTATCAGACGTTCATTGCATTTACTTTTTTTGAAAACACTTGCAAAATGTTATATTGCCATTTCAAATACCTATGTCTCAAACTATTGTGAAAAATATAAAAAGGAAATTTTCATAATCGGAAAGTTTTAAAAGTTAGTAACCAGTGAACAGATACATGATGACCATACTAAGAATGAACAGGAAGTTATTGGAGTTTTATCTTTTTTTAACTTATAGGCCAAAATTGGGCCATCTCTCCACATAGCCAGTTCTCTGTGGTATGTCTGATAATAATTGTTTTTTGCAGTTAGTATATGTATTATAAAAAGTTAGAATTCATTTCATATACATAAGTGTTTTGTATTCATTTAAGTCTGTGCACTACACCTCTGCCTGTTGCCCACAGAATTCATAAGAGGGTATTGAATCAAATGGAATTGCAATTATAGTGCTTATGGTCTACCAAGTGTGTTCTTAGAATTGAACCCAGATCCTCTGCAAGGATAGCAGATTCTCTTAACCACTGAGATACTACTCTGTCTCCTAGTCAACATTTTTCATTCATACCAGTACCTGTCTTGCTCACTTGGACACAGGTGATACTAAATGGTTATTGGACAAAGGATGGCTTTTGATTTTACTTTCCATGTGTTTTAGTCTCTGTTCAACTTCTTTGTGAAAATATTCATCTACAGGGAAAGCCAAGAAAGACACTGCCTATTTTTAACACCTTTTATATGTCCTGCACAGGAAGCATTTATCATTTTACAGTTTCCTTTCATGCAGCTTTATAAGAAGTTGATAAATGTGTCTCTCTATTTAGGTTAATTAAGGAAACAAAATATTGTGGATTTTTTATGATACACATTTATATAATTTCATTTTAAATGCTTATTATTGTTGAAAAATGAGAATCTATATACTAGCTAATTTTTTTATTTTTCAGATTGTATTTAAATACAATTCTCCCTTCCCTTTCCTTCCTCTAAATACACCTATATTCCTGAAGTGGAATTTTCTCAATATGTCAGGTGATGCAGACTCATGTGGTGTTTTACTAAGACAGACTTATGTGGTGTTTGCTGAGGCAAGACTCATGGAGGACATGATGTTTGAAGAAAGTATAAATAGGAGTCAACGAACAGTGAAGGCACACTTGCATAGCTAGCTTGGCAGTGCTTCATTGGTTTTGTATCTTCATCTTTGTTGATCTTTGCTTCATTGAGGGAAGCATAACTGAGAACTTCTCCTGGCATCCTAGCTAATCCTGGTTCCTGCTGCTGACTCATGACATTTGGCAGAGGACTTGAAGTTTCTGCTAGATCATGCCATTGCTTCTGATTTGTGTTTGCTATTCTGACATTACTGAACTATACTGCTGGTATCCTGACAAACGGAGATCAAAATTTCCCAAAGGAACTACTTTTAAACAGATCCACATCCCTTGTTCTATTTACCATTATTTTCTCCCCTTATTGTTGGGCTAAAAGTGGGGGGTTGAAGCATTTGGAAACCCTTATTAAAAGTAGGTTTTAAAAAATCTAAGCTTATATATTCCCCTCCCCACTTTCTTTCAAATTCATAGCCTCCCTTTTCATTAGTTATTATTAAATACATATACATATGCATATACATACACATACACACACACACACACATATCATATGTACCTCCCAGGATCAGAGGGACTCACAGCAGAATATATTAGATTTTTAGTGAAGACCTACAGTTAATCCTTCTTAAACATTTTTCAAATAGACAAAGAACAAGCACACCCAAACTCCTTCTATCATGCTGGTATCGCTGTAAGACAAAAACCAGGTAAAGACAACAGCAACAAAAGAAAACCAAAGACACCAATCATTGATGAATACAGATTTAAAAAAATAATCAATAAAATACTGCTAGCAGAATATAAATATACATCACAAAGATTATACATCATGCATAAGAAACTTTGTCTCATAAATGCACAGAATGTTCAATATATGCAAGTTGACAAACATAAACCACATAAACAGACTTAAATATAAGAATCACATGATCATTTGAATACACATAGAAAAGGTCTATAACAAAATGAATCACACCTTTGTAATAAAATTCCAAAGGAATGCAGGGTTAGAGAGAACATGCCTTCACAGAAGAAAAGCTAGATGTAGGAAACACCAAATAATATGATTCAAAAAAAAAGAAAAAAAGAAATGATTGAAGCAGTCCCACTAATGCCAAGAATGAGACAGTGCTGTTCACTGTCTACACTTCCTTTCTCTTTTGTGTTGTAGTACTAGCTAAAGCAATAAGGCAAGAGAAGGGAATTAAAGGAACATAAGTAGGGAATGAAGGAGTCAAGCTATTTGTATCCACAGGTGACATGATACAAAAATTCTACAACAAAACTTCTAGAAAAAATTAACAAATATAGCAGCTAGAAGAATATAGTATTTGCACAAATAAATAACTTTTTGATACAACTTCAAATGTATGAAGAAGGAAGTCATTGATATACTCTCTGTCACAATAGACTGAAATAAAAGAAAATATCTAGTAATACACCCAATCAAATAGTAAAGGAGCGCTATAAAATGTACATTAAACTGCTGAAGAAGAAGAAGATGAAACCACTAAAAAATGCAGCAATATCACATGCTTATGGGTTGTTAGAATTAATCTTGTAAAATTGACCATTTTACCAAAATCTATTTACAGAATCAATACAATCCCAACCAAAATCCTAATTCATTCCTCAGAAAAATAGGAAAAGATATTTTAAAATTCATAAGGAACACAAAATTCTGCATATAGCTAAAACAATCCTGATTAACATAAACAATGCTGTATGGATTGCAATTCCAGGTGTTAAAATGCATTACAGAGGTATATTAATAAAAACTATGTGATATTCACCAAACAAACGTGTAAATTAATGCAGCAAAATCAAAGACCGAAACATGAAAACAACTACAACCACTTAACAGTTGAAAAAGCCACCAAAACTATAACTGAAAATAAGGAAGCATCTTTAATCAATGGTACTGGGAAAACTGGACATTCACTTACAGAAGAACGAAGTCAGAATCCTTCCTTCCTTCCTTCCTTCCTTCCTTCCTTCCTTCCTTCCTCTGTCTGTCTGTCTGTCTGTCTGTCATCTATTTGCACCAAAACTAACTTCAAATGGATTAACTTCATAAATGTAAAACCTAAAACTTCTAGAATAAAACATAGGCATATTAAGGTCTCTATATCTTTCCTTATAAGTGTAAGGAAGAACTTTCTCAGTAGAACTTGCTTGCTTAATAGTTAAAGCCAACTATTAAAAAGCTGGACTTTATAAAACTAAAAAGCTTCTGTATAGATAGAGACAATCAGGATAAAAGGAAGCCCACAGAATGGGAGAAAATCTTTGTAAGCTCTACATATAATATAGGATTAATATCCAGAATAGAGAAATAACTCAAAAAACACAGAGAAAAAAGATTTATTTGAAAAAATGAAACTGTGATCTGAACAGTTTTATAAAGAAGAAGAAAATATATTTCTTAAGCAACTAGGGAAATACAAATCAAAACAAATTTGAGATTTTATCTTACCTCAGTAAGAATGTTAAAAAAAAAAACAAATAAAATAATTTAAACAAGTGCTGGAGGATATGTATATGAAGAAAGCCTTCATTCACTTTTGGTGAGATTACAAACTTGGGTAGCTATAACATTCCTTTGCAGTGACAAAAAGACTTGGTATCCTATTCCAGAGATATAGTCTTAAGCATTTTCATTGCAGTTTTATTCACAATATCTTGTGAATGGGAACAACCCTAAACTCCTTCAACCAATGAATGGATAATGAAAAGGTGGTACATATACACTATGGAAAACTATTCATATATAATAAAATATGAACTCATGAAATTTTAGGTAAACTAGAAAAAAATCATATTGAGTGAGGTAACCCAGACCCTGAAAAGAAATGGCACAATTTCAGTCTCATTGGGGGTTCCTCACTCCAAATCAGCAGATGTAACTACACAGCAAGGAGAAACTATGGACTTCAGAAAAGTAAAATAGGACCATTTCCAGCATACAGGAATTTGGGATCAATAGAGACAATGATAATGGGATACATGTGATCTATTTGGGTAAACCAATAAAGGAGTCTCTTTAGAGATAGAGGGGAAAGAGTGCAGAGTGCACTCCGCTATCTTTGCTCTGGCAACAGGGCAACTCAAACCTCCGGACACAGAAAAATCAAGCATAATATCACTTGGGTCTCAGCCAGCTTGTGTGCTCCCTGCTCCCAAGAGCTGGGCAGGTCTGCAGTAACCAATGGGTCAGCTCTGCTGTGGGACTTCTGCCCTGCAGAAAGACACCCCCCTCCCCCGGTCTGGGAGAGATCACACCCACACAGGGTAGGAGCATACCAGCCTCCCTTTGGCGACCTCTGTTCCGGGGATCGGCTGTACTGAAGATACAGGTACCCAGGGACTCCCCAATATAACATCGCTTGGGACACAGCCTGTTGACCTTCCATCTGCGCCCAAGAGTGGAGCAGGTCTGCAGTTGTCTGGGTGCCAGCTCTGCTGTGGGCCATCTGCCCTGCAGAGTGATCTGCACCGAGAGAGTGCAGAGTGCACTCCGCTATCTTTGCTCCAGCAACAAGACAACTCGAACCTCCAGACACAGGGACAATCAAGCATAATATCACTTGGGTCTCAGCCAACTTGTGTGATCCCTGCTCCCAAGAGCTGGGCAGGTCTGCATTAACCTATGCGCCAGCTCTGCTGTGGGACATCTGCCCTGCAGAGGGACCCCCACTCTGGGAGAGAGCGCACTCACACGGGCTAGGAGCATACCAGCCTCCCCTTGGTGACCTCTGCTCTGGGAATCCACTACACTGAGCCTTTGGATGTGCAGGGATTTGCCAATATAACATCACTTGGGGCAAGGCACATCAGGGCTCCAAAGTCACTCAGGAGCAGGGCAGGCCCCAGAAATCAGTGCCAGGGGAATCCCGGTAATCCAGGGGGGTCAGAAATAGCCTTGCAGGCTCACAGGAGGTCCAACCAACAGCTAGTGACAGCAGGACCAACTAACACCAGAGGTAACCAGATGGCAAAAGGCAAACGAAGGAACGTTACTAACAGAAATTAAAGAAATATGGCACCATCCGAACCCAACTCTCCAGGAGCAGCAAGTCCTGAATACCCCATCACACCCGAAAGATAAGATCTGGATTTAAAATCACTTCTCATGATGCTATTAGAGGATTTCAAGAAGGACACAAATAAATCTCATGAAGAATTATAAGAGAACATGAATCAATGGGTAGAAGCCCTTACAAAGGAAACACAAAAATCGCTTAGAGAAATGCAGGAGAACATGGATCAACAGATGGAGTCCCATAAGGAGGCAACACAAAAATCGCTTAAAGAAATGAATCAACGGGTAGATGCCCTTACAAAGGAAACACGAGAACTGCTTAAAGAAATGCAGGAGACGATGGATCAACAGATGGAAGCCCATGAGGAGGAAACACAAAAATCGCTTAGAGAAATACAGGAGAACTTGGGTCAACAAGCAGAAATCCTGAAAGATGAAATGCAAAAATATTTTAAAGAAATACAGGAAAATATAAACAAACAAGTGAAGGATCTGAGCAACTCCATCCAGGATCTAAAAAAGGAAGTAGAAACAACTAAGAAATCACAAAGGGAGACAACTTTGGAAAGAGAAAACCTTGGGAAGAAATCAGGAGTCAGATGCAAACATCAACAATAGAATACAAGAGATGGAAGAAAGAATTTCAGGTGCTGAAGATACCATAGAAAGCATCGACTCAACAGTCAAAGAAAATGCAAAATGCAAAAAATGTGTAACCAAAAACATCCAGGAAATACAGGACACAATGAGAAGACCAAACCTAAGGATTATGGGTATAGATGAGAGTGAAGATATGCAACTTAGGGGGCAAGTAAATATCTTCAACAAAATTATGGAGGAAACCTTCCCTAACCTAAAGAGAGAGATGCTGATGAACGTACAAGAAGCCTATAGAACTCCAAACAGACTGGACCAGAACAGAAATACCTCCCGTCACATAATAATCAAAACACCAAATGTACTAAACAAAGAAGGAATATTAAAAGCAGTAAGAGAAGAAGGCCAAGTAACATACAAAGGAAGACCTATCCGAATCACATCAGACTTCTCACCAGAGACTATGAAAGCCAGAAGATCCTGGGCAGATCTCATGCAGACACTAAGAGAACACTAATGCCAGCCTAGACTACTATACCCAGCAAAACTCTCAATCACCATAGATGGAGAGACCAAGATATTCCATGATAAAACCAAATTTACACAATATATTTCCACAAACCCAGCCCTGCAAAGGATAATAGGTGGAAACCGCCAATACAAGGAGAGAAACAACACGCTGGAAAAAACAAGATAGTAACCTTCCTGCATCAAACCCAAAAGTAGATAACCACTCAAACATAAAGATAGCATCAAGAATAGCAGGTGGCAATAATCACTATTCCTTAACCTCTCTTGATATCAATGGTCTCAATTCCCCAATAAAAAGACATAGACTAACAGACTGGATATGTAAACAGGACCCACGGGAGAGAGCATACACTAGCAACTTAATGTCACACCTGAAAGCCCTGGAACAAAAAGAAGCACATACACCAAAGAGGAGTAGAAGGCAGGAAATCATCAAACTCAGGGCTGAAATCAATCAAGTAGAAACAAATGAAACCACACAAAGAATCAACAAAACTAGGAGTGGATTCTTGAGAAAATTAACAAGATAGATAAGCCCTTATTCAGACTAGCCAGAGGGCACAGAGACAGTATCCAAATTAACAAAATTAGAAACGAAAAGGGAGAGATAACAACAGAAACTGAGGAAATTCAAAAAATCATCAGATCCTACTACAAAAGCCTGTATTCAACACAACTAGAAAATCTTGAGGAAATGGACAATTTCCTAGACAGATACCAAATACCAAAATTAAATCAAAATCAAATAGACCATCTAAACAGTCCTATAACCCCTGAAGAAATAGAAATGTTCATTGGAAGTCTTCCAACCAAAAAAAGCACAGGTCTAGATGGTTTTAGTACAGAATTCTATCAGACTTTCAAAGAAGACCTAACACCAATACTCTTCAAACTATTCCACAAAATAGAAACAGAAGGAACACTACCCAACTCGTTCTATGAAGTCACAATTACACAAATACTAAAATCACACAAAGATCTGACAAAGAAAGAGAATCTCAGGCCAATCTCTCTTATGAATATCGATGCAAAAATACTCAATAAAACTCTTGTCAACTGAATCCAAGAACACATCAAAATGATCATTCACCATGATCAAGTAGGCTTCATCCCAGGGATGCAGGGATGGTTCAATATAAGGAAGTCCATCAATGTAATCTACTATATAAACATTCTCGAAAAAAAACCACATGTTCATTTAATTAGATGCTTAGAAAGCATTTGACAAAATTCAGCATCCTTTCATGTTAAAGGTCTTGGAAAGATCAGGATTCGAGGCCCATATCTAAACATAGTAAAAGCAATTTACAACCAACCGGTAGCCAACATCAATCTAAATGGAGAGAAACTTGAACCAATCCCACTAAAATCAGGAACTAGACAAGGCCTCCCTCTCTCTCCATATCTTTTCAATATAGTACTTGAAGTTCTAGCTAGAGCAATTAGACAACAAAAGGAGGTCAAAGGGATACAAATTGGAAAGGAAGAAGTCAAACTATCACTATTTGCAGACGATATGATAGTATATTTAAACGACCCTAAGAACTCCACCAGAGAACTCCTACAGCTGATAAACAACTTCAACAAAGTGGCCAGATATAACATCAATTCAAGCAAGTCAATAGCTTTCCTATACTCAAAGGATAAGCAGGCTGAGAAAGAGGTAAGAAAAATGATACCCTTCATGATAGCCACAAACAATATAAAGTATCTTGGTGTGACTCTAACCAAACAAGTGAAAGATCTGTATGACAAGAACTTCAAGTCTCTGAAGAAAGAAATTGAAGAAGACCTCAAAAGATGGAAAAATCTGCCATGCTCATGGATTGGCAGGATTAATATAGTAAAAATGACCATCTTGCCAAATGCAATCCCCATCAAAATCCCAACTCAATTCTTCATAGAGTTAGAAAGAGCAATTCAAAAATTCATCTGGAATAACAGAAAATCCAGGATAGCTAAAACTATTCTATGAGAAAAAAGAACTTCTGGGGAAATCAGTATCCTGGACCTCAAGCTGTACTACAGAGCAATAGTGTTAAAAACTGCATCGTATTTGTAAAGTGACAGGCATGTAGATCAATGGAACAGAATTGAAGAACCAGAAATGAATCCACACTCCTATGGTCACTTGATCTTTGACAAAGTAGCTAAAACCATCCAGTGGGAAAAAAGATAGCCTTTTCAACAAATGTTGCTGGTTCAACTGGAGGTCAACATGCAGAAGAATGCAAATTTACCCATTCTTATCTCCTTGTACTAAGCTCAATTCCAAGTGGATCAAGGACCTCCACATAAAACCAGACACACTGAAACTAATAGAAAGGAAACTAGAGAAGAACCTTGAACATATGGGCACAGGGGACAATTTCCTGAATAGAACTCCAATAACTTGTGATCTAAGATCAAGAATTGACAAATGGGACCTCATAAAATTACAAAGTTTCTGTAAGGCAAAAGACACTGTCAAAAGGACAAAGTGGCAACCAAGTAACTGGGAAATGATCTTTACCAACCCTACATCTGACAGAGGGCTATTATCCAATATATACAAAGAACTCAAGAAGTTAAATTCCAGAGAGCCAAGTAATTGTATTAAAAATTGGGGTACAGAGCTAAACAAAGAGTTCTCACCTGAAGAATATTGAATGGCTGAGAAACACCTAATGAGATGTTCATCATCCTTAGTCATTAGGGAAATGCAAATCAAAACAACCCTGAGATTCCATCTCACACCAGTCAGAATGGCTAAGATCAAAAACAAAGGAGACAGCAGTTGTTGGCGAGGATGTGGAGAAAGAGGAACAGTCCTCCACTGCTGGTGGGATTGCAAGCTGATACAACTACTCTGGAAAGCAGTCTGGTGGTTCCTCCGAAAACTGGGCATGACACTCCTGGAGGATCCTGCTATACCACTCTGGGCATATACCCAGAGGCTTTACCTGCATGCAATCAGGACACATGACAATCCCAGAGAATACAGCTATACCACTCCTGGGCTTCCCCTGCATGCAATAAGGACACATGCTCCACTATGTTCATAGCAGCCTTATTTATAATAGCCAGAAGCTGGAAAGAACCCAGATGTCCCTCAACCGAGGAATGGATTCAGAAGATGTGGTATATTTACACAATGGAATAATACTCAGTAATTAAAAAGAATGAACTCACGAAATTCCTAGGCAAATGGTCAGAACTTGAAAATATCATCCTTAGTGAGGTAACCCAATCACAAAAGAACACACATGGTATGCAGTCACTGATAAGGGGATATTAACCCAGAATCTCGGAATACCCTAGACACAATTCGCATATCAATAGATTTTCAAGAAGATGGAAGGAGAGACCCTGGTCCTGGAAAGACTGGATGTATGGGAATGCCAGGACAGAGAAGCGAGAGGGCGTTGAATGGGGAAAAGAGGGAGGGAAGGGGCTTATGGTACTTTCGGGTAGGGAGGAAACGGGAAACGGGAAATGATTTGGAATGTAAATAAAAAAAACTTAGAAAAAAAAGAGAAAGAAGAATTAGGTAAATGTAGAAGAAGACAGGAGCACATAATAACAATAAGAATTCTTAAAAAACACATAGGTAATCATATTACCAAATATGTATTTTTAAAAAGTCTATGACACATTTATATGTATATGTGAATATATAGCTTTAATAAACTTTTGTAGTCAGGGTTGATAAATGTTCCTTCTAAGAGCCAAAAGTGGTCTAGCAAAAAATCCACCACCAGAAATGAAACCCATTTGAGTTGTTGCTTAGTACTGTACAAGAAACTCCCAAAACATACAGCATATGATTATTGCCCTTGCTTTCTCCCTAGAGGTTGGTTGTATGTTCTTATTACTAAAGACACCAGACGTGTCAGAAACAAGGTCCAGATTGCACCTTAGCTGGAGCTGCCTGTGGTATCCCAAGGCACCATGTAAGCTTCCAAAGGAGGGAAGAAACCAATATTCCTATCTAGCTTATGAATCCTATGAATAACCAATAGGGCAAAATAACCCTAAGGGTGCATACAATAGTGGCACACATACTTTGTTGCTAGCCAACTCTCTAATTTGATTTGATTTTAAACCTGTGGAAGAGGAAAAAGGGAAGAGAAAAGACGTTTTGTTTACCTAGCTAAACTACTAATTTACTGTACTAGTATAATCCCTAACAGCAATATAAACATTTGTCCTTTTACTCATAGATAAGTATAGTCTTCACCTTTCATCAAGAAAACTTCTGTATCTAACAAAAGGAGACAGTAACAGAAAGTCACAACCAATCAAAATGCAGAGATGCAAAGACTAGTTCTGTTGAACACATCTATGAAATACCCCTATAAATAACATTCAGGGAACATTGTAGAAGAGAGGGAAGGAACATTGTAAGAATCAGAAAATCAGGATGAGCAGTGATGGTGCATGCCTTTAACCCCAGCACTTGGGAGGCAGAGGCAGGCAGATTTCTGAGTTCAAGGCCAGCCTGGTCTGCAAAGTAAGTTCCAGGACAGCCAGGGCTATACAGAGAAACCCTGTCTCAAAAAACAAAAACAAGAAAAAGAAAAAAATCAGAAAATCAGAGCACTTACTGTGAGATTGAATCTAGATTCTAGAATATCTGAATTATGAATGTCAGAAGCTAAATTCATGAATTTTCATCAATATGAGTGCCTAAACATATACTGAAAAGGGATAACACACTAGACATTCCTGAGGGAAAAGGAGAAGTCCACAGGGCATCAAATTTAGGGTTACTAAGGATTCTACATGCAGGATAAGCAGTCTTCTCTAGGGAAGAGAAAAAAATTATCCATTACCGTATAGTTGCCCTGAAAACATACAGACAAGTAATATTGTACTGTATATATATATATATATATATTGAGATATATAATATCTTGAATAACAATGAATAACAGTGAAAAAAGAGGGCATGTATTTGAAAGAAAGCAAAAGGTAAATATGAGAGAATTTGTCAGGAGGAAAATGAAGAGCAAAATATTGTACTTACATATAATTTCAAAAGTAAAAGTACAAAATGGTGCCAGTACTAAAAAAGATATGTAGATTAGTGAAACAAATTGAAAATTCACACATGAGTATACATAACATCATTTAGTTTTAAAAACACATCTAATATTTGAAAAGACACCAAAAACATAAGCTTGAGAGCATAAAGTATCTTCAACAAATTATTCTGGGAAAACTAGATATCTGTATGCTAGAGAATAAAATTAGTCTCACATCTATTACCTTGTCTCTAATGTACATCACCAAATAGATCAAAGGATTCAGCAGGAAATCTGAAATAATAAAACTTCTAGAGGAATACTTTTATAGTACCTTGCATGATATAGGTATATGATAGGACTCCGAATAGCGCGTCACTTGGCCAAGAATTGAGGCCAACAATTACTAAGTGAAAATACATACAACTAAAACGCTTCTGAACAACTGAAGAAACAAACAACTGAGAGGAGTAGAAGCCCATAGAATGAGAAAGCCTCTTTGTCACCTATGCAGCTGACAGAGGATTAATTTCTAAAATATAGAGAAAATGAAAATGATTCAAAAGAATCAATGATTCATTCAGAAAAAGTGCCTGGAATTTGAAGAGAAACTTCTCAAAAGGAGAAAAAAATGCTAAGAAATACCTTAAAAAGTAAGCAAAGGACACTGTCAATAGGACTAAACAGCAACCAACAGATTGGGAAAAAGCTCTTTACCAATCCTATATCTGATGGAATAATATTCACTAAATACAAAGAATTTAAGAAAATAGACTCCAGAGAACCAAATAACCCTATTATAAATGGGAAACAGAGCTAAACAAAGAATTCTCAACTGAGGAATATCAAATGGCTGAGAAGCAACTAAAGAAATGTTCAACATTCTTAGTCATCAGGGAAATGCAAATCAAAACAACCCTGAGATTCCACCTCACACCAGTAAGAATGGCTAACATCAAAAACTCAGCTGACAGTAGATACTGGCAAGGAGGTATAGAAAGATGAACACTCTTCCATTGCTGCTAGTATTATAAGCTGGAACAACTTCTCTGGAAATCAGTTTGGTGGTTCCTCAGAAAATTGGACATACCTGAGGACCCAGCTATACCACTCCTAGGCATATACCCAGAAGATTCTCCAACATGTAATAGGGACACATGTTCCACTATGTTCATAGCAGCCTTATTTATAATAGCCAGAAGCTGTAAAGAATACAGATGTCCCTCAAACAGAGGAATGGATACAGAAAATGTGGTACATTTACACAATGAAGTACTACTCGGCTATTAAAAACAATGAATTCATGAAATTCTTAGGCAAATGGATGGAACTAGAAAATATCATCCTGAGTGAGGTAACCTAATTTCAAAAGAACACACATGGCATGTACTCACTGATAAGTGGATATTAGCCCAGAAGTTTGAAATATCCAAGATAAAATTCACAGATCACATGAAGCTCAAGAAAACGGAATATTTCAAAGTATGTATACTTCAGTCCTTCCTAGAAGGGGGGAACAGAATACCCCTGGGAGAAGATACAGAGACAAAGTGTGGAGCAGAGACTGAAGGAAAGGCCAGTCAGAGACTGCCCCACCTGGTGATCAATCCCATATACAGATACCAAAACCAGACACTATTATGGATGTCAACAAGTGCTTGTTGACAGTAGCCTGATATAGCTTTCTCCTGAGAGGCTCTGCCAACAGAGGGGGATGCTTTAAGCCAACCATTGGATGGAGCACAGGGTCCCCAGTGGAGGAGTTAGAGAAAGGACCCAAGGAGATGGAGTTGTTTGCAGTTCCATAGGAGGAGCAACAACATGAACCAACCAGTACCCCCAGAGCTCCCAGGGACTAAACCACCAACCAAAGAGTACACATGGGACACTTGGCTCCAGCCACATATGTAGCAGAGGATGGCCTTGTGGGACATCAGTGAGAGGAGAGGCCCTTGGTCCTGTGAAGGCTCATTGCCCCAGTGTAAGGGAATGCCAGGACTTGGAATTGGGAGTGGGTGGATTAGTGAGCAGGGGGAGGGAGGATGGGATAGGGGGTTTTCAGAAGGGAAATGAGGAAAGAGGATAACATCTGAAATGTAAATAAAGAAAATATCTAATTTAAAAAAATTGTTCAGGGTATTCCGAGATTCAGGGTTAATATCTCCTTATCAGTGACTGCATACCATGTGTGTTCTTTTGTGATTGGGTTACCTCACTAAGGATGATATTTTCCAGTTCTGACCATTTGCCTAGGAATTTCGTGAATTCATTGTTTTTAATTGCAGTGTAGTATTCCATTGTGTAAATATACCACATCTTCTGAATCCATTCCTCCGTTGAGGGACATCTGGGTTCTTAACAGCTCCTGGCTATTATAAATAAGGCTGCTATGAACATAGTGGAGCATGTGTCCTTATTGCATGCAGGGGCTATTAACCCCGAATCTCAGAATACCCCAGACACAATTCACATATCAATAGATTTCCAAGAAGATGGAAAGAGAGACCCCCTCTTCCGGGAAAAACTGGATGTAGGGGAATGCCAGGACAGAGAAGTGAGATGGGGTTAAATGGGGAAAAGAGGGAGGGAAGGGGGCTTATGGGACTTTTGGGGAGGGAGGAAACGGGAAAGGGGAAATCATTTGGAATGTAAATAAAAAAACTTAGAAAATAAAAAAAAATAATAAAAAAACTTAGAAAATAAAAAATAAATAAATAAAATGTTCATGATCCCTAGCAATTAGAAAATCCAAATTAAAACAACTTTGAGATTTCATTTTACATCTGTCAGAATGGCAAAGATCAAGAAAACAGCAAAAATAAATGCTGGAAGGTATGTGGAGAAAAGGGAATTCTTATTCACTGTTGGAGTGATTGCAAACAGATACAGCCACTGTGAAAACCAGTGTCAAATGATCTTGAACAGCTAAAAATGAATTGATCATTTGTCTTAGCTGTACTACTCTTTTGACACATGCCAAAAGGCCTCAACATTCTACTTTAATGATACTTATTTAGTTATGATCATTGCTGGTGTTAGTTAAGAAATAGAAGCAACTTAAATGGCCATCAACATATGAACAAATAATGACAAAGTATGTATGAAAACACTATCTATTGCTGCTCAACTATAAAAAAACCCAAATAAATAACAACATCAGTTTTGCAGGTTAATGGATGAACTTCAATAAAGATAATACTGAATTAAAAGATTCAGACCCGGCACTCCGCCATCTTGCTCCAGTGACTGAGAAGTTGGGACAGCCAGGTTCTGAGACAGACAGGCTTAATATCGCTTGGGTCTCGGGCGGCTTGTGTGTGTGTGGCTTCCAAGTGCGGGGCTGATCTGCAGTAACCAGCGCGCCAGCTCTGCTGTGGGACTTCTGCCTGGCAGAGGGACCCCGCACTGGGCGGGAGCCTACCAGCTTTCCTTCCGCGACCTTTGTTCCAGCAGACTGCACTGAAGCAACAGGTATCCAGGCTCTATCCCCAATATAACATCACTTGGGACACGGCCTGTTGGGGCTTCCGTCTGCGCCCGAGAACGGGTCAGCCCTGTGGTCGTCTGGGTGCCAGATCTGCAGGCCATCGCGTCTGCAGGGTGAGCGGCTCCACGGAGAGTGTGCAGATTGCACTCCGCCATCTTTGCTCCAGTGTCCGGGAAGTTGGGACAGCCAGGTTCTGAGACAGACAGGCTTAATATCGCTTGGGTCTCGGGCGGCTTGTGTGTGTGCAGCTCCCAAGTGCTGGGCAGATCTGCAGTAACCAGCATGCTAGCTCTGCTGTGGGACTTCTGCCTGGCAGAGGGACGCCCCCTCCCCCCCCCAGGAGAGATCACACACCCCTGCACAGGGCAGGAGCCTACCAGCCTCCCTTTGGCGACCTCTGCTCCAGGAATCCACTAGGCTGAGCCTTTGGATGTGCAAGGCCTCCCCAATATAAGATCACTTGGGACAAGGCACATTAGGGCTCCAAAGTCACTCAGGAGCAGGCAGGTCCCAGAAATCCGTGCCAGGGGAATCCTGGCAATCCAGGGGGGGCAGAAATAGCTTTGCAGGCTCACAGGAGGTCCAACCAACAGCCAGTGGCAGCAGGACCAACTAACATCAGAGGTATCCAGATGGCAAAAGGCAAACGTAGGAATGTTACTAACAGAAATCAAGTAATGTGGGACCATCCGAACCCAACTCTCCAACAGCAGCAAATCCTGGATACCCCACCACACCCGAAAGACAAGATCTGGATTTAAAATCATTTCTCATGATGCTATTAGAGGATCACAAGAAGGACACAAATAAATCTCATAAAGAGTTACAGGAGACCATGAATCAACGGTTAGAAGCCCTTACAAAGGAAACACAAAAATCGCTTAGAGAAATGCGGGAGAACATGGATCAAAAGATGGAGGCGCACAAGGAGACAACACAAAAATCGCTTAACGAGATGAATCAACGGGTAGATGCACTCACAAAGGAATCACAAAATTGGCACAAAGAAATGCAGAAGAATATGGGTCAACAGATGGATGCCCATAAGGAGGCAACACAAAAATTGCTTAAAGAAATGAATCAACGGTTAGATGCCCTTACAAAGGAAACACGAGAACTGCTTAAAGAAATGCAGGAGACAATGGATCAACAGATGGATTCCCATGAGGAGGAAACACAAAAATCGCTCAGAGAAATGCAGGAGAACGTGGGTCATCAGGAAGAAACCCTGAAAGAGGCAATGCAAAAATACCTTAAAGAAATACAGGAAAATACAAACGAACAAGTGAAGGATCTCAGCAAATCCATCCAGGAACTAAAAAAGGAAGTAGAAACAACTAAGAAATCACAAAGGGAGACAACTTTGGAGATAGAAAACCTTGGGAAGAAATCAGGAGTCATAGATGCAAACATAAACAATAGAATACAAGAGATGGAAGAAAGAATCTCAGGTGCTGAAGATTCCATAGAAAACATCGACTCAACAGTCAAAGAAAATGCAAAATGCAAAAAACGTGTAACCCAAAACATCCAGGAAATCCAGGACACAATGAGAAGACCAAACCTAAGGATTATAGGTATAGATGAGAGTGAAGATTTGCAACTTAAAGGGCCAGTAAACATCTTCAACAAAATTATGGAGGAAAACTTCCCTAACTTAAAGAGAGAGATGCCGATGAACGTACAAGAAGCCTACAGAACTCCAAACAGACTGGACCAGAACAGAAATACCTCCCATCACATAATAATCAAAACACCGAATGTTCTAAACAAAGAAAGAATACTAAAAGCAGTAAGAGAAAAGGGCCAAGTAACATACAAAGGAAGACCTATCCGAATCACATCAGACTTCTCACCAGAGACTATGAAAGCCAGAAGATCCTGGGCAGATCTCATGCAGACACTAAGACAGCACAAATGCCAGCCTAGACTACTATACCCAGCAAAACTCTAAATCACCATAGATGGAGAGACCAAGATATTCCATGATAAAACCAAATTTTCACAATATCTTTCCACAAATCCAACCCTGCAACGGATAATAGGTGGAAACCTCCAATACAGGGAGAGAAACAACACCCTGGAAAAAATGAGATAATAACCTTCTTGAATCAAACCCAAAAGTAGATAACCACTCAAACATAAAGATAGCGTCAAGAATGGCAGATGGCAATAATCACTATGCCTTAATCTCTCTTAATATCAATGGTCTCAATTCCCCAATTAAAAGACATAGACTAGCAGACTGGATACAGAAACAGGACCCAGCATTTTGCTGCATGCAGGAAATGCACCTCAGTGTCAAAGACAAACACTACCTCAGAGTAAAAGGCTGGAAAACAATTTTACAAGCAAATGGCCCCAAGAAACGAGGTGGAGTAGCCATCCTAATATCAGATAAAATTGATTTTCAACCTAAAGTCATCAAAAAAGACACAGAAGGACACTACATACTGATCAAGGGAAAAATCCACCATCAAGAACTCTCAATTCTGAATATCTATGCTCCAAATGCAAGGGCACCCTCATTCGTAAAAGAAACTTTACTAAAACTCAAAGCACACATCGCACCTCACACAATAATAGTGGGTGACTTCAACACCCCGCTCTCTGAAATGGATCGTTCAGGAAAGCAGAAACTAAACAGGGACACAGTGAATCTAATTGAAACCTTGGACCAAATGGAACTAACTGATATATATAGAACATTTCATCCTAGAGCTAAAGAATACACCTTCTTCTCAGTTCCTCCTGGTACCTTCTCCAAAATTGACCATATAATTGGTCACAAATGAGACCTCAACAGATACAAGAAGATAGAAATAATCCCATGCCACCTATCAGATCACTATGGAATAAGGGTGGTCTTCAATGGCAACAAAAACAAAAGAAAACCCACGTACACATGGAGGCTGAACAATGCTCTACTCAATGATAACTTGGTCAAGGCGGAAATAAAGAAAGAAATCAAAGACTTTTTGAAAGTTAATGAAAATGAAGGCACAACATACCCTAATTTATGGGACACAATGAAAGCAGTGCTAAGAGGAAAATTCATAGCCCTGAGTGCTGCCAAAAAGAAACGGGAGACAGCATACACTAACAGCTTAATGGCACACCTGAAAGCCCAGGAACAAAAAGAAGCAAATATACCAAAGAGGAGTAGAAGGCAGGAAATCATCAAACTCAGGGCTGAAATCAATCAAGTAGAAACAAATAAAACCATACAAAGAATCAACAAAACGAGGAGTTGGTTCTTTGAGAAAATCAACAAGATAGGTAAGTCCTTAGCCAGACTAACCAGAGGGCACAGAGATAGTATCCAAATTAATAAAATCAGAAACGAAAAGGGAGAGATAACAACAGAAACTGAGGAAATTAAAAAAATCATCAGATCCTACTACAAAAACCTGTATTCAACACAACTAGAAAATCTTGAGGAAATGGACAATTTCCTTGACAGATACCAAGTACCAAAATTAAATCAGGATCAAATAGACCATCTAAACCGTCCTATAACCCCTGAAGAAATAGAAGTTGTCATTGGAAGTCTTCCAACCAAAAAAAGCACAGGTCCAGATGGTTTTAGTGCAGAATTCTATCAGACCTTCAAAGAAGACCTAACACCAATACTCTTCAAACTGTTCCACAAAATAGAAACAGAAAGAACACTGCCCAACTCGTTCTATGAAGCCACAATTACACTAATACCAAAAGCACACAAAGATCCGACAAAGAAAGAGAATCTCAGGCCAATCTCTCTTATGAATATCGATGCAAAATTACTCAATAAAATTCTTGCCAACCAAATCCAAGAACACATCAAAACGATCATTCACCACGATCAAGTAGGCTTCATCCCAGGGATGCAGGGATGGTTCAATATAAGGAAATCCATCAATGTAATCCACTACATAAACAATCTCAAAGAAAAAAACCACATGGTCATCTCAATAGATGCTGAGAAAGCATTTGACAAAATTCAGCATCCTTTCATGCTAAAGGTCTTGGAAAGATCAGGAATTCAAGGCCCATATCTAAACATAGTAAAAGCAATTTACAGCAAACCGGTAGCCAGCATCAAGCTAAATGGAGAGAAACTTGAAGCAATCCCACTAAAATCAGGGACTAGACAAGGCTGCCCTCTCTCTCCATATCTTTTCAATATAGTACTTGAAGTTCTAGCTAGAGCAATTAGACAACAAAAAGAGGTCAAAGGGATACAAATTGGAAAGGAAGAAGTCAAACTATCACTATTTGCAGACGATATGATAGTATACATAAGCGACCCAAAGAACTCCACCAGAGAACTCCTACAGCTGATAAATGACTTCAGCAAAGTGGCCGGATATAAAATCAACTCAAGCAAGTCAGAAGCCTTCCTATACTCAAAGGATAAGCAGGCTGAGAAAGAAGTAAGAGAAATAATACCCTTCACGATAGCCACAAACCATATTAAGTATCTTGGCGTGACTCTAACCAAACAAGTGAAAGATCTGTATGACAAGAACTTCAAGTCTCTGAAGAAAGAAATTGAAGAAGACCTCAGAAGATGGAAAAATCTGCCGTGCTCATGGATTGGCAGGATTAATATAGTAAAAATGAGCATCTTACCAAAAGTAATACACAGATTCAATGCAATCCCCATCAAAATCCCAACTCAATTCTTCATAGAGTTAGAAAGAGCAATTCAAAAATTCATCTGGAATAACAGAAAACCCAGAATAGCTAAAACTATTCTCAAGAGTAAAAGAACCTCTGGGGGAATCATTATCCCGGACCTCAAGCTGTACTACAGAGCAATAGTGTTAAAAACCGCACGGTATTGGTACAGTAACAGACATGTAGATCAATGGAACAGAATTGAAGACCCAGAAATGAATCCACACTCCTATGGTCACTTGATCTTTGACAAAGGAGCTAAAACCATCCAGTGAAAAAAAGATAGCCTTTTCAACAAATGGTGCTGGCTCAGCTGGAGGTCAACATGCAGAAGAATGCAAATTGACCCATTCTTATCTCCTTGCACTAAGCTCAATTCTAAGTGGATCAAAGATCTCCACATAAAACCAGACACACTGAAACTAATAGAAGGGAAACTAGGGAAGAACCTTGAACATATGGGCACAGGGGAGAATTTCCTGAACAGAACTCCAATAGCTTATGCTCTAAGATCAAGAATGGACAAATGGGACCTCATTAAATTACAAAGTTTTTGCAAGGCAAAAGACACTGTCAAAAAGACAAAGCGGCAACCAACTAACTGGGAAATGATCTTTACCAACCCTACATCTGACACAGGGCTAATATCCAAGATATACAAAGAACTCAAGAAGTTAAACTCCAGAGATGCAAGTAACCCTATTAAAAAATGGGGTACAGAGCTAAACAAAGAGTTCTCACCTGAAGAATATCTAATGGCTGAGAAGCACCTAAAGAGATGTTCATCATCCTTAGTCATTAGGGAAATGCAAATCAAAACAACCCTGAGATTCCATCTCACACCAGTCAGGATGGCTAAGATCAAAAACACAGGAGACAGCAGTTGTTGGCGAGGATGTGGAGAAAGAGGAACACTCCTCCACTGCTGGTGGAATTGCAGGCTGGTACAACCACTCTGGAAAGCAGTCTGGCGGTTCCTCAGAATACTGGGCATGACACTCCCGGAGGATTCGTCTATACCACTCCTGGGCATATACCCAGAGGTTTTACCTGCATGCAATAAGGACACATGCTCCACTATGTTCATAGCAGCCTTATTTATAATAGCCAGAAGCTTGAAAGAACCCATATGTCCCTCAACGGAGGAATGGATTCAGAAGATGTGGTATATCTACACAATGGAATACTACTCTGCAATTAAAAACAATGAATTCACGAAATTCCTCGGCAAATGGTCAGATCTTGAAAATATCATCCTTAGTGAGGTAACCCAATCACAAAAGAACACACATGGTATGCAGTCACTGATAAGGGGATATTGACCCAGAATCTCGGAATATCCTAGACACAATCCGCATATCAATAGATTTCTAAGAAGATGGAAGGAGAGACCCCTGGTCCTGGAAAGACTGGATGTAGGGGAACGCCAGGACAGAGAAACGAGAGGGGGTTGAATGGAGAAAAGAGGGAGGGAAGGGGGCTTATGGGACTTTTGGGGAGGGAGGAAACGGGAAAGGGGAAGTGATTTGGAATGTAAATTAAAAAAATAAAATAAAATAAATAAATAAAAAAAAAAGGAGATTTCAATTGAAAAAAAAATTTTTCCTAAGATATTAGTCATTCATTATATGAATGATATTTTACTGGCTGATTCAGGAAAAATAATGTTTGATGAAATAAAGAGAATTTTGCCTTGTTGGAAAAAAAAGAAAAAAGATTCAGACCCAGAACAGACAAATATTGCATGTTGTCTGCAATCAACCTCTTTGCTTCAAATCTTCAGATAGGAGTACAAATTCTGAAGTAACTTCAGAAACATAGAAATTCAAAAAGGACCCTTATCATGGTGGGGATCGTAGATGAAATAGAGATAGGAATTTCCAGGTACACATGATCTCATTGGGAAACTGTAAAATTGTGAGCTCCAAATGGGGATGAGGGGTGAGTTAAATACAGAAGGAAGGAGAACAACAAATAAGAGTAAGGATGTCTGAGAGTGTCCCCTCTGTATTTGTCAGGCAATGGCAGGGCCTCTCTGGAAACAGCTATATCAGGCTCCTGTCAGCAAGCACTTGCTGGCATCCACAATAGTGTATGGGTTTGTTAGCTATATATGGGATGGATCTCTAGGTAGAACACTCTGGATGGTCTTTCCTCTAGTCGCTTATCCACACTTTGTCTCGGTATCTCCTTCCATGGGCATTTTGTACCCTATCTAAGAAGAACCAAAGTATTCATACTTTGGTCTTCCTTCTTAAGTTTCATGTGGTCTATGAATTATATCTTAGGTATTCCAAGTTTCTGGGATAATATCCACTTATCAGGAATTACATACCATGTGTGTTCTTTTGTGATTGGGTAACCTCACTGAGAATGATATTTTCTAGTTCCATACATTTGCTTAAGAATTTCATGAATTCATTGTTTTTAATAGCTGAGTAGTATTCCATTATATAAATGTACCACATTTTCTGTATCCATTCCTTCTTTGAGGAACATCCAGATTCTTTACAGCTTCTGGCTATTATAAATAAGGCTGCTATGAACATAGTGGAACATGGGTCTTTATTACATGTTAGAGAATCTTCTGGGTATATGCCCAGGAGTGGTATAGCTGGGTTCTCAGGTAGTATTATGTCCAATTTTCTGATGTACTGCCAAACTGATTTCCAGAGTGGTTGTACCAGCTTGTAATCCCACCACCAGTGGAAGAGTGTTCCTCTTTCTCCACATTCTTGTTAGCATCTGCTTTCACCTGAGTTGTTGATGTTAGCCATTCTGACTGGTGTGAGGTGGAATCTCAGGGTTGTTTTGATTTGCATTTCCCCAATGACTAAAGATGTTGAACATTTCTTGAGGTGCTTCTCAGCCATTTGGTATTCCTCAGTTGAGAATTCTTTGTTTAGCTCTGTACCCCATTTTTTAATAGTGTTTTTTGGTTCTCTGGAGTCGAACTTCTTGCGTTCTTTATATATATATATATATATATATATTGGATTTTAGTCCTCTACCAGATGTAGGATTGGAAAAGATCTTTTCCCAATCTGTTGGTTGGACATCTATGAGAAGTGAGGCCCTTGGACACATGAAGGTTCATTGCCCCAGGGTAGGGGAATGCCAGGTCAGGGAAGCATTGTCTCTGCATAAATGTCAGGGGGCCACCCAGCTGCAAAGGCATCTCTTGCAGAAGGACCTAATTGAGGACTGCCTGAGAGACCAAGAATTCCTGATCAATGCTAGCCAATTGGAAACTGCTTGTTAGAAGAGATGCTTTCTTGAGACCTACTGGACATGGGAGGCAGGCATTAAAGGAGCTCGCAGCAGTGCTCTGATGAGCTTGCTGAAGCATTTTTCACCTACTCCTGGAGTCTGCTGTTGATTCCTTGCCACCTCACCTCTAACCCTCAAGGGCAAGTAGGGTTGGGGAGTGTGTGGTATAGGGTACAAGCATCACAGCATGGCTGTGTAAAGGGAAGTGTGACAAAGTCCCTACCTCTGTAACATCACCAGTCCATTGATCCCCAAGATCCCATATGTGGTGATGACTGCTCTTGGCCTGACACTGATCTATTCTTTCTTCTATTTTACTTTCAATTTTTCTGGTGAAATATACTTTCCCATTACTCAGAGACAATCATACTATAATAAAAGAAGCAGATGCAGTTCTCAGGAATGAGGAATGGTTGGGATTTTGAGACTGTGGAGGATGAGGAACAGGTCTTCCACTTGGCCTTTAGGGCCATGGGAAGGAATCTAGACAACATAACCACACAGAGATTATAAAAGCCTATATGGTCCTTTGTAGAAATTGTTCATTGCCAGACTTGGCCTTGAAGTTGGAATTATGAGAAGATACATGTACCCTCCAGTCCAAGGACTACTTTATTAATTAACCAGGGTGAACTTGGGGACACCAAGGATAGAGAGTTAAAATGGTCTATAAAAGAAAAGTCATGGATAGGAAAAGAAGGAAACTACAAAATACAAGCAAATGCTAGTTCAGTTTATTTTATAGGAGAAAGGCTTGCATATGATCTAGAAACAAACAGTATTAGAAGAGAACACGAGGCCATGAAATTGCTAGGATAAAGAAACAAAAATTAGAGAATTAAAAGATGGCGTATAAACATATAAAATATAGTACTTTGTTCTCCGAGCTACTTGAGGAATTGGAGATGACAGTGCCTAGATAAATATTAGAGAGAGTGAGTTGCTTTACTTGCACAAATTTTAAACTGTATAAGAAATCATTTTAACCCTAGTAGTCTGTCACATTTCTGTCCTTACGTGAGAACAGAATTAAGAATTGCTGTCTGTTGTACTAAAAAACTGCAAGAGCTGTGCTCAGCTACCTGTGTAGAACAAGCTGTGTAAAAATTATAAGGAAGTGTGCTTTTGCTTTGTGCTTGGTTTCTGTTTTAAGGAAGCAGAAGTTGGGACTAATGACCCAGTTTTCATAGAATTTATGTAAATTTAAGAATTTATAAAAATATTATTAATAATGATTTAAGCCTTGATGATGTAGCTTTATTAAATAAAAGACTGGGTTCAGGTTCTCTGATTGAGAGAAGGCAAAATGATGAGAAGGGAAATGTAAATGATGAGAAGGGAGAAGGAAGAAAGGAGAACAAAGAATGATGAGAATCCTTGGGTAAAGAGAGAGCACTTGAACTGACAGCTTGAATCCACTACTAACTCTGAACCATTATTGAACCCATGCTGCTCACATTCCCACCTTTCTCAAGACCCTCCTCAAGCTGAAGCTGGACCTCATACAAATGGTCAGTCCTGAAACCATACATAGAAGTAACATTATAAAGACTGAGGAGGTGTATGTTTTTAAATATGTACATGTAGAGATATGCATGTAACTGCAATGAATGCAAAACAAGAGCATGAACTTGAAATAGAATATATATATATATATATATATATTTATATGGGTTTAGAGAATGAAAAGGCAAGGGAAAAATGAAAACTTTATATTATTGTTATGAAAAATTAAAAAGTAACAAAAATCAATTCACAGATTAAATTATCATTATAATTCATTACAGATATTTTTATTGATTCCAAACAAAGCATCAATCTAATAATCTCAGTTCTAAAAAATTAATGAGTTAATTAATTAACTAATAAGTCTGCAAAGTAAAAGAAAGTTGGAAGTGACAGTCCAGTATATGGAGGAAACATTAAGCAAAGATGTTAAAAAAATTTATAGATATCCAAACAAAAGATATTTTAAATAAGGATGATTGTCAATCAAATTAAAAACACTGATAATGCCACCATTAATAAACTATACCACAAAGAATAATACATTTTAGGCATGGAAGTCTAAGTTGAGTTAAATGTACAAACAGACACATATACAGATAAAAAGGAACAAGAATGAAATTTACAGGAAGTCTTGGGTATACTCAAGACTTCCTGTAAATATCTCACCCTACAAAAATTTCACCTCCAAAATGGATCAGGACCTTTAGCATAAGATGTCTGAATCTGACAGATTACAATGTAGAGAATACATCTAAACTATGTACATAGAAAAAGGATTTATTGAATTTCCCTGGTCATATAATTATTAAGACCAACAATTAATAAATGGATCCTCATGAAATAAAAAAACACACATTCCATACAGCAAACAGTTCTACAGGTCATTTGAAGAAGCCTAGATAATGTTTACCAACAACGTAGTCTGTAGTGGGTTAGCATCTAGAATAAAGAAACCCCCAAAATATACAAATATCCCAACTGTGGTGGCTGAATATGCATGGCTCCCATAGCCTCATGTGTCTGAATGCTTGGCCCATAGGGAAGTGCACTAATAGAAGATGTGGCCTTGTTGGAGAAGGTGTGGCTTTGTTGGAAGAAGTGCTTCACTGTGTATCAAAGTCTTTTGATAATATATATATGCTCAAGTCTGGTCAGTGTGACACAGTATCTTTCTGCTACCTGTCAATCAAGATGTAAAACTATCAGCAACTCCAGCACAATATCTGCCTGCAAGCAGCCATGCTTCACAACATGATGATAATGGACTAAATCTGTGAAACTGTAAGCCAGCCCCAATTAAATGTTTTCTTTTATTAGCTACCATGCTGTCCCTTCACAACAATGGAAACCCTAAGATCTCAATTAAAACTGAGTAATTGAACTAAAGAAAGAGAGTTCTCAAACAATAGAATAAAAATTGCAGATAAACATTTTTAAAGCCTTCAGCATACTTAGCCATTAGGCAAACAAGAATTCAAATTACTCTAAGATTTCATGTTACACTGGTCAGAATGTTTAAGTTCCAAAACCCAAACAAGGACAAAAATCTAATATGGATTCAGGAGAAAGAGAACATGTCTTAAGTACTGGTAGGAGATCAAAGTGGAGTAGCCAGTACAGAAATCAGTGTGGAGGTATCTCAAAAAGTTAAAAATAGATTTATCATATGATCTAGATATACTACTTTGGCATATATACCAAGAATTAAATATCCTATTATAGAGATGCTTGCTCTTCCATGTACATTTCTGCTTTGCTATAACAAATGCTCAGGCTTCCATGTACATATCTGCTTTGCTATAACAAATGCTCAGGTACTGGAAACAGCCTAGATTTCCATTAAACTGATGAAATATTTCACATTTGGTACATATAAACAATAGAAGAGTATTCAATTATTATAAGATGATTTATTTATCAGGTAAATGGATAAAGAAATTATCTTTCTAAGTAATGTAACCTAGACCCCAAAAGAGAACTGTAGTATGTTTTTCTTATTTGTAGGTGTTATCTTTGAATCTTTAGACATGTGTGTTTCATCTGAAATATCCACAGAAGGCAAGAGGTTTGTAAAGATCAGTGGGTGTGGTTGCTGCCTAAAACTTAATACTAAGTCCCTATTGCTCAAGATAGTACACCCTTGAATCATAACACATGAAGAAATAAAGTTGATACTGTCCTGGTACTTCATCCCCATTGACTAGTTTTTACAGTGGTAGAAGGTCCTATGCATATTACTGGAAAAGAAGAATAATCATTTGTCATTTTCATCTGGGAGACCTGAGGGCTACAATAATTACTAGCCTGTGAAGACATTGACCGGTAGTATAATAATGGTGTGAATGTTATGAAAGTAACCAACTACCTCATGAATGGTTTTAAGTTCTGCTTTTCAAGATGAATGCCACTACTGATCATTATTAGACAAAAACCTATGGCTAGATATATTATTGATCCTAAACAAATGTAATCTAGACCTCAAACTACTGTTATTATTCTGCTAAATGGACACAGTATCAAATTAATCCCGAATGAACTACCTTCATTTCTGTAGAAATAAGGCATCTCTCAACCCTCATCAAGGAAGCTGAGTTTGAAGTAGATGATCAACAGAGAGACCCACATGAGTCAAAAGATCAGAGACTAATACATATCATAATGTTCAGTCACTAAACTGAAGCTTTATCTCCTCCAAAGGCAAATGGTTTATTGTAGAAAAGTTGTCATTTTCTTACTAACTGCTATTTGAAATATCCCATAATGTCTGGCATCAAGAAGACTCAGAATGCCTCTATGAGGGTGCTCCTTCATCCACTCACCCACTCTTGCCTCATCACTCTAACATCATCCTATACTGGGGCATCAAGCCTCCACAGGACCAAGGGCCTCCCCTCCCATTGATGTAGATAAGGCCATACTTTGCTACATGTGTATCTGTAGCCATGGCTCCCTCCATGCGTACTCTTTGGTGGTGGTTTAGTCACTGGGAGCTCTGGGTAGTCCCGTTAGTTGGTATTGTTCTTCCTATGGAGTTGCAATCCCCCTCAGTTCCTTCAGTTCTTTCCCTAGGTCCTCCATTGGGATCTCTAGGGCTTAGTCCAGTGCCTGGTTGTGAATATCTGCATCTGTATTGGTCAGGTGTTGGTAGAACCTCTCAGGGAACAGGCATACCAGGCTCCTTTCAGTAAGCTCTTCATGGCATCAGCAGTAGCATCACAGTTTGGTGTCTGCAGATGGGAAAAATCTCTAGATAAGATGTTCTCTGGATGTGCCCTATAGGGATCAAACTCAGATCATCAGACTTAGTGACAAGCACTCTTTTCCACTGAGCCATCATACTGCCCCATCTTTTCCACTTTCCACAAACAATTGTGTCCTCTCTTTTGGTTTCATCTCAGCATATAGCAACATTCTTTAATAATGTTAAAACTTTACTAGACAATTTCATCTCTCGACTTGTAAACTTCCTCTTTTCCCTTTCTTTACCTTAATGATATTCTATAGCTGTTTCTATTTCTTTTCAAGATAATAAAGTTTTAAAAGCAGTTTAGGATTACAGAAAATATAATTAGAAAATAAAGGTTGTATATAAATTTTTTTGATACATACAAGTATAGAGACTTTTTTGCTATGAATATCTCATATTAACATATATTTGTTATGATTGACAAACATGGATACACAATTATGAAGGCACATAATTTTTATTAGGACTCACTATTTGTGTTTTATAGTTTTATGGGCTTTAAAGATTTTGCTTGCCACAATCAGAGTATCTTAAAGAATAGTTTGAATGTCCTAAAAATTCCCTGTACTCCCTCTCTGGTAAGCAATACTTGACATCTAATTATCATTTGCTTCAAAATCGCCTCCAATAGAATCTTCTATCCTCCTACCATCATTTTTACCTCATCATCTGTTCCTTCATTCCTTTTAGAGACTCTGTGATTACTATCCATATGCCTATCTCCTGTCATCACTTCCTGTCTCCTCCAAAAAATCCTAGGCTCTTTTGATTCTCCAACATTCTCTATTCTTCACTGCATCAGCTAAGTGTAGATAATAAAATTCTGTCTGTTTGGTATCTTCTCCAGAATTTTGACATAATATTTATGAGGACATATTTCTCATAATCTATAGTCTATGAACAAGTCAAACTGTGTTCTGCCATCATCCAATTACCAAACAAGATAATTCCTTTACCTTGGTCCAAACCACCATTATCTCTTTTAATTTTGAATCTAAGCTAAACTTTAAGTCACATTTTACCCTGCCACATTTGTGCAAATTAACGTGTTCTGTCAGTTTAGTCTTTTACCACCAACAATTGAAATTATCTGTCTTTAGTGCTTCTGTTGATTAAATTAATTTTGTATATTCAGTTTGCCTATATGGTTTTTATTTTAAAAATGGATATTTTTATTTTTCTCACTTAGCAGTAGCATCTGTAGACATATGAAGTAAATTAACCTTAATAATTATTTCTTAAAATTGTTTTACATTCATTTACTATGTGAGTGTGTACACATGTATGCGTGTGTGTGTGCGTGCATGCGTGCGTGCGTGCGTGCGTGCGTGCGTGTGTGTGTGTGTGTGTGTGTGTGTGTGTGTGTGTGTGTGTATGTCTCATTGAACATGTGTAGAAGTTAGTTCTCCATCCACCATGTGGGTCTTTGGAATTGAACTCTAGTTATGAATCACATCTTTACTCACTAAACTATTTCAATATCCAATTTTAAATTTGCTAAATAATTCTTAAAATAAAATGAATATTTATGCTTGTGAACATGGCAGTGTAGCAGGAACTTAATTTACTCTTTGTGGCTAAACAACACAAAAGAAAAAATATCTGTGAAACCATAGGTTAAAAAATCTTTATTTACATTTGTTCTCTAATAACTTCATGCATATGTAGTTCTTTCTGTTTAGTCTCTCCCCTATCCTCTCTTACTTCCTTCCCACTCCTATTATCTTCCCTATTGGCCTCTTCCCACTTACAAGTCTCTTTTTTTTGTTTTGCGACCCACTGGGTTTAACCAACCGTGCCATCTGGATGACTACAGAGCTTTTTATTAGAGCCTGAAGAGCTCCAGTAGGCAGACAAACAATGTCTGTCCTTCCGTCAGATATTATTCAGTAAAGAGGGGTAGAGCTCCTTCCTGATCCATGATGATTGTCTTCAGACCCAGTCTTCTGAAAACCCATAGCAGTCACAGCTATTGTGAGATTATGCCTATGTTAGACCTGTCATGATATGCCTGTGTTAGACCTGTCATGATATGCCTGTGTTAGACCTGTCATGATATGCCCATGCTAGACCTGTCATTATTATGTCTGTGTTAGACCTGTCATGTCAGAGGAAAGCATTACAGTACAACTCTCCTTTTCTTCTGGCTTCTATATTCTTTTCACTACATCTTCCATGATAGTCTCTTAGCCTTAGAAGAGATGACATAAATGCCCTGTAGAGGACAGAGGACTCAGCTTTTACTTATCCTCAGTACCATGAGCAACTATAAGTCTTTGTGTTTACTTTGTTCATTTGGGGGGGAGCTTCCCCAATCACAATTAAGAGGAAAATTTATTAAATATAATCTTTTCATCTATTTGGACAATTGTGGTTACTTGTCACATGTGACTGTAGGACATGCAAATTCTGTCTCCATTGAATTGAGACATGACTTAATACATGTATAACTGATTTCAAAGACTGAGTAAGAAGGGAGAAATTTGCCAAATGCCAAAATAGTAATTTGGATTTTGTCTATTTTTTATATTTATTTTATTGAATAAATAAGACTAGTGTTAATTTTACCAGCTCATTATCTCTTATAAAAATGTACTTATAGATTAGATGTAGGGGCACATGCCTATAATCCAAGCATTTGGGCGGCTAAGGCAGGGATTACAAGTTCAAGGCCAGCTTGTGATACACAAAAAAATAAAAAGTTAAATGTGGATAGAATAAAACATAAATGTATACTTGTGGATTATACTTTTAAACTGTAGTATATGTACATTTAAGGATAAACATCATACTACTTGGTCTTGGTCTTGTTCTGTTGTTTCATTTGTGCCTAGATTATTCAGTGTAAGTTATTTTATTCTTCATTTTTGTTATTTTATTTATTAAATTTATTAATAGTAAATTATTAGGGAAATTACTTGAGATAGCTGAGAATTTCAGGAGATGCTAACAACCTGGGTTAAAAGAACTTTCACTAAGAAATCTACCAAAGCTGTGTCAAGATAAGTTTTAAGAAAAAGTTTCCAGGAATATCTGCCTGGACCACCAGTAGCATGCTAACAGGAAAAGTTAAAACTGTGGGAACTGATCAGAGGCTCCAAAGTATGCTTGGCTTATGACACAGCCACTCACAGTTTCAACCCTATGGGAATGAAGTATCCACATCTGGGTGGAGTTTGAGTTGACTCTCCATAGCTCACATAAGAGAGACACAAAAACCCTACACAGAATGGGAATGAAAAGTCCACAGAAGAAGAATTAAACTGATAAAAATAAACACAAAGTTTATCCCAGACCAAGACAAAGGAGAGGAAGCAGCCCATTTTCTAAGGAGACAAAAGCAACTTTTAGCCCAGTGATCTCACTTTCCTATATCTCCACCTAGGTCTCCTTATCCACTGCAGCTATTATCTTCTGATGGATTTGTTATGTTGTATCTCTACCAAGCTCTGCTCCAACTCAGCTGTATTTTTTGTATCTAATACAGTATGTCAACATATCATTTCAACACAGTTCTCTACTCTTCATGACTTTTACTGTTTGGCTCTTTTTCCCCCTACCTTCCTTCTTATTTTCCTGTAGCCATTGCTCTAATTGTTATGTCTGTCAAAGCATAGAAGCCCACTTAGTTTATGATATTTGGGTATAGAACTTTACCTTCTCTTTTAGTCTACCATTAACCAAACCCTCATATTTCCATTCCAGGTTTTCCTTTTGCTTTTATTATTCCCTTTCTGATATATATTATTCTCCTCTACTTCTCATCCAACAACCTCATATTAATTATTAATCTCCCCGTGACTGCTTACCTATATTTTCTTTCCCCTGTTGCCCACATTTCCTAAAATATTAATATACACAGTATGGTCAGTGTCCCTCTAAAGGAACTGGTACTTGTAAAGTGTCTGTTACTCTATTATCAGAGTAGATTAGCTGCTAGAGAGTGATTAGAGTGCTATAGACAAAAATAAAGCCACAGGGGTAGATTGGTGACAGAGTTTGGCTCTTAGAACATCAGTCAAACATTAAATATCATCATGTTTGTTCCAAATACAAGACACAGAGACCATTAGATTTATAATAAGCTTTAAGTGAGGTAACCCAGTCCCCAAAGGACATACACAATATGTATTCACTTATAAGTGGATATTAGCCATAAAATACAAGATGCCCATGCTACACTTCACAGACCCAAGGAGTCTGGACAGGATGGAGGGAGCAAGCAATGATGCTTCCGCTTCATTTGGAAGGGAGAAATGGAATGCTCATGGAAAACAGATGGAGTGAAAGAACTGGGTAGGAGAGGAGATAGGGAGGGGAGTGGGGGTTCAGGGTTGAGTATATGGGGCCAAGAGTTAGGGGGATGACCAGATAGTGATGAGAATGAATAGAAATCTGCAACCATTGGGGGTGGGGGAGGAAGGAGGCATGTCCAGGAAGAGAGACCTGAGATAGGTGAGGCACAAAAAAATCAATGGAAGTGTCCTTAGCTGTGACTCACAGCATTGGGAGTATGGAGCCTGGGGAAACTGCCTCTTGTGGCCAGGCAGGAACCCCATGGGAATGATAGGGACACCAACCCACCTACAAAATATTTGACCAAAAACTTATTCTGTATACAAGAAATGATGGAGCAGCAACTGAGAGAATGACCAACCAATAACCCACCCAACTTGAAACCCATCCCATGGGCACTAATCTCTGACACTATTAATGATATTCTCTTATGCTTTCAGACAGTAGTCTACTACGGCTGTCCTCTAAGAGGCTCCAACCAACAGCTGACCCAGACAGAAAAAGACACCCACAACTAAACAGTGGATAGAGCTTGGGGACTCTTATGAAAGAATATGAAGAAGGACTGCAGCCCAAGAAAGGATAGGAACTCCACAGGAAGACCAACAGATTCAACAAACCTGGACTCTTGGTGCTCTCAGAGACTGAACCACCAACCAAAGAGCATACATGTTCTGGACCTAGGCCTCCTGCACATATGTAACAAATGTGCAGCTCTTAATGTGAGTCCCAAACAATTGGAATGGAGGCTATCCTAAAAGTTGTTGCTGGTGTGTGGTATATGTTCTATATGGATGCCTTGTCTGGCTTCAGTGGGAAAGAATGTGCCTAGCCTTGCAGACACTTGAAGTGCCAAGGTGAGGGAATATCCAGGAGGTCCCTACCTGCTCAGAGTAGAAGGGGAGAGGGTGAACAGAAGGTGGGCAGTGAGCAGGATGTGAAGTGAATAAATAAAAATTAAATAAATAAAAAGCAAACAAACACTGAAGCTGTGCAGATATCATCCTTCTATGCTATTTTGTCTACTTCCCTGTATTGATCCTCAAGATCCCACCTGGGATACTCCCACTCCTTTAGGTTTCATGGCCATGTGTTCAAGATTCACGTTTCCCCACTGCGACCTGGTCTTCTTTCTCCTCTCCCCCTTCCTCCTGGTCCCTACCTCAGACCCCAAGACCATGAACCTTTGCTCTGCTTCCTCTCTTTGGTCCAGTCCAGACTGTAGGCATCTTTATAACCTAATCAGGATAACTTGGGGAGCAAGTTTCACAACAAAAGCTGGTATACTTAGGAATTCACAAGTCTTGGGGCAACCAGGTCTTAGGGGGCCAGGATTTAGCATTTGAATACATAGCAGCACCACACCAACCCTCTGTGAATTCAAAGTCACTCTGATCTGTATAGTAAGGTCCAGACTACCTAGAACCACATAGTGAAATCTTGACAAGTAAGTTAATAATAAAAAGTCATAGACTAGCAGATTGAATTAGAAATCAGAATTCCCCTATCTGAAGACTCCCAAGAAACACTTGTACTATAAGGATAAACATTATTAAGGGCAAAAGGATGAAAAAGAGTATCCCAATCAAATTCAGTTAGGAAATGAACAGGCATTGCTATTCTAGCATCTGACAAAACAGAATTCAAACCAAATCTTTTCAAAAAATGATAGAGTCTGGTATATACTGATGAAAGGAACAAACCATCAAGAGGAAATTAACAGTGCAGAAGAGACCTGCACCAAGCACTGCCTCATAGATTTTCATAAATCAAGTACTATTAGACTGAAAATTAGACTTACTCAAACAATAATGGAATGCGATTTAAATATACTGCTCTCACAATTAACTTGAAGAACTGTAAAAAACCAACCAACCAAATGAAGGAAAACTACGATAAAAAACCCCACTGTAATTAAATGGATTCTTAAATTTAATGGATGGACCTGGCAGACAATATAAAATTTTCATTCCAAATAAAAGAGTAAATATTTTCCATGGGGCCTTCTCTAAAATAGAACCTGTATTAAAACACAAGAAGACTCAACAGATATGGCAATATTGAAACAATGTTTTACATTATAACTGACTACAATGGAATACCTAGAAAGCACAGCCAGAGAAAAATTGTGAGCAAACCCACAACTCTACCAGATATTCCAAGAAAAATTAATACAAATATTCCTTAGTTATTCTACAAATAGTTAAGGAAGGGAGTTGGAATGATGACTCAGTGGCTGAGAGTACTTTCTTTTGAATCTCTCTTGGGTGGCTTACCATTGCCTGTAACTCCAGCTAAAGAGTATGCAAAAATTTTCAACCCTGAAGTTGGAAACTAAATTTAAGGTTCCATTCTAAAGATCATGCAACATGGTTAATTTCACTTCATTTCTGGTATGCAGAATGTTGTTTCAACATACTTATATCAATAAAGGTAATTCACCAAATAGACTCAAGACATAAATTCCATGATCATTTCAATTGTTGCAGAAATATACTTTGACAAAATCTAGCATCCCTTCATGGTAAAAACCCAGAGAAACAGTGATCAAATAAACATACCTCAACATAATGAAGGTTATATATGGCAAAGCTATAGCCATCATCATATGAAGTGGAGAAAAACATATATCATTATCATTAAGATCAGTATCATAACATGGGTGCCCACTCTCTCCGTTCTTATTTGGTACAGTGCTTAAAGCCATAGCTATAACAATAAGAGAAGGAGATAGAACGGTTACAAATAGGATAAGAAGTTCAAACATCTTTAAGTGAAGATGGTGTGATTCTGTACATGAGAGACCCCAAAACTTAACTAGAAACTTCTAGAGCTGATAAACAATTCAAAATGACTGATTACAAACCAGTAGCCTTCTCACATACTAAGGACAAACACTGAGAAAAGAATTATGGAAACCTATTGACAATAGAAAAATAATAAATTCCAAATGAGCCTAACAAAGAAGTTGAAAGACCTGTATAATCTACAATGAAAAAGTTAAACGATGAGTAAAGACATTGAATAAGACACTGAAAGATAGAGAGACCTTCCATAAACATGGATTGGTAAGATTAATCTTGTCAAATGGCCATTTTTCCCTAAAACAATCTACAGATCCACTTTCCAGGTAAATCAAGGGAACTGGAAAAATTACATGACATAAAACAATGCTGAAACACTCACAAAAATCAAATGCAGCAACGCTCTTGTATGCAGATCCTAGTTTTGAGTGTTTGTCTTTGTGTGTTTAAGTCTGAGTTCTTATAGCTACCAGAGAATGAGCTAGGGTCATGAGGGGTTCATAACAGGGGAATGATAGAACACTGGTGATATTGAAGTGGCTTAGACAAGGTTATCTTACCCTGACCTCCTTTACTCTAGAGTCATATTTTCCTTTAGATCAATAGTTTCTTACTCCTTTTGATAGTGTTTTACAATACCAAAAATGGCTCCCATTTGGCTGAGAACAAGTCCTGATCAATACAAATTTGTTCCTCTGAATGGTCTTCTGATGTTTTACAAGATCCACTTCATTGTAAAATTCTCCTCAGCCTGCATGTGATCTGATATGACTGCAGCCTTTGGACTTAAAGAAACAAAGGAGTCTTTTCCTAGGTGTGAGCTGGTTAGAGAACTCACTATACACTTAATAAAGACTGGTGATCTGTAATGCTCTTGTATCAATTATTTCAATATGAAGGAGTAAAGGAGGGATAGTGCGGGACAGTTTAAGTGGAGAGGAAAATGGGAATGTAGAACAGAGGAATTTATAAGGGGAGAGATAGATAACAATAACAATGTTTTAAAAAACCACATTATGGATGGAGAGATGTTTCTGCAATTAAGAGCTCTAGCTGTTCTTGAAGAGGACCTCTCTAGTACCCATGTGGTCGCTATCAATCAAACTGGAGTTCCAGATAATTCATTATGCTCTTCTGGTCTCTGACACCACAAGTGGTACATACATATAGGCATATGTATTAAGTAAAATAAAATAAGAAATATATTTAAAAATTTGTAAATTTTAAAAAGAAAAGGCCCATGGGAATGTTTTTTTACAAGCTTCAAATACATATATATGATACACATATATAAATTACATAAAATTTTTATTTATTTATTTATTTATTTATTTATTTATTTATTTATTTTTTTGGTTTTTCGAGACAGGGTTTCTCTGTGTAGCCCTGGCTGTCCTGGAACTCACTTTGTAGACCAGGCTGGCCTCGAACTCAGAAATCCTCCTGCCTCTGCCTCCCAAGTGCTGGGATTAAAGGCGTGCGCCACCACCGCCCGGCCATAAAAATTTTAATTGAAATGATTGTACCCAATGTACTTTGGGCTTTGTCATATCTTTTGTGTAGACTTCACCTATTCACAGAAACAGCCAATCTTATATTTCTTTGGTTTTACTAAGTATTTACTGTCTTGTTTGAAACTTTAATTCACTGATCTTATAGTAACCATGTATCTTTGGATATAAATTGGTGTGCCTTAAAGAATAGTTTCCAACTTTGATATTTTGTTCTTTGCCTTTCTCTCCCAGGAAGGTCCAGTCATGCCATTTTCTCTGAGGAACACCACTTCATCGTGAAAGTGCCTCCTACTTTAAATAAAGGAGACACCCAAAGTTCTCCTTACAACTCTGAGAATACAACTCAGCATTTTAATAATTCCCACTGCAAGTAGATTACAGGACCGAATCACTCACCTCTAAATGTTACTGCCTTCTAGAGGCTTCTATATCAAATTATATATTCAAGCTCCTGGCTACTAATGCTTACTAAGACCATCATGATTTCAGAAGACTTACACATTTTTAAGATGTGGTGAATCATATTCTGACTGCATAGCTGGTATGTAGGTTAAAAATCAGATATTATGGTAAAGATGTTGAGAGCAAATTGTGGCTGTGTCTTCTGGTAATTAAAATGGCTACTTGTGTTTATTAACTATATAAAGTATAAATGGATATATAATAAATAAATGGCATATTTAACTTGAATAAAAGAGAAGTCAAACTATTCTACTGTGTAGTGATTAGAGTTGTCTGTCTAGAGATGAAGAAGTGGATAAGAACCCTCATGGTGATTGTAAGTTTCTATCATAATTAAATCATTGTCAGGGAAGTATGAGAAAGAACAAAATGTGTAAGTCAAACTTTTTAAAAATAAATCAAATAATGTTGGGTGAAAGAAAATTTAATTACTTTGGTAGGAGAGCATTTTATTGAATCACTAAATTGAAGCAAGATTAGAATATTTTGTTTCACTGTGTTATATCAAATCTTATTAATAAAATTAAGCAAACAATCATTTCTGAACAACATTTTATTTTCAGTTCCAGAAATGTATTTGGCTATTACTCAGAAACTACGCTAAGAGCCTTAAATAAATCATCTAATTTAACTTTCACAGTTAAAGAGGTTAGCAGGTAAAAAGGCTTCTGTGACAAGATCTTGGTCAAAAACACATTGCCACTAGTAACTACTGTGTGATGATTCCATTTTAAGAATTCTACAATTTTGTTATCTAAAAAAATTATCAATGTTTAGTAATCATGAAAATGGAAATTGAATATATGCACTTAAACAGTACGTAAATATACTTCCTTTTTCATGAGAAAACAGAAAGCTACTTACACAAAAATTAGTATTAATGGTAATGGTTTAAATTTGTGTATTTATTGTCCAGTAGCAGTTAAAGACAAAACAGTGAGGACGATTGTACTTTGGATAGTACAGTTCTTTTTTTACAGCATTTAAGATGTGAACTTGTGGTTTCATTCCCTTTTGTCACGGGCTGTGGAGTAAGCCACAACTACGCTGGACATATTATTTCTTCTCTGAAGGCAGAAGATACAGTGAATGGGAATTTTGTGTTGTGTGCTCAAAGGAGATGCCACATTATTTTGGAAGAGTTGCTTTAATTTTTACTAAGATTTATTCTTTGGCTAGAAATCATAACACCACTTTAACTGTAGGCATATTTTTATACTGTTAATTCTGAAGGAGCCCACGCTCAACTTTGTTCATTGAATTGATACGCTGGTATTGGCAGAGGTGTTAACTTACTTTCTTTCTCTTTCTCTTTCTCTTTCTCCTTCTCCTTCTCCTCCTTCTCTTTCTCTTTTTCTGTTTCTGTCTCTGTCTCTCTGTCTGTCTCTCTCTGTATGTCTATCTGTCTCTCTCTGTCTCTTCTTCTGTCTCTATCTCTGTCTCTGTCTGTCTGTTAATCTTCAGTCAAAAGCAATTTCAATCCTAGTCTCAGATTTTCATGTGATGCTTGTAATATGTGTTTCCATTGCTATTTTAAACATATTTTGAGCATCATTAGAAGTAAATTAATGAAATAGAAATAGTGGAGAAAATCAGAGTTTATTGTTTCTATTTCCATTTGAATATCCTCTGAATTTATAACAAAGACTTGATTCTTTTCTAACTCTATTAATATCGAGAATAACTTAAATGTTACTATAGAAAGACACTTCACATTTATTGGCACAGATATACCTTATTTCATACACATATTCAATTTTTAAACCACTTTGGGTGAACTTAGAAAATTTGTATATAAAATAAGCGAAAATCAAATTTTCAAAGATGGATAATATTAGATATCCTAATGTATCTATGAATGGACAAATTATCATGAAAACTATAAATGAAACATACTGATAATTCTACAACAATTCAATGTAGCAAATGACTCATAATTTTGCCTATAAGCATATTGGATTAACTAAAAATGAGAAAAGATTATATATATATGTACACTATAGATTTTTTATAACTAATTGAGATGAAATAATATTTGATTATTGTTTTTTTTTACTTGAGCATGTTTTTTTTTATTTTCTAAGTTTTTTTTATTTACATTCAAAATCATTTCCCCTTTCCCATTTCCTCCCTCCCCGAAAGTCCCATAAGCCCCCTTCCCTCCCTCTGTTCCCCATTCAACCCCCTCTCGCTTCTCTGTCCTGGCATTCCCCTACATCCAGTCTTTCCAGGACCAGGGGTCTCTCCTTCCATCTTCTTGGAAATCTATTGATATGCGAATTGTGTCTAGGGTATTCCAAGATTCTGGGTTAATATCCCCTTATCAGTGACTGCATACTATGTGTATTCTTTTGTGATTGGGTTACCTCACTAAGGATGATATTTTCAAGTTCTGACCATTTGCCTAGGAATTTCATGAGTTCATTGTTTTTAATTGCAGAGTAGTATTCCATTGTGTAAATATATCACATCTTCTGAATCCATTCCTCTGTTGAGGGACATCTGGGTGATTATTTTTTACTTGACTAATTTGCGCTTGATAAATTTTTCTAAACATGTACTTTACTAATAAGTCAGTTATACTTTCTTTAGTCAAAAGTCTGCAGTGCAGAAGTTAGAAGACTGGAGAAGCTGCCTTCATTTCTCACATTAGCTTTCATCAACCAGGACCACTTTTTATTTAATTGTCACAATATTTTTGACAATTTGGCAGACATTAGTAAACAATAAAGTTTTCAAAACTTAGGAGAACTGTAAATGGAAAATTTAACTTTAAAATTATCTGAGCCCTGAAAATATGGTTCTAAATATATTATCTCAGTTTAATACACTAACTTTGTATTGCATAAACTGAACCAAAAGAGCAAAGTCGAATATTTTTAAATTTTAACTTTAAAAATGTTTTGGAATTATAACATCATATAAATCGAGATTACCTCTAGAGTGTTTACAAGTATACTTTTTGATCACCAATAATTTCATGAGCTTAAAAGTTTAAACTAAATAATTTGTCACTTTCATAATGATTGACTGAATTTTTTTGATCTCATATTATTTAAATTGTTAGTCAAACACATTGTCAAAATGGTTGATTCAAAAATAATTCCACTTCTTGAGCATCAGAAAAAGCTTTGAGAGCTCAGCTCTTATTTTTTTGTATATATATATATGTGTGTGTGTATATATATATATATATATATATATATATATATATATATATATATTGTTTAGCACATTCTACAAATTTAACACATTTCTATAAATGTGCACCCTGAAACGGGGGTGTAGTCAGACAGGTGTGTTATGAGGGTTGAGATGCTCAACCTGACATGTATTGGGTTTGGTTGCTGGGTAGATTCAAGGGGCTGTGCCTCTGAAGTGTTACCCAGCATTAGTTATTTCAGCGGTCTCAAAAGAAAAGCATCTCGTGCCTAAGAGTATTTTTAGACGGATTCTAGGTAGCTATTGGATTAGATAATTACTAAGTAATGTTTTAAGTCCTTCACATGTAGTTATAGACATATTATGTGTTTCCAGGACTGTAATTATTTGTCTTTTATGACTGCAGAGCAGAGGCTACGGGTAGATGGAGAAGCTTAACCATTCCAGAGTACCGGAATTCGTGTTACTTGGACTCACTGATTCTCCTGAGCTTCAGATATTCTTCTTTGTGGCATTTTCCATTTTCTACTTAATGACAATGCTTGGGAATTGCTTAATTCTGTTCACTGTCCTGTCCACTTCACATCTCCACTCCCCCATGTTCTTCCTTCTCAGCAACCTTTCTCTGATTGACATATGTCTTTCCTCCTTTGCAACACCAAAGATGATCATGGACTTCTTTGCACACCACAAGAGCATTTCTTTTGAGGGGTGCATTTCTCAAATCTTTCTTTTGCATCTTTTCACTGGAACTGAAATTGTACTGCTGATTTCCATGTCTTTTGACAGGTATATTGCCATATGTAAACCTCTCTACTATTCAACTATTATGAGCCAAAAAGTATGTGTTGGACTTGTGGTAACTTCTTGGATGGTAGGCTTCCTACATACAATGAGTCAACTAGTTTTTATCCTCTATTTACCCTTCTGTGGTCCAAATGTAATAGACAGCTTCTTCTGTGACCTTCCTTTGGTAATCCAACTAGCTTGTATAGATACATATGTTCTTGGTATTTTCATGGTCTCAACCAGTGGTGTTATTGCTCTTATAAGTTTTCTGCTTTTGCTTATCTCCTATATTGTGGTGCTTGTCACCATCAGGGGTCACTCCTCAATTGGATCATCTAAGGCTCTTTCCACCTGCACATCACATTTCATAGTTGTGCTCATGTTCTTTGGACCATGTATTTTCATTTACATGTGGCCTTTCACAAACTTTCTGATGGATAAAATTCTCTCTGTTTTCTATACCATCTTCACCCCTTTTCTGAATCCACTTATCTATACTTTGAGAAATCAAGAAGTGAGAACAGCAGTGAAGAAGAAAATAAGCAATATTTCTCCTTTGGGAAGATAAATCCACATTATACAGTGACAGGACTAGAGAGATCTAGAGAATAAGATCAGATTTTCCAGAATAAGAAATAAGAGATAATTAACCTATCATCTGCTTTCTAAAAATTTTGTCTAAATTTATGATACCAAGAAATCAGCATTGAGAGACACAACTGCTTGCTTTAAAACTAATGCTGTGTTTGTTTTTGTAATCATGGATCAATTTGATAATGTGTTGAAGTTTATAATGTATTTTCATAGAAAAGTTATGTTGCCATAATTTTGAACATTGATTCATTTTCTTGTATATATGAAATCTATATGCATATATACCAAGGTTAATATTCTGTAAGAAGTTTAATATATATGAACTATTCTTGTTTGCATATCTAGAGCACTTCTCTTTGACTATCTTGTGATATTTTGTAGTGTCCAATTTAATTTAAAACTTTGATTAGGTCCCAGTATAGGAGAATGCTAGGACAGGGAAGCAGGAGTGGGCAGGTTGGTGACCAGGGGGAGGAGGGATGGAATAGGGAGTTTTTGAAGGGGAAACCAGGAAAGGGGTAACATTTGAAAAGTAAATAAAGAAACTATCTAGCCAGGCAGTAGTGGCTCATGCCTTTAATCCCAGTACTTGGGAGGCAGAGGCAGGTGAATTTTTGAGTTTGAGGCTAGCCTGGTCTACAGAATGAGTTCCAGGACAGCCAGGGCTATACAGACCCTGTATCAATAAATAGAAAACAAACAAAGAAAAAAAACAAAAAAAACCCTTTGATTAGGATTTTGAAACATAACAGACTTTATTCATAACATTAGAAAATTTATTAGGAAATTTGATATTATGAAATAATTATTTTACATAAAACTAAACAATTTTAATCACTGGGTCAAATTGTTTGAATCCTATTACAAATTTGAACCTTATAGATTAATACATTAACATTCTATACTCGCAGTTAGTTTGAAGATTACTGCTATCAGATGAGTGATATAGCAAATAATTAATCAATTGATGATCTGTGATATTTAATTCATAGAAAGTAGATTACTTAAATAGACTGGCTTTTAGAACTTAGCTATGAATAATAGGTATAACAGACCCATTTACTATTAATTTTTTGTATAAAAATACTATCAACTGCTGTATTCATGATAGCTTTATCTTTTAAATAAGATAGATCAAACTATTCTTAAATTTTTATAAAGCTTGCACTTAGTTTTCAATATCATATGGTTAGTGAAAAGAAATATGAAATTAATTTTAAAATATATGGTTCATTTCTATTCAACTTGATTTATTGCCAATAATGTTAAGTAGATTTTTTTTATCTAATATGATCTTTGGATGTCAGATAGACATCCATTTTCTAAACTGCTGAAGAACCAAAGTATCAGAGAATTTTTCCTGATCCAGTCAATCATGATAAGAAGCAAAGCACATTGATTGAGCCAGCAAGGTTCACTGAGTTAGATCCTGAAAGACTCATTTTATCTTTTTAATGCTTTTTATCTCTAATATAAGAATTATGAAAAGTAAATTAAAATGTTTATAATAATTTATGTAAAGTAGGCATATAACTTCTATTTTTTTGAACCACCTCAACTATGTCTTAATTTTAAACAATGAGCTTCTGAACAGTAGCTTTATTCTTGAAAAATTACTAGTAAAATCACACAATACTCTAATTTTGTTTTGTTTTAAAAACTATGGTCTACTAAAACAGATAATTAAAAACATTGTGGTTTTCATTGTAATCTAGAATGTGTGTTGAAGCTAGGTTAGAATGCTTAATGTTTTGATACCCTATGAGATTGTTTCTCCCTGATTTAATGGATATAAAATGAGTTAGGAAAGAAAACTGTCACCAGATACCAAGAATCCTGCAAAAGCATAAGCTCTTGCCTCTCAAAGAAGCAACAACTTCAAAGATACGTTTTTATTATCTGAAGTTCATTTGGGTATAGAAGTTTATAAAGAAATGTAGTGTTAGGATTAGATATAAAGCTACAAATTTAATTTGAGAGCTAGCTTATTTTTAAGTAAATATATACTTATTTTGTTGCCTCAGGTGGGCAAAACATACAAAAAGCATTAGTATACTTTTGCCTCATTTCTATTCTTATGCAAAAATCTTTATTTGAAATGTGGAATCTAACTCTAAAATACTATTGTAAACAATAATTCATTGTTGAGTACCTATTGTATTTCAAGTTTTTTTGGGTGCTACAGGGCCATTCAAGTACAGTGTCTGTTTCCTGGTCATAGAGAGATGTCTATTCTGTAATTAGATACATCTGTTGTAAATTTGAATTGAAAACCCAGAAGTTTGTTCTATTTCTAAAACTTTGAGCAATTTTTTAAAAGTTTCTTTAGCCTTAGTTTCTTCACCTATAAATTTATATTAAGTGTGTGTAATCACTATTGATGTTGAAACTAAACAAAAAATATGTGTAAGGTATCTAGCTGTAATAAATACTAACAATATTTTTACTTTTGCTCTCATGTTAAAAAAGCAAAAAACTACAGGAACTGAAATAGAAGAATCTCACTTGAACTTGGCTAACATAGTACTATATAAGCAAAAATGTGTTATTTTCTGTACTATTAGATACATGCCAATTACTTTTGTCTGGGTTCATTCATACATTTATTGTTATGTTGTACAGCTGTGTTTTTCCAAATAAGTATTGTATTTTGTAATTTTACCTTAAATTGAAACACATTCCAAAACAGTATGGAAAGGAAAATAATTATAAGATATTGACAGGTCAGTATTTTCTTTGTTTCCTTATTCTCTCTCTCTCTCTCTCTTGTTCTTTTCTCATACATTATATTCCAACTGCAATTTCCATCCACCTAATATCCCCCTGCAACCTCTGCTTTTTTCCAAATCTGCTTCCTCCCCCAGTTTTCCTCAGAAAACAATAGACCTCCCACGAACATCAACCAAGCAAGGTGTAGCAAGCTACAATAAAACCAGGCATACATCATCACATCAAGGCAATCTAGTAAGAGGAAGCATGTCCGTGGAATAGTCAACAGAGTTAGGGACAGTACTTGCACTACTGTTGGAATTCCTAAATGAACACGAAGCTACTCTGCCATGACTCATATACCTAATATTCAAACTATATAAAGAACTCATGAAACTAGACACTCACAAAATAAATAACCCAATTAGAAAAAGGGGTATATATATCTAAAACAGAGAATTCTCAACAGAGGAGTCTCTAATGACTGAGATGCACTTGAAGAGATGTTCAACAGCCCTACCCATCACAGCTGTCAGAATGGCTAAGATTAAAAACACTAGTGACAGCTGGTGAGGATGTGGAGAAAGGGAACAGTCCTACACTGCTGGTGGTAGTGAAAACTTGTACAGCCACTCTTGAAGACAATATGGCAGTTTCTCAGAGAACTGGAAATCAGTTTACCTCAAGACCCAGCCACACCACTCTTGGGCATATATACCTAAAGGTCACTCCATACTATATCACAAAGACAATTGCTCAACTATCTTCACAGTAACTTTATTTGTACTAGTCAGAAACTGGAAACAATCTAGATGTCCTTCAAATGAAGAATGCATAAAAAAATGTGGTACAATTGCTCAGTGGACTATGACTCATTTGTTAAAAACAACGACATCATGAAATTTGCAGGCAAATAGATGGAACTAGAAAGTCTTCCTGAGTGAGATAACCCAGACCCAGAAAGACAAACATGGTATGTACTCACTTATAAAGCAAAAGGCAATTATGCTACAGCCCACAGACCTAGAGAGGCTAAGTAATAAGGAGGGCTTAAGGGAGATGCAAAGATCTTCATGGGAATGGGAAAGAGACTAGAATTCTTTTTTGTTGTTGCTGCTGTTTCTTTCAACTTACATGTATGTATGTATGTATATGTATTATGTGTGTATTCTTATGTATCATCCTGATCGCAGTTTCACTTCCCTACACTCCTCCCAGTCTCTTTCCCTGACCTAACTCAGCTCCCAGATCTACTCCTCTTCATTTTTCCTCCAGGAAAGAGCAGGCTTCCCAGAAATATCAACTGAAAGTGGCGTAACAAGTTACAGTAAGACTAAGCACAAAGCCTCATATCAAGGCTTGATGAGGTAAACAAATAGAAGGAAAAGGGTCCAAATAAAAGTAACCATAATGAAGAAGTTTCAAGTATGATTTGTATATTTTGTCTCTGTTCACACATTTGAAGATAGTAATATGAATGTTTTAAATTTTATATACTATGATTTATTTAAAATATTAACTGTGAATAAATGATGATTTGTTATCTAATCACTTTATATCAAACACACAAAAAAACTTGAGTATAGGCATGGAGAGTTGAATTTCCAAGATTGTGAAAAAGTTGTTTGAGGATGTGGTAGACAGCACTTCACAGAAAAATTTCAAAGTGGACATTTCTTCTGAAAAATAAGTCTCTGAATCTAGAGAATGAGTGGTTAGGTAGGTAGCTTATTTTGGGGTAACAAATTGTGTTCTGGAAAGTACCTCACAACTGCACAGACTGGACGTGGTATATGGTCCTGAACGCATATGATGTATCAGGGCAGACATTCCTTAATAGCTCATGTATTCACTTGTGTGATATCATCTCTCATCAGTTTTTATCCTTGATTTTCTCTTCAGCCTACTTTAAAATATCTGTTGTTGAAGAATAAAGGTGTATCAGAATTGGAAGAAGATAAGATATGCATTGGAGTTAAAAATAGATTTATAGTACAGATAGTTAATAAAAAAGGTTAACAAATTTGTTCTATATTTATTTCTCATCCACTACCCTTTACAATTCCTAAAAGAGACCTTTAAATTTCTTTCACTTTTGCTTGTTTGTATATATTTATTGTATTTAATACTAAGTCTCACTGAGCAAATTTGAATATGTTATATATTTTGACCATAAACATAATATACACACATAGATATGTATGTATACATATATGTTTATATACATATATACACACACACATATATATATATATATATATATATTGTATATACATATATGTATGTATGCCTATATATATGCACACACCTTAACGCTAATTCTAACCCTAGTGGGTAACTTACTGCTACTATTTTTGTAATTTTTGACTGCACTTTAAAAACTTTATACATATGATAGTCATAATTCCTATCCCTATTGAAAAGACATATTTTTTACAGCAGGGAAAGCCTATCACAGAAATCTACCACTGGTTCAAAGGCAGAAAACAACTAGCCCCAGGGTGTGTCACTTTATTCTCTATATCTTCAACATTACACTATACCTAAAGATCAGAGAACAACTTAGAAGTGGGCTTGTAAAAGTTGTAAGAGCCAGTATACTGTTTTCAAGCATCACAATGGAGCTGTTTCCATGAAATCTAAATAATATTGCTGCCTAAACAAGATCAGCATAATGACAAGACCAGTTGGCATACCAGAATGTTTGGAGGAAATCTACAGGTCCTACCCTAGATGAAGAACTATAGAAAATGGCTCATGAGAGATGGAGAGTCAGCCTTTTCTAAGGTTTAACTCACTTATACAAATATAGTCCCAACTAAATATACCCCCACTCTCCCTCTTTCTATCTATTATCTATCTATCTATCTATCTATCTATCTATCTATCTATCTATCTATCTATCTATCTATCTATCTCTCATCTCTCATCTCTTTATCCTTAATTTGATTCGTTATACCCTAGCCAACTCTCTACCTTTCCTTTCAGCAAGTCCCTACTTCTATGACATTTTTTTTGTTTCTTTCTTTTTTTACGACAAAGTAGGATTAACTAAGGCCACTCATGAAGCTACTAGTCAGTATGTGTGACTTATCAATGGTTACTTAACTGAAGACTACTACTTAATTTCTAGCAGCTCTCCACTGTCATTAACTTCCTTGGAAGAGTGATGTCCTATGAATACCCTCTCCTTCCCTTGTCTATGACTGAATATCTTATGCAAACACTATGCAGGGAACTGAAGATGTGTGAGTTCATGGGTGTTATGGCCATGTGATGTTCATAAGACAGCATTTCAGGTGTTCTTTTCTATTGTTTGGTTCTTATCTTAGCTTTGTTCACTGTTTTACAAAGGTCCCTGATCCTCAGAAAAAAAGTGATATAGGAACTCAGCGCTGAGTACGCAACAGTCACTCGTTATCAGTACATTAATCATCCAATAATTTTTTCACTAAATGTCATTCACTAAAAAGAAAACACCCATTTGATTAAGACTGAGAAGAGTTCTCACTTATAGGTATAAGCTTGACAACATGTACATTTAGTGTAACAAAAATAGTAGATCAACCCTGGTGTCCATGTCATCCCAGTCATGGACCTACAGTATAGGGCATGAGTCCCCCATTCGGCAGTAACCCCTTATATTTTACATTGCAGCCCAAATACAAAACCATTTCTATATTTTATTCCAGCTGTCTGAACAAGGTTAAATAATAGAAAGGAAGCTTTCAACTCAGTTTCAGATTTTTTTTCTTGCATTCTGGAATGAAGGTGCATGGTGTCTTTTAATGGCAGGAGGAGCCATAATCAGTTGGGAAACTTCCTCAAGTAACTTTTTCATGCTTTAAAGACTTGCTCAGGATTGATAATGAATATAACACTGTGAACAACATATTTTATGGCATGGTTGTTCAGGTAATACCCATCTACTAATGAGCAGCTCAGGTCCCATGCTAACTTGGTAGACCCCCTCTCAAATGATCAGTTTCCAAAGGCTCCAAGCAGCATCTCCAATCTTCTACTCCTACTATTAGTACCATTAGTTCTGTTGGATCCTATGGTTCAAGTGGTAGAGTATACTACGCATTAGCCTGTTCTTGCTGAAAGGCTTTTTCTTGTTATAGTCCCTACTCAGTGCTAGCAGCATTACAGGTTACTTGGTATATGAGCTAGGGTAACATACATAATTGAGGAATCCAAGTAGGGCCACTCAATGTGTTTCTTTCTGACAGGTGGGAATAACCAGGTACAATACAATTACATGAACTCACACATCTTCAGTTCCCTGCATAGAATTACAAGGATTAAGAGACATGGCCTTGATAGATTAGGTGTGGCCTTGTTGGAGGAACTGTGTCAATGGGTGTGGCTTTGATGTTTTGCAAACTCATTCCAGGATGAATCCCCACCCTCACCTATGGAACAGGATTTAGCTCTCATTTAAGACCCTACTGCCCTGTTCCCTACCATTATGTTGATAGACTAAGCTCCTGAAACTGTAAGCAAGCCCACATTAAATGCTTTCCTTTGTAAACATTTCTTTGATTATGATATCTCTCCACTGCAATAAAACACGAACTAATACAAGGAGATAAAGAAAAATGAAGATGGAACATTTAACTGTGCATCTTTAAGTCCTTAATAGTACCATTAATTTCTAAAGTTATTTCAAGAATGTGATATTGGTTTTGGTTTATAGTTCTGCCTAGCTACTTGGGTTTAAATGTTTCTATATGTAGTCAAGTTGACAAGCAAGATTAGCCATCACACTCATGAAAATTAAGCAACTCATTGCCAAATGATGAACTGGTCAAAGAAGAAATCAAGAATAAAAAATCTCCTGGAACTGAATGAAAGTGAATACATCACAAAACAAATCTCTGGGACACATTAAAAACAGTACTACTAGAAAAATTTATAGCACTGAATGCTATATTAAAAATTAAGAAAAATTACAAATTAGTGACTTTGTTATTTAACTCAATAATTTAGATCACATAAACCATATCCAAATCCACTAAAAGCAAAGTGTAATAAAAACCAGATCAGAGATTAATGGAATAGAAACAAGGAAAACAGTGAAAAGAACCTACGAATGAAAGAGCTGGTTATTTGAGTAGATAAACAAAATTGGCAGTCCTTTGCTCAGCTAAACAAAGGAAAGAAAATGAGAACCCAAATTATAGAATCAGAAATGAACATGCTGGCCTTTAACTCATGATGTAGCTAATACTGACTTTGAAATCCTGATACTCTGGCTTCTACTGACTGACTTCTAAGATTATAAGCATATCTGAAATGAGTTTCTGGTAAACAATACATTCTCTTAAAACATACCTTTATTTTGAATCACATTCTTTTTATTTATTTACTATTTATTTATTTATTTATTTATTTATTTATTTATTTATGTATGTGACTGTGCATCCAGGTACCATAGTATATTTTGAGAGTCAGTTCTTTTCTTCTACATTATGAGAAGCACTTTTTCTGTATCAAGAAGATGAAATTATTTTCCCTGTTTTGTATATCTAAGTTATTCATGTGAGTTTATTTTCCCACAATTTAATGATGCTAGTTATACTCTGTCTTCTACTAAAGAACCCTCAAAACATTTTGTTTATGAATTTTTTGATAGTGATGAATTCCCTATATTTTTGTACTTCATAAAACCTTGTGAAAATTTATACTTCCAGAATACTATTTCCTATAGCAATCTATTTTATCAATAAATTTGTACTTAATTTTATTTGTGTATAAATCTGTACTTAGTTTTGTGTGTCTAAGTCTCTCTCTGTCTCTGTCTCTGTCTCTCTCTTTCTTTCATGTGTGTACATTGTCTTTTTACCTTAAGAGATGACTCCTGGTTTCTTTTCTAATGTGTGTGGGACATTTATTATTCTGCTTGGATTTGGTTCTTTTAGTTTCCTATCTGACAACTTTAATTGTCAGATATGACTACACTACGAAACACAAAAGGATCTTTTGCATTTCAGACACACTCTTTGTTTCCTCCATTGTGGAATACTAGTCAAATTTACCCAAATAGTCTCAATAATTCCTCCTTCCTAACACTGTGAGTCCTTTCTTAGACTTCAAGGTAATCAGGAGCTCAAATGGCCAGGAGGACATCTAAGCTTCTGGTTCATTTCCCCTGTAAACCCAAGAATTCTAGGCTAGCAGAACAAAAGGTCACAGGGATCAGGATGAGTGGTACAGGTCTAATTTTTATCCTTTGATTCTGAATTCATAAAATAGGACTATGGTAGAAATATTACCATATATTTGATGTTGATCCAGAACACATACAGCATTCTAGAAAATAAGCTTCAATTCTCCACTATATTGTTATCTAGGCAGCAGTATAACTTCTAAGAAGTTCATACTAACAGCCTTGGCAATAGCCTTTGATGTTTGAGGGTTTCCTGGAACCTCTTTGTCCAATGACTCAGCAAATTGTACCTCATTCCTAGCACAGGGGGTTTTATTGGATGGTATAATTGTCTACTTGGGGAACTATATATGGAGAGAGAGAGAGAGAGAGAGAGAGAGAGAGAGAGAGAGAGAGAGAGAGAGAGAGAGAGAATGAAGTTCTTATATGGTTTTTTAAAAAATTCTTTCTTGTTAGTTTTTCCACTCACTTTCCGACTATTAACTTTCTCTCTTATTTTCTTCCCATTTTAATCTTTCTCTTCTATTCCATTGTGCTTTCCATAACACTATACTATTCTACCAGGTCAGATGTTTAAATATAGTAGTGAGATTTAAGGTCAGTAAATTATATGAGGCCTTTGTCCACCTTGTTTGGCTTTGAATTAAATTGTTCCAGTAATAGTGGATTAGACATTCCTAAATCCACAGATGGGTTTTGGCAAAACATTACATGGAGAAAAGGCTAATCCACTCTCAGAATAGGTATCTACTCCAGTAAGGATATTCACATACCCCTTGTCCACCCATTTTCTTCACATATGTTTCAAACATGTCACCATCTGTGTTCCCATTTATCCTCTCAAACTATTGGTTACTGCAAAATCAATCAGATTATAATTTTCTATCTGCACCTTTGGTCCCCATGAAGCAAAATGTATGATCATGTTCACTGCCTGAAATTCTGCCCATTGTTAATATTTCTTTTCACCGCTGCCATTCAAGATTAATCCAGTGATGAACTATAATACTTCAACTGCATGGTGCTGGTGTTGCCTACACACCATACAGAACTGTATATAAACTATCACCTGGCCTCAGTCGAGCTGTCCTTCCATCAGCTAATCATAAGTGATATATTATGACACAATAATGATAATAATAATAATAATAGAATACATATAGAAAATGTTATAACACAAATAGTCATGGAAGGCATTTGGGCTGCTTCTTCGTGTAATTGTGGTTTCTGAATCTTCTTGGATTTAATCATGTATAATACATGTTTACTTGATAATGGACTGTGATTTTGCATTCCAACTTGGTGGATTTATGAATCAGATAACACCCAGTATGTGATGTGCAGATCAGGCTAAATAATTAATAGGTGCTACATCAGTGGTCAATTTCCACTAATGCTTATTAAGGGGGTAAGTCCTGTCACTCAACGTGATGGTAAGGCCTTACTAGAAGTTATTAAGGGGCTCTGCTGTGTTTCTCCTAATGGGATTGCTAATGTCTCTAAACTCCGTTCCTATCTAATGAGTGTCATTAGGTCTACTGAATCATATGGTACAAATCAAAGAGCACTTGTTTGGTTACTGCTTTGGACTGGTTTTGTTGTTTGCGCATACGGTTTCGAAGGAGCAATCCTAATGCAGAAGCTCCACAAGCTGAAAGCCCTAGTGCCATGAACCCAGCCCATTCTTTAATCAGGGGTGGCCGTAATGCCAAAGTCTCTCTTATGGCAATACAAGGTGACAGGGAGTTTTCCTTCATCATTTAGAGGCATAGGCACAATTCCAGGAATTCTCACAACCACAGCAGCATCTTCATATTCTCAGCAATTTGTCAATACACACAATCTGCTAGAACAATCCAATTTCTTGTCTTCTTCCTGTTCATTAGAGACTTTCCAAACTACAGAAAATAATGGGGCTAAAACACATGGTTTAGTATTCAAGGAAACATTGCAAAGCACAAGACAGGAACCAAAAATGAAGTTCTATCTAACTCCTTTTATTATTTTTAATAAAGCGCAAACTATTCTCCAATATAAAATGTAAGATAATATTATTCCGTTATACTTCTAATTTAGCTGCAGCCTTCCCTGTAGCATTAGTATTCAAGAGAGCATCCCTGATTAGTCTCCATAGGGAGAAGGTAGTCACAGGAACGCTTTCTGGCCCCTCTTTCTGAAATGTCTTTTGCAAATCTGTTTTAACCTGGTCCCAGTCTAGGATATTTAAGCCTCTGCTATGAATAAACCATGGACTAGTTTTCTCCAAAGTCTTAACAAATTCCCTAGCTGTTTTAACCTTAATCCCAGTACCCTGTTGATTAAACAAATCTACCAGTTGATCTACTAATTGTAATGTGGAACTTGTCATCCCCATGGCGTGATCCTGTACTTACTTTGTTTGATGCAGTTCTTATTTTCACTTTGTTTCTTGTGCCATATTTTTCCTGTGGGACCTTAATGAGACTTGTGGCCATGCCCCAGGTTCTAGCCTGACTCTGCCTAGCAGTCACCTGCCTGCAGCCACACTCTGCCCGCCTCCTGCCTCCTGGGTAACCTGACCACCCAACTTACTATAAATAACACCCCTCAGCACGTGATCTCTCTCTCTCTCTCTCTCTCTCTCTCTCTCTCTCTCTCTCTCTCTCTCTCTCTCTCTCCCCCCCCCGCCCTCTTCTTGGTCTATCTCTCTGTCTCTCCATTTTCTCCCCTTTCCGTGTGGTCATGGCTTTTCTTATCTATTTTCTCCTCTTTCTTTATCTTTCTATCTCTTTTCTCTTTCTATTTTCTTAATTAAAAAAAAACATCAAAGCTATGGGTCCCCTCTTATTAAATTTGCCACACAGAGCTAGCTGGTACGCGCCATCTGAGACTCTGGGATTCAGCCATGCTGACAGTCTGAGCACAGGTAACAGGCAGAGAGATCCACACCAGAACACCTTCTGTGTGGCATTTCTCTGTGGTCCCAAGTGCCATGTGCGGGATCGGCCAGCTGTGTGACCGCCCGCTCCCTGTCAGGCTGAGGCATGCATGCATCTTGCCTGCTCCCCCCCCCCCCCCGCAGAACTTCCGTGTCCCTCTGCATATGCTACCTTGGCCCGAGAGCAAGGCCCACAGCTCCAACGGCCAGGCCTGGCGCATCCGCATGCTCCAGACCCCGCGATTTTTATCTTTTTCTTTTTTTCCCCCACATTTCCCCAATACATTCCTCTCCTTTCGCTGGCCGGCTTTTCTTGGAATGATCTCATCAGGAGCTCCTCTCTTTCCCAATCTTGGTGGGACCTCCACTTGACAGTGCCAGTGCTGCCACAGTACCAAATATCAGGCATAGGCTTGGGGGATTGACAGAAGACACAGACTCGGGTCATTCAATAAGGAGAATGCTGAAGTTTTACTGAGAGACCAGCAATTTATACTTGAGGCCGGGTGAAAAACCACAGAAAAAAACAATCATAGCCATAGATCAGGCACCCGGAAAGTCCCTACCACACTGGGCAGGAAGACAGAAGTCAAGCTGAGCCTCAGGATGCTCTGCTCTCAGGAAACCTCTGCAAACAGCTCAGTGGAGGGGGTTGAGCTAAGCTCACGATGCCCAATAAATAGACTTACCAAAATAAAGATAGCTATTATAGAAAAGGAAGGATGGTTTTGAGAACAGAATCTGGAATGAACTATATCAATAATTTGTCCAACTGCCAATGAACCAAATTCAGCCCTTCACTTATGAATAAGGAATATATAAATATTCCCTTGGGGTATATTAGTGAAATTAGAAGTCAGTCATTATTAGGAATATGCCTTTCAGGTCTTTGTTTGAACTTTCAAATTTGATGTAACTATCTTAATGTCATCCCCCTTGCACATTTTGGGTGGTGGTGGGGGCGATGAGCAGAAGAGACTTTCTGGTTCATAGATTATTAAGAACTACACACAGAGGAACTTCATAAATATCTGGAGCTAATATGTAAAACACAATCTTGAATCTCAAGCTAAATTCTGGTTGGATTAGACTTTTGCAATTTTTAAGTTGAACAACTATATTTCCAAATACTTAGAATGTAAATAATTATATTCAATAACATATTTCTGTTGTTCATATTTATAGTCAGTATTATTTTAATGACTGTATCTGTTTTTGCTTATAAATTTACTGGTCAATATATGGATGAAATATAGGATGAGACACAGAGCTGAGTTCATAAAAGATTTTATGTTTTTGCTGTCAATCTATTGGAATACTTCTCTATGTGAAAAAAGAGGGCCAAATTGCTAAATGATAAAATAACACTTTAAAATATAAAGTAACAATCCCAAGGGGACTTTCATTCACCTTCTACTTCTCTTCCATCAAATGCCTGAACAATGCAAGTTAGCTTCCCTTCCTCCACCCATCATCCTGCTCTCTAAGCCCCATGGGCCAAGACAAGCTTCCCTAAGCAGCCTGCTATCCCAGGGGGAAATCCATTCTCCCACAAACTCTCCTCCACCTTCATCGGTCCAGAGGCTTCTGAACCATACAGGTTATCTCCTCTTCCCCTATCCATCTTCTCAGCTGGCTGAGTCCTTTGGGCCAAGTGAACCTGCCCTGAGCAACCTGCGAGCCCAGGGAGACCCCCATTCTCCTGCTACCTCTCCACTTACCTTCATCTGACTGAGGTTCCTGAACAATACAAGCTAGGAGATTCAGAACAATATAGCCCAAGGATAGTCATCAGAGGCCTGCCACACCAGAACCATAGAGGTAGCCCCACCTCCCAATACCTACTACAACAAGAAAATCTAGGGACCAAAACCATGCAGATGACTAAAGGCCCTCTAAAGAACACAAGAGCCAGGGCAATATGACACTTCCAAAACACAGATATTGAATACAGCAAGCCCTGTATATCTTAATGCAACTGAAACACAAGAATATGACCTAAACCAATCTTATAAAGATGATAGGGGCTTTTAAAGAGGAAATGATTAAATCCCTTAAAGAAACAGAGAAAAATACAATCAAACAAATAGAGGACTTTAAAGAAAAAACAAATAAATCCCTTAAAGACATACAGGAAAATTCAATTAAACAGGTAATGGAAATAAATAAGACTGTCCAAGACCTGAAAGTAGAAATAGAAGCAATAAAGAAAACACAAACTGAGACAATCCTGGAGATGGAAAACCTAAGGAAGAGAACAGGAACTGTTGTTGATGCGAGCTTCACCAAAAGAATACAGGAGATGGAAGAGAGAATCCCAGGTGTGGAACATACAATAGAAAAAATTGATACATAAGTCTAAGAAAATGTTAAATCTAAAAATTTTCTGACAAAAATTCAGGAAATCTAGAATATCATGAAAAAACCTAACCTAAGAATAATAGGAATGAAAGAAGGAAAAGAGTCCCAGCTCCAAGACCTAGAGAATAGTCTCAACAAAAATCATAGAAGAAAATGTTCCCAACCTAAGGAAAAAGATGCCTAAAAATATACAGGAAGCTTATAGACCAACAATTAAACTGGCCCAGAAAAGAAAATTCTCCTGTCATATAATAATCAAAATAAAAAATCTAGAGAACAAAGAAAGAATATTAAAAATGGCAAGGGAAAATATCCAGGTAACATACAAAGACAGACCTATCAGAATTATACCCGACTTTTCAACAGAGACTCTAAAAGCTTTAAGAGCCTGGACAGATATCCAGCAACCTCTAAAAAACCACAGGTGCCAACCTACTACTATACCCAACAAAACTCTCAATCACCATAGATTGAGAAAACAAGACATTTTAAGACAAATCCAAATTCAAACAATATCTCTTTGCAGGTCTAGCGCTATGGAAAATACTAGAAGGAAAATACCAACAATGAAGGATACCTACATCCAAGAAAACATAGGAAATAATAAGTGATTCCATACCAGCAAAAACAAGGAACTCATGCATGCATGATTGTGAGCATGTGCACATACACACACATGCACACATACAAGTACATAGGCAAAATAACTCCACCAACATCAAAGTAACAGAAAATGAAAATCACTGATCATTAATATCTCTCAACATCAATGGACTCAAGTCCCCATTAAAAACATACAAACTAACAAAATGAATTAAAAAATAGGATCCATCACTCTGCTGCATACAAGAAACACACCTCAGCAATAAATCTAGACATTACCTCAGAGCAAAGGGCTGGAAAAAAAGTTTTCCAAGCAAATGGACCCAAAAAGCAAGCTGGAGTCGCCATTCTAAAATCTAATAAAACAGACTTTCAACCAAAATTAATCAAACAAGACCCTTCATACTTATCAAAGAAAAAATCTACCAAAATGATATCTCAATTCTGAACATCTAAGCCCCAAACACAAGGGCACCCACATTTGTAAAATAAACATTGCTAAAGCTTAAATTGCACACCAAACCCACCACATTAATAGTGGAAGACTTCAGGATGCCATTCTCACCAAATGCCAGGTCATCCAGATGAATACTAAACAGAGAAATGATGTAACAATCAGACATTATGAATCAAATAAACCTAAGAGATAGCTACACCATGCAAGCCTTAACAGATACAAGAAAATTGAAATAAAGCCTTGTATCTTACCAGATCACCACAGATTAAAGCTGAACTTCAGCAACAACAGAAATTCTGGAAAACCTACACACTCATGCAAATTGAACAACTCTCTACTCAATGATTTCTAGGTCAAGGAAGACATAAAAAATTTAAAGACTTTCTAGAATTCAGTGAAAATGAAGGCACAGCATACCCAAACTTATGGGACACAATGAAAGCAGTGCTAAGAGGGAAATTCAGAGAAATAAGTGTATCCATAAAGAAATTAGAAAATTCTCATACCAGCAATTCAAAAGTATGCCTAAAAGCTCTTGAAAAAAGAAGCAAGCACACCAAAGAGGAGTAGAAGGTAGGAAATGATCAAAATTAGGACTGAAATCAATCAGTAAGAAACAGAGGATCAACAAAACCAAGAGCTGGCTCTTTGAGAAAATCAAGATAGACAAACCCTTAGCCAAACTAACCAAGCGACACAGAGACAGTGTCCAAATAAAGAATCAGTAATGAACAGGGAGATGCAACATCAGACACTGAGGAAATTGAAATCATTAGGTCTTAGTTCAAAAGCCTATACTCCAAAAATTGAAAAATATTAACAAACTGACTATTTTCTAGACAGATATCACTTACCAAAGTTAAATAAAGATCAGGTAAACAATTTAAACATGTCCATAATCTCTAAATAAATTGAAGCAGTCATTAGAAGTCTCCCAACTTAAAACTAAAAGGCCAGGGCCAGATGTTTTAGTGAAGAATTCTATCAGACTTTCAAAGAAGAGCTAATACCAATACTGCTAAAACTATTTTATAAAATAGAAAGAGAAGGAACACATTCAAACTCATTCTATGAGACTATAGTCACCCCTGGTAAAGAGAACTTCAGACCAATTTCTCTTATGAGCGTTAATATAAAAATACTCAATAAAATTCCTGCAAACCAAATCCAGGAGCATATCAGAAATATCATCCATCAAGATCTGGTAAGCTTCACCACAGGGATGCAGGGATGAATCAGTATATGAAAACACATCAATGTAATAGACCATATAAACAATCTGAAAGAAAAAAATACCCACATGATTATCTCATTAGACAATGAAAAATTATTTGATAAAATCCAACACCCCCTTATGTTAAAGGAATTGGAGAAATCAGGAATACAAGGCACATAACTGAATATAATTAAAGCAACATACTGCAAGCCATTTTCCAATATAAAACTAATTAGGGAGAAACTTAAAGCATTACCACTAAAATCTGAGATAAGAAAAGTCTGCTGATTCTTTTCCTTGTCTCTTCAATATAGTACTTCAAGTTCTAACTAGAGGAGTGGGAAGACAAAGGAAATCAAGGGGATACAAATTGGAAAGAAAGAAGTCTAAATATTGCTATTTGCAGGTGATATGAGAATACATAAGTAACCCCAAAAGTTCTAACAGAGAACTCTTACAACTGAGAAATACCTCCATCAAAGTGGCTGGATACAAAATTAACTCAAAGAAATCAGTAGATTTCATTTATTCAGATGATAAACAGGCTGAGAAAGAAATTAGGGAATCAATACCCTTTACAAAAGCCACTAAGAATATAAAATATCTTGGTGTAATTCTAACCAAGCAAGTGAAGGGTCTGTATGATAAGAACTTCAAGTGCGTGAAGAAAGAAATCTAGAAGATATTAGATAATGGAAAGATATCCTATGCTCATGTGTTGGTAGGATTAACATACTCAAAATGGCTATCTTACCAAAAGCAATCTATAGATTCATTACAATTCTCATTAAAATTCCAATACAATTTTTTATAGACCTTGAAAGAGCACTTCTCAGCTTCATATAAAAAACAAAAACAAAAACAAAACCCCAGAATAACAAAAACAATTCTGAACAATTAAAGAACTTCGGGAAGAATCACCATCTTTGACCTCAAACTGTACTACAGAGCAATAATGATAAAATCTACATGGTATTGATACAGAAACAGACATGTTGATTAGTGGAATTGAATCAAAGTCAGAGAAATAAACCTATATAATTATGGACATTTGATTTTTTTGATAAAGAAGCCAAAACCATACAAAAGAAAAATGAAAGCATCTTTAACGAATGGTGCTGGACTAACTGGATGCTACATGCAAAAGAATGAAAATAGATTTGTATTTATTACCCTGCACAAAACTTAAGTCCAAGTTGAACAAGGACCTCAACATAAACCCATATACACTAAATCTCACAAAAGAAAACGTGGGAAATACCCTTAAATGCATTGGTATAGGAGATAATTTCCAAAAAAGAACACCATGTCTCAGGCTCTAAGACCAACAATCTATAAATGGGACCTCACAATACTGCAAAGCATCTGTAATGCAAAGGATACTGTCAATAGGACAAAATGGCAGCCTACATATTGGGAAAAGATCTTTATCAATGCTACGTCTGACAGAGGGCTAATATCCAAAGTTTACAGAAAGCTCAAGAAGTTAGACACTAACAACCTAAATAACCCAGTTAAAATTGGGGTACCGAACTTAACAGAAAATTCTCAACAAAGAAACCTCGAATGGCTGAGAAGCACTTAAAGAAATGTTCAAAGTCCTTAGTCATCAGGGAAATGCAAATCAAAACAATTATGTGGTTCCATCTTACACTGATCAGAATGACTAAGATTAAAAACTCAAGAGATAGCACATGCTAACAAAGATGTAGACCCAGGGGAACACTTCTTCATTGCTAGTGGGAGTGCAAACTTGTACAACCACTTTGGAAATCAATTTGGCATTTTCTCCGAAAACTGGAAATAGTTTTACTTCAAGACCCAGCTATACCACTCCTGGGCATATTCCCCAAATATGCTCCAATATCCTACAAAGACACTTGCTTAACTATGTTCATAGCAATATTACATAGCGAGAAACTAGAAACAGCCTAGATGTCCCTCAACTAAAGAACGGATAAAGAACATGTGCTACAACTACACATTGGAATACTATTCATCTATTAAAATCAAAGACATCATGAATTTTGCAGGCAAGTAGATGGAACTTGAAAATATCATCCTGAGTGAGATAATTCAGTTCCAAAGGGACATTTATGGTATGTACTCACTTATAAGTGGATATCAACCATAAAATACAGGTACTATCCTATATTCTACAGACTCAAAGAAGCTGAACAAGAAGGAAGGTCCAAGCAAGGATGCTTGAATCTCACTTAGAAGAGGGAATAAAATAGTAATAAGAGGCAAATGGAGGGAGGGAAGTGGGTAGAAGAAAGGATGAGGAGGGGAATATGGAGCTCAGGATCATGTGTGGGGAAGGACAAGAGAGATGGCTAGGTGGCCATGAAAATGAATGGAAATCTTCAACTGATGGGGTGATATGGTCAGAGGCATCTCTAGGATGAGACAGAAACCTGGGTAAAGGAAGCACTCAAGAATCAATGGGGCTGACGTTAGCTGTGACTCACTACATTGAAGATAAGGAACCTGAAGGCTCCTGTAGTCAGGCAGGAACCCCAGTGGAGCAATAGAGCCATCAACTCACCCACAAAACTTCCAACCAAAAATTTACCCTGTGTACAAGAAATGTAGTCACAGGGGATAGAGGAGAGAATGAGAAGATGGCCAACCAATAATCAGCCCAATTTGAAACCCATCCCATGTGTGAGCATCAGTCCCTAACACTCTTAATGATAACATTTTATGCTTGCAAACAGGAACATATTCTCTGATAGGCTACACCCAGAAACTGATCAAGACAGATACAGACACCCACAGCTTAACAGTGGGTGCATGTAGGGGACTCTTATAGATGAATAGCAGGAAGGATTGCAGTCCTGAAGTAGATAGGAATTCCACAAGAAGATTGACAGAGTCAACTAACCTGGACCCTTGGGGCTCTCAAAGATTGAACTACCAATCAAAGAACATACACAGGCTGGACCTCTTCCTCACCACATATATGTAGCAGATATGCAGTTTGGTCTTTATGTGGGTCCAGAGTAACTGGATAGGGTCTATCCCAAAAGTTGTTGCCTGTACATGGGATATGTTCTAGCTTGGCTCCCTTGTTTGGCCTCAATGGGAGAGGAACTGCATAGCCTCACAAAGATTGAAGTGCCAGGGTCAGGGTGGGGAGATCACACAGGAGGTAGCCCACCCACTCAAAGGAGAAGGAGGGAAGGAATATGTGAGGAGGTGACCAGAAGGGAGACAGTGAGTGGTATGTAAAATGAATAATTAAAAAAATAAAATACCACATACACGTGGAAGCTGAACAATGCTCTACTCAATGATACATTGCGCAAGGAAGAAATAAAGAAAGAAATCAAAGACTTTTTAAAATTTAATGAAAATGAAGGCACAACATACCCTAATTTATGGGACACAATGAAAGCGGTGCTAAGAGGAAAATTCATAGCGCTGAGTGCCTCTAAAAAGAAACAGGAGAGAGCATACACTAGCAGCTTAATGGCACACCTGAAAGCTCTGGAACAGAAAGAAGCAAATACACCCAAGAGGAGTAGAAGACAGGAAATCATCAAACTCAGGGCTGAAATCAATCATGTAGAAACAAATAAAACCATACAAAGAATCAACAAAACTAGGAGTTGGTTCTTTGAGAAAATCAACAAGATAGATAAGCCCTTAGCCAGACTAGCCAGAGGGCACAGAGACAGTATCCAAATTAACAAAATCAGAAACGAAAAGGGAGAGATAACAACAGAAACTGAGGAAATTAAAAAAATCATATCCTACTACAAAAGCCTGTATTCAACACAACTAGAAAATCTGGAGGAAATGGACAATTTCCTAGACAGATATCAAATACCAAAATTAAATCAGAATCAAATAGACCTTCTAAACCTTCCTATAACTCCTGAAGAAATAGAAGTGGACATTGGAAGTCTTCCACAAAAAAAAAAAAAAAAAAAGCACAGGTCCAGATGGTTTTAGTGCAGAATTCTATCAGACCTTCAAAGGAGACCTAACACCAATGCTCTTCAAACTATTCCACAAAATAGAAACAGAAGGAACACTACCCAACCCATTCTATGAAGCCACAATTACGCTAATACCAAAATCACACAAAGATCTGACAAAGAAAGAGAATCTCTTAAGCAACCCAAAGAACTCCACCAGAGAACTCCTACAGCTGATAAGCAACTTCAGCAAAATGGCCGGATATAAACTCAACTCAAGCAAGTCAGTAGCCTTCCTATACTCAAAGGATAAGCAGGCTGAGAAAGAAATAAGAGAAATGATACCCTTCACGATAGCCACAAACAATATAAAGTATCTTGGTGTGACTCTAACCAAACAAGTGAAAGATCTGTATGACAAGAACTTCAAGTCCCTGAAGAAAGAAATTGAAGAAGACCTCAGATGGTGGGAAAACTCTTCCATGCTCATGGATTGGCAGGATTAAAATAGTAAAAATGACCATCTTGCCAAAAGCAATATATAGATTCAATGCAATCCCCATCAAAATCCCAACTCAATTCTTCATAGAGGTAGAAAGAGCAATTAAAAAATTCATCTGGGATAACAGAAAACCCAGGATAGCTAAAACTATTCTCAAGAGTAAAAGAATTTCTCGGGGAATCAGTATCCTGGACCTCAAGCTATACTACAGAGCAATAGTGTTAAAAACTGCATGGTATTAGTACAGTGAAAGGCATGTAGATAAATGGAACAGAATCGAAGACCCAGAAATGAATCCACACTCCTATGGTCACTTGATCTTTGACAAAGGAGCTAAAACCGTCCAGTGGAAAAAAGATAGCCTTTTCAACAAATGTTGCTGGTTCAACTGGAGGTCAACACAGAGAAGAATGCAAACTGATCCATTCTTATCTTCTTGCACTAAGCTCAATTCCAAGTGGATCAAGGACCTCCACATAAAACCAGACACACTGAAACTAATAGAAGGGAAACTAGGGAAGAACCTTGAACATATGGGCACAGGGGAGAATTTCCTGAACAGAACTCCAATAGCTTATGCTCTAAGATCAAGAATAGACAAATGGTGACCTCATAAAATTACAAAGTTTCTGTAAGGCAAAGGACACTTGCAAAAGGACAAAGTGGCAACCAACAAACTGGGAAAAGATCTTTACCAACCTTACATCCGACAGAGGGCTAATATCCAAGATATACAAAGAACTCAAGAAGTTAAACTCCAGAGAGCCAAATAACCCTATTAAAAATGGGGTACAGAGCTAAACAAAGAGTTCTCACCTGAAGAATATTGAATGGCTGAGAAGCACCTAAAGAAATGTTCAACCTCCTTAGTCATTAGGGAAATGCAAATCAAAACAACCCTGAGATTCAGTCTCACACCAGTTAGAATGGCTAATCCAATAACACAGGGGACAGCAGTTGTTGGCAAGGATGTGGAGAAAGAGCAACACTCCTCCACTGCTGGTGGGATTGCAAGCTGGTACAACCACTCTGGAAAGCTGTCTGGTGGTTCCCCAGAAAACTGGGCATGACACTCCCGGAGGATCTTGCCATACCACTCCTGGGCATATACCCAGAGACTTTACCTGCATGCAATAAGGACACATGCTCCACTATGTTCATAGCAGCCTTATTTATAATAGCCAGAAGCTGGAAAGAACACAGATGTCCCTCAACGGAGGAATGGGTTCAGAAGATGTGGTATATTTACGCAATGGAATACTACTCTGCAATTAAAAACATTGAATTCACGAAATTCTTAGGCAAATGGTCAGAACTGGAAAATATCTTCCTTAGTGAGGTAACCCAATCACAAAAGAACACACATGGTATGCAGTCACTGATAAAGGGATATTAACCCAGAATATTGGAATACCCAAGATACAATTCACATATCAATAGATTTCCATGAAGATGGAAGGAGAGACCTCTGGTCCTGGAAAGACTGGATGTAGGGGAATACCAGGACAAAGAACTGAGAGGGGGTTGAATGGGGAAAAGAGGGAGGGAAGGGGCCTTATGGGACTTTTGGGGAGGGAGGAAATGGGAAAAGGGAAATCATTTGGAATGTAAATAAAAGAACTTAGAAAATAATAATAAAAAATAAAATAAAAAAATAGAGATTAGCAATTACACTTTGATCATTTTATCTAATCCAGATGAGACTACCATAGAAGTTGTAGTAACAGTGGTGATAATGGGTTAATGAATTTTCATTTCTTTCCTATAAGTTTTGAGTTATACCACATCAATATATTATCAATTTAACTTGGTTAAGCACATGGCTATGAATACTATTGACACCACAACGTGCTTCTCAGAATGAGTCTTACTTAATAAAAATTGTCTAAAAATATATTGTCTTTTGTTTAGAAGGTACCATAAATAGTAGTAATTTATCTTTAATCATTTCATTAAACACATTCAGAAGTGTCATAATTTGTGTGTTGTTTGCCACTCCATTCTGCAGCCTAATGCCCTCAGATTGGACTATACTGTCACTGTAACCAACCTTTTCCTCACTGCTGAGTTGTAGCATTGCAAGTTTCATTAGCATGTTGCCTGAAAATCCTTGCTACTAATGACTGCACTTGATTTTTTCTAGTAATATCCAGTCCACACCTACACTCCTTCTGCTAAAAGCAGTTTTTAATAGTGAAACCATTGTCATAGAAGGTATAGATCACTACATATTCACAGCTTGAACTGCATTTTCTAATCTGATCAAAACCAATAACATGTAAAGTCTATAAGCCACAATATTCTCTATATTTTCCAGAAACACAAGTACTCATGTATGCATATTTCATGGATGTATAAGTCCTGTTACTATAGGAATTTTATGAAAATATTACCATCTTGGAACATAGTAAAGAGGTAACCCAAATCAGTGTTCCCAGGTTGTATGCACTATATCTTATTCCTTTTTATGCTCTAAGCTCTTCATGAATAACTAAGGTGCAGTATTATAATATTTATACAAGTATCAGCCAGTAAAGGTATGTTGATATAATTTCAGAAAATAACAAAGACTCTGTTGGGAATTTAAGGCCATCCATTCTATGTACTAGAGAACAATCTGGCTATGTCTCTCTCACTGTTATAAAAATATATGTGAAATTAATTTGAAATGTTATAGACTTAATAGTTTTCTGGAGAAAATTTCAAGCCAATATAATGCTAAGATGGTGACATGATTATTCCTCATCTTCTTTTGACAGTTTGAAAATTCTTTAAAAATTTAGAGCATAGCAGTGTTCAGTAAGCATGAGAGAAGGAGCATAGGAACATATATATTTGTGGACAAAGATTAGGCACAAAGCAGTTATAGACAAAGAAGTTGTAATTTTTCAAGAATTTTGGGCAATAAAAGAGAAATGTAAGAAATGAAAGGGAGACAGTAAGAATTATGTCATAATATTGGCATAGTGGCGTACACCTATAATCCCAGCATGTGAGAGACAGAGGGTAAAGGGGTACTGTATGCATGAGGGCAGTTTGTCCCACAAAGAAAGTTCTATGGCATCTAGAGACACATATTGATATTGTTTTAGGAATCTTAAAAAAAAGGGGGGGGGCAAATGTCATTAGCTCAGCCAGTAAACTGCGCACTATAGAAGCATGAGGACCTGTAATTCAGATTCAAATCCTAAAAGTCAAACAAGGTTGTGTGTGTGTGTGTGTGTGTGTGTTTCTGTGTGTATCCAGGCCTTATGTTTGGGGAATCAGAGACAGGTATATTATGGGACTTCATTGGTCACCCAACCTAACTACAAAATTAAAATTACACATTAATCTTCCTGATGAATATAGATGGAAAAAGAGATCTAGAAATCCTTAGAAAACAACATGAAGACATAAAAATTATCTTTCACCATTGCTAAGCTGATTTCATTCCAGATAGTCAGAGATGATTCAACATATAACTAACAACATAAGTGAACTCAAGGACAGGACTCATACCTCAAGGTAAAATTTCCTTTGATGAAATCCAACACCCTTTCCTGATAAAAGCCATGGAAAACTTAGTAATGAAATGGACATAATATGAATATGCCACCATAATAAAGGGTACACATTCACACATACACTTTTTATGCATATCTCATAATCATAATACTATATAAAGGGAATAAAAGAATTACCACCAAATTTGTGACCAATGTCTGTTTGTGACTTTCACCTCTGTTCAATATGAATCTTTAATTTTTTTAAAATTTTTTTGAATTTAACCTTTTATTTTATTTCATATTTTTTACACTCCAGATTTTATTCCTTTCCCAGTCTACTCTCCAAATGTTCCACATCCCATACCTCCTCCCACCTCTCTGTCATGACATGGATGTCCCCACCCTCACCCCCCACCCTACCAGACCTCTAAACTCCCTGGGTCCTCCAGTCTCTTAAGGGTTAGGTGCATCTTCTCTGACTGAACCCAGACCTGGCAGTCCTCTGCTGTATAAGTGTTGAGGTCCTCATATCAGCTGGTATATGCTGCCTGGTTAGTGATCCCTTGTCTGAGAGATCTTCGGGGTCCAGGTTAATTGAGACTGCTGGTCCTCCTACAGGGTCGCCCTCCTCCTCAGCTTCTTCCAGCTTTTCCCTAATTCAACCACAGGGGTCAGCACCTTCTGACCATTGTTTGGGTGCAAATATCTCTATCTGACTCTTTCAGATGCTTGCTAGGCCTTTTGGCGAGCAGTCATGATAGGTTCCTATTTGTGAGTGCTCCATAGCCTCAGTAATAGTGTCAGGTCTCAGGGCCTTGCCTTGTGCTGGAACCCATTTTGGGCCAGTTGCTGGACCTTCTTTTCCTCAGATTCTTCTCCATTTACATCCCTGCAGGTCTTTCAGACAGGAACAATTATGGGTCAGAGTTTTACTGTGGGATGGCAACCCTGTCTTTCTTCTGGAGGTGGGTTCTACAAGTTCACTCTCCCCACTGTAGGGCATTTCATCTAGGGTCCCTCCCTTTGGGTCCTGAGAGTTTCTCACCTCCCAGGTCTCTGGTACATTCTAGAGAGTCCCCCTACCCTCTTAACTACTGAGGTTGCCTGTTTCCATTCTTTCTGTTGGACCTCAGGGCTTCAGTCTTTTTCACACACCCAATACCAGATCACATTACCCTTCCCCACCCTAGTCCCCCTGCCCCAGGTTCCTCCATTCCTCCCCACCCTCCCCATTGTGGTTGCTTTCTTCTCCCTCCCAAGTAGGACTGAGGCATCCTCATTTGGACCCTTTAGCATATTGACCTTTTTGAGTTCTGTAGATTGTATCTTGGGTATTCTCTTTCTTTCTTTCTTTCTTTCTTTCTTTCTTTCTTTCTTTCTTTCTTTCTTTCTTTCTTTCTTTCTTTCTTTCTTTCTTTCTTTCTTTCTTTCTTCCTGGCTAATAACCACTTATTAGTGAGTACATACCATGCATGTCCTTTTCAGTCTGAGTTACCTCACTCAGGATGATATTTTTTAGTTCTATCCATTTGCCTGCAAAACACAGGATGTCCTTGTTCTTAATAGCTGAGTAGTATTCCATTGTGTAAATGAAACACATTTCCTGTATCCATTCTTTTGTCGTAGGACATCTGGGTTGTTTCCAGTTTCTGGCTATCACAAATAAGATCATTATCAACATATTGGAACATGTGCCCCTGTGGCATGGTGGGTCATCTTTTTTGTATATTCCCAAGAGTGGTATTGCTGGGTCTTCAGGTAGAGCTAATTCCAATTTTCTGTGGAAACTCCAGATTGATTTCCAGAGTGGTTGTACCAGTTTGCAATCCCACCAACAATGGAGCAGTGTTCCTCTTTCTCCATATTCTCTCCAACATGTATTGTCACCTGAGGTTTTGATCTGAGCTGTTTGGATTGGTGTAAGGTGATCTTAACTAAAAAAAACTAAGACAAGGAAAGGACGTAAATGTGAAAGAAAATGGAAAGGAAGAATTCAAAATATCTTCATTTGGAAATAATATTATAAAGAAATGTTTCTAAAGCTTGAACAGAAAACTTCCAGAACTTCTAAACTCTTTCTACAAAGAGTCAGGACAAAAGGTCGACATAAGTAGGTTTCCTATATAGCACTGAAAAACATTTCAATTCATAATAGCCTCAAAACACAAACCAAAACTAGTAACATCTGATAAAACTAATCATGCAACCTAGATATCTCTAATGAAAAAATTAAATTCCAGAAAATTGAGTAATGTGTTAGAAGATGGAAATGGTCTCTATGCTCATGGATTGATAAGGTTATTATTGTGAGAATGAAAGTGCAATGCCAATCAAAAGCCTGGGAATATCCAAAGCAATCCTGGGCATACAGAATATTACTGAAGAATTACCATACTTGACTGATTTTAAGTTATAATACAGAGTAATATTAATAAAATCAACATGATACTAGCACAAAAACAAACATACAGGCTAATATAATAACATGCTATTTCAAGATTTAAGTTCACACATACAGCCACCTAACTTTTTACGGATATGTCAAGATATTCATTGAAGAAAAGACATCTTCAACAAATGGTCCAGGAGAAAGGAAAAATGTACATGTCTAAGAATGAAACTACATGTAGTGTCTTTTAGTATATTCATATGGTGAATTACATTTATTGATTTACATATGTTAAATGATCTTTGTATCTCTAGGATGGATCTAACTTGTTCATGATAATTTTTTTGTGTCCATTAATTTAGTCTGCAAGTATTTATTGAGAATTTTTCATGTATATTGTAGAAATGCAGAAATATTGGTTTATAGTTTTGTTGTAGCTTTGAGTGAGATAACAAGGTAAGGATGGCTTTATAAATTTTAAAATTTTTTCTTAATTTTCTATTTGCAGAATAATTTAAGGAGTATTGGCATTAGTTCTTCTTCGAAGGTTTGGTATAATTCTATATGGAATTCATATATCCTTAGTTTTTTGTTTGTTTTTATTAAAGAATTGGTAACTACTGATTTAATATCATTATATGTTATGGGTCTGTTTGAATTGTTTACTTCATCTTGAATTAACTTTGGTTATATAAATCAAGGAATTTATTTCCTTTAAGTTTTCTGGCTTGTTGGAACACAAAATTTTAAAGTATGTCCTTATGATTCTCTAAATTTCCTCAGTGTATACTGTAATATCTCTATTTTAATTTTTAATTCTATTAATTTCTATCTTTTTTGATATATCTTTTATTTAATTTGGCCAAAACTTTGTAGCTGCTTTATTTATGATAGCCAGAAATTGGAATCTGCCAAGGTGTCCATCAACTGATGAATAGATAATAAAAATGGTACATTTACACTGTGAGATGCTACTCATCTATTAAGAAAAATGATACTTGGAATTTTGTAGATAAATAGATGGAGATGAATGAGACAACCCAGGATCGAAAAGACAAAATGTTAGTCAGGTTTCTCTAGAGTAACACTTCTGGGTGGTACCTCGATAGTATACAGAACCATTAGTAAGCAAAGCACTTGCCTTCTCTTTCTTCAGTCAACCAATCATAGGACTCACCTATAGATGTATGCTTGGCAGCAGATGGCATTGTAATGGGAATAGAATCTTTAGGCATTTGGGCAACTTCTTCATGCAATTTGCTTGTTCTTTCAGGATCTGTTCTGTCTTGATCACACACACACACACACACACACACACACACATATAAATATATTACTTCTATTTGATAATAGATTGCTGCTGTGCATATTTAGTTTATGACTGACATGACGGGTTAGATAACATATAGCTTATAATGGGCAGCTCAGGTTGCATAGTAACTTCATGGCCTATAGTCAAAATCTCGGTTTTCACAAAGGCCTGAATAACAGGTAAAAAAAATGTCTTTCAGAGGGAAAGGAGTTGTCTGCAGATGATGGTAGAGCCTTGCTTCTAATTTCCAACAATATTTTCTATTATTCACACAAAGGGACCTGCCAAAGGCCCCAATCAGCAATCCTATGTTACCTCAAGTAACACCGGGTCTTCTGGATCACATGGTTCAAGTAATAGAGCAGCCTACACAGCAGCCTTGATCTCTTCAAGAGCCTTCTTTTGTTCCTAGCTTGTGATGGTTTGAATATGCTTGGTCCATGGAGTGACACTATTATGAGGTGTGGACTTGTTGGAGTAGGTGTGGTCTTATTGGAGGAAGTATATCATTGTGGGCATCGGCCTTAAGACCCTTGTCATAGTTGCCTGGAAGCCAGTTTTTTTCTAGTAGCCTTCAGATGAAGATGTAGAACTCTCAGCTTTTCTTGCACTATGACTGTCTGTACACTGCCATGCTCCCACCTCAATGATAATGGACTGAACCTCTGAACCTGTAAGCCAGCTCCAATTAAATGTTGTCCTTTTAAGAATTGCCTTGGTCATGGTGTCTGTTCACAGTAGTAAAACCCTAGTTAAGACATACCCCTACACAAATCAAGCAGATTTCCTACTTACTTGGTTTATGGGCTGGAGTAACAAACCCAAAAAAGGAATGTGCTGTCTTCAGAATTCAAATAGGCCCACTAAACATTGTGCTCTTCTCTTGGTGGTGGGAAGAGCCAGGTGCAATTATATATCCTTCACCTCAGAAGAAATATCTCTATATGCCACACACCACTGGACTTCTAAGAATTTTATTGACACAGAATGCTTTTGAATTTTGTTTGGACTAATCTCCCAATATCTGATGAGCATATGTAATACAAATGAATCAAAAGTTGTTACCTCCTGCTCACTTTGTCCAATCAGTATAATGTTAGTGATGTACTGGACCAATATCAAATTTTGTGGAAGAAACTGATTATAAAGGTCCATAGAGAGAGTGTGTGTATATATGTACATATGTATGCATGTATGTGTATATGTGTATATATATATGTGTGTGTGTGTGTGTATGTATGTATCCTTGAAGTTAAACTGTAAAGGTATACTGCTAGCCTTGTCAACTGAAATGGAAATATTTCTGGTGGTCCTGATAGACAAGTCCTGTGAAAAATTAATTTGCTAGATCAATAGCTGCATACAGTATACCAAGAGATGTGTAAATCTGCTTGAGTAAGGATACCACATCTGCTACAGCATCTGCAATTAGAGTCACTACTTGATTGAGTTTTCAATAGTCAACTGTCATTCTCAACAATCCCTTCATTTTCTGCACTGGTTGGAGAAGAAAGTTAATAGGAGATATGATGGGAACCTCTACCCCTGCATCTTTCAAGTCATTAATGGTGAAACTAAATTCTGCAATTTCTCCAAAGATGTGTTTACTGCTTTTGATTCACTATTGAATTGAACCCCCATGCCTTCTTTTTTATTTAACTGAATAGCAAAATCTCTGACTCTAAGGTCTAGTGAAACAAAGCTTGTCAAATGTGCTGGTACCCCTCCCACCATTTTGAGTTATATAAAATTAATGAAGGGCATGCCCTCTGGGCTTTCCAATTGTGGAGGAGTATATTTTATATAGCATACACAATCTAGCATAGCAGTTTTCTTAAGCTTTAGAGTCTCTTCATCAACACTAAGCCAAAGGATATCAAGCCTCTCCAATTTCTTTTCAGTAGGCCATCTTTTGACAAATGCTTCAGTCTACCATCCAAACAAACTTTTGACACTTTTTATTTACCTGTGCAAGCTTCCATATTGAATCCAAAATCTCTACTCAGAGGACCCATTTCAATTAATTCAGTCTGATCAAGTTTTATGTTCTTTCCACCATTATACTACACGGTTAAAATCCATTTACACAAATATTCCTTAGACTTCTGCTTGAACTCATTAAAAAACTCTAAGCTTTTTTATTTTTTTTTATTTTCTATATTTTTTATTTACATTCCCAATGATTTCCTCTATCCCGGTTCCCCCCTCCCCGAAAGTCCCATAAGCCCTCTTCCCTCCCCCTGTTTCCCATTCAACCCCCTCCTGCTTCTCTGTCCTAGTATTCTCCTACACTGTTACATCCAGTCTTTCCAGGATCAGGGGTCTCTCCTTCCTTCTTTTTGGAAATCAATTAATATGCAAATTGTGTCTTGGGTATTCCGAGCTTCTGGGTTAATATCCCCTTATCAGTGACTGCATACCATGTGTGTTCTTTTGTGATTGGGTTACCTCACTAAGGAAAACAAACAATTAAACAAACAAACAAAAAAAAAATAACCTCTAAGCTTTCATAGTGTAGTGAACTTCTGTGTGAATACATTCCCCTTTAGGAATCTGTTTTACTTCAAGTCTTGTTTCTGGTCTAGAAGCATATATTAGTGTGCCCTGTGCAACATCAGTATTGTTATGCCTGATGTCCCCCTTGGAGAAAGTCATAGCTAGTTTAGTAGATAAAGAAAAATTAATTTCCTCACTCGAAGGTGGAAAAGGCATTATTTCAGGAATCAGGATAAGAGTATATCCTCTGTTGAGTATGGAAAGACTACTTCTGGTAAAATAAACTCTTGTCAGTCTGAGTGTTCAAATTTCTCATCCTCAGTAGGATCTTCCCACATATCTTAATCCCAAGATGCCCTTACTTTACCTCCTGATACTTTCCAGGGCTGAAGCTTGAATTTTCATTGTATTTCAGCCACTCTTATAATGAGTGCATTGGTTTGATTGTCTACAACTTAATATCTTTGGTTTATTGGAAAAAGATTCTTTTCCAGGGTACACTTAGAAATATTTAGTCTGTTTATGTGTATCTGGATACAGTCATTTTTCTAAAAGCTGTCAAAAGTTTTATGTAGAGAGTAACCAAATTACTTGCCTCTCGTAATTGTTGATTCAGAATTATCAAATGCATTTGTCTTGGTAACTTTGTGTAGTATGTCACATCATGGTTTTTCAGTACACTCTGAGCTCACAGGAGAGGCTTCAGTATCTAGAGATGCTTTGCTAACTGTAGATATCATCAAATTCAAATGCCTATTTCAGATGTTTACAAAAGTCATCCTTATACACCATTGCTCTAAAACTCCATGTGGTACTAAAATCTGTATTATTCAGAGTTCTCTAGAGAAACAGAACTGATAGAATAACACATATATGGAATTTAAGATCACAGTCTTACAGATTGAGATCCAACTAGTCTAACAATTTCTGTCTACCATCATAAAGTCTAGAAAACAGTAGATCCACCTACAAGACTTGATATCTCAGCTAATCTTCAGCATACTTTTGAGCGGGGAAATTTAGACCTCATTGTTTGCCATAGTCTTCTAGCCCACCTGGGGCTGAGTCCTCTGACTCAGGCAAAGGCCCAATTGTTCTCTGAAGGTCTACAGTTTCCTGAGATGAGCCAGCCTTGCAGATTCCTGAGATGAGCCAGCCTCCTACTGAGCAGCTGAACTGATTTTCCTGACCAGATCTTGGCATTTTGGGATGAGGATTTTCCCCACCTTTAAACTCAAAATCAGCCATTAAACACTGGGCCTTGATCAGCCATGTTGTCTCTCCTTCCTTTCTCACCATTCTTCCTATCCATCCCCAACTCCCCTTCCAGGTAACCTGTTCGACCAAGCTGCAGGACAGCTACATACTTTGGAAACCCAAATAAGGCTCTAATATCAGTGAATGAATGAACTTGCCATTTATAGTGAAGTCAAGCAGGCAAAGAGAAAGTGCTACCTTTTTCCATATCTTTTATGTAGACTGCAACTATAACTTGTGGCCCAGCTTAAAGGTAGATTTTCTATCTTCACACCTCAAAAGATATGAATTAAAGGTAGCTCTTCCCAATTCAAATGATTTAACTATGAAAAACTCCTCATAAGTATACACAACTGTTGTATTTAATCCTAGATGGAGTCAAGTTGACAACCAAGAATAATCACATGGTATTTTTAGTAGATTCACAAAAGGTAGGTTTCCACAGGGCTTTTCCATATACTTTAGTTTTGTTATCTCTTCCCCCATCCCTCCCTGCCCTATATGTGCATATATTTCTGTCTCCAGTGTTGTTTTCCAAATGTTCACAGCACATCTGTACTGCAAACTAGCTCCACTAAGGTCTCTTTGATCTCTTTTCCTTTCTACTTCTAATGGTCTGAACCCTTAGCCCAATTAATTAAGATAAAAGAAGAGGAGAGTATCTAAAATAATATAATCAGAATTGAACCAGAAATATTGCAACTGAAAACTAAGAAACTCAAAATATTATGAGAGAATATTTTAAAAACTTGTACTCCATGAAAATGAAAAGCCTAAAAGAAATGGATGAGTTTCATGATACAGCTAAAATTAAACTAGGAAGAAGACACCAACCAGAGCAGATACATAACAAATGAAGAGATTAAACAAGTAGTTAAAAAGACTTCCTGATCAAAAGGTTCAAGGCCAAATGGACTTACAGAAGAATTCTATCTTACTGAAAAGGCATGAAGCTCAAGAAAATAGAAACAGAAGGAGGACCCCAAAACTCTTTCTGTGAAACCAGTATTACTCTAATATCAAAACCAGGTAAAGGAAAAATAAAAGAGAAAACTACACACCAATATCTCTAATGAACATAAATTAAAAATTAATTAATAGAATGCTTTTCAACAGAATGCAAACATGCATAAAAAAGATTATCCACCTTGAGCAAGTTGACTTTATACCTGAAATGAAGGGAAGGTTAAATATATGCAAGTCAGTAAATGTAGTAACTGCATAAAAATTTAAACACAAAGATTATATGATCATCTCAACAGATGTTGAAAAGCTGTTGACCAAATCCAATGTTCTGTTACATTAAAATCCTAAGTAATATAGTAGTAGAGGGAGCATATTTCAACATAATAAAAATTTTATATTAGAAGCCAACATCTATCATCATCCTAGAAAAACTTGAGGCAATACCCACTTTAGTCAAAAAAGAACACAGATATCGTCTGCCCCCATTTCTTTTCAATATGGTGCTCTAAAGAGTAGCTGGAGTAATAAGGCATGAAATTGAAGAAGGTGCTAAGAAGGTTAAGAAAACATCTTCAACAAATGTTTCTGGGGAAATTGAATGTCTAGTACATAGAAGAATGGAATTAGACTTATATTTTTCACCTTCTACAAAAACTAACTACAAATAAAGTAAATATCTAAATCAGAAATCTTAAGAATTTCGTGAATTCATTGTTTTTAATTGCAGAGTAGTATTCCATTGTGAAATATACCACATCTTCTGAATCCATTTTTCCATTGAGGGACATATGGGTTCTTTTCAGCTTCTGGCTATTATAAATAAGGCTGCTATGAACATAGTGGAGCATGTGTCCTTATTGCATGCAGGGGAAGCCTCTGGGTATATGCCCAGGAGTGGTATAGCAGGATCCTCCCGTAGTATTATGCCAAGTTTTCTGAGGAGCCACCAGACTGCTTTCCAGAGTGGTTGTACCAGCTTGCAATCCCACCAGCAGTGGAGGAGTATTGCTCTTTCTCCACATCCTTGCCAACAACTGCCATCTCCTCTGTTTTTGATCTTAGCCATTCTGACTGGTGTGAGGTGGAATCTCAGGGTTGTTTTGATTTGCATTTCCCTAATGACTAAGGATGTTGAACATTTCTTTAGGTGCTTCACAGCCATTAGATATTCTTCAGGTGAGAACTCTTTGTTTAGCTCTGTACCCCATTTTTAATAGGGTTATTTGGCTCTCTGGAGTCTAACTTCTTGAGTTCTTTGTATATATTTGATATTAGCCCTCTGTCGAATGTAGGGTTGGTAAAGATCTTTTCCCAGTTTGTTGGTAGCCGCTTCGTCCTTTTGACAGTGTCCTTTGTCTTACAGAAACTTTGTAATTTAATGAGGTCCCATTTGTCAATTCTTGATCTTAGAGCATAAGCTATTGGTGTTCTGTTCAGGACATTTTCCCCTGTGCCCATATGTTCAAGAAGTTCTTAGACAGATGGTCAGAACTGGAAAATATCATCCTTAGTGAGGTAACCCAATCACAAAAGAACACACATGGTGTGCAGTCACTGATAAGGGGATTTTAACCCTGAGACTCGGAATACCCATGACACAATTCACTTATCAATAGATTTCCAAGAAGATGGAAGGAGAGACTCCTGGTCCTGGAAAGACTGGATATAGGGGAATACCAGGACAGAGAAGCGAAAGGGGGTTGAATGGGAACAGGGGGAAGGAAGAGGGCTTATGGGACTTTCAGGGAGGGAGGAACCGGAAAAGGGGAAATCATTTGGAATGTAAATAAAAAAATATAGAAAATAAAAAAGAAGAAATCTTAAATACTAAAATTTTAGAAGAAAGCAGAGGAACATTATATAGGTGTAGGAGAGGCCTTTATGAATACACCTCCATTGCCCTAAGAATTAAGGTCAATTGACAATTGGAGCTTCATAGAATTCAAATGCTTCTGCAGAGCTAAAGAAATAATCAACTTGGTGAAGAGAAATCACATAGAATCAGACAGAATTTTGGCAGCTATGCATCTAACAGAGGATTGGTATCCAGAATATATTGAAAAGAATAGACTATTTGGATTACGTTTTGGAAAATATATAAGAAATATATGCACATATATTTATATGCATGCACATATATATGCATTAAACAACAATTAATTGGAGAAGAAGCCAAGAATTTAAAAGATAATTAGAAAGGGTTTAGAGGAAGAAACAGAAATTAGAAATTATATAATAATAATATCTTGAAAATAAAATAAAATCAACTTTTTAAATATGTATTTTTTACCTTCCACTCTGTTCCTGAATAGTATCAGGAAATAGTAAGTATATTGATTACTCTTGGTTTTTGTTAAGTGTTCAAAGTAGAAAAAATTAGTGTAGAAAATTTGTTCTAAAATGTTGCTTCATTAATTATAAATTCTTTTCACTTCCATGTAAATTTAATTGAACTTATCTTTACCTAAATCTGATGAACATAATCATCTGCATGGTGTTCAATATATAGAACAACAAGGCTTGAAATGTCATCTTATTGATGTTTTATCTTCATGGTCATTGGGATAATTACCTCCCTTCTTAATTTGTATTCATTCTACTTGCCCTGAGACCAAAGAGATAAAATGGAATCGTTCTGAAGAGACAAACTGTCATAGTTATCACTTCTGTTCAACGTGGAACTAGGCCATATGTCTAAACATTTGGTAAATGCAGTGGAGCTGTGCTCTTTCAAGGCACAGTAGAATCCCTAATGGAGGTGGGCACATACAAAAACGTAGTCAAAAGTTTTGACTTGTATATTTGTTCATTTGCTAATATATATATGTGTTCTATATCTGTGGACACTTTTATATGTGTGTAAGCATATATATGTATATATATGCCTCCGTATGGAAATCAGACGGAAGTCAGCATTGAAGTCATCCTTTATCACTTTGCTGCATTAGTTTTTGAGGCAGGGTTTCTTATCAAACTTGTAGTTCACCTTTTCAGCTAGATTGGCTGGGCAGAAAGTCTAAAGGACCCTCCTGTCTCTGTATTTCCAACACTGGGATTGCAAATAACAATTATGTGCCGCTATGACCAAATTTAAATGAATCCTTGATATCTGTCTTTATTCTTCCATAACAACTCTTTATTAACTGAGCCACCTTCAAAGCCTGCCAATTTTTATTTTAATAAATTCAGTCTACTGCAAGGACATCCACTTGACAAGTGAAATATTCAGAACAATAGTTACTTAAAATTCTCATTTTATTAATGGTCATATTCATATTGATACCTTCATCAAAATTATCTCTTATACTTATTTAATTAATAATTACCTGACTTAAGTTTCTTTCTGAGAAAAGGAAATTCTTTCTGATAATTATTTGGGTGAATCCATACATAAAATAAGGCTTTAGATTGTCTGAGCAATTTCTACAATTTAATACTAGTTAGAACATTACAAGACATTTGTCTTTTGTGTGAGGTCAATTTTCCTCATGATCCCTGGAAAATAGTTTCCAAACAGGATACATTTCATTGTACTTTCCCAATTATTTTATTTATTGATGTTCAAAATGCCCAGAGAGCCCAAGGTTACTTAAAGCAGAGGTGAATGCTCTTGATTTTTATTCCATTACTTCTATACAGGGTTAAATAACCAGGGGCTGAGATTACTTTGCTTGGTATTTGCTTTTTGAAATGATTTTTCCATTTTCCATTCTGTCCCCCAAACCACTTAGGTCCAGGTAAAGGCAGTCTTCGAAAAATCCCATAAGATTCTGAAATTCTCTTTGTGAGCTCACTAATGCAGTCTTTCTTTGTTTCTATAATGAATCCCTTTGCAAGATGATTTCTTGGTCAATTTCCAGTTCCCTACAACATTTACTTAAATCCACAGCTCCTAAACAACTCATGGTTTGGCAAGGTCACTCATTTGTGTTTGAAACTGCCTCCTGGGGAATTTCAGAAAGAACATACTTAGTACTCCATAATTGGAGAGCCTGTATTCTGCCATAGATTTAACAAGTAATGTTTTATGATAAGAGACCTCTTTTGACAGACTTAATTGCTGGTCCTTTTCCAGCCTATCAATAAAACAACTTATGTGTGTTGGCATATACCATAAGAACATTCAAATAGAAAATTGACAAAAGAGATATATTTATTTTTAAACACTTCCCTACAAAATATATTGTGATTTATCTTTTAGGAGCAAAATGTAATTTGAATTATATATATATATACTTGCATATGTTTATTGGAAAAACAAACTCCTAATTTAGTAAGAGTGAAATTGTGGTAAAAAAGAAGCTTATACATTTCTATTGATTATAAGCGGTAATGTCCTTCCACTGGATGTCCATGTACCATTGTAAATAGGATAGCCTTTCCATCAGTACCAGTAAAGCTAGTTTTTTCAGTATGTCTGCCAAGATTCAACCAAGAAACTCATATTTATAAATAGGTTAACAGTTTTTTGGATATTTATGACTTCTCTACAGCTATTCTATGAAGTACTGTTGTGTTACTTAAGATACCTTACATGTGATATATTTTTATTTGACTTTTCAACAAGATTATCTTTATGACTACATTTGCAATGACTCACTGTATACTTGTATCCAAGTGTGTGTTTCTCTAAATATGTTCCATTGTCAGCATGAAAGAAGTTCATACAAAACATTAGCTATCATCATTATCATTTAGATGAGCAGATAGGCAAATATATTGTCGTTCTGTTTATATTATTTGCATTTAACTGGTATTTGCTGCAAGAAAAGATGATGTTTTCAGTACATTTATTTAAAGACAGTTTCCTCACTAATATTGTATAATCTTCTCTTGAGTCAACATATTTGATAAGATATAGAAAAAAGGTGGGTATATTATATGAAGCGGTTTCTACCTATGAATCCAGATGATGAATATTGCTAATAAGTCTGTCGTGACTGAATTTGTTTTGCTGGGACTCTCTAATTCCCAGGAATTACAGATATTTTTCTTCATAGTGTTTTCACTCTTTTATGTGGCAACAATGGTGAGTAATAGCATCATAGTCCTCATTGTCATATCTGACTCTCACCTACACTCTGCTATGTATTTCCTGCTTAGCAATCTTTCTATTATTGATATGTCTCTTGCTTCCTTTGCTACTCCCAAGATGATCATAGATTATCTATCTGATCATAAAACAATCTCTTTTGATGGATGCATTGCCCAGATATTCTTTCTTCACCTGTTCACTGGTACTGAGATTATTTTACTAATGGCCATGTCTTTTGACAGGTATATTGCAATTTGTAAACCTCTTCGCTATGCCTCAATCATTAGTCCCCAGGTGTGTATTGTCTTTGTGGTGTCCTCATGGTTTGTGGGAACCATGCACTCAATGAGTCAGGTAATATTTGCCCTCACATTACCATTCTGTGGCCCCAATAAGATAGACAGCTTTTTCTGTGACCTTCCTGTGGTGTTCCAGTTGTCTTGTGTGGATACTTATGTTCTTGGTCTCTTTATGATTTCAACAAGTGGCATTATTGCATTGTCTTGCTTCATTCTGTTATTTAATTCATATGTCATTGTGCTGGTTACTATCAAGCACCATTCTTCCAAAGGTTCATCGAAGGCTCTTTCAACCTGTACAGCCCATTTCATTGTTGTCTTCATGTTCTTTGGGCCATGTATCTTTATCTATATGTGGCCACAAAACAGCTTTGTGATAGAAAAGATCCTGTCTGTATTTTATACCATATTCACTCCCATTCTGAACCCAGTAATATATACTTTGAGAAATCACGAAGTAAATTCGGCCATGAGGAAACTGAAAAGTAAGTTCCTAAATTTAAGTACAGACACGCCTTCCCGTTCTTTATAGTTTTAAGTTCTTCATTATTAAGTGTAATGGGTTTCATGAAACAGCAATACTGTGCTATGCATGTATAAAAAATTTATTTGAAACTTAAAAAGGGAGTTAATGGAAATAATTACTTCCAGGGGAAAATACCTATTCTATAAAAATGACAGAATTTACTGTTTAATAGAAGGATTTACTGTTTAAAATTAGTTGTGATGTTGAGTAATCAGGTTAATAGAAAAGAGGAACAAATAATAGATACAGCTTAAAGAGGGAGTAAGTGATTAAGGGCAGAGATGCCAGTTATGTACATACAAAAACTCAAGATACCACCTAAAGCATGACAAATGAGCAGGATTTCTATGATCCTTAGGAATTTGGCACTGCTGTAGAAAATTAATTTCTGCCTTAAACCATCATGTTCCACAAACTTGCACCATTTCTATATCATATCTAAACCAATTTATAATTTCTGGAATTAGAGAAGTCCTGGTATATGTAAATATGAAAATGTAGATAAAGTGGAAAGAAGTTATGTGAGTGTGATTTCTCCCTCAACCACATCAGCTAAGGAGCATCAGTATCTCACTCTTACATCAACCACCATTAATCACCACAAGGGCACTATTTTGATGCCTCTTTCTGACAATGATGATTTGTAGGCTAGTCCAAAAATCCTGAAAATCAGACAATGTTATGAAGTGAGTTGCAAGGTGATGATTTATGTTTCAGCAGGTTCATAGAAGTTAACATTAGAATTAAATTAAGAAGGATAGCTCACGATAATAATCAAATTGATTAAGAATGTGTAACACTAAATTATTTATTTATTTATTTATTTATTTATTTATTTATTCTGGGGGTAGTTTCAAGACACGGTTTCTCTGTGTAGCCCTGGCAGTCCTAGAATTCACAGAGATCCTTGTTCCTCTGCTCCTGAGTGATGGGATTAAAGACATGTCCCACTAACGCTCTGTTTAACTCTAAATTATTGCATCGCTTTACCTTTAGGTTAAAAAATTATTTTTGTTTAATTTTTGGGAAAAATAAGTTTCTGTTTCTATTTAGTAGTAAACTGTTAATTTAATAAATGTATCTTATATGCAAGTAAGCTTTGTTAGGTGTTTTAAACATTATCATTTTTGTACACTAAGAATGACTATCACCCTACTCACTGACAGTGATTCAAATTGCAAATACTAGATGTTGGAAAATATTTTAATAATGTTTAGTGTACTGCAAAGGATCATTTTAAAAATGGTAGCTAACACTGAGTAATTCACTATTTGAAATTTACTAAGTAGTATTTTTAAAAATTGTACCAAATATATTTTCCCAGGTGTAACCACCAAAGATAGGATATGCAGCAACCAATTACTTACAAATATTTAGTTGTTTTTATTTATTGGAATTATCAAGCAAATGAAGAGATACACGAATAATGTATGAATTAGAGTATTATATATAAGAGGTTAATTAAGAATAACACATCTCTAACTTTTCAGTTTAGTCTAGATTTTAAGAGGGGTATTCTGCTTTTCAACTTCATGTTTTTTTCATTAAACACAATAATCAAACAAGTAAACAAATTTAGGGTAAAAGTGTGAGATACTGTGTTTAAGATTTTAAGTCAATTTTGAAATTAACAGTAAAGACTGATTTACAAAAGCAGGGATCACATTTATGTCAGCAAAAGAACTGCATAATTGTTGAAATTGTGTTATAAATGGGTAAGTTTTGGTTGTTTTCTTTGTTGTAGTTACATGTTAAGATCCAATAATCTGATTTATTTATACTACTTTAGTGAATGTTTTAGTAATTTTTCCAACAATTATTTCACATAATATGTATTTGTTCAAGGAATCTTTTAAATGAACTGCTTTTTTTAATATAAAATATTCCTAATTTGTTGAAACATCACTGAAACGGCCACAATATAAAATATAATTTTCATGGTAATAAATTAAACATAATTTTAGTTGAACCCTTATTTGAAACTTAGGCAAAAAGAAGAATCTTCAAATTAGAAATAGTAAAATGCTGTTCACAATAAATTTAAATATCAACAAGAAGGAATTAAAAATGAAGACAAAAAAACAAAACAAAAATCAAAAAACAAGGAATTTGAAAAAATAAAAAGCAAGGATGACTTGGAGGGAGGAAAGGGAAATGAGAAATGATGCAATTACATGATAATAAAAAATTAAAAATTGTGAAAATATTGAGTGTTTTGGAAAGGATTTTGTCATTATTGGGGGCATAAGTGAGAGAATTCTCAAACTTATATGCATATGCCCAAATCCCTCAGGAACACAAATGGTTAGGACATGGCTTTGAGTGAGAGTCAATAATAGGATTGAGTACCATAGATTCCATACCTGAGAATGAAGTGGACTCTACAGTGGATAACTGTGGAATTCTTCATGTGTGAAGAAAACTGACCACTACCTTACTTTGTCTATTGACATGAGGAGTCAGCATGCAAGATGCTTTAAGTGTTACAATAACACTTAAACCTTTGAAATAGAATCTGCAGAGGGCGGTTTTATCACATTGTTTCCTAAATAAGCAGTGGATTCAGAGTCTCTAAGCAGTAGTAAGAATGGTGCCATTTACCAGTGAATTTCTTAAGCACATATTAGACTGCAAAGAATCATAGAAGCCAGCTAATGCTTAATGAAATTATATAAAACTGGAACTTTGGAAATGGTCTCTAGGATCACACTGGACTGTCCCTGAGATTCTGATCACCTCGGAAGAGGACTTGTGTTTGACCTCAGTGACTGCTGAAATTCTGATACTACCACAGGGTTCGCATATGCCTCTTTGTCATCAATAGCTGCTGGCCAGTGCTCTAGAGTATCATCTGGACCTCTGTCAGTGCCATTTTCCCAACCTGTCACAGCTGAAGGATTTCATGGCAGATATGTGTTGTATAGAGACTTCAAACTCCTGAAGGATCCTCATTGAAAAAAAATTCCCCAGTGGAACCTCACAGTGACATTTTCTGTCCAATCAACTATTCTATGCTCCATGAGATGTCTGGATAACTCTTACATTAGTGTGATATAATGAATGTTTGTGTAAATAAACCAACCACACTTGAAAGATATATCTTATGTGGATATCACCACTGTTCACAGCCAACCAGCCATAATGTCCACACACTTCTGGCTTAAGGGGAAATCTTTTACTAGGAGCCAGGTATCCTGTGAATCATAAGTTGACATGAGAGTAGCTAGCTTTAATGAAGAAAAAGAAATGGTAGTTAAGTGCTTAAAGTTGCCAGAATCTGATCGAGACTGCTAGTCAGTCAGTTTGCTGATGGTAATGTTTAGTACCTACAGACAGAGAGGTCATACTGATTAATAACCATAGCCCAGTCCACAAATGATGCACTTTTTGTTTGGCAAAACCAAAATAGGGTCAACAAGGAAAGTCAAATACTATGAAGGTTTGCTTTCAGTGGAAGAGAATTAGCTTGAGAAGAAAAACAAAAAAACACCCACAAAACAAAAATTAAAACAAATACAAAAACAAAAAAGAGAAGAACCAATGTCCTACAGATACAGAGGACCCTTACCCCAATGCAAACACCATCATTGTGGGTGGGAAAGCAGATCTCTTTACCTTTATTTTTCATTTTATTTTGCTGTTATTTTTATTGATTAAATAAAATATCAGTTCATATCTTCCTGTTTTGTTATTTCTCCCTTTTGGATGGTAGGTATTTATATATAATATAAACAGACTTTTAGTCATACCAATCTCAACATTTATAATATACATATATATTATATTGATACATACATATATTCTATTATATACATATATGCATACATTATAGGTATATACTACATATACGTATATTGTAATATATATATATATATATATGTATGTATATATGAGCATAGGAGATCTTTCCATCTTCTGAGCTCTTCTTCGATTTCTTTCTTCAGAGACTTGAAGTTCTTGTCATACGTCTCTCACTTGCTTGGATACAGTTACACCAAGATATTTTATATTATTTGTGACTATTGTGAAGAGTGTTGTTCCTTAATTTCTTTCTCAGCCTATCTTTGTGTAGAGAAAGGCTACTGATTTGTTTGAGTTAATTTTATATCCAGCCACTTTGCTGAAGTTGTTTATTAGGTATAGGAGTTCTCTGATAGAATTTATGGGTTGCTTACATATATTATCATATCATCTGTAAATAATGATACCTTGACTGCTTCCTTTCTGTTTTGTAACCCTTTGAACTCCTTTTGTTGCCTATTTTATCTAGCTAGAAATTGAGTACTATATTTAATAAATCGGGAGAGAGGGGCAGCCAAGTCTTGTCCCTGATTTTGGTGGGATTGCTTTAAGCTTCTCTCCATTTAATTTGATGTTGGCTGTTGGTTTGCTGTATATTACTTTTATTATGTTTGGGTATCTGCCATGAATTCCTGGTCTTTCCAAATCTTTTTTTTTTTATTCATATGAAATGTTTATTACTTCCTGTATGGTCAACACATCCCCATATACAAGATTGTTTCTTTTTTTTAAAATTTTATTTTATTTTCTAAGTTTTTTTCATTTACATTCAAAATCATTTCCCCTTTCCCGTTTCCTCCCTCCCCGAAAGTCCCATAAGCCCCCTTCCCTCTCTCTTTTCCCCATTCAACCCCCTCTCGCTTCTCTGTCCTGGTATTCCCCTACATCCAGTCTTTCCAGGACCAGGGGTCTCTCCTTCCATCTTCTTGGAAATCTATTGATATGTGAATTGCGTCTTGGGTATTCCGAGATTCTGGGTTAATATCCCCTTATCAGTGACTGCATACCATGTGTGTTCTTTTGTGATTGGGTTTCCTACTTAAGGATGATATTTTCAAGTTCTGACCATTTGCCTAGGAATTTTGTGAATTGTTTTTAATTGCAGAGTAGTATTCCATTGTGTAAATATACCACATCTTCTGAATCCATTCCTCCGTTGAGGGACATCTGGGTTCTTTCCAGCTTCTGGCTATTATAAACAAGGCTGCTATGAACATAGTGGAGCATGTGTACTTATTGCATGCAGGGGTATTGTATTTTTTGAAGGCTTTTTCAGCATCTTATGAGATGATCATTTGGTTTTTTTTTCCTTTGAGTTTGTTTATATACAGGATTATGTTAATGGTTTTCTGTATATTGAACCATCCCTTCATTCCTGGGATGAAGCCTACTTGATTGTGGTGAATGATCACTTTGATGGGTTCTTGGACTCGGTTTTTGAGAATTTTATTGAGTATTTTTGCTTTGATAGCCATAAGCAAATTTGGATTGTTGTTTTCTTTGTTGATTCTTTCTGTGTCTTAGTTATCAGCTTATCTGTGACATCATAGAATGAATTAGGTAATATTTTGTCTGTTTCTACTTTGTGGAATAGTTTGAGAAGTAACGGTATTATATCTTCCTTGAAGGTGTGATAGAATTTTTCACTATAACTGTCTGGCACTGTACTTTTTTGGTTGGGAGACTATTAATGACTGCTTCTATTTCCTTAAGGGTTATGGAAGTGTTTAGATAATTTACCTGGTCCTGATTTAACTTTAGTACCTGGTATCTGTCTAGAAAATCACCCATTTCATCTAGATTTTCCAGTTTTGTTGAGTACAGACTTTTGTAGTAGGACCTGATGATTTTTTTTAATTTCCTAAATTTCTGTTGTTATGTCTACCTTTGCATTTTTGATTTTGTTAATTTGGATACTGTCTCTGTGCTCTTCAGTTAGTTTGGCTAAGGGTTTATCTGTATTGTTGATTTTTTCAAAGAATCAGTTCTTAATTTTGTTGATTCTTTGTGTAGTTTCCTTTGTTTATAGTTGGTTGATTTCAGCCCTGAGTTTGGTTGTTTCCTGTCATCTTCTCCTCTTAGTGTGTTTGCTTCTTTTTTTCTAGAGCTTTCAGATGTGCTGTTAAGTTGCTAGATTAGGATCTCTCCAATTTCTTTTTATTTTATTTTATTTTATTTTTTTAATTTACATTCCAAATCACTTCCCCTTTCCCGTTTCCTCCCTCCCCGAAAGTCCCATAAGCCCCCTTCCCTCCCTCTTTTCTCCATTCAACCCCCTCTCATTACTCTGTCCTGGCGTTCCCCTACATCCAGTCTTTCCAGGACCAGGGGTCTCTCCTTCCATCTTTTTAGAAATCTATTGATATGCTGATTGTGTCTAGGGTATTCTGAGATTCTGGGTCAATATCCCCTTATCAGTGACTGCATACCATGTGTGATCTTTTGTGATTGGGTTACCTCACTAAGGATGATATTTTCAAGTTCTGACCATTTGCCTAGGAATTTCGTGAATTCATTGTTTTTAATTGCAGAGTAGTATTCCATTGTGTAAATATACCACATCTTCTGAATCCATTCCTCCGTTGAGGGACATCTGGGTTCTTTCCAGCTTCTGGCTATTATAAATAAGGCTGCTATGAATATAGTGGAGCATGTGTCCTTATTGCATGCAGGTAAAGTCTCTGGGTATATGCCCAGGAGTGGTATAGCCGGATCCTCCGGAAGTGTCATGCCCAGTTTTCTGAGGAACCGCCAGACTGCTTTCCAGAGTGGTTGTACCAGCCTGCAATTCCACCAGCAGTGGAGGAGTGTTCCTCTTTCTCCACATCCTCGCCAACAACTGCTGTCTCCTGTGTTTTTGATCTTAGCCATCCTGACTGGTGTGAGATGGAATCTCAGGGTTGTTTTGATTTGCATTTCCCTAATGACTAAGGATGATGAACATCTCTTTAGGTGCTTCTCAGCCATTAGATATTCTTCAGGTGAGAACTCTTTGTGTAGCTCTGTATCCCATTTTTAATAGGGTTACTTGCCTCTCTGGAGTTTAACTTCTTGAGTTCTTTGTATATCTTGGATATTAGCCCTCTGTCGGATGTAAGGTTGGTAAAGGTAAAGGTACTCAGTAAAGAGAAAAGGGGATAACATTTGAAATGTAAATAAAGTAAATATCTAATAAAATAAATAAATAAATAAATAAATAAAAACTTAAAGGTACTCAATGCTATGAATTTTTCTCTTAGCACTGCTTTCATTGTGTTCTATAAGCTTGGGTTTGTTTTGCCTTAATTTTTCTTAAAGTATAGAAAGTCTTCAATTTCTTTATTTCTTCCTTGACAAAGTTATCATGGAGTAGAGAGTTATTCAGTTACCATGAGTATGTGGGCTCTCTGCTTCTTTTGTTGTTATTGAAGACCAGCCTTAGTCCATGGTGATCTGATATAATACATGGGATTATTTCAATCTTCTTGCGTCTGTTGAAGCTTGTTTTGTCTGATTAAATGGTCAGTTTTGGAGAAGGTACCGTGAGGTGCTAAGAAGAATCTATACACTTTTGTTTTAGACTGAAACATTCTGTAGACATTTGTTAAGTCTATTTGGTTCATAACTCCTGTTAGTTTCAATGTATCTCTGTTTAGTTTCTGTTTCCATGATCTTTCCCTTGTTGAGACTGGGGTTTTAAAATCTCCCACTATTATTATGTGAGGATCAATGTGTGTTTTGAACTTCAGTGAGTTTCTTTGACAAATGTGTTTGCCCTTGCATTTGGAGCATAAATGCTCAGAATTGTGAGTTGGTCTTGGTGGATTTTTCCTTTCGTGAGTATGAAGTGTTCTTGACCATCTCTTTTGATAACTTTTGGTTAAAATTCTGTTTTATTGGATATTAGAATGGCTAGTCCAGCAATTTTCTTGGGACTGTTTTCTTGTAAATTTTGTTTCTAGACTTTTGTCTGAGGTAGTGTCTGTCTTTGTCACTGATGTGTGTTTCCTGTATGCAACAAAATGCTGGGTCCTGTTTACATATCCAGTTTCTTAGTCTAAGTCTTTTCGTTGGAGGAACTAAATGCATTGATGATATTAAAGAACAATGGTTTTTGATTCCAGTTATTTTTTGTTGCTAGTGGTGGTATTATGTTTGTGTGGTTCTCTTCTTTTGGGTTTGTTGTGGGATGATTAATTTCTTGGTTTTTCTTGGATGTAGTTTCCCTCTTTGTGTTGGAGTTTTCTTTCTGTTATTCTCTGTAAGGCTGGATTGGTGGAAAGATAGTGTTTAAATTTGGTTTTGTCACAGAATATCTTGGTTTCTCCATCTACAGTGATCAAGATCTTTGCTGGGTAGAGAAGCCTGGGATGGCATTTGTGTTTTCATAGGGTCTGCATGAAATCTGTCCAAGATTTTGTAGCTTTTAGAGCTTCTGTTGAAAATAAGTCTTGGGTAATTCTTATAGGTATGTCTTTATATATTATTTGGCCTTTTCTTCTTACCATTTTTAATATTCTTTGTTCTGTGCATTTAGTGTTTTGATTATTATGTGATGGGAGGGATTGTTTTTCTGCTCTAATCTATTTGGTGCTCTGTAGGCTTCTTGGAGGTTTATGACCATCTCTTTCTTTAGGTTAAGGAAGTTTTTTTTTTCTATGATTTTGTTGAAGATGTTTCCTGGTCCTTTGACTAGGGAATTTTCTCTTTCTTCTATTCTTATTATTCTTAGATTTGGTCTTTTCATTGCGCCCTTAATTTCCTGAATGTTTTGAGTTAGGAGCTTTTTGCACTTTATATTTTCTTTGACCATTGTGTTAAGGTCTTGTCTGTTTTCTTCTAGGCTTGAGATTCTTTCTTCTATCTCTTCTGTTCTGTTGATGATGCTTGCATCTACAATTCCTGATCTCTTTCCTAGATTTTCCATCTCCAGAGTTGTCTTCCTTTGTGATGTTATCATTATTTCTATTTTCAATTTAGATCATTGATAGTCTTTTCAATTCCTTCACCTATTTGATTGTGTTTTCCTATATTTCTTTAAGGATTTTTTTTAATGTGTTTCCTCTTTAAGGGCTTCTACCTGCTTACCTGTGTGCTCCTGTGTTTCTTTAAAGGAGTTATTTATGTCCTCCTTAAGATCCTCTATCATCTTCATGAGATGAGATTTTAGAATGAAGTCTTGTTTTTCATGTGCATTAGGGTATCCAGGGCTTGCTGTGGTGGGAGAATTGGGTTTTGATGGGGCCAAGTGATATTGGTTTCTGTTGCCTATGTTCTTGTACTTGCCTCTGATTATCTTAGCTGTGTACTGGTATTGCTGTCTCTGATTGGATCCAGTTCCTTCTGTGAGCCTGGGTGTGATGGAGTATCAAGTTATCTCTGGGTATGGGAAGGAGTCTGGAGCACTGATTCTGTCCCGGCCAAGTTGTGGGTTGGAAGAACGATCCCCACCTATGTTCTACCCAGCTAGTTTCATGGGGATTCACCTAGGCTGTTATGCCCAGTGTCACTTTATTGAAGAAATTTGAGTTCTTCTCTCCTAGCCACTATCATTTTGGAATAGATCCTTGGCTACTAATGGGATTTTGTACCTACTTCTTTTTCCTGCTGGGATTTTGTCTGTCTTGAGCTTCTGCAAATCTTATTCATACTGTCATAGTCTCTGTGAGTTCATTTGTACATCTGCCCAGCTGTGTTTGGAAAAATGGTTTCTCAAAATTATCCACTTCCTCTGGCTTTTACCATCTTTCCATCACATCTGCATGGATACCTGTGCTTTGATGAGATGAGTGTGATGAAGACATTCTGCTCAAGTCTGAGCACTCCAAAGTCTCCCACCCTTTTTTCTTTTTGTCAGTTATGTTTCTCTTTATTAATTTCTATCTAGGGCAATAAGCTTCTCTAATGAGGATTTGTATGGGTGTGGGGCTTGGCAGGAAGTCAGGATGTAAGCCAGCCTTAGGCACTGATAAGTGAATTGAGTCACCATGGACTGAACCAATTCAAATCTTTCAGAATTGATGTGATCACAGGTTGAGTAGACCAGGATTTATTGGGGGAGATATAAAGATAAAATAAAAGAATAAACAGAATTCAAAAAGGAGAAGATTGTTTTTTAATCAGTACAATGAGAGTAACAGTTTTGCCATGGGAAAACAAGCACATGGTACAGAGGCCTTGGAGTTTATGTACAAAAATGTTCTTGGGGTAGAAGATTCTATCTACAGTCAGTTTTCCTGAGTCTCCTGCTATCTCAAAGCTGTAATTACTAAAGAAGACATAGGTCCAAGAGAATGAATGGAAATAATTAGCCTTGGGGGTAGGAGGTTAGGGAACCCTCTAGAAAGTATAAGAGACCCAGGAAATGAGAGACTCTAGGGACTCAATGGGGGTGACCTTAGCCAAAATGCCCAACATTGGGGAGAGGGAACCTGAAAAGTCCACCTCTAGTAGATAGACAGACCCTCAAGTTGTTGGACTGTGTTACTAACCCATAGTCAAAATTTCTGACCCAAGCCGGGCGGTGGTGGTGCACGCCTTTAATCCCAGCACTTGGGAGGCAGAGGCAGGAGAATTTCTGAGTTCGAGGCCAGCCTGGTCTACAAAGTGAGTTCCAGGACAGCCAGGGCTACACAGAGAAACCCTGTCTCAAAAAAACCAAAAAAAAAAAAAAATTCTGATCCAGAATTGTTCCTGTATAAAAGAACAGCAGGAACAAAAATGGAGAAGAGACTAAAGAAAAGATAGTCCAATGACAGGCATAACCTAGAATCCATTACATGGGGGTTACCAAGGCCTGACTCTATTACTGATGCTATGATGTGCTTACAAATGGAAGCCTGGCATGGCTGTCCTGAGAGGCTTATCAGTATTTTACTAAGTCAAATACAGATACTTAAGCCAAACCATTGGACTGAAGTTAAGAACCCCTAAGGTTGAATTAGGGGAAGGATTAAAGAAGTTGAGAGGGAGAGTGACCACATAGGAAGAGCAGCAGTCTCAACTAACCCAGACCCCAGGGAGCTCCCAGAGACTGAATTGCCAATCAGGAGCATATATAGCAGAGGTCTGCTGGTCTGGCCTCAGTGGGAGAAGATGCACTTAATCCTCTAGAGACTTGAGGCCCCAGGGAGGGGGGAGGCCTGTGGGGGAAGCACACTTTTGGAGGCAAGGGAGTGGAGGAATGGGATGAGCTATTGTGGGAGGGGGGGAATGAGGAAGGGCAACAACTAAAATGTAAATAAATAAAATAATTTTTAAAATGAAGGATTTTTTTGTTTGTTATTTTTAGAAAAATAAAGAAGGCAGAATTCTGTGTGGCCCTATCAGTTAGAGCAGATTTTCTTTTCAAGAAAGGGAGATTCCTTAGTTTATAACATCATGATATCCTTGGATCTTACATGTCTGAAGCTTCCCATATCCTAGGGACCTGCAGATTGTTTAATTACATCCTCAGTTTGGAGGCCACACTGCCTCAGACTCCCTTATCAGGAACTTCTTGGAGCCTAGCAGCCTCCAGTTGTAATAGTGTTGTGAGTGTTGCTCTGGTTCCTTAGTCTATCTTATGCTTTTGGGCCATCAGTACTTACATGTGGAGACAACTCCCCCAGAAAATCAACTGTACCCACCAACTCAGACTGATCACCTGGTTTGAACCATCATAAGAAAAGTAGGTGGCTGGGCACAATTGCTTGCCTGGGCCCAGTCTCTTCATGGTGGGATGTGTTTATGATCTCCCTAGCATTTTACATTGCCAGTATGGAAAATAAAGATGATCGGGGGGGTACTGGCATATACATATATGTGTGTATATGTATGTATATATGCATATATACATATATGTATATATGTGTGTGTATATGTATATACATATATATGTCATTAGAAACCTTCATTTTAATATGTTTTGATAACTTCATATTGTATTTTCATAATTTATACCTTTCATGTCCCCTTAACTCCTCCAAAGTACCTCCTACTTCCTACTTCCTTTCAAATTCCTGACCTCATCTCTTAAATTTATTCCGGAAGAAGTTTCTTAATAACTATTGGAGCAATCTCTGCTCAGGTGGGGTTGGTCTCTATACATCTGAATGATTATAAACACCACAAATACTTATACCCAAAACAGTAGGCATAACTTCAAAAAAGTCCAACTCCTAGTATTCCCTGGGCTCATTTTCTCAAGCCTGGCTCCCTGTGGGATCTTTTTCCCTCATTGAGATTTACCTGAGTGCAGGTGGCACTCCTAAGTGATGTCTTTCCAAATTTTGAATATAACACCTGGGTCTGAGGAGTTCAGCAGTTTTTGTGGCTCCTAGGTGGGTGGCTTGCTAAAGATCTGTAATCAGTCACCTTCCCCGAATTGCAGGAAATATGAGTCTGCATTCAGGAGCATCTACTGCCCTTGATTATCCGGTGTTGTCAATTCTTGTTTTGATCATTTAATCACACTCAGGGTGTGTTCTGGTGTTCAGGTAGACTGGGCTCCAAGATTATCAGGACTTGGAGAGACCCCACTGGTTCTAGGGCCACCACTTAGGCATCCAAGTCAGTTGCTCTGTTGTCTCTGTCTTCTGAGGTTTACCCCTTTTTTGTATCCTTTGTAATAGACAATGGACACCCTCATGGGAAAGCAGAGAGCTTTCAATGGAACTAAGATTTCTTCTCTATTTCTTTCCTGCTGAAGTTAGTAATAACTAGGGTTAAAACATATTGGCTATCAATACATATGGTGACAGACTAGTCTTTTCCACAATGAAGTGTTGTATCAAAGCTCAAAGCTCAGCTTATTGAGCTGGGGTTTATCACTTGCGTAACAATTGTACCCATATAATCTTATCTTGGGTCACCCCAGTGTTTCTGCCTACCTAATCCTGTTTTGAATGAAACTGCTCTGATATCATCAACAGCACATAAGTCAAATTAGGCCTGATAGAATAGATCAAGTCAGTTACCTTAAAACAGTCATGCAGAGATTCTGTGGAGTCATTGTTCCACAGGAAACTAGCAGGATTGAGGACTGATGTCTTGTGGAACCAAATGGAGGGGTTGATACAGAAGCAAAGTTTGGTATTGGATCATCTGATAATTAGACATCCATCTCTTGGTGCCCTCCTCAAGAGGGTCTCAAAAGAGTGTAGGGATGTCAGGAACATTTCTTGTCATAAAGTTAATTTGCCAGCATCTTTACCAGCAGGGAGTTAGCAGCTATGGCCCTTATACATACCAACTATCTACCTGTAACTTAGTCTCAATCCATTACAAAAACTACAAAGCCATGGTGCTAGGATAAAGGCGATTGACTATCCATAGCTGACAGTATCCAATAACTACAGGAATTCCTGTACTCGTTTCTTGTGTTGGAGCAAGGACTTGCAGGATGGCTGAAATACAGTCATGGGAAAGCATCTGCTTTCCTTCTTCTAGGTTATAGTTTAAGTATGTGACTGAGGTAAACACAAATGAGCCTTCTTGGCTAAGACTTTGTACCCAAGATTGCACTCCGCCATCTTTGCTCCAGTGACTGGGAAGTTGGGACAGCCAGGTTCTGAGACAGACAGGCTTAATATCACTTGGGTCTCGGGCAGCTTGTGTGTGTGCGGCTCCCAAGTGCTGGGCTGATCTGCAGTAACCAGCACGCCAGCTCTGCTGTGGGACTTCTGCCTGGCAGAGGGACCCCGCACTGGGCGGGAGCCTACCAGCTTTCCTTCCGCGACCTCTGTTCCCGCAGACTGCACTGAAGAGACAGGTACCCCAGGCTCTCTCTCCCCAATATAACATCACTTGGGACACGGCCTGTTGGGGCTTCCGTCTGCGCCCGAGAACAGGTCAGCGCTGTGGTCGTCTGGGTGCCAGATCGGCAGGCCATCGCGTCTGCAGGGTGAGCGGCGCCACGGAGAGTGTGCAGAGTGCACTCCGCCATCTTTGCTCCAGTGACTGGGAAGTTGGGACAGCCAGGTTCTGAGACAGACAGGCTTAATATTGCTTGGGTCTCGGGCTGCTTGTGTGTGTGCAGCTCCCAAGTGCTGGGCAGATCTGCAGTAACCAGCATGCTAGCTCTGCTGTGGGACTTCTGCCTGGCAGAGGGACGCCCCTTCCCCCACCTAGGAGAGATCACACACCCCTGCACAGGGCAGGAGCCTACCAGCCTCCCTTTGGCGACCTCTGCTCCAGGAATCCACTAGGCTGAGCCTTTGGATGTGCAAAGCCTCCCCAATATAAGATCACTTGGGGCAAGGCACATTAGGGCTCCAAAGTCACTCAGGAGCAGGCAGGCCCCAGAAATCGGTGCCAGGGGAATCCCGACAATCCAGGGGGGGCAGAAATAGCTTTGCAGGCTCACAGGAGGTCCAACCAACAGCCAGTGGCAGCAGGACCAACTAAAATCAGAGGTATCCAGATGGCAAAAGGCAAACGTAGGAATGTTACTAACAGAAATCAAAGTAATGTGGGACCATCCGAACCCAACTCTCCAACAGCAGCAAATCCTGGATACCCCACCACACCCGAAAGACAAGATCTGGATTTAAAATCACTTCTCATGATGCTATTAGAGGATCATAAGAAGGACACAAATAAATCTCACAAAGAGTTACAGGAGACCATGAATCAACAGTTAGAAGCCCTTACAAAGGAAACACAAAAATCGCTTAGAGAAATGTGGGAGAACATGGATCAAAAGATGGAGGCGCACAAGGAGACAACACAAAAATCGCTTAACGAGATGAATCAACGGGTAGATGCACTCACAAAGGAATCACAAAATTGGCATAAAGAAATGCAGAAGAATATGGGTCAACAGACGGATGCCCATAAGGAGGCAACACAAAAATTGCTTAAAGAAATGAATCAATGGTTAGATGCCCTTACAAAGGAAACACGAGAAACTGCTTAAAGAAATGCAGGAGACAATGGATCAACAGATGGATTCCCAGGAGGAGGAAACACAAAAATCACTCAGAGAAATGCAGGAGAACGTGGGTCATCAGGAAGAAATCCTGAAAGAGGCAATGCAAAAATAACTTAAAGAAATACAGGGAAATACAAACAAACAAGTGAAGGATCTCAGCAAATCCATCCAGGAACTAAAAAAGGAAGTAGAAACAACTAAGAAATCACAAAGGGAGACAACTTTGGAGATAGAAAACCTTGGGAAGAAATCAGGAGTCATAGAGGCAAACATAAACAATAGAATACAAGAGATGGAAGAAAGAATCTCAGGTGCTGAAGATTCCATAGAAAGCATCGACTCAAAAGTCAAAGAAAATGCAAAATGCAAAAAACGTGTAACCCAAAACATCCAGGAAATCCAGGACACAATGAGAAAACCAAACCTAAGGATTATAGGTATAGATGAGAGTGAAGATTTGCAACTTAAAGGGCCAGTAAACATCTTCAACAAAATTATGGAGGAAAACTTCCCTAACTTAAAGAGAGAGATGCCGATGAACGTACAAGAAGCCTACAGAACTCCAAACAGACTGGACCAGAACAGAAATACCTCCCTTCACATAATAATCAAAACACCGAATGTTCTAAACAAAGAAAGAATACTAAAAGCAGTAAGAGAAAAGGGCCAAGTAACATACAAAGGAAGACCTATCCAAATCACATCAGACTTCTCACCAGAGACTATGAAAGCCAGAAGATCCTGAGTAGATCTCATGCAGACACTAAGACAGCACAAATACCAGCCTAGACTACTATACCCAGCAAAACTCTCAATCACCATAGATGGAGAGACCAAGATATTCCATGATAAAACCAAATTTTCACAATATCTTTCCACAAATCTAGCCCTGCAACGGATAATAGGTGGAAACCTCCAATACAGGGAGAGAAACCACACCCTGGAAAAAATGAGATAATAACTTTCTTGAATCAAACCCAAAAGTAGATAACCAATCAAACATAAAGATAGTGTCAAGAATGGCAGATGGCAATAATCACTATGCCTTAATCTCTCTTAATATCAATGGTCTCAATTCCCCAATTAAAAGACATAGACTAGCAGACTGGATACGTAAACAGGACCCAGCATTTTGCTGCATGCAGGAAACGCACCTCAGTGTCAAAAAGAAACACTACCTCAGAGTAAAAGGCTGGAAAACAATTTTACAAGCAAATGGCCCCAAGAAACGAGGTGGAGTAGCCATCCTAATATCAGATAAAATTGATTTTCAACCTAAAGTCATCAAAAAAGACACAGAAGGACACTACATACTGATCAAGGGAAAAATCCACCATCAAGAACTCTCAATTCTGAATATCTATGCTCCAAATGCAAGGGCACCCTCATTCGTAAAAGAAACTTTACTAAATCTCAGAGCACACATCGCACCACACACAATAATAGTGGGTGACTTCAACACCCCACTCTCTGAAATGGATCGTTCAGGAAAGCAGAAACTAAACAGGGACACAGTGAATCTAATTGAAGCCTTGGACCAAATGGAACTAACTGATTTATATAGAACATTTCATCCTAGAGCTAACGAATACACCTTCTTCTCAGTTCCTCATGGTACCTTCTCCAAAATTGACCATATAATTGGTCACAAATGAGACCTCAACAGATACAAGAAGATAGAAATAATCCCATGCCTCCTATCAGATCACTATGGAATAAGGGTGGTCTTCAATGGCAACAAAAACAAAAGAAAACCCACGTACACATGGAGGCTGAACAATGCTCTACTCAATGATAACTTGGTCAAGGTGGAAATAAAGAAAGAAATCAAAGACTTTTTGAAAGTCAATGAAAATGAAGGCACAACATACCCTAATTTATGGGACACAATGAAAGCAGTGCTAAGAGGAAAATTCATAGCCCTGAGTGCTGCCAAAAAGAAACGGGAGACAGCATACACTAACAGCTTAATGGCACACCTGAAAGCCCTGGAACAAAAAGAAGCAAATACACCAAAGAGGAGTAGAAGGCAGGAAATCATCAAACTCAGGGCTGAAATCAATCAAGTAGAAACAAATAAAACCATACAAAGTATCAACAAAACGAGGAGTTGGTTCTTTGAGAAAATCAACAAGATAGATAAGCCCTTAGCCAGACTAACCAGAGGGCACAGAGATAGTATCCAAATTAATAAAATCAGAAACGAAAAGGGAGAGATAACAACAGAAACTGAGGAAATTCAAAAAATCATCAGATCCTACTACAAAAACCTGTATTCAACACAACTAGAAAATCTTGAGGAAATGGACAATTTCCTTGACAGATACCAAGTACCAAAATTAAATCAGGATCAAATAGACCATCTAAACCGTCCTATAAGCCCTGAAGAAATAGAAGTTGTCATTGGAAGTCTTCCAACCAAAAAAAGCACAGGTCCAGATGGTTTTAGTGCAGAATTCTATCAGACCTTCAAAGAAGACCTAACACCAATACTTTGTTCAAACTGTTCCACAAAATAGAAACAGAAGGAACGCTACCCAACTCGTTCTATGAAGCCACAATTACACTAATACCAAAACCACACAAAGATCCAACAAAGAAAGAGAATCTCAGGCCAATCTCTCTTATGAATATCGATGCAAAAATACTCAATAAAATTCTTGCCAACCGAATCCAAGAACACATCAAAACGATCATTCACCACGATCAAGTAGGCTTCATCTCAGGGATGCAGGAATGGTTCAATATAAGGAAATCCATCAATGTAATCCACTACATAAACAATCTCAAAGAAAAAAACCACATGGTCATCTCATTAGATGCTGAGAAAGCATTTGACAAAATTCAGCATCCTTTCATGCTAAAGGTCTTAGAAAGATCAGGAATTCAAGGCCCATATCTAAACATAGTAAAAGCAATTTACAGCAAACCGGAAGCCAGCATCAATCTAAATGGAGAGAAACTTGAAGCAATCCCACTAAAATCAGGGACTAGACAAGGCTGCCCTCTCTCTCCATATCTTTTCAATATAGTACTTGAAGTTCTAGCTAGAGCAATTAGACAACAAAAAGAGGTCAAAGGGATACAAATTGGAAAGGAAGAACTCAAACTATCACTATTTGCAGACGATATGATAGTATACTTAAGCGACCCAAAGAACTCCACCAGAGAACTCCTACAGCTGATAAACGACTTCAGCAAAGTGGCCGGATATAAAATCAACTCAAGCAAGTCAGAAGCCTTCCTATACTCAAAGGATAAGCAGGCTGAGAAAGAAGTAAGAGAAATAATACCCTTCACAATAGCCACAAACCATATTAAGTATCTTGGCGTGACTCTAACCAAACAAATGAAAGATCTGTATGACAAGAACTTCAAGTCTCTGAAGAAAGAAATTGAAGAAGACCTCAGAAGATGGAAAAATCTGCCATGCTCATGGATTAGCAGGATTAAAATAGTAAAAATGAGCATCTTACCAAAAGTAATACACAGATTCAATGCAATCCCCATCAAAATCCCAACTCAATTCTTCATAGAGTTAGAAAGAGCAATTCAAAAATTCATCTGGAATAACAGAAAACCCAGAATAGCTAACACTATTCTCAAGAGTAAAAGAACCTCTGGGGGAATCAGTATCCCGGACCTCAAGCTGTACTACAGAGCAATAGTGTTAAAAACCGCATGGTATTGGTACAGTAACAGACATGTAGATCAATGGAACAGAATTGAAGACCCAGAAATGAATCCACACTCCTATGGTCACTTGATCTTTGACAAAGGAGCTAAAACCATCCAGTGGAAAAAAGATAGCCTTTTCAACAAATGGTGCTGGCTCAGCTGGAGGTCAACATGCAGAAGAATGCAAATTGACCCATTCTTATCTCCTTGCACTAAGCTCAATTCTAAGTGGATCAAAGATCTCCACATAAAACCAGACACACTGAAACTAATAGAAGGGAAACTAGGGAAGAACCTTGAACATATGGGCACAGGGGAGAATTTCCTGAACAGAACTCCAATAGCTTATGCTCTAAGATCAAGAATAGACAAATGGGACCTCATTAAATTACAAAGTTTTTGCAAGGCAAAAGACACTGTCAAAAAGACAAAGCGGCAACCTACTAACTGGGAAATGATCTTTACCAACCTTACATCCGACAGAGGGCTAATATCCAAGATATACAAAGAACTCAAGAAGTTAAACTCCAGAGAGGCAAGTAACCCTATTAAAAAATGGGGTACAGAGCTAAACAAAGAGTTCTCACCTAAAGAATATCTAATGGCTGAGAAGCACCTAAAGAGATGTTCATCATCCTTAGTCATTAGGGAAATGCAAATCAAAACAACCCTGAGATTCCATCTCACACCAGTCAGGATGGCTAAGTTCAAAAACACAGGACACAGCAGTTGTTGGCGAGGATGTGGAGAAAGAGGAACACTCCTCCACTGCTGGTGGAATTGCAAGCTGGTACAACCACTCTGGAAAGCAGTCTGGCTGTTCCTCAGAAAACTGGGCATGACACTCCCGGAGGATCCGGCTATACCACTCCTGGGCATATATACCCAGAGGCTTTACCTGCATGCAATAAGGACACATGCTCCACTATGTTCATAGCAGCCTTATTTATAATAGCCAGAAGCTGGAAAGAGCCCAGATGTCCCTCAACGGAGGAATGGATTCAGAAGATGTGGTATATCTACACAATGGAATACTACTCTGCAATTAAAACAATGAATTCACGAAATTCCTAGGCAAATGGTCGGATCTTGAAAATATCATCCTTAGTTAGGTAACCCAATCACAAAAGAACACACATGGTATGCAGTCACTGATAAGGGGATATTGACCCAGAATCTCGGAATACCCTAGACACAATCCGCATATCAATAGATTTCTAAGAAGATGGAAGGAGAGAGCCCTGGTCCTGGAAAGACTTGGTGTAGGGGAACGCCAGGACAGAGTAAGGAGAGGGGGTTGAATGGAGAAAAGAGGGAGGGAAGGGGGCTTATGGGACTTTCGGGGAGGGAGGAAACGGGAAATGGGAAGTGATTTGGAATGTAAATAAAAAAAATAAAAGAAAGACTTTGTACCCAAGGCCTTGAAAGTAAAAATTCTGGAAGAAAAATTAGGTGTATACCATGAACTGATAATCATAAGAATTTCTAAAAATATATAGTGAAGAAATCCTGTCTAAAACAAATAACAAAATGAAACTTTTTGCACTTGGAGACCATGTGGCATAAGAAATGGATCTGCCATTAATATTAAGTGCTCCTATTGCAGAGGACTTGAGTTCTATTCCCAGCAGTGATGTCCAATGAGACATCACCATTAACAAGTCCAGTTTTAGTGAACAGCTTGATTCCAATGTTGCTGTTAACATTAGTTAAGAAATGGATTTGCCTAGGATCTTATCAACACATGAATAGAAATATGAGGCATACACAAAGAGAGAATGAAATTATATTATTCTCAGGGAAGTGAACAGAAATAAACCAGGCACTGAAGCACATACATCACATGATTTCTCTAATAAGTGTGGGAATGGAACACTAAAAGAATGAGGGAATGATGAAAGTCTGGAAAAAAAGAATACAAGTACTCATTTTAATATATAAATTTAAGTGGAAGAGTTAATTTGTTTAGATCACAATTTAATATTTAAAAAAATGAGAAAGTTGACAAAGAAACTCAGTTGTTATTACTGCACACATTTAAGACCCATCTCACCACACAGGCAATCCACCCACACATATAAGTAAGCAAACACACCCTAAAAATGTTCTGGAAATTAAGGGAGATTAGCATTAATTTTTGTCATGTATAATGCAAGTTTACTTTGGGGTACTTATTGTAAAAGATATTTAAATCCTGATTAAGTCCTCCATTGAAAATTTTTGAACTCTTGAGGCACTCTGGCCCAGGTTACTTGTCTGATATCTCTAGTTCAGTGTTGATAAATTCAAATGTGAAGATCAGTTGACTTAATTTTGACAAAGGGATGGAGAAAAATGCATCTTTTAAGTCTAAGACAGTGTAATACAGTGTAAAGTTTGTATCTTGGTGGTAATAGACTGTTCACTTCTCCCAAGTTTTGTATTGGTCTAATGTCTTGAGTACAAGTCTTTTTTTATTAGATATTTGCTTTATTTACATTTCCAATGTTAACCCCTTACCACTTTACACCACTAAAAACCCCCTATCCTATTCCCCTCCCCGTACTTATCCCCCCCCAATTTCCTAACTTGCATTCCCCTATTCTGGGGAATTGAGCCTTCACAAGACCAATGGCCTCTCCTCTCATTGATGTCTGAAATGGTCATCTTCTGCTACATATGTAGCTGGAGCTGTGAGACCCTCCATGTGTAATCTTTAGTTGGTGGTTTAGTCCCTAGGAGCTCTGGAGGTACTGGTTGGTACATATTATTGTTCCTCCTGTGGAGCTGTAAACCTCTTTAGCTCCTTGGGTCCTCTCTTTAGCTGCTCCACTGGGAACGCTATTCTCATTCTATTGGTTGACTGTGAGCCATGAGTGTTTTGATCCACTTTCCAATAAGGATCAAAGTATCCACACTTTGGTCTTCCTTCATCTTGAGTTTTATGTGGTCTGTGAGTTGTATATTGGGTATCCCGAGCTTTAGGTCTAATATCCACTTATCATTGATTGGATACCTTGTGTGTTCTTTTGTGATTGGGTTACCACACTCAAGATGATAGTTTCTAGCTCCATCCATTTGCCTAAGAATTTCATGAATTCTTTGTTTTTAATAACTGAATAGTACACCACTGTGTAAATGTACCACATTTTCTGTATCTATTCCTCTGTCGAAGGATATTTAGGTTCTTTCCAGCTTCTGGCTATTATAAAGAAGGCTGCTATGAAAATAGTGGAGCATGTGTCCTTATTACATGTTGGAGCATCTTCTGAGTATATGCCTAGGAGTGGTATAGATGGAGCCTCAGGTAGTTCTTTCTCCAGTTTTCTGAGGAATCTCCAAACTGATATCCAGAGTGGTTTTACCAGCTTGCAATCCCACCAGCAATGGAGGAGTGTTCCTCTTTTTCCACATCCTCTCCAGCATCTGCTGTCCCCTGAGGTTTTTTGTTTGTTTGTTTGTTTGTTTGTTTTTGGGGTATCCGGGACTTGCAGTTGTGGGAGAATTGGGTTTGGGTGGTGTCATGCTACCTTGATTTCTGTTAGTAACATTCCTACATTTGCCTTTTGCCATCTGGTTATCTCTGGTGTTAGTTGGTTCTGCTGTCTCTGGTTGGTGCTTGTCCCTCTGAAAACCCCCTATCCCATCCCCCCTCCCCCTGCTTCTATGAGGGTGTCCCCTCCACCTACCCACCCACTCCCTCTTTCCTGTGCCTGCAAGCCTATCTCAGCACTCCTGGCTCCCCCCTGGCACAGAGTGCTGTGGCACTACCCCGTTCCTGGGTGCAGGTAGAGCCCAGACTGACTCTATCCCAGCTGTTTTGCTGCTTCTGTTCTCTGCTTTCTGGCTGTACCTGCCTGCTTGGTCACTGGAAAGAAAATAGTGGAGGTCTGACCTCTAAAGTTGTGAGTCAACTCACTCCCTGCAGAGATGTTCTCCCCAGGCAAGATTGGTAAACGGAGGACTATGGAGATGCCCAGCCCCTGGGTGCACGCGGAGTCCAGATGAACCCAGCTGTCCTGCTGCTCCTGGTTCCTGCCTCCTGGCTGTACCTGCCTACACGATCACCAGAGAAAGTACATGTATTTTGGAAGGCAATAAGGGGTATTCCAGACTGACTTGCAAGAGGTAAGTATTCCTCCTTTAATAAGGTAAAAGATGTGAGCCCTAATTCCTTCCCTGGCTTCTAAGTTGACAGGGTACTTTTTAACTAGAACAGACATAGCTCCAGATATTAGTGGCACATATTCAACCAAGCCAGTAGGACTGCACTCTGCCTAAGCCATAGGAATTTACTGGATCAACAGCTTTTTTAATTCCCCTTGGGGGATGTGTTGGATTTTAGAAGAGCAGATATTTCTCACCTATTGGGAAGGTTACAGTTTAGCAGGACCTCCTAATTGTAAGTCAGGAGTGTCTCCTCAGAATATTGATGCCTAGAGCTTGTTCTAAAGGTCCCATAGTAGTAAACATTAATGACATTCATGAATAATAATAATAATAATAATAACAACAACAACAATATAATAATAATAATAATGAGTCATACTTCTTTGTCTTAGGTTAACAGTCTGGTCATTGGTCCATTTATATTTTTTAATACTCCTTGTTGTTTCCTGTATTTCCATTGTTTGGTAGATAAGGGGTACTAAGGTCTCCCATAACACTAAATAAGTGGGCCCTGTTTCCATCAGAAAATTTACACATTTGCCTCTGCTGGTAATGATTACCATAAGCTCCTGGGAGTCTAGTATGAATGAACTTTGTTCTTGCTAATCCTAAATAGCCAGTATTAGCTTGAATTGGAAGGATACCTATTTCTATTGTAGACAGTTATTATTTCAATGACTCATTTCTTTACAGTAGACACATTGGTCCTTAGGTAAAGGTTTTTTCTTTTTATTGTGAGGTACATGGGAAGAGTTGGAAGTGGCTGGGTCTTTGTAGTACAGCCATTGTGGCCTTCCATATCCTCTTTGCCAAAAGATCTTCTTTGCTGTCTCTGCTGACAAATACCATCTGTGCTATGTCCAGTAGTTCTGACCTGTTTTTTTCCTTAAACACGTCTATCTTTTCTCTTTCCACATATGTCAGGAGCTGACTGAATAATAAAGGCCAAGTTAATCACTTTGAGATTTGCCAGGTCTTCTAGGTCTATAGGGCTGTATAACTACTAGGCAGTCCAGGAAAGCTGAAGGAGACTCATCAGTTGTTGGGCTTTCAGGATGCCAATTTCATCCCTTCTAAAAGAGCCTATGGTATTCATTGAGTAGCCCCTTACCTCCATCTATGTTGCAGTTCTACTGGGGTCTCTGTCTTGGCAGAGCATGGTCAATTGCCTCTTCTCTCTGGTCGCCAATCGTTGAAGCTATTCTGGGGAGTGTTTCCATTGCTTTTTCACGAATCGGTTCCCTTTCTTCAGTAGTGAAGAGGGTACAGAGAATCTACTGATAACTTATTAGTTGGGTCAGGGAAGAGGAGGTTTTATGACAACAGCTACTGGTCTTCTTTGCTTCTGGGAGATGCTCAGGTAGGGAAAGGAGTAGATATGGGGAAAACATTCTTGAAGTTCTAACACAGCTTTTTCTTCTCCCAGCTCCTGTCCCTTTCCAGTAAAACCTGGCTACCCAGATGGTATAGGGCAGAGAAAAGGCCCAGGAGCAGTTGAAGGGGACCTTCATCCATGGGAGAAGTGGCATGGCTCTTCCATCAAAAACTGCTCCTTGAATCCTGAATTCTGAATTTCACAGAAAGCACCTCTAGTTTCTCAACTCTACATAGAGGTATACTGAGTCCAGGATCCAAAGGAGAAGGCAGGTTAGATAGACACGAGTAATGAAGATGAAAAGCATGTTCAGAAGAGGGTGGGATCAGAAACTTATTCCTATATCTTTAGTGGAGAAAGGGACATACAGGTAGCAATTTTCAAGAAACCACCATAGGGGAGCAATTCTGGAGGGAAGTGTTATCTTAGAATGAGTGTTGAAGTAGGAGTTTGGAAAGCTACATGGAACACCTTTGCAGGTGTAGGTAGGGGTAAACACAGGGAGATGTAGGGAAGATATAGTGGGAGAGAAGACAGGGCAAAGGAGGGAAGAACTAGATAGTGGGATAGGAGCTGAAGCATATGAAGGAACAGAGTCGGGAGGAGTGGAAGTAGATGGATGGGCAAAGTGAAGCTGTGGTGTTGGGGACTGGGTGGAAAAGGAGAAGACTGAAGTGAGGAGGGTGCTAAAGATAATTGTAAAGAGAACATCTTGTGTATTGTATAGATGCATCCATCCTTGTCAATTAAAAAGCCTATGGCCTATGGCTTAGTCAGGAAATATAAAGTAGGACATTGGGAGGAGAAAGAATTCTGAGAGAGAAGGAGGTGGGGAGATTTGTCAGGAAGATGTGATGTGGTGGACACATAGTACTTAAGCATAGGTAACAGGCCACATGGCAAAATGTAGGCTAAAATAAATGTGATATTTTAAGTTATATTTTTTTCAGAGAAGAGACTAGCTATATGGCTAAGGTATTTGTAAATATAGTTTGAATCTGAGTCTTATTTCTAGGAACATGGGGCTGGAAGGAAGAACCAAGGTTTAACCTCAACAAAATTGTGCCCAATGTGGGTCATCATATGTAAATGAACTTCCTTTAATATAAATGTAGCAGTAAATTAATCCTGTAGCTGTATTTTTTATGTTATGTTAGTCTCCAATAACCACACAGAGAAACCAACATTTATTTATTTAAAACTTCACCTCAATAGCTGAGCAAGTAGATGATTTTTCTTTACTTTCTATGCTAATCTGGCTATCTGTTACCTCCCAGCCCCATTCCATTATACTTGCATATTATTATTGATCTGCCACTTTGGGCTTCAGATATGTTTCCATGATTTCTCTCTGTATACCTTCCTTGTGACTCTAAATACTCCATCCTCCTCACTTATCTGAATCTTTCTCTCTCCCCTCTCCCCTCTCTGGTTGGTGGATGTCCTTCCCTATTCTCTATTCTGCTCAATCATTGGGTGATCAGCAGTTAATGTCAAGGCAGAGAATAAATGGTAAGGACTGTTTACACAAGCTTGAGAGAGATTCTTGGTATAAGCATTATAATGCATGTCCAGATTGAAACAAGATAAAAGGGCAGAGAAATCACTTGAATAACACAAGAGTAAACTTTACAGTGTGCAAAAAACATTATGCCTACACATTGTTATATGGAGGAAGGAGGTATTGGGCTTAAGTCTGCTTTGTCTCAGTATGGTTGGACTATTGTGCACAAGTCTGATCCCAGGGTGGAAACCAGTGGGGCCAGGCTGGAAGTAAATCCTGATTGACAGTGTGTATGATGGGAAAGAACCCCTGGGAGACAGTGTTAGAGGAAAAGAAGGTGGGAGAATGCCCAGTTGGACCATTGGTGGTTATTGGCTGGGGCAAGAACATAGAGAGTGCTTCATCTGCATACTTAGGAGCAGCATCAGCAGGGAAGGAAAATCATAAGGTCATATAGAGAGGAAGCCCAGCCTAGGTTGTTTCCAGCCCAGTTGTTAGATAAAGAGCAACCAGTCATGGTAACCATGGAGATCAATGAGACCATCAGTCGTTACATGCACAGGGCATGCCTGTGGCTGGAGAAGTCTGTCTGCTAGGGTCTGTGGTGCCAGAGCAAGGTGACAGAGCAGTCAACTCCATGCTGTTCTCAGGATGAGAAAATCTGGGGTTTTAGGCATGTTCCGCTCTGAAGCCCTCAAGATCCAGCCTCTCTATCTCATCTGTCTGTCTGTCTGTCTGTCTGTCTGTCTGTCTGTCTGTCTGTCTGCCTGCCTGCCTGCCTGCCTGCCTGCCTGTCTATCTATCTATCTATCATCTATCTATCTATCTATCTATCTATCTATCTATCTATCTATCTATCTATCTATCTATCTATCTATCTATCATCTATCTATCTATCTATAGAGGTATCATGATAATCACTAGTCTTCACTTGTAGGAGGGTCTGGATGTGATTAGTGGGAATGTTGATTATCTGTTGCTATAAGAATTGAATAATCTGGGGGTTATGGCAAGAAGAGTCCCAATAGCTAGTATGAGGTCAAGGAGGGGTAGGGATGTATAGGATAGACCATGCTCACAGATCTTACTGTACGTTTTTGAGTATTTGTCTGTGTCTTAGGGTTTTACTGCTGTGAACAGACACCATGACCAAGGCAAGTCTTATAAAGGACAACATTTAATTGGGGCTGACATACAGGTTCAGAGGTTCAGTTCATTATTATTAAGGTGGGAGCATGGCAACATCCAGGCAGGCATGGTGCAGGAGGAGCTGAGAGTTCCACATCTTTATCTGAAGGCTGTTAACAGATACTGGCTTCCAGGCAGCTAGGATGAGGGACTTATTTCCCATACCCACAGTGACACACCTACTCCAACAAGGCCACACCTACTCCAACAGGGTCACACCTTCTATTAGTGCCATTCCCTTGGCCAAGCCTATACATACTCTCATAGTATGTTTTGTTCCACAGTCTAGACTCATTGATGTAAAAAGTAACACTCTTCCCCAACTCCACCACCACTACCACCACCACCATCACCACCATTACCACCACCTTGTTTAGCAGTATTTTAAATCCAGAGACCTTCTGTTTTGTAGTATAACTTCCACTAGGGAGGTTATCTGTTGTGGAAGAGAATCAAGGCTGTTTGTGATGGAGGACATGACTTGGACAAGTTTATCCTGAAAAGTATGTCTGGATGAGATCTGCCCCTGAGGCACCTAGCAAAACTGAGGGGCCAAGCAAGATGAGCAAGGGGATGAAGATCTCTCTCTCTCTCTCTCTCTCTCTCTCTCTCTCTCTCTCTCTCTCTCTCTCTCTCTGATTTTCTTTCAGTAGCCAGGCAAATTCAAGTTCATCAAGTTCGTATAGGTTGACCTGCAGGATAATCATTATGGAGCTTCTAAAACCTGAAAAAGATGAGTTAATGAAAGGGCTGTTGGATTCTTGACACCAGAGAAAGGCAGGGAGCTAGCACAGGTTGTTTTAGTAACAGATGGTAGAAGATAGGATGGGATTTAGAAAAGGGTCCTGCAAGGCAGAGGGAAGGAGTTGTCTCTGGCATGTGCCAGTGGCGGGAATGGGGGAATGTTTGTAGTTCTTGTAGATATTAAAGATATTTAGGGTGGACAGGGCCATTGTCAATTGTATATTAGTTGGGTAGATGCTTGGTTTTTGCTTTTTAAGTTGAGCCTTGAGAGTTTGGCTTGTCTTTTCTGTGATATCTTGTCCCTAAGGATTGCAAGGATTCCCTGTGTATGGTGGACAATTTCCCACTTTGAGTAGAAGGCCTTGAACTAGGAGATTATAATGGCAGGACCCTTGTTGGTCTTTATCTGTTCAGGAATGCCTATGGTGGCAAAGGTAGAGAGTGTGCTGTGAATTAAATTCTTTGAGTTCTCTACCATTTAGGCTGTGGCCCATATGAAATCAGAATACCTTTCAACAGTAATGAAGACATAATTTTGGTAGCCAAATTGGTAGATGTGGGTGATTTCAATTTGTCAGAGATCATTAGATTTGAGACGTTGGGGGTAAGTGCCTGTATTAGTAAGGGTTCTGTAGAGTCACAGAACTTATGAAATGTCTCTCTATATTAAGGGAATTTTTTGTAATGACTTACAGTCTGTAGTCCAACTAACCCAACAATGGGTAGCTATGAATGGGAAGTATAAAAAAAAAATCTACTAGGCACTCAGTCCCATGAGGCTTGTTGTTTTACCTAGTCTCTGAGTAAGCTGGAATCTTGAAGAAGTAGGTTCCAACAGATGTGCTGGCAAGTAAGTGCAAGCAGGCAAAGAAAAGTGAACCTTCTTTAAATATCATTCTGTAGGCCTCCAGCAGAAGGTGTGGCCTAGGTTAATGATGAGTACTACCATGCCTGGATCTGGAACTTGCTTTGTCCCAGGCTGACCTTGAATTCAGAGATCTTCTTGCCTCACCTTTTTGGGATTAAAGTCAAGTACTACCTACCTTGCCTGAACCTAAGCTTTCCAAGGTCACTATGCCTCAAGATCTTCATGTCAAGGTCCAGGTCAGAAGCCTGTGACTTTTAGCCTCAAGATCTGGATCACAGGTGCACCTTCCATTCCTGGATTGTAGTTCATTCTGGATGTAGTCAGGTTGACAACCAGGAATAGCCATCACAGTGCCCATGGTGTGCAGAGTTCACAAGGATGCACTAGAGGAGCATGTTTTTGGTATCCTTGGAATTGAGCAAGAGGAACATGGGGAAAATGGGCGTGAAGCCCTTTTATATTATTATGGGTGCATGAGTGGAATTTGTTTCCTAACTTGAGAGAAATTATGAACATTCCTGTGGAGGTCATCTGATCAGTGAGGACATTCCTTCTGAATACTGGGCCTGTCAAGGGGCTGTCAGGTCTAATGTGTTAGATGTAGAGGGGAACTTCTCTTTCCTGTATAATCCATATTTCCTGTGGAAATATGGATTAGCAAAGAGGAAAAGTAAGTTTTGTCTAATTTAATGAAAGAGCAGGCTAGCCATGGGAGGAAATGAATGACATAAACACTGTCTGAAAGCAAATCAAAGGGCTCCTCAACTTCTTTTAGGAGTTGTATATGCCTCTCTGTATTGAGGGAAATGGTAGGATAGTTCCCTGAAGTAGATAGTTGTGGGGTGATTTGGGGAGTGGCAGATGACCATGAGAGGGGCCCCTCTCTTGCCCCAATTAATGTACACCAAGAAATCTCCAGTGATAGGGTCTTTAGCTGAGTTGGGAAGGTAGTCATTGTAGTGGAGGTGAAACAAAGGTCCATTTATTTTTAGCGTAATGATTGACAATCAGTCTGGGGAGTCCCATCAGGCTCATAACAAAGCAGGAGTGGATTTATAACAGACACTGAATGTTAGTAGCAAGTGCATTAACCTCAGTCAGAATCCTGGGTGTACTCCTTATTGGGGCATAAAATCATTCCAGTACTCCTTGGGGCTGATGCAGGGATCTTACAAGAGTAGGGCATTGTGTTACTCCCTGAACCACCTGCTGGTCCTACCTTACTTGCCTTTGGGGTTGGGGATGAGGTAGTGCTGAATCAGTAGCTCAGACTCCAGGAATAGGTGAGAATGCAGTAGCAAGTTCCTTTATTAATTCTCTGGGAGCACTCTTTATACCCTCCACCCATATCCTATTGGTTCCAAGCAAGCATGTCAATCAAGTGGCAGTTCTTGAGTGGTACTGTCTGTGTTATTAATCTCTAGGCTTTCAGACAGGCTTCAGTTTGGCCTTCATGTGGAAGTTGCCTCCTCGACTGTGAGGCTCCACTAGGTGTTTACCAATATTTGTGTGGAATTGATCACCACCTTGTCATTGTGACCTGCCTTCCCTTCTACAGTAGGGTAGGTGTTGAAATAAGAAATTGTATGGCCATTGCCTGGTTGTATCTAGCAAGCATTCTATCTTCTAAGGCCATATTGACATTGACAGTACCCAAAGCTCAGACTGTCAGGGGAGAGTCTTTATGGAGAGGAAGGTGTTTTGTCTCCTTTTAGGAGGTCAAAGAAGGGCTGCAGGGTGCTGATGTGGAAGGAAAGCCAAGACCATAGTCAATTAAGATTCCCCAAAAAGTTCTAAAAGGAGGTGAGGGTCAAGTCTTAAGGGAAGAAAAGGGTGGGAACAACCCGCTATGTCCAGTAGTTGAAGTCTGAGGAGTGGCTCCAAGTCTTGTGGGACCTCTTGTCTCAAAATCATCTGGTTTGCTCTGGTATCAATAAGGCATTTTGATGATGATTTTTAAGTGCAATCCTCTGAAATGTTGGAAACCCATAGAGCTCCTGTTGGGGTGTTCCGCTGGCTTACTGTCAGGGCTGAGGGCTGCCTCCTTTTACGTTTAAAGGCTCCAATGATTTGCTGTCTTTGACCACTGGAAGCCTTTATGGAATCAAGAGCAGGGTGTCCTGGGAGTAGAAGCATCTCTGGTGGGAGGTGGGTCTTTTAGGGTATTTATTTTCTAGTGTCACTTTCTCCACATTAAACGAAAGTCCCCTCATTTTGTCACTGCTGCAAAGGCCTGTGCCAGGCATACAGTCTTATAAGATGCGGTCCTGATATTGTGGGTAGCAACAATCCATTTATCCTAATGTTCATTTTTGAGACCTTGGCAGGTGAGCCTGCCTTCAGAAGTCATACCCTCTCAAATGATAGTTTCTAATAAGGAGATCCCTGCCTACTGGATCAAAAATTTTTTCTAAGCTTGTTTTAGTCCTAAGAATGAAATCAGAGTGGGTCTCTTCTGATCTTTGAGAAAAGAAGAGCAGGGAAGACATATTGTCCTGGGAACAGGGTAGGAGTTGGGGAATGATACTATCTCATCAGGCTTGAAGAGCACAAAGACACACTTAGTAAAAATATCCTGCCAATACATTCTGTTGAGTCCCAGTAGAGAAGGCTCCCTGAGTGAAAAGTTCTTCATGGCCCCACCTGACATCTTGTTAGCATTGACTTCAACTGACCTGTTGGAGTCATTCATCCCTATATACAACTTCACATTATAGAAAGAATGGGCCTATCAAAGAGAAGCTGCAATTATCCCTCTAGTCCTGGGGAGTGTTTAAGGTGGAAATTCAATTTTGGAGGAGAGATTTTATCCATGGGGCAAAAATTCCATCGTTTTTGATTACCTGCCTGAGCTTCTTTAGGTCTCTATCCTGACACGGGTATCAATTTAAGGGCCTCACTTGAATAGGGTGGATATTGACTGAGGATGATTGGAACTGCAGATCTGTAGTGGAGTTTCAGAGGTTGCAAAGTTGTTGGGTGTTTGAAGGAGGGGTGAGGGAGCCAAGAGTTTATTCGACACAATGTACTAAGGATTATAGGAGAGCAAAGTGTGCTATAGGGTGTTTTAAACAAGATTATAGCATTTTGCCAAGGGTGAACGGATCATAGTTTTGCATATGTCCTCAATAGCTTTTCCAAGGGCTGTATGGTCTGCTATGGGGTTACCTCAGGGCAATCATCATCAGACCCATCTGATGGGGTGGACAGCACCCTCAGTGGGCCCCGGTTTAGATGGTTTAGATGGGCGCATGCATTGATGGATGGTGGCTATGATGGGAAAAAAATGGGGGAGGGTGGTTTCTTCATGGGTTTCTTTACAGTAGGTGAGATAGGTGATCCAGGTTGATGTGTCAGGGTCATAAGGATCACCTACCACCAGCCAGAGAGCTGCCTAAGGACCTATTCCCAATAGGAGGTAGTTGCCCTTTGGGTAAGTTTCATGCCACGGGTCTTGAGCAGGGTCTGCAGCTCTCCAATTTGGGCCTCCTTTTGATGTGACAAGGTATTTCCCATGATAGAGAAGATATGGAAATGCCAAGGCCAGAGAAGAATGTTCCCTATAGCCTTGCAGTACTACAAGGGATTCTCCAAAGTCCTACATGCAAGCCTGCCCATAAATTTCAGAGAAACCAGTAACCATCTTAAATGCTTTTAACTGGTCATTATGTTACTTTTTTGTTTGTTTTTGTTGTTTTGTTTTCTTTTTTTGTTTTTGTTTGTTTATTTTGTTTTTCCTTTTTCAAGGATAGTAAAAGATAGGAGTTATGGTCAGTGCCCAAAGAGGTCTGGGCAGAGGGCTGGGAGGCCTTCTACTAATGCAAAGGAGTAGCCTTGGCCAGCAAGTGTCTGTTGCTCCTTCACCATGACTAGTTCCTACCAATGGCATAAACCAAAAGTAAGAAAAGAGAAAAAGAGTCTTTCAGCCCTCAGAATGGGGAGTCAAGTCCATGAAGGTCAATTTCCCTCTTGGGGGAGTACTCACCCTTCTCCTGCATGTCTCAGGATACCTTTCTGCCCCACATTGGGTATGGGATACCTGACTTAAGTCATGCTTTGTCCAGGTATGACTGGACTATTGTACACTAGCCCAATCCTGGAAGAAAGAGGGGCCAAGAACAGCCAGGGCAGAAAGAGGATCCTGAGCAACAGAGAGTATGATGGGAAAAAATATCCAGGAAACTGTGTTGGAGAACAACCCGTTATTATGAAGGGCAGGGATATTTATAACCTAGGGAGAATGGCCAGTTGGGCCCATGTGGTGGTGTGAACACTGAGGGTGCTGCATTGGCATATTAGATAGCAGCAAAGGTCAGGAGAAGGAACCTTATAGGGTCATATGGAAAGAAAGTCCAGCCCAGGATATTTCAGGCCCAGAGGTTAGATAAGTGACAACAAGCTCATGGAACTCTGGAGATGCTTGAGCTTATCAGTTGCTTCCTGCACTGGGGCATGTCTGCCCCCAGAAAAGCCTATCTGCTGAACTATGTTGTCACTCGAGAAAGGCTGGGGAGCAGCCAAACTCCTGCTACTCTCAGGATGAGGAAAGCCAGAGTTTGGGGCATGTTTCAACCCCTTCTTAGCTCCAGATCAACCTCAAAGGGAGGGATCCTTTCTCCTATTAGTCTTGCAGAATAGATTTCAGAGGAGACTTTTGGGTCTCTGATACTTGCACTTTCAGGGCCCACCTACTGACAATCAGTGCTTGGTCACTTTGCCAGCTATAGACCGTACAAATTTTTTTCATCCAGGACTGTGGGTTGGAAATGGTTTTAGCCAAAGGAAAGATATATTCAATCTGATCTGGGTGCCCTGGTTTACAGAGGGTGACATTCACAACCTCCTAGTCTGTCTGAGAATCAAAAGTGGTCTTAGGGGAGAGTTTACTCCAAATGTAGGCCGTTCAGTTTTACAGAGTGTTAAGAGGTAACTCTTGGTGAAAGGACAATCATAATCCTCTTTGACTATAGGAGAATACTTTGTTAAAATTCTTTAGAACACAGGATAGAGGGCTGTTAGGTTTGGTAGTTTTACTATCCATACTGTCCCTTCATTCAGCCTTTCAACGTCCAAGATAAGCCAGCTAACACAGAACATGGAACGTTCAAGAGTTGGAAAGAGTAGACATGAAACCATATCCAAGATATATAAACACAAGTCAAGCAAGATGCAAAACCATACCACAAACCTCAGGTGGGTAGTGGAATGTCTTACTTTTTTCCCTGGACAGGAGCATACTGGGTCTCATCAGATCCATCCTCATCCCAGATTGCCATCCAAACAGAACCAGACATCACAAAATTTACAATAACTTACCAGGGAGACCTCGGTATATACTTGTTGGTATTCTTATTACAGCAGTTCATTCTGACAGTCAATGAAACTGAAAGCAAAATATGAAGACTTGGAACCTCTTAAGGTGTGCACCTCATGAGACACCCCTTCAGTCATGGAGTTCCAAACTGAAGGTCCAGCTTAAGAATTTTCATGGATGACCCATTACATGACATGTAACCTATGTCTGACACTATCCAGATAGCCAAGAACTTGAGACTAGATAGGTTATGAACCTAGGGAAAACAAATACTACTCTTTATTTATTTATTTAATTTGTTTATACTCCAGTTTTTATTCCTCTCCCCCATCCACAACCCATATCTCTTCCCCAACCCCTGTCTCCACAAAGATGTCCCCTCCCACCCTACCCTTACCCAACCAGACCTCTAAACTCCCTGGGACCTCCAGTCTCTTGAGGGTTAGGTGCATCTTCTCTTAATGAAACCAGACCTGGAAGTCCTCTGCTCTATATGTTTTGGGGGCCTCATATCAGGTGGTGTATGCTGCCTGGTTGGTGGTCCAGTGTTTGAGAGATCTCAGGGGCCTAGGTTAATTGAGACTGCTGGTCCTCCTACAGGGTTGCCCTCCTCCTCAGCTTCTTCCAGCTTTTCCCCAATTCAACCATAGGGGTTAACAGCTTCTGTCCATTGGTTGGGTGCAAATATCTGTGTCTGATTCTTTCAGCTGCTTGTTGGGTTACAGAGTGAGGTCATGCTAGGTCCCTTTTTGTGAGTGCTCCATAGCCTCAGTAATAGTGTCAGGTCTTGGGGACTCCCCTTGAGCTGGATCCCACTTTGGGCCTGTTGTAGGACCTTCTTTTCCTCAGGCTCCTCTCCATTTCCATCCCTGCAGTTCTTTCAGACAGGAACAAATATGGGTCAGAGTTTTGACTGTGGGATGGCAACCCCCTCCCTCACTTGATGCCCTGTCATTCTACTGGAAGTGTACTCTATAAGTTCCCTCTCCCCACTGTAGGGCTTTTCATCTATGGTCCCTCTCTTTGAATCCTGAGAGTCTCTCACCTTACAGGTCTCTGGTGCATTCTGGAGGGTCCCCCCAACCTCTTACCTCCAGACGTTGCCTGTTTCCATTCTTTCTGCTGGACCTCAAGGCTTCAGTCCTTTTTCCTAACCCAATAACAGATCAGGTTTCCCTCTCCCCCACCCTCCATCCACTTTCTCTCCCAAGTCCCTCCCTCCCTCCTCCCCCTTGTGATTGCTTTCTTCTCCCTCCCAATTGGGATTGAAGAGTCCTCACTTGGGCCCTTCACTTTGTTGACCTTTATGAGTATCTTGGGTATTCTATACTTTTCTTTCTTTCTTTCTTTCTTTCTTTCTTTCTTTCTTTCTTTCTTTCTTTCTTTCTTTCTTTCTTTCTTTCTTTCTTTCTTTCTTTCTCCCTTTCTTTTGACATCTGAGTTGTTTCCAGCTTCTGGCTATCACAAATAAGGCCTCTATGAACATAGTGGAACATGTGCCTGTATGGCATCATGGGGCATCTTTTGGGTATATTCCCAAGAGTGATATTGCTGGGTCTTCAGGTAGAGATATTTCCAATTTTCTGGGGAAACTCCAGATTGATTTCCAGAGTGGTTGTACCAGTTTTCAATCCCATCAGAAATGAAGGAATGTTCTTCTTTCTCCACATCCTCTCCAACATGTATTGTCACCTGATGTTTTGATCTTAGCCATTCTGATTGGTGTAAGGTGGAATCTCAGGGTCATTTTGATTTGCATTTCTCTGATCACTAAAGACTTAGACCATTTCTTTAGGTGCTTCTCAGCTATTCAAGATTCTTTTTTTTTTTTTTTTGTCAATTCTCAGTTTAGTTCTATACCCCATTTTTTGATTGAGTTGTTTGGTTTTTTGATAGTTAGCTTCTTGAATTCTTTATATACTTTGGATATTAGCTCTCTATCAGATGTGGGGTTAGTGAAGATTTTTTCCCAATTTGTAGGTTGCCGATTTGTCTTATTGACTATGTCTTTTTCCTTAGAGAAGCTTTCCAGTTTCATGAGGTCCCATTTATCAATTCTTGATCTTAGAGCATGAGTCACTGAAGTTCTGTTTAGGAAATTCCCCCTGTGCCAATACTTTCAAGGCTCCTTCCCATTTTCTTTTTTATTAGATTCAGTGTATCTGGTTTTATGTTGAGATCTTTGATCCACTTGGACTTGAGCTTTGTGCAAGGTGACAAATATGGGTCTATTTTCATTTTTCAACATACAGACAGCCAGTTAGACAAACACCATTTGTGGAAGATGCTTTCTTTTTTCCATTGAAAATTTTTGGCATCTTTGTCAATGATCAAGTGTCCATAAGTGCATGGTTTTATTTCTAGGTCTTCAGTTCTGTTCCATTGATTAATGTGTCTGTCTCTGTACCAATACCATGCAGTTTTTATTACTATTTCTCTGTAGTAAAACTTGAGGTGAGGGATGGTGATTCCCCCAGCTGTTCTTTTATTGTAAATAATTGTTTTCGCTATTCTGGGCTTTTTGCCTTTCCAGATAAATTTGAGAATTGCTCTTTCCATGTCTTTGAAGAATTGTGTTGGGATTCTGATGGGGATTGCATTGAATCTGTAGATTGCCTTTGGTAGTATGGCCATTTTTACTATATTAATTCTGCCAATCCATGGGCATGGGAGATCTCTCCATTTTCTGAGATCTCCTTCGATTTCTTTCTTGAGAGGCTTGAATTTGTTGTCATACAGGTCTTTTCCTTGTTTGGTTAGAGTTACCCCAAGATATTTTATGTTATTTGAGGCTATTGTGAAAGAAGTTGTTTCCCTAATTTCTTTCTCAATCTGTTTATCGTGTGTATAAAGGAGGCTACTGATTTATTGAGTTAATTTTATATCCATCCACTTTGCTGAAGTAGTTTATAAGCCGGAGAAGTTCTCTGGTAGAATTTTTGGGGTCGCTTATATATACTATTATATCATCTGCAAATAGTGATACCTTTATTTCTTCTTTGGCAATTTGTATCCCCTTGATCTCTTTTTGTTGTCTTATTTTTCTAACTAGCACTTCAAGTACTATATTGAATAGATATGGGGAGAGTGGGAATCCTTTTCTTAACCCAGATTTTAGTGAGTTTGCTTTAAGTATGTCTCCATTTAATTTGATATTGACTGTTGGTTTGCTGTAAATTGCTTTTATTTTGCTTAGGTACAGGCCTTAAATTCCTGATTTCTCCAATACTTTTAACATGAAGGAGTGTCTTATTTTTTTCAAATGCTTTTCCGCATCTAAGGAGATGATCATGTGATTTTTTTTCTTTGAGTATATTTATATAGTGGATTATGTTAATGGATTTCTGTGTATTGAACCAATCTTGCATCCCTGGGATGAAGCCTACTTGATCGTGGCGAATAATGGTTTTGATGTGTTCTTGGATTTGATTTGCAAGAATTTTATTGAGTATTTTTGCATCAATATTCATAAGTGAGATTGGCCTGAAGTTCTCTTTTTTGGTTGGGTCCTTGTGTGTTTTAGGTATCAGAGTAATTGTGGCTTCGTAGAACAAGTTAGGTAGTGTTCCTTCTGTTTCTATTTTATAAAATAGTTTGAGGAATATTGGTATCAGGTCTTCTTTGCGGGTCTGGGAGAATTCTGCACTAAATCCATCTGGCCCTGGGCTTTTTTTTTTTTTGGTTGGAAGATTTTTAATGATATCCTCTATTTACTTGTGAGATATGGGTCTGTTTATATAATTTACCTGCTCTTGATTTAACTTTGGTATGTGGTTTCTGTCTAGAAACCCATCCATTTCATCTAGATTTTCCCAAGTACTACTCTTATACTAACAGAATGTAACAATAAAATGACTCCTTAACAAGATTCTGTTATACTCATATCCTGCTTAGCCATTATCAGAGAAAGTTTTCCTTCTGTATATGCAAACAAATACAGAGATCTATAAGTGGACAATGTGAAGAGAGTTGAAGACCTTGAAATATTGGTTCTAAATAGGATGTCTACATCAAATTCCTCCTCTCAGGACTCATGGATTTATGGGGAAGAAGAGGTGATAAAATGGTAAGATCCAGTGATGATGGAGCATGCTAAAGAACAAGGTCTTCTTGACACAGCAGGACTGGCACATGTGAATTCACCAAGATGATGGCAGCATGCACAGGGACTGCACAGGTCTGAGACAGATGGAATTCTAGTACTGAGAGAAGTAGACACAAACACCAATTCATAACCCAGAAGTCATATTCAAGAAGTGAACACTGTCAAAGGAAAAGTTTCCTCCAAGGGAATCTCACTTGCTATACAAACCACATTTCATGGAAGGCCCCATGTCTAGCAGTAAAGGACCAACATAGAATGAACTTGACATTTTTGAAATTTCTTTCTTTTTTATTGTTATACAGTGCTTGTCTATGTATTTTTTACTTTTAACCTTATAAGTCTTTTGCTTATTTATTGTTATTTATGATTTTCCTTTTCTGAATTTTCTGTGTGTACAAAAGTGTCAGTATCTGTATGTGTTTCTTTGGTTCATTTTTTTTTTCAGTTTGCTTTTGTACGTTTTCTATTTTAAAGTGTTTTTATCTATTTTATAATTATCTGTTGGGGATAGTTCTAATGCTTTGAATGTGTCTGGCCCCAAAATTGGGAATCTGCCTGTCCAAACAGTGAAGGTCCTTGTACAAAATTGTTTTTTGATTGATCAATAAAGAGCCAAGGGCCAATGGCTGGAAAGGTTTGCTGAGACAGGACTTTTGGATTTGGGCAGACTGGGAACTGGGAGGAGAAAAGGAATTACCATGATTGGGAGGGAGACGGATCAGATTTAGAGCAACAAAAGAAAAATCATCCAAAATGTAGGAAAGAAGGAATATGGCCCCCAAGAGGACTACCTAGAAGCGTCTTGGGCAGCAAAGACTAGGGAGCCGCCCAGAAGGAGCCAAGGCAACAAAGATAAAATATGGGATTAGAGGGTGTAAGCCAAGATTACGGGGAGAATTAGAACTGCCCAGCATTTGAGCCAGCCAAGGCATTTAAAAATAACCTGGTGTGTGGTATGATAATGAGTGTGTGTGTGTGTGTGTGTGTGTGTGTGTGTACGTGCATGTGTTCTGTTCACTAATCCAGATAGCTCCTGGGTACAACCTGCTGGGAGCCAAAGAAGTGTAGTTATTCATTTACCACTATAATTATAAATTTTATTATTATTATTATTATTATTCCATTTGTATTATAATGAGAAAAAGAAAGAAAGGGTGTGGATTTGTGGGCAGGGTAATGGAGAGAATATAGGAGGAGTTGGGAGAGGGGAAAGCATAATCAAATTATATTGTATGAAATAAACCTATTTTAAGTAAAAAAAGCCTGAAAAGAATTAAAAGAGGATATATAATTTTGTAAGGACATTACACAATGTTTTAATCACATTTTATATATAATAAGAATAAAAGAAAAGAAATTATAAAATATTTGAATTAACATTGCATATAAATATTCGTTTCATATTTCTCTTGATTTCCAGAAGTTTTAAAGAGGAAAAAGTTATCTTATATGAGATTTGAAAGCTAAAGTAATTTTCTCAATTGCTAATTCTTTTTGCAGAACTGAAAATAAAATACCATGTTCTCTAGGTTCTAACTAATTAAACTTTCTTCTGTATCTCCACATGTTGAAGTAGTTTGCTTTTTATCTTTAAGTAAATATTTTCATGTAGGACAAAGAATACCTTTTTCTACATAGTTTGCCTATGTAGAAATTGCCTATGCAAATCCATTGCATAGAATTCATAAAAGCCACTTCACTCCACACATTTACCCTTGCAGCTAAAAGAACATCCATTTTGTCTCATGTTTCCAATGCTCATGTAATTACCTACAGTAACAGATGCCATTTATTTGTTGAAGTGAGAAAATGTGTTGTGAAAAACAGTAATAATCCCCAGTGGAAGATAAGTCTTGGATTCTATTCTTCAAAGCCTCAAGTGGTCACTTAACTAAATTTATGGACTTTTTCAGTTTGACAAAGCAAAAAGGCACCTATAAATATCATTAATTGAAAGAAATTAAACCCACATTTAAAAAAATGAATTCACTTTGCTTCTCTGATATGTGTTATAACAGGTGAGATATTTTTGACTAAATATGCTTTGAGTGTGTCCAGTTACATAGTGTACTCAGCTATTACATTGTACTCAGTAAGGATTTTAAAAAGAAGAAAATATATGCAGAAGCAGGAAGCTGATGTGAAGATGTTCATGTCTGTACTTTAGCATTCTTTGGATAATCTGTGAGACCTTATGTAAAGTTCTGAATTATTGTTGGAAAAGTAGGAAAAATCATGACTACCTTTTGAAAAATCCATCATGAAACTTTTTTCTGTCATCCAAATAAAAAGCAAGTAAGCATTTGAGTCAAAAATGAGAAGGAAATGTGAGAGAGAGAGAGAGAGAGAGAAAGAGAAGAATCATTGGAAAGATGAAAAGTTAAATGCTAAGTTTGGTAATAGTTATAGTACCATTGTATAAACTTTTTTTTTTACTTTGTACATTAAATGGATAAATTTATTTGTTTGGCTCCATTGAAGTAGAGTGAAATTTCCTTTTAAAATGTTTTTAATCATCTTTTAAAAATTTTGTCACCCAAATATGATTGTGGAAGCTAGAGCAAACAATTTCTTGTTTTGCAATTCATTTTAATTATTGTATTCACTTTGAATTTTCTAGTTGTTATTATCATGTTTCAATGATTTAACTGTGAATTTTTAAGATCAGGTAAAGAACGTCTTCTGATATGTGTAAGGGGAAAGTTTCATGAATTGCTTGCTTGAATTTCCAGAATATATTCTATATAACATTTGTGCACAGAAAATGAGACTATAGAAAAATTGAGTGTTAGAAGATAGAAAAAATGAAGTAAATATATTTAACTGGATACTAAAATTAATATATAAAAATTTTCATTCAACTATATCTCTATATCTCATCCTAAAGGTGGCATATAGAAATAAAAGAATTGAAGACATTCCTAATGTTATGGAAATTTATATAGACAATAAACTTTCACCTTAAGGAAGTATAAAATGTGTGGCAAGAAACTTTCTATAGTCACAAGAAAAAGAGATTGATACCCTGCTTCTCGAAAGGATTTTAAAGGAGCTGAATTTGCAAACAATATACAAAAATAAATCTTTTGAAGCTTAATTATTATTGAATACTCTGGTCAAGGCTGTATGTTGGGTATAGTATAGACAAAATCATATTATATTTCCAAGACTAAATCAATTTAAGATGGAATACTGCTAGGAAAAGAAGGCTTATCATTGTATATAAGTGATTATTAATTGAGCCAGGAAGAGGATGAATTGACAAGATAAAATATGAACTCTGATCTCAGATGGCTACTTAATATTTACGTATACAGAAAATTAGTAACATCATGTTTGAAATACTGGCAAATATTGCAAAATTAGAAGATACAAGGATAATTGATGAATGAGAAACAAATGCTGAAGGAATGAATGTCAAAGTAAGAGGTGAGGAGGGAAAAATAAAGACAAACTAGCATAGACCAGGTAAACAGCAAGATGCAAGAAATGCACAGAGAAAAGCTACTGCATGGGGGAGCCAAGAAGCTGGAAACTCAGTGGACATCTACTTGTAGGGCAGTTCTAAAATGAAAGAAGCTAATAGGCAGCATTTGGAAAGAAAGTCGGAAGTTGTTTCACGGGCAATTCTCAAAAATTCAGTGTAATCATTATGTCTTTGATGGCAGCTGATGACATAACTTCTCTGACTATGCCAGGGTACCAAAGACTTAAGAAATATGAAAAATAATTAGATAGGAAATATATATGCATCAAAGAAATTTCTCTTAGAAGGGGGTACCAGAAATTTGAATTTATTTGAAATATTTAAGGAAGGATTACTTTAAAACTTTATAATTTATTTCATTATTTACTGATATTTCCTATCAGTCAAACTGAAGAGTTTCTTGGTAGATCTAAAATGAAAAGGAAAGACCTAAGCTAAAGATAGTTTAGCTTGTTGATTCTTGTCTTGTTTCTCTTTTTTTGTCCAAATGGACATGTGCCAATGTATGAAGATTGTTTACTTGCAACCACTAGAGAGTACATGTGACAGATACCTTCTGCATATTCAAGGATGCTTTTGAATTCTGCTCTGTCATGTTGTCATTCTCTGTAACAGAGAATCACTCAATACCAAATGTTTGCAGGGTCAAAACTGTGAGACAAGAAAGAGGACTCTTAGTTGGTTGAAATATTATTCTGATTCTAATTAAGATATATACGAATACAGGAGGTTTATAATCCAATCTCTATGCAAAATAGCTCAGCCATCCTTTTGTTATCTCATATATATACATATGCATGTATATATATGAATTATATATATATGTATATGTATATATATATATGAGTATATATACTCATATGGAGCATGCACAAAGATCTGAGTTTGATCTTAAGAAACTACATTTAAAAAAAATGTAAGTGCCGGGCGCTGGTGGCACACGCCTTTAATCCCAGCACTTGGGAGGCAGAGGCAGGAGGATTTCTGAGTTCGAGGCCAGCCTGGTCTACAAAGTGAGTTCCAGGACAGCCAAGGCTATACAGAGAAACCCTGTCTCAAAAAAACCAAAAAAAAAAAAAATGTAAGTATGGTGCTCTACACTTTTAATTTCAGTGATAGGGAGATAGAAATAGGTGGATCCCTGAGACTTGATGGTCAACCCGTATAGCCTACTTAGTGAATTACAGGAAATTGAGGAACCATTCCATCCTCACATACAGGTTCTCTCTCTCTCTCTCTCTCTCTCTCTCTCTCACACACACACACACACACACACACACACAAACACCAAAGCTAATGTTTGTATGTTTGTAGAAATCACTAGTTACTGATCAAGGATAACATATTAACCCTAAAACTAATTTTGATGTAAATAAAATGAAAATGTAGGTGCTATTCATGAATAATCAAGTAAAAACACATTTTGGATAAGCTAAATAATAATGTCACTTATTAAATGTTTGTGGTTAGTAATTGACAGGTATATTAAGAAGTATAGGTCAAGACAACTTGTACTGAACTGCTTCTTAGTAGGAATCATCTAGAGAGCATAAAACTCTTATAGCAATAATTGGACATTTTTATGTTTCATTATAGAAATTTTAATTTATTGAGAAGGTCATTATAATAAAACTAATCTCATAATAAAATGTCACACATCATCACATGTAAATTATACTACTTACTGTAAAGTAGGTATACATACTTTTAAGAATTAAAAAAAAACCTAAACTAACTAGTGTTAATTTATATAACAAAATAGCTACAAAGTTCTGAATATCTCTTAGAGAGTTAAATCAAATGTTATACTTAAGACTTTAGTAAAATTAATGATAGTGACTATAGATCTGTGTCTTATTTTCACTCATTCTAGAAAATTTCCTTGAAGAATTAAGTTGTAAATCATTCTTCCAGTCTTCTAGTCTTTCAGTCCTATAGTTCTCCCATCTTTTTAAACAAGGCAGCATTTGAATGAACTATTTCCTTGTATGTGACTGATAAATCTGCTCATAAACATAAAAGTTTTTACCAATGTTGATGAAAGTTTTTATTAGTTCATTAAGAATTTTGTACAATGTATTTTGATCATACAAGTCTCTCCCCGTAGTCCTTCCTGATTCCCTCTCCCTTCCCTACCCACCCCTACTTTGTGTTCTTTTCTTTAAAGTGCATCAAGTCCAATTTATGCCATCCATAAAGTTTTTATATATGTGCCTTTCCACTGCAGCATGGTCCACTTACTGGAGGCTACACTGTTAAAGAAAATTAACTTCATCCTCTCCTCACAGCCATTCATCGCCAATAGTGCCTCTACTAGGTGTGGGACTTTGTGCTTATCTCCCATTTCTTGATCAAATTATCAAGCATTATGTAGACACTCTCATAAGCTCCTTCTATCTATTCAGATTTGTTGGCATGGTTGTTCAAATGTTTGACATTTACATTTTGTATCTGGTAAATATGACTTATTTAAGATGTCTCAGAGTCCTTTGCATTAAAATATTATTTCATAGTTCTAATCTACTTTTTGTTTCCTCTTCTTTCAGGTTGTTTTAGTGCAAGTCTGTGGCCTGAATCCATGGATAACACTAATTATTCAGTGGTGTCTGAGTTTGTATTACTTGGACTCTCTGGTTCTCGGAAACTTCAGATTTTCTACTTTGTTTTCTTCTCTGCATTGTATATTGTCATCATATTAGGAAACCTTCTCATAATCATAGCTGTGACTTCTGACAGCAGCCTGCACTCACCGATGTATTTCCTTCTGGGAAACCTTTCCTTTTTTGACATTTGTCAAGCCTCTTTTGCTACACCTAAAATGATTGTAGACTTTCTGAGTGAACACAAGACTATATCATTCAGTGGCTGCATAGCCCAAATTTTTTTCATTCACCTCTTTACAGGAGGGGAGATGGTAATCCTAGTCTCCATGGCCTATGATAGATATGTGGCCATATGCAAACCTCTACATTATATGATCATCATGAACCAAACTACATGTATTGCCTTGGTAGTAATCTCCTGGGCTGTGGGCTTGGTACATACATTGAGCCAGTTATCATTTACTGTAAAACTGACATTTTGTGGACCAAATGAAATAGACAGCTTTTTTTGTGACCTTCCTCGAGTGGCCAAACTTGCCTGCATTGATTCATACATCACTGAAATACTTATTGTGGTAAACAGTGGAATCCTTTCCTTAAGCACTTTCTCTCTCTTGATGAGCTCCTATGTCATAATTCTTGTCACAGTTTCATTCAAGTCTTCTGCTGCCATGGCCAAGGCATTTTCTACACTGGCTGCTCACATCATGGTAGTAATATTATTCTTTGGACCTTGCATCTTCATTTATGTATGGCCATTTACTACCTATCCTGTGGATAAAATTCTTGCTATATTTTATACAGTTTTCACTCCCATACTTAATCCTATTATTTACACACTAAGAAATAGAGATATGAGAGCTGTCATGGGAAAAATTGCTGCCCATTACCTCAGACCACACAAAGTAGCTGAAATGCCATCTGTAGCAAGGATTTCCCTTTATTGAAGTAAAACTCAAATTATTCAAATCACTTGTCTACTTACAAATATTTTCATATAGTAAACAAAAAATAATATAGAAAAGATTCATGGATATTAGCAAGTGTTTTTATAGTTACTACTTAAGCAAAAATTTAGTATCCTTCCCCCGAAGAAAAAGGTATATGTGTTTGATTATTAATGAAAGAAATAAAACAAGAAAAAATTCAGAGTGGTAAGTATGCACTAATTGTTTTGGTAATAGGTAAATGTAAGTATGATCTAAAAACCAAACCAGAACACCCACAAATGGGGAGCCAATTCTTTACTGGACATAAATTTAGAACTTTTACCTTATTAGTTTTCATAGAGAAGTGTCTACAAACTACATGGTATGACTTTAAGGTCTTATGGCTTCATTTCTAAAGTTCAACAGATAGCCAATGTATTGATTTATGATCAAAATGCATGAGCATAAGTAGGATTCTTAGGTCAAGGCAATGCTCCCAGAGTATCAGTTAAACCTAAACAAAATAATTTCCCTATAATCATACTTTAGCATATGGGTTGTTCCATAATCAAAATCATGTATTTCAATTTTTCATGTAAAGGCCTCTCTTTAATCAGAATGATTCGTTTTACATTTTAAATTATTAGCAGTAAAATATCTAAATGACTATTTCTACATCAGCTTTATATCCATTATATAAGTAGATTTTCAACTCTATATTTGGATCATATACAAGTTTCTCCATGGATTTTTTTTAAAGTTAAAAAGCTAATGTTGAGCATGTACCCATTCGGTGATTTGTATCACTAAGAAAATTTCTTCCCAGGGCTTCAGAATTAATTATAGGATTTATTAATGTTGATTGGAGTTGACTTTAAATTTAGTTTACCAAATATTTTAATTCATAAATGACAAAGAGACTACCATAAGCATTAGTCTTTACTTTGTGCACAGAATAAAACTGACAATGAGCTTACTCTCTTTGATATTTTCTATCCTTGAAACTACAGTTAATATTTTCAAAACCAATAAGTAGTAAAGAAAGGAGTTAGAACTTTTGATAGCATTGGAAAATAAAGAAAAATTTAATTAGACAATTCTAAATTTCTTCTACTTTTATGAATTTTTGTAACTTGCACAAAAACTCTATTTGCAATTTATTATATATTTGCAGAAATCAATATGTATTGAAGATGTAGTATTACACGGTAAATTGAGTATTTATCTGTATTTCTAGTAATTTCTTCTGAACAATGTCTAGAAAGTCAGAACGACTTCACGTAGCTAAAGAACTTTTTTTTTTATTCCCAATTCTTCATAGAACGTTTTAGAAACATACTTAACTTTTCTGTACTATTCATGCCAAGGTCAACCCACACAACTTCTTCTCATATACGTCTACTTTGACACGCTTTCTCAAGAGGTCAGAGACTTCCCCTTGAACACAGGGCATCATCTAACTGAGGTTGTTCCTTCCTTGGGTCTATCCTGCAGTCTTAGATCATCTATACTTTTTTCTTTTATGCATTCTAATGGTTAATACCTACTATGATATTTTTACTTCATATTAAATAGTCCTTGTTTGATCAATAATTCTGTGTTCTCTCTTTTGACTAGTGTCTTAGAGAGATGCTTTAGAGCATTCTGGAAAAATCTGGAAAAACCAATAGCATTTAAGTGCATTTCATAAGATGTGATATGTATAATAAAAAAAGTTAGGGGCTGGTTACACAAAGCTGGTAATTTATCTATTTACACATAAAGAGAGGTCATCAATGGAATGGTTCAAATTTTTTTAAAATATCTAGCATGTGTGAGGTATATTCAGTCATTTCATAGAACTAATCCTTAATATTTATCTGGTCCATGTCAGCATAGCTATTTCCATGATTAATATATTTAATTTTAATTTGTGTATGCTTACTAATATAATAGTAATTTTTGTGAACATCTGTGATCTTTTAAATGAGTTTTAAAACTTAAAACTTTTAGGTGTGGAGCTATTAAAATTGATAACAGCTGGGAGAAGAAGAATCAGTTATCGTCAAGGGTTCAGCCCCTTGTGGGATGATAACAATTTAATGGAAAGCCACTCAATCAAGAGTGTATTGGTAGCATCAATTATAATATGTATTAGTGTGTTGGGTTTTTAAAAAAATTTCAAATGATGTGACAATCTTTATTAACAAAATATTTTCAACAACTGAATGACATGGGCTCTACCCATGTATTTTCTATTTAATAAGAATGCACTTGAAGGGGGTGGGGCTGGAAAGATGGCTTAGTGGTTAAGAGCACTGACTACTCTTCCAGAGGTCCTGAGTTCAATTCCCAGCAACCACATGATGGCTCACAACTGTCTTTAATGGGATCTGATGACCTCTTCTGGTGTGTCTGACAGCAGCAACCATGTAGCAACACACATGAAATAAATCTTTTAAAAAAGAACGCACTTAATTCGCTTTAATAAAAATGGTCAGAAAAGTCCAGAAAAAAAAATCTTTTCATCCTTATACTACTAAAGGATTAAATGTTCAAGGTTATTATTTCCTGCACCCAATTCCTCTTTTTCTTTTTTCTTTTCTACTTTTTTTGGGGTGGTGGTGGTGGTGATGTTTGAGGAAGAGAATCTACAAGCATCCATTTTATTAAAGCAGACGAACCCTATCTATATTGCAATATTTTTATACTTTTTTCCCTTTTATGCAAAATGTTTTTCCTCATACAATGTATCCTAGTCAGTTTCCTCTCTCACCATTCCAGCCAGTGGCTCCCATCCAGAGCCACTCCCTTTCTGTCTCTACAATGTATGTTTTACATTGGAAACAAAACTAAGTAAGCAGGGAAGAGAAGAGCAGATTTAGAGGAATTTGGGAAGAGATAATAATATGATCAAATGTATTGTGTAAAAAATGTTAAAGAGCTAATTGAAATAAAATATTTTAAAAGTCATTGAGATGCCATATCCAAAGTCTCCACTCATCCAGCTCCTGAACATTCTTCAGGCTCTATTCCATTGACTCTGCCTGAACCCCTCTTCTATGTATCTTTTTAAACCTGATAGATCAAGCCCAGGTCCTATTCCAGTGCTCTGGCTCAGTCTGACCACCTTGCTTCAACAATTATTTTGGATATTGCCATGATAATATCAAAATGGTTTGTATGGATTGAAGTCAGGTGGACAGTAGAGACTGGGCAAGTATATAAATTGTACCTCCTGGTATAAGCTTGGACTGTGTGGGCAGCTCTGGTTGGGTTATAGGTGCATATGGCATGGGTGGGGACCATGGTCTATGGGGCAGGCTATGTGTGTCATAGCATATGCCCAAAACACTCAACATTTTACTTCACAGATACTTGGGCAGTCAAGTTCATTGCTACTCTATTCATAAGACTTGAAGAAATGGAACTAACCTAAATGTACTTCAATATACAAACAGATAATGAAAATATGGTACATATACACTATGAAATACTAATTTGGTCTAAAGAAATATAAAAATACAAACATTTCAGGTAAATGAATGGAACTAGAAAATATCATATTAAGTACAGTAATCCAGACTTCGAAAGATGACTGTGTGCTATTGCCATTGGCTGTCACTCAGAGGTGGATGTAAGTCCCTACTCCTGAAGTCATCATGCATATCAGATGCAAGATCCAGAGGTTCTGGAGCTGGAACTGACCTGACTTGACTCCTCACTGAAGACTAGCTTTCAAAGTATCATAAGTTACAAAGCAAGCTTCCAAAGAGGGAAGCAACCAACAGTCATAAAGTCCTGTGAATAAGACATAATAATAGCCTTAAGCATGCAGTAATAGCCTGCATACCTTGGTGGTAAGCAATAGCTCTCTAATTGGACTTAAATCAATTCACAAAGAAGGAACTCATGCCTGGAACTGGAAACTTAGGTTACCTAGGCCTAGTGAAGTCATAGAATTTAGAGAATAATCTACATCCATAACTTTACTAAACTGTGATAAAACCTATCATCTATATTTTAAATTGTCCTAAACTCACAGATAACTGTACTCCTCACACTTCAAGGAAACTTTTCTTTTCAATAGACAGAGACCATTGCAGAAAATCACAACCAATAAAAATGCAGATTTTTGAAGCCTAATCTGAAAGGATATATCCACAAAGTAATTCCTGGTCTAAGGGCTCAGGAACCATTGCTGAAGATAGGCAGGAAAGTTTATAAGATCAAGAGGGTCAGTGAATTTGTTGTAAGATTGTGCTTCTTTGTTATGTCAGAAGCTACACTCATAAGGTTTCACCAGCATGAAATGATATGAACAAGAAAAACAAAGATACCTGGTAATGTGGATTGTGGAAAGTCTAAGAGACCTCAAACCTTCACAAAAAACAAAACAAAACAAAACAAACAAAGAAACAAAGAAACCCCAAAAACCTACAGGCAACTAAGGCATGCTAATAATTGCAGAAATGGTTTTCTTTAGGGAAGAACACACCTGATAACCTTTTAAAATTGACTGCAGGAAACTCAGAAACCTTAGAGACTAAAATTCTGAAATTAAGTTTGCTTACACGAAGGAAATATATTAGTTTGGTAATTGCTAACTTTGAGGATGTGTCATAGGAAGTATTAGTTACTAGAAAATTACTTACAGTATGAGAGATGACATAATGCCAATATACAATATTTTTGAAATAATCAGTAACACCTTTTATATGTAAAATAAACTGTGGTCAAATAAATCATCTTACCTCTATTACATTAATAAAAATCAAAACAAAAGAGGGCAAACATATCTCCCTATTAATTTTTATACCAATTTTTCTAATGAAATAACATATTGGATGTATTGGTAAATAAAAAAGGAAAGAATCTGTAGTCCATTTGACTTATGAGAAGTAGATCCAAGATGATTCTCTGAAGTTTAAAAGAATTTTTAAGTTTATTGAAACTTATATAGTAGGGAAGACAATGGATTTAAAAAGTCTAAAGTCTCCCAATTGTGTTTTTGTTATATTAAAGACCTGTTTAAGAGTAAAGACATAGAGCATAACCATAATTTCAAAATAACCAAAATACAATTGAGTTTTGGGTGCACACAGATGGAAATCTGTGTGCTCACTTAGCAGAGAGGCTACCGAGCAAGTATACCCAGGGACACTTGGTGATATGAGTCTGAACACGCTGGTGGCCTTGGCAGACCATTTCCATTCTGGTGCCATTCATGTCCGGCCTGGGGAAAAGGCCTACCCCACTATTGCCAGGGGCTTGCTTTGGCTGTTGCCTTGGGTGCCCCTGCTATGGACCAGGCTGGAGCCTGCAGGGGTTAAGGTACATGTTTCTAGTGGCCAGAAACCACATGCATGTGCTTGCTTGGCAGACTCCATCTCTTCTACCATCTTGCCCCTCCCAGACCTTTTAACAGTGTGCTGCCTCATGCTGTGTGCCTGTACAACCTGGCAGATGGTAACTGCTTTTGTAGGGGCAACTTCATGTAACTTCTTTTTTTTTTTGATTTTTCGAGACAGGGTTTCTCTGTGTAGCCCTGGCTGTCCTGGAACTCATTTTGTAGACCAGGCTGGCCTCGAACTCAGAAATCCTCCTGCCTCTGCCTCCCAAGTGCTGGGATTAAAGGCGTGCGCCACCACCGCCTGTTCTTCATGTAACTTACTTGTGCCCTCAAGAACTTCTCAGATATCAGCACACACACACACACCATTTACATTTAAGAATGGACTGCTGTTGTGTACATCCTACTTTATGACCTGTTGTGTCAGATAATACCCAACTCATGATGGGGATCTCAGGTTGAATCGTAACTTGATGGTTCATTGCTAATGATGGTTCATTTCCATGAAGGGCATATAACAGGCAATATATTCAAAAGAAAAAAAATGCTGTCTGCAGATGACAAACCTTACCCCCAAACCCAATTGTCTCCTCTGTTATTCACATATAGAGGCATGCCAAAGGCTCCTCTCTGCCACTAACACCTCAAGTACCATTGGTTCTGCTGGATTATATTATCCTTTTTTATTAGATATTTTTTCTTTACATTTCAAATGTTATCCCCTTTCCACATTTCCCCCTCCAAAAACCCCCTTTCCCATCCTTCCTCCCCCTGCTCACTAACCCACCCACTCCCACTTCCCTGACCTGGCATTCCCCTAACTGGGGCAATGATCCTTCATAGGTCCAAGGGCCTCTCCTCTCATTGATGGATTTTATTATCCCAATGGTAGTGCAGCCTGCATAGCAGTCTGGGATTATTGAAGAGCCTTTGCCCATTCCAGGCCCTACTCAAAGGTAGTAGCTATCCAATTCATTTTGTATATGGGCCAGTGGAATACACCCAAGTAAGGAATGTGATTCTTTTAGAACCTAAAGGAATCGACTCACTCACTGTCTTGGTTGTTGGAATGGCTAGTTACAGTAACTTATCCTTTATCTTAGAAAATAATGACTCATACCCTTGGACTTCTAAAAATTTCACTGAAGTATAAAGTCTTTGAATTTTGATGGAATTTATTTCCAGCCATCTGATGGGCATATGTGTCACCTACAAATCCAAAGTTGTTGCTAATTTCTCCTCATTTTGTCCAGCCAACCTAGTGCCATCAACATAGTGAACCAGTATATTTTATAAAAGAAACAGATAATAAAGACTGGTTTGACTTAACTCATGACACAGGAGTTGAGGAGTTTAATTAAAACTTCAAAAATATGTGCTGGCCTCGTCAATAGAAATCAAATTGCTTCATGAGATACTTTTCAATAGATATTAAGGAAAGATCCTTTGATATATCACTGGCTTTATATCATACACCAGAGACTATGTAAATCTGATTAAATAAGTACAGCATATCTCTGAGAAAAATTTCAATGGAGTAACTACTTGACAAATTTTGTGATAGGCTGTATGATCTGTCTGTCTTCTGCACACACCAAATAGTCAAATTAAAGGGAGATGTGGTGGGAATCACAACCCCTGCATTTTTCTTTTTTAAAATAAATTATTTATTTATTTATTTTTATTTTTTATTGAATACAATCTTCATTCACATTTCAAATGCTAAAATCTTTCCCTATTTCTGCCCTCCCCAAAAACCCCCATCCCCTCCTCCCACCCCCTGTCCCCGTGTATACCCCTCCTCCCATCCCCTGCCACCCCCTGTATACCCCTCCACCCAACCCACTTCCACCACCCTTTCTCCTTTGTTGGGGCATCTATTGAGCCTTCACAGGACCAAGGACCTCTCCTCCCACTGATGCCTGACAAGGCATTCCTCTGCCACACTTTTGGCTGGAACCCTGTGTACCCCTTGGTTGATGGTACCTGGGAGTCCTGAGGCCTCTGGTTGGCCGGCATCGTTGTTCTTCCCATGGGGCTATAAACCACTTCAGCTTCTCCAGTCCTACCTCCAACTCCTCCATTGGGGACCCCACAATCAGTCCAATGGTTGGCTGCCAGCATCTGCCTCTGTATGTGTAAGGCTCTGGCAGGGTTCCTCCAAAAGACAACTATTACAGGCTCCTTTTGGTATGTACTTCTTGTCGTCCATAATAGTGTCCGGCTTCAGTGACTGTTTATAGGATGAATCCCCAGGTAGGGCAGTCTCTGGGTGGCCTTTCCTTCAGGCTCTGCTCCACAATTTGTCTCCATTATTGCTCCTGTGAGTATTTTATTCCTTTTCTCAGAGGAACCAAAGTACCCCCCACTTCAGTTCTCCTTCTTCTTGAGTTTCCTGTGGTCTGTGAACTGTAACTTGCTTATTTTGAGCTTTAGGGTTAACATCCACTTATTAGTGAATACATACCATGTGTGTTCTTTTGTGATTGGGTTACCTTGCTCGGGATGACACTTTCTAGTTCCATCCATTTGCCTAAGAATTTCATGAATTCATTGTTTTTAATAGCTGAATAGCACTCCGTTGTGTATATATACCACAATTTCTGTATCCATTCCTCCGTTGAAGGACATCTAGGTCCTTTCCAGCTTCTGGCTATTATAAATAAGGCTGCTATGACCATAGTGGAGCATGTGTCCTTATTACATGTTGGAGCATCTTCTGGGTATATGCCCAGGAGTGGTATATCTGGGTCCTCAAGTAGTATTATGTCTAATTTTCTAAGGAACCGCCAAACTGGTTTCCAGAGTGGTTTTACCAATTTGCAATCCCACCAACAATGGAGAAGTGTTCTTCTTTCCCCACATCCTCTCCAGCATCTGCTGTCCCCTGAGTTTTTCATCTAAGCCATTTTGACCAGTGTGAGGTGGAATCTCAGTGTTGTTTTGATTTGCATTTCCCTGATAACTAAGGATGCTGAACATTTCTTTAGGTACTTCAGAGCCATTCGGGTTTCCTCAGTTGAGAATTCTCTGTTAAGCTCTGTACCCCATTTTTCAATAGGGTTATTTGACTCTCTGTAGTTTAACTTTTTGATTTCTTTGTATACATTGATTATTAGCCCTCTATTGGATGTAGGATTGGTAAAGATCTTTTCCTAATTTGTTGGTTGCCATTTTGTCCTATTGACTGTGTCCTTAGCCTTACAGAAGCTTTGCAGTTTTATGAGGTCCCAGTTGATGATTCTTGTTCTTAGAGCATAAGCCATTGGTGTTCTATTTAGGAATTTTCCCCCTGTGCCCATGTGTTCAAGATTCTTCCCCACTTTCTCCTGTATAAGCTTCAGTGTGTCTGGTTTTATGTGTAGGTCCTTGATCCACTTGGACTTGAGCTTTGTACAAGGAGCTAAGAATGGGTTGATTTGTATTTTTCTGCATGCTGACCTCTAGTTGGAAAGGCCAAGGATCAGTTGTTCCATCCTCAGGACTAGATATCTTGGCAGTTCCAGTCTGACTAGCATCCTAGAGGTCTTCAATCTATAATGGAATGGTATCCCAAAGAACTAGGTTCTAATACCAGGGAGAATGCCTCTGATATAGAATATATAAATTTGCCAACAAGAATGAAGGCAAGCAAAGCAAATGCAAGAGCGTTATTCTTCCATGTTGTGTGTGTGTGTGTGTGTGTGTGTGTGTGTGTGTGATACATGCACTACTAACATAATGTTTTTCCCAGATTTAGGATCAGTCTTTTTCCTCAAATAATCCTGTAAGAAAATCCCTCACAGGTGTGTTCAACTGCAAGCGTTTTACTGTTTCCAGGTGTAGTTGACAACCAAGATTAAGTGCCACAATTTGACTGATACAGTTCCTAAACATAATTCTACTGTTTTCTTAAAGAAGATGCCCTATATTTGCACCTGTATTGTTTATCTTAAAATTATTTAAGCCCTTATTGAAACTCAACTATTTATTGTTTTAAAATACATAACTTCCTATGACTTTTAGTAGGTTTTTAGCATTGATAGAAATTTATTTTTCTTTTTTATGATTTTATATATGAGTGACTTATTTTAGATACTTTACATTTTATCATTTATGTCTATTGTGAATGTTATCTATTTTCCATTATTTCCTTATTTAAGCTTTTTAGATATTTAATCTTTAAAGTACATTATTTTTATTTTGTAGTTTGCATTCAGTGTCAAAATATTCAAGATAGAAAAGAATATGGAATAAAATTTTAAAATGAGAAATCCTAAATTTACCAGTGTTTTTGCCATTATACAGTTTATAATTTGTAACAAATCTGTAACTATATTAAACTTTTCCCCACATGTGTCTGTATTTCTTTAAAAAAATTCAATTGCAATTATATAATTTCCCTGGAAAATTCTACATTTTACTGTATTTTTGGCTCAATGATCATCTCAGATATTGATTCTTTTAACAATTTAAATTACTGTATTTTTCTAATCTTAATTTCTATTGTTTTCTAATACAAATTTTTATCACTATTTTACAATTGATGATTTATGGAGACTATTCAAACATTATTGTTTTAAAAGCAGAATTAAATATTTCAATAAAATTAAACTGCATACAAATTTGAGAATGATTTATTATTAAACATGTTGATAAAATTTTGCAGAACAAATATTAGAAAATTAACTGGTTCTTTAGGAACTAGACAGCCTGAAACATAGCCAGGATCATATTTGCCTAATTATACTACATGTCTTATTGTAGGTCCATTCTTAGGTAGTTTAATATTTTTCTTGAGGGCATATATATATATATGTTTGCACTCATGAAATAAACAAATGTAAATATGCCCAGTAACATATCTTCTTTCCAATCTTACTGCTTAAAAAATTAAACAAATGAAAGATACATCAGAGTATTGAAAATCTGAAAAGCTTCTATAAACAGCACTGGAAAGAATACTGATATGTGGAGAAAAAAATGAAAAGCCTCAGATGCTTTAATAGCCATTTTTAAGAGAGAATACTTTGGATGTCTAATCCAGATGATAGAACTAGATAATACATATAACTGCTTTTTTGAAGTAGTGAGCTTCTTTTCATAGACAATCACTACCTTAAAGTAATATGATCACTTATTAACAGCAAGTTAGAGGTGATCATTTCTCTCACTGAATCTTTAATATCAAGCACTCTCTGGATTTTATATGTATCTATTACCTGATTCCAACAACCAGAAAAAAAAACAGCATTTTTATTTCCTTAAAAGTTATTTCAGGAAACAAAAGTTACTCTTGCTTAAGGATTACCACATGTCTCTAGAGGAAGATTTCTTTCTCTATTAAAGCAGCTTCCTAGGATGACATATAAAGCTTTATATTACACTGCCTTAGGCTGTTAATAGTTGTGTGGTTGATAGCAAGAAGAGCAGAGCTAAGTCAAAAGTATATTACAGATATTTTCAATATGAAGACTCATAGGAGAGGATGATTACATACAAACATAAGAATACTAAATTTGATGAAAGTAAAGAAAATTAAAAGAAATTTATTAAAACTGTAAGTGCTAAACATGGATTTTGAGCATATTGTTTACAAATATAATTTATAAACATTTTAATGCAAAAATTAACAGCTGGAAGATGACAAAGAAGTTCTTGTTTCAGTCTAGTTGGAAATTCCATTCAGCATAGGAAAATTCTTTCTCCACTTCTCTTTTTGGATGACTTCCTGGGTAATCTTTAGAAGACTTGGGTGAGAATCTGATAAACACAGGAAACTGTGTTGCAATCATTATCTGTTCTCATTAACATTTTTATGCTTTCTATTTAGAGAGTATTTAGCTATTAAATGAACAAATGTTTATTGACTATCAAAATTTGCCTTTAATGAATAATGGGGTTACTAATAAATTAATAGCAAGATTTGCTTGTAGGTTTATACTGAGCAATGAGACAAATATTATGAGTTAAAATAAGAACAAAAACAATTGTGAATGCCTATAGTTTCAGAATTAGGTATTCAGAATTAGGCATTGCTGAAATAATAAAGATTTTTGTGTAGCTGACTTACTATTTCTTTCACCAAAAATAGTTCTCCTATGAGATATTTAGAAATCTGAAAATATTTCTTCCTGAGATATAACAGCAATGGAAGATTCATTATCAAAATGTTTTGAAGTGCTCTGTATACAGGGACATACATTCTACATGGTACCATAATATAACTCCTTCTGTACTTAAAAGTTGTAGAAATGAAAGTAATTTGAGGGACATTAAATTCTACAATCAATCTCATAGCTTACAAGTGATAAATTTTTCTAATCTTTATTAGTTTGAAGCTATTTTAGTTATTAGGAAGAAAATGAGATATAACATTGAATTTGAACTTAAAATTTGAAATAATAATGAGACAGTGAACAGGATTTTTCAGTTGTTTATTATGTTTTCAAATATGAAAATGTAGAACACTATCAATGAGTAGATATAAAGAAAATAAAAATTTTAAAATATAAATGAATTGTTTTAAAAGTATGTTTTTGATTAAATAGAATTGCATTACTTTCCTCTTCCTTTTCCCTCTTCAGTGACTTGCATGTACTATTGCTAGACTCTCCTTCACCATGTCTCCAAACATTTCAAGCTAACAGTGTCTTTTCATTGGAATATTGTCACACAACACACAACACACACTCACAAATTCACACAAATGTACACGTGTGTATTTGCACAAACGTACATAAATGAAATATTTTGAATTTATTTTTTGTTTTGTTTTGTGTGTATGTGGTTTCAAGGCTTACCCCTTTGCCCTGGTTGAGTCTAGCAAAAAATAATACTAAATCCTTAACATGTCAGCATATCACAGTGTTTCGACCTTCTTCCTGTTCCTGTTCAACCCCTCTACATCTTGTCTCTCAATTCTTTGTCTTTCCTCACCACCAAATAAATGTCTTTTATTTTACACACTGGAATGGGGTTTAGGTTAGTATTTCAAGTATTTTGTGATGGAAATCTTTTCTTTATTTTAGAAAATAAAGAGAGAAGTTGATACAGTTTTTGTTTCCTGCTTTCAAATTACTTTGTTGTTTAGCACATACTAGAATATTTATTTTATTTTTAATTAATGATATCAAATTTCATGAAGTCTTCTGAATGATTCATCATTACACTATACATATATATATACATATATATACATATATGTATATATATGTATATATATATGTATAGTGTATACATATATAGTATACATATATACATATATATACATATATGTATATATATGTATGTATATATATATATATACATATATGTATATATATGTATATATATGTGTGTATATATATGTATATATGTATACTATACATATATATATACATATATGTATATATATGTATATATATATGGTAAAATAAGGCAAAACCTTAAGATAAAATTAATAAATTGCATTTTCCTGATATATTATTTACATTTTATTATACTTATTTCTTATCTTAAATTCCATTTTCTATATATGTATATTTAAATTAAATGTTACACTTGAAATTTAACTATCATTTTCTTTATGAATGAAGTATATTACTAGGCCAGTGATGGTAATATTTTCTTGATTTTCATTTAGGTGACTTTACATTGGATACATGGCTCACAGTAATGAATCCACGGTATCTGAGTTTGTGCTTCTGGGACTTTCTAAATCTTGGGGACTTCAGTTTGTGCTTTTTACCATCTTCTTTGTCATCTATGTGACATCAGTCTTGGGCAATATCATGATTATTGTCATCATTTTCTCTGACTCACACTTGAACTCTCCTATGTACTTTTTGCTCAGTAACCTTTCATTCATTGACATCTGCCAATCTAACTTTGCCACTCCTAAGATGCTTGTGGACTTTTTTGTTGAACACAAAACTATTTCTTTTGAAGGTTGCATGGCCCAAATATTTCTTCTTCATAGCTTTGTTGGGAGTGAAATGATGTTGCTTGTAGCTATGGGATATGACAGGTTTGTAGCAATATGTAAGCCACTGCACTATAATCTAATTATGAATCGGAAGGTATGTATAATTTTTGTGTCAGTTTCTTGGGCAGTAGGTATTCTTCATTCTGTGAGCCATTTGGCATTTACAGTGAATCTGCCGTTCTGTGGTCCCAATGAGGTAGATAGCTTCTTTTGTGATCTTCCCTTGGTGATAAAGCTTGCTTGCATGGATACATATAGAATGGAAATTTTGACCTTGGCTAACAGTGGCATGATATCACTAAGCTGTTTCCTGGCTTTAATTATCTCCTATATCATCATTTTGGTCACTGTCCAACGGCAGTCCACTAGTGGGTCATCCAAAGCCCTTTCTACACTAACGGCCCATATCACTGTAGTGATTCTTTTCTTTGGGCCTTGTATTTACTTCTACATATGGCCTTTTAGCAGATTGTCTGTGGATAAGTTCCTTTCTGTCTTCTATACCATTTGTACACCTTTACTGAATCCTATCATATATTCTCTGAGAAATGAAGATGTGAAATCAGCATTGAGGAAATTGAAAAACAGTCATGTAAATCCTGGGAAAAACTAAGGATCTCTAAGAAATAACCTCATGTTGAGTCAGAATGAAGACTCTCCAGGAGATTCTAGAGTCATGCAAATCACCTATGTTTGTGATATAAATGTTTACGTTATAGAGATGACCTTTGTCCTAAAGGCAAGGCAATTACATAAAGCAAGTTCCTGAGTAAAATTCTCACTGTTCATATTTTTAAAACATTTTCTGAAAAATTGGTAGGGAGACTTAGTAATCCTTAGTCTTAATTCTCTGGAGAAACAGAGCTGATGAAAATTATATATATGTGTGTGTGTGTGTGTGTGTGTGTGTGTGTGTGTGTGTATGACTTATTAGAGTGGTTCACAGATTATGAAATTACTATTCCTGTCTCCCAACGGAAAGTCCAGGAATCAAACAATTTTTTTCTCCATGAGTCTGGATGCCTACACTACAATACAGAAGAAATAAGCTTTAATACCAGTGAAGTAATTAACTTTTCAGTGAGAGTGAGGGTAAGCACCATATGCTCCCTTCTTTCCATTTCTTCCACATAAGCTGTCGCCAGAAGATGTGGAAGAGATTGAATGTGGATCTTTCCACATGAACTTGCCCCTGTATTTAGGGTGAAGCTTTCCATCTTAAATGATTGAATTAGAAAAAATATCTCACAGGTGTACCAAAAACTTTGTATACTTGTGTGTTATTTAATACCAGTTGTATTCAAGTTGACAACCATGAATAGTCATCACAAGTCTATCCCTTGTTATCTTTGCACACAATTTTATCTCATATCATGCTTAGTTTCCCAATGAAAACAATAACTACATCATACATCTAATATGATATAACTACCCCCTGTAAAAGAAAATAACAAATATATGTTAACCAGGTCACAAATACACTAAACATGATATAATTATGCCAACCCATGTATAACTGTAAATGCATTACAAATTTTAGAATAGGTGGCAATGTACCTTGAAGAACATGCTATTATCTTAAAATTTAAATATAATAACCACTGATCTCTTAACTTTTTGCTTTACAAGATAAAACAATTGAGGAAAAAAGTACAAATATTTGTGCAAACACATTCTTAACAAATTATGACAGAACCATAAAAATTATAATCCTCACTTCTGAAATAGGTCATGAGCTTTAGGTGATATTAATAACTATATACATGTAATATCCATTTTGTATTTTCTTCATCTGCACTGAGCACCTTGGGGGGTGTTTTTATTTCCTGGAAGGCTGACCCAATCTTTTATTCCTAAAGGATCTTGGCTCTTTGTCATTCTGCTTGGAGTAGGTTGTTGTAGTTTTGCATTGACTTTAATCATGGGTAACACTAAGAGGTGTCTTAAAAGGGTCTTATACTACATAATTCTTATGTACATTGTAGAGAAACAATCTAATTTCTCCTTGGTAATCTATAATTGCCCCTTTTAACATTACTGTTCATTTCTTATCCTTTTGACTGAAGGGTGTCAGAAGCCCACAGTAGCCATGGTGATGTCTGAGCTTTTAGTTCAATGAAATATTTGTTCTCTCTCCTGGCAGGGTTCTCTCCTCTCTAGAACCAAAGCTTCTAGGTTAGAGGAAACATGAGATCATGGAAACATGAAACAGAATTTTACCACGGGATTACTAGGTGTTATAGTGAGTAGAACATTCTATTTTGTACACCTTATTGTCAGGACCCTTGGATCCTGATTCTAGGAAAAACCATACCATATATTGGATTGTGATTCAAAGCATATACTGCTTTTTCAAGAACCATGCCCCACAAACCTACAGATTGCTGTCAACTAATTAACTCTGTAATTATATTTTCAAAAGGCTATTCCATTGTTCTATCAGGTCAGTTCCTTTAAGATGGTGGGGAACATGGTAAGACCAGTAGATTCCATAGTTGTGAACACACTATTGCACTTCTCTGGCTGTGAAGCGAATTCCTTTGTTAAAAGTAGTACTGTGTAGAAGAGCATGATGGTGGACAAATCATTCTGTAGGTCCACAAATGTTAGTTTTGCAGAACATGGAACAAAGTTTCTATTCCATTAATTATTACTTTCATGAAGGAAATGGCCCAATGTACCATTGGATCTACCAGATCTCTGGTTTGTCATACGACATATCAGAACTTAAGCACTGTCTCTGCTGTTAGCAGAACCTGTACTCATACCAGACTTGGTGAGTGAAATCCATGTTGTAGAGTCAATGCATATCTTTCATCTCTGCTACTAAAGGTCACTTTGTTAATGGGCTCACTGGACAATGGCAGAGGTAGTTGGGGAAACAGGATGACTGTCTGCATAGCAGATCATCCTATATACTTGATTATTGAACTCTCCCTCTGCTGAACTTACGTTTCTATGAACATTTACAGAGACAAGTATCTTCATATTTTTAACAAATATGCCAAAATCTATATACACATCTCTTCCCAAAATTTCCAATCATACTCTAAGTCAGACAATGCATTGGATAAAGCCCACCAATAAGTGAATATTTGTACAACTGGTCATTTTGCTTTCCAATCAAAATATATGACCTTAAGTTCTAAACAGTATAAAGATTTCACTCAATCATTGTGATTCTTCAGATGTTCACTTCCAGGTGTCTCATTCATAAGGTGCAAAGCTATCTGTAAACCAAGCTCTTGCCTTTTCTACCTCAGTCATCTGATATAGGTCACATCCATGAGAGCAGTGGTGCATGCTTGAGAGCATAAGGAGTTGAAACAGGAATAAACCATAAGCATTTGGGTGACTTCTTCACACAACTCACTTGATAGTTCATTGCTAAACGTACAGTTTTTACTGAGGGCATATAGCAGACAGCATATTCAAAAGAAAAACTGTTGCCTGCAAATGATTATAGATCTTTGCTCCCAAATCCCAATTTTCACCTCAGTTATTCACTTATAGGTGTCTGCCAAAGATGCTAAACAGCATTTATATCTGCCACTGATATCTTCACTAACATTGCATCTGCTGAACCATATTTTCCCACTGGTAGAGCAGCCCGCATAGTACCCTGGGGCAACTGATGGAGCTTTCCTATATTCTAGGCCCCACTCTAAGCAACTTTCAACTTAATTTTGTAAATGAGACTATGTAGCACACTGAGGAATGTGTTTTATCCAAAATCCATATAGGCACATTAAACTTTTTGCTTCATTTATGGTAGTGGGAGGAGCCATATACAGACACTTATTCTTCACCATAGAAGAAATATCTTTATATATTCCATACCACTGGATTTCTAAAATTTTCCCTGAGGTAGGAGGCCATTGAAATTTGGTTGGGTTTATTCCATATCCTTTGGTGTGATATGTGTTGCCAAAAAGCCCAAAATAATTGCTACATCATGCTCACTTGGTCAATCATCATGAGGTCATTGACATAGTGGGCCAGTATGATATTTTGTGAAAAAGATAGACAATCAAAAACACTCCAAAATAAGTCATGACCCAAGGATGAAGAGTTAAAATGCCAACTGAAAGCAATCTGCTTCTGGTGGTTCTTGCAGACATTATCAAGAAAAATGTATTTGCTAGATCAGTAACTGCATAGTATGTACCAGGATATGTGTTAATCTGCTCAAATAAGAACACATATCTCGAATGGAAACTGCAATCAGATCTACTACTTGACTAAGTTTTCAATAGTAAACTGTCACTCTTTATGACACATTTGTATTCTATAGTTTACAGATAGGAGAGTTAAAGGGAAATGTGCTGGAAACCTCAACACCTGAGACTTTCAAGTCCTTGATGGGTGGCACTATTTTCTGCTACTATATTTTCTTTGACTATTTTCCCTTGTAAGCTACTCCAATGACTTCCATTTTGTCTTTGCAACTACAACTGCCTCCATTACACAATTCAGGGAATCAATCTGAGAATTCTCCTGACATTTCTATATAGCTATTCAAAATATAAATTCTGGAACTGGGGAATAACTACATTGGGCTCAGGAATCACTGTAATTGGGTTTCAGGTTCAATTCCATTAATTACCTGACTGTTATAAGTGCCTACTTTAATAATACTACTCTGAGATTTTTGGAATCATCATCAATTCTGCACCAGTATCCAGTTGATTCCAGAACTTCTGATTGTTTTCCTTCCTCCACTATACTATTATCCTTGTAAGAAGTGGTAGGTCACTAGTGGGAAGGATGGGGAAAAGACCAACAATAAAACTCTTAGGTATTTTTACAAATTCCTTTCTCAGGGAGACCTGGCCTTCTCTTCATTTAACAGTTTTCAAGCTTGTCAAGTCAGAAAAATGGTCCATACTCTCTACAGGATCCAATATAGCCTTTTTTTTCATTTGTTTGGGTATTTTTCTTCTTATACATACACAAATCAAAAATGCAATAGGTTTATTATTATTTCATGCCTGGAAGCAACATGACTAATTAACAAGTTCTGTAGGAAGCCAAGGTTGTACCTCATACTGGCAGCTGAACTTGGTTTTGGAAGAGACAACCAGGTGGTATTGGTTTTGAAGGTATGAAGGAGTCATGGAGAAGAGCTGAAACTTGGCACTGATGGACAATTGTTGAAAGTATAGCCTTTGAAACACTTGAAGGCCCAGGTTTGAAGGGGTCATGCAGAGAAATTGAGGCTTGATACCATGGAGAGAGTCTAAGAGAGGCTATTGGTGAAAGTGAAGCTCAGTTGCAGCAGAAGACCCCCAAATTTTGGAGACACCAGTACCACAGATGTCCATGAAAACAGTGAAAGTGATCTGAGTTCCAAAGACAAGCAGTGTGTGCTGCAGAGGGCAGAGCTAGAGAAGCGACCCAAGCACTTTGGATGAGGAGTCCAGAAGATCTTGGGTGAATTCTATTTATGCAACATTGCTTTGATCTGATGATGACTGTGCCCATGGTATTTTACTGTTAAGGAAGGAAGTATTTAACTTATTATTGATTTTATTGGCGAGATTGTTTAATGAAATTTTAGGTTTGAAAAGAGACTTTGGACTTTTAATGAGATTGAGTTTTGAAATGTTTTAATATGTAAGAACTGTGGGAAATTTTAGGTTTGTAAAATGTTTTAAATTTTGTTATTTATGTGTGATGTCAGGGATGAACAATAAAGGAAAGATTATGGCTTAACAATGCCTGTTTAGTTTCCCTGGTTAATTATGTTGAATAATTTTATGTCAACTTGACACAAGACAAAGTCATCTGAAAAGAGGGAACCTCAATTAAGAAAATGGCTCCAGAAGACTAGTTTGTAGGTAGGCCTATAACTGATTTTCTTAGTGATTGATGGGAGAGGGCCCGGCTACTGTGGGTGATGCCACCCTTAGACAGATTGTTCTAGATTCTAAAGGAAAGCAGGCTGAGTAAGCCATTGGAAGCAAGTCACCAAGCAACAAACCTCCATGGCCTCTGCATCAGCTCCTGCCTCCAGATTTTTGCTATTTGAGTTTTTGTCCTGATGTCCTTCATTGATGAACCCTGATATGAAAGTCTAAGCCAAATGAGTACTTTCCTCCCCAACTTGCATTATTTTTTATTGCATATACTCTTCATTTACATTTCAAATGTTATACCGCTTCCTGGTTTCCCCCCTCCCCAAAAACCCCCAACCCATCCTTTCACTCTCTGCCTCCAAGAAAATGCTCTTCCACCCAACCCACTCCCATGACTCCCACAAGATTTCTCCACACTGCGGCCTCTGTTGAGCCTTCATAGGACCAAAGACCTCTCCTCCCACTGATGCCCAACGAAGTATTCCTCTGCCAATCTTTTGGCTGGAACCACATGTACCCATTGGTTGTTGGTTTAGTCCTTGGGAGCACTGGCTTTTCTAGTTGACTGACATTATCATTCTTCCAATGGGGCTGCAAAGCCCCCACCCCCAGCTCCTCCAGTCTGCCCTCCAACTCCTCTATTGTGAACCCTGTGCTCAGTCCAATGGCTGTCTGCTAGTATTCACCTCTGTATTTGTAAGGTTCTGGCAGGGCTCTTCCAAAAGACAACCATAACAGGCTCCTTTCGGTACGCACTTATAGTCATCCATAATAATTTCAGGGCTTGGTGACTGTTTATAGGATGAATCCCCAGGTAGGACAGTATCTGGGTAACCTTTCCTTCAGTCTCAGCTCCACAATTTGTCTCCATAGTTGTTCCTGTGATTATTTTGTTCCCTTTCTCAAAGGAACCAAATCACCATCACTTTGGTCTACCTTCTTCTTGAGCTTCCTGTGGTCTGTGAATTATAACCTGTTTATTTTGAGCTTTTGGGCGAATATCCACTTATCAGTGAGTGGATACCATGTGTGTTCTTTTGTGATTGAGTTACTTCACTCAGGATGACACTTTCTAGTTCCATCCATTTGCCTAAGAATTTCATGAATTCATTATTTTTAATAGCTAATAGTACTCCATTGTGTATATATACCACAATTTCTGATTCCATTCCTCTGTTGAAGGACATCTAGGTTCTTTCCAGCTTCTGGCTATTATGAATAAGGCTGCTATGAACATAGTGGAGCACATGTCCTTATTGCATGTTGGAGCATCTTCTGGGTATATGCCCAGGAGTGGTATAGCTGGATCCTCAGGTAGTACTATGTCCAATTTTCAGAGGAACCATCATATTGAATTCCAGATAGATTTTACAAGCTTGCAATCACACCAGCAATGGAGAAGTGTTCCTCTTTCCTCAATCCTCTCCAGCATCTGCTGTCCCCTTAGTTTTTCATCTTAATCATTCTGTCTGGTGTGAGGTGGAATCTCAGGGTTGTTTTGATTTGCATTTCACTAATAACTAAGGTTGCTGAACATTTCTTTAGGTGCTTCAGAGCCATTAGAGTTTCCACAGTTGAACATCCCCTGTTTAGCTCTGTATCCCATTTTTAATAGGGTTATTTGACTCTCTGGAGTCTAACTTCTTGAGTTCTTTGTATACATTGGATATTAGTCCTCTATTGGATGTAGGATTGGTAAAGATCTTTTCCCAATCTATTGGTTGCCATTTTGTCCTATTGACAGTGTCCTTTGCTTTACAGAAGCTTTGCAGTTTTATGAGGTTCCTTTTGTCAATTCTTGTTCTTAGAGCATAAGCTATTGGTGTTCTATTTAGGAATTTTTCCTCTGTGCCCATGTGTTCAAGGTTCTTCCACACTTTCTCCTCTATAAGCTTATAAGTATCTGGTTTTAACTATATGGTTTTATAAGTATCTGGTTTTATGTGGAGGTCCTTGATCCACTTGGACTTGAGCATTGTACAAGGAGATAAGAATGGGTCGATTTGCATTTTTCTGCTTGCTGACCTCCAGTTTATCCAGCACCATTTGTTAAAAATGCTATCTTTATTCCATTGGATGTTTTTAGCTCCTTTGTTAAATAGCAAGTGACAGCAGGTGTGTGGGTTCATAACTGGATCTTCAATTTCATTCCATTGATATTCTTGCCTGTTTTAGTACTAATGCCAAACAGTTTTTATCACTATTGCTCTGTAGTAGAGCTTGAGGTAAGGGATGGTGATTCCCCCAGTAGATCTTTTGTTTTGGAAAATAGTTTTCACTATCCTGGTTTCTTTTGTTATTCCAAATGAATTTGCAGATTCCTCTTTCTAGCTCTATGAAGAATTGATTCAGAATTTTGATGGGGATTGAATTGAATCTGTAGATTGCTTTTGGCAAGATGGCCATTTTTACTATATTAATCCTTCCAATCCATGACCATGGGAGATCCTTCCATCTTCTGAGATCTTCTGTGATTTCTTTCTTCAGAGGCTTGAAGTTCTTGTCATACACATCTTTTACTTGCTTGGTGAGAGTCACACCAAGGTATGTAATATTATTTGTGACTATTGTAAAGGGTGTCATTTCCCTACTTTCTTTCTCAGCTTGTTTATCCTTTGAGTAGAGGAAGGCTACTGATTTGTTTGAGTTAATTTTATATCCAGTCACTTTGCTGAAGTTGTTTATCAGCTTTAGGAGTTCTCTGGTGGAATTTTTGGAGAAATCCGGAAATAGTGATACTTCGACTTCTTCCCTTCCAATTTGTATACCTTTGACATCCCTTTGTTGTCTAATTGCCCTGGCTAGGACTTTGAGTACTATATTGAATAGATAAGGAGAGAGTGGGCAGCCTTGTCTGGTCCCTGATTTTTAGCGGGATTGCTTCAAGTTTCTCTCCATTTAGTTTGATGTTAGCTACCATTTTACAGTATATTACTTTCACTATGTTTAGGTATGGCCTTGAATTCCTGATCTCTCCAAGGCTTTTATCATAAAGGAATGCTAAATTTTGTAAAAGCTTCTTCAGCATTTAATGAAATGACCATGTGGCTTTTTTATTTGAGTTTGTTTATGTAGTGGATTACATTCATGGATTTCCATATATTGAACCATCCCTGAATCCCTGGGATGACGCCTACATAATCATGGTGAATTATTGTTTTGATGTATTCTTGGATTCGGAAGACCAGAATTTTGTTGAGAATTTTTGCATCATTGTTCATCAGGGAAATTGGTCTGAAGTTCTCTTTCCTTGTTTGTTCTTTGTTTGATTTAGGTATAAGTGTTATTGTGGCTTCATAGAATGAATTGGGTAGTGTTCTTTGAGTTTCTGTTTTGTGGAATAGTTTGAAGAGTGTTGGTATTAGCTCTTCTTTGAAAATCTGATAGAATTCCCCACTAAACCCATCTGGCCCTGGGATTTTTTTTTTTTTTTGAGACTATTAACAACTGCTTCGATTTCCTCAGGACTTTTGGGACTATTTAGATGGTTTATCTGATCCTGTTTTAACATTGGCACCTGGTATGTATCTAAAAAATTGTCCATTTCATCCAGATTTTCCAATTTTGTTGAATATAAGCTCTTGTACTAGGACCTGATTATTTTTTGATTTTCTACAGTTTCTGTTGTTATGTCTCCCTTTTCATTTCTGACTTTACTAATTTGGGCAGTGACTCTGAGCCTTGTGGCTAGTCTGGCTAAGGATTTATCTATCTTGTTGATTTTCTCAATGAACCAACTCCTGGTTTTATTGATTCTTTGTATGGTTCTTTTTGTTTCTATTTGGTTGATTTTGGCTATGAGTTTAATTATATCCTGTCGTCTACTCCTCTTGGGTGCATTTCCTTCTTTTTGTTCTAGAGCTTTCAGGTATGTTGTCAAGCTGCTAGTGTATGCTCTCTCCAATTTCTTTGTGGAGGCACTTAGAGCTATGAATTTTCCTCTTAACACTGCTTTCATTGTGTCCCATAAGTTTTGGTATGATGTGTCCTCATTTTCATTAAATTCTAAAAAGTCTTTAACTTCTTTCTTTATTTCTTCTTTGACCAAGCTATCATTGAGTAGAGCATTATCCAACATCCATGTGTATGTCTTTTTTATGTTGTTTTTGTTTGAACTCAAGACCAGCTTTAGGCTATGGTGATCTGATAGGGTACATGGAATAATTTCAATATTCCTGTATCTGTTGAGGCCTGTTTTGTGACCAATTATATGGTCAATTTTAGAGAAGGTACCATGAGCTGCTGAGAAGAAGGTGTATTATTTTGCTTGAGGATGGAATGTTCTATAAATATGTTAGATCCATTTGGTCCATAACTTTCCTTAGTTTAAATGTGTCTCTGCTTAGTTTCTGTTTCCATGATTTGTCCATTGTTGAGATTGGGGTGATGAAGTCTCCCACTATAATTGTGTTGGGTGCAATGTGTGCTTTGAGTTTTAGTAAAGTTTCCTTTATGAATGTGGGTGCCCTTGCATTTGAAGCATAGATGTTCAGAATTATAGTTCATCTTGGTAGATTTTTCCTTTGATAAGTATGAAGTGTCCCATCTTATCTTTTTTGCTGACTTTTGGTTGAAAGTCGATTTTATCTGATATAAGTATGGCCACTCCAGCTTGTTTCTTGAGACCATTTGCTTGGAAAATTGTTTTCCAACCTTTGACTCTGAGATAATGAGTGTCTTTGTTACTGAGGTGGGTTTCTTGTATGCAGCAAAATGCTGGGTCCTGTTTATGTATTGAGTCTGGTAGTCTATGTCTTTTTATTGGAGAATTGAGACCATTGATGTTAATTGATATTAAGGAAAGGTGATTGTGGCTTCCTGTTATTTTCATTGTTTCAGGTGGAATTCTATTTGTGTGCTTATCTTCTTTTGGGTTTGTTAGAAGATTACTTTATTGCTTTTTCTAGGGTGTAGTTTCCTGCCTTGTGTTGGTATTTTCCACCCATTATCCTCTGAAGTGCTGGGTTTGTGGAAAGATACTGTGTAAATTTGGTTTTGTCATGGAATATCTTGTTTTCTCCATGTATGGTACTTGAGACCTTTTCCTGAGTACAGGAGTCTGAGCTGACATTTATGTTCTCTTACGGTCTGTATGACATCTGTCCAGGATCTTCTAGCCTTCATAGTTTCTGGTGAGAAGTCTAGTGTAATTCTGATAGGCCTGCCTTTATATGTTACTTGACCTTTTTCCCTTACTACTTTTAATATTCTTTCTTTGTTTGGTGCATTTGGTGTTTTGATTATTATGGGTCTGGAGGAATTTCTGTTCTGGTCCAGTCTGTTTGGAGTTCTGTAGGATTCTTGTATGTTCATGGGCATCTCTTTCTTTAGGTTAGGAAAGTTTTCTTCTATAATTTTGTTGAAGATATTTACTGGTTCTTTAAGTTGTAAATCCTCACTCTCTCCTATACCTATGATCCTTAGATTTGGTCTTCTCATTCTGTCTGGGATTTCCTGGATGTTTTGGGTTACAAGTTTCTTCCATTTTTCATTTTCCTTGACTGTTGAGTCAATGTTTTCTATGGTATCTTCAGCACATGAGATTCTTTCTTCTATTTCTTGTATTCTGTTGTTGATGCTTGCATCTATGACTCCTGAATTCTTTCCAAGGTTTTCTATATCCAGAGATGTCTCACTTTGTGATTTCTTTATTGTTTCTACTTCCATTTTTAGATCCTGGATAGTTTTGTTCAGTTCTTTCACTTGTTTGTTTGTGTTTTCCTGAAATTCTTTAAGTGATTTTTTGTGTTTCTTCTTTAAGGGCTTCTACTTGTTTAACCATGATCACCTGTGTTTAAGTGATTTTTGTCTTTCCTCTTTAAGGGTTTCTACATGTTGACCCATGTTCTCCTGTGTTTCTTTAAGGGATTTTTGTGTTCCTTCTTTAAGGGCTTCTACCTATTGACCCATGCTCTCCTGTAATTCCCTAAGGGATTTTTGTGTTTCCTCTTTAAGAGCTTCTACCTGTTGACCTATGTTGTCCTGTATTTCTTTAAGGGATTTTTTTTTTTTGTGATTCCTCTTTAATGGCTTCTACCTTTTCACCCATGTTCTCTTGTATTTCTTTAAGGGAGTTATTTATGTCCTTCTTGAAGTCCTCTATCAGCATCATTAGATGTGATTTTAAATCCAGCTCTTGCTTTTCCAGTGTGTTAGGGTATCCAGGATTTGCTCTTGTGGGAGAACTGGGTTCTGATGGTGCCATGTTGCCTTGGTTTCTGTTGGTAACGATCTTGTGTTTACCTTTTGCCATCTAGTTTTCTCTGGTGTTCACTGGTTTTGTGTTCTCTGATTTTGTCTTATCTGTACTGTAAGCCTATGTATGTACTGTAAGCCTATGTACTCATGGGATTCCTGTTCTCTCTGTGCACACAGTTATGTAGGCTCTCCTGGGAGACTAGCTCTCTTGTACTCCCAGGCCTCTTAGCACTCCAAATGACCTAAGTGCGGCTAGTTCTCTAGGAAGTATCAGGAGATGGTGTCTTCCTTATGGCAGACCTGGCAAGATTCTGCCACAGCAGAAGTAGCAAATGCCCTGAGTGCAACTGGTTCTCTAGGATGTATCAGGAGAGGTGTCTTCACTGTGGCAGACATGGCAAAATTCTGCCACAGCAGAAAGGGCAAATGCCCTGAGTGGCTGGATCTCTAGGAAGTACCAGGAGATGGAATCTTCACTGCAGCAGACCTGGCAAGGTTCTGCCCCAGCAGGAAGGGCAGGCCACAGTGGGAGGGGGAGAAGGCTTGGAAGGGGTTGCTACTAGGAAGGGTGGGGCTTTTGGTGGTTGCTGGGTAGTGAATCCTGCTGGACCCCAGGCAGCAGCTCTGGGCCTCCAGAGGTGGGAGGGAGGTTCTTACCAACTGCTCTGAGTGGCTGGTTCTCTAGGAAGTATCAGAAGAAGGAATTTTCACTGCAGCAGACCTGGCAAGGTTCTACCCCAGCAGGAAGGGCAGACCACCCCCAACTTGCTTTTTGGACATGGTACTTCATTGCACCAATATAAACCCTGACTAGGTTATTTACATATTTGTTACTTTTCTCTTTTCCTGATGGACAAAAACAACATTGTCAATGAAAAATATATTTACACTTATGGCTTGAAGGTACAGTTCACTGGGGCAAGGAACATATGGTGACTGAATTGTCAAGAGTGTGACGTTTCTTGCTCACATCTTAGTTGACCAAGAAGTAGAAAGTTTTCCTTAGAATGGAGTAGGACTACAACCCTCAAGATCAATCCCCAGCCTTTTTTTTTCAAATTACCATTTGTAGCAAAACATGTAGAGCTGAATACTAAGCATCATGCTAAGTAAATAAATGAGACTTAAAACAACAAGAGCTGCATAATTTTTTATCTGAGAAATGAATGAAGGTTAAAGCAAAGTCAACCAATGGGAAGTAGGTTGTAAAGAATGATCTGATTTGATCATTGCATGATATACACATATATGCAAATACCACATTGACCTCATTAATAAAAACAGTAGGCCCTCCGCCATCTTTGCTCCAGTGACTGGGAAGTTGGGACAGCCAGGTTCTGAGACAGACAGGCATAATATCGCTTGGGTCTCGGGCGGCTTGTGTGTATGCGGCTCCCAAGTGCGGGGCTGATCTGCAGTAACCAGCGCGCCAGCTCTGCTGTGGGACTTCTGCCTGGCAGAGGGACCCCGCACTGGGCAGGAGCCTACCAACTTTCCTTCCGCGACCTCTGTTCCCGCAGACTGCGCTGAAGAGCCAGGTACCCCAAGCTCTCTATCCCCAATATAACATCACTTGGGACAGGGCCTGTTGGGGCTTCCGTCTGTGCCCGAGAACGGGTCAGCACTGTGGTCGTCTGGGTGCCAGATCGGCAGCCCATCGCGTCTGCAGGGTGAGCTGTGCCACAGAGAGTGTGCAGATTGCACTCCGCCATCTTTGCTCCAGTGACTGGGAAGTTGGGACAGCCAGGTTCTGAGACGTCTGTCTGGCTTAATATCGCTTGGGTCTCGGGCGGCTTGTGTGTACCCTGCTCCCAAGTGCTGGGCAGATCTGCAGTAACCAGCGTGCTAGCTCTGCTGTGGGACTTCTGCCTGGCAGAGGGACACCCCCTCCCCCCCCAGGAGAGATCACTCACCCCTGCACAGGGCAGGAGCCTACCAGCCTCCCTTTGGCGACCTCTGCTCCAGGAATCCACTAGGCTGAGCCTGTGGATGTGCAAGGCCTCCCCAATATAAGATCACTTGGGGCAAGGCACATTAGGGCTCCAAAGTCACTCAGGAGCAGGCAGGCCCCAGAAATCGGTGCCAGGGGAATCCTGGCAATCCAGGGGGGGCAGAAATAGCTTTGCAGGCTCACAGGAGGTCCAACCAACAGCCAGTGGCAGCAGGACCAACTAACATCAGAGGTATCCAGATGGCAAAAGGCAAACGTAGGAATGTTACTAACAGAAATCAAAGTAATGTGGGACCATCCGAACCCAACTCTCCAACAGCAGCAAATCCTGGATACCCCACCACACCCGAAAGACAAGATCTGGATTTTAAATCACTTCTCATGATGCTATTAGAGGATCACAAGGAGGACACAAATAAATCTCATAAAGAGTTACAGGAGACCATGAATCAACAGTTAGAAGCCCTTACAAAGGAAACACAAAAATCGCTTAGAGAAATGCGGGAGAACATGGATCAAAAGATGGAGGCGCACAAGGAGACAACACAAAAATCGGTTAACGAGATGAATCAACGGGTAGATGCACTCACAAAGGAATCACAAAATTGGCATAAAGAAATGCAGAAGAATATGGGTCAACAGACGGATGCCCATAAGGAGGCAACACAAAAATTGCTTAAAGAAATAAATCAACGGTTAGATGCCCTTACAAAGGAAACAGGAGAACTGCTTAAAGAAATGCAGGAGACAATGGATCAACAGATGGATTCCCATGAGGAGGAAACACAAAAATCACTCAGAGAAATGCAGGAGAACGTGGGTCATCAGGAAGAAATCCTGAAAGAGGCAATGCAAAAATACCTTAAAGAAATACAGGAAAATACAAACAAACAAGTGAAGGATCTCAGCAAATCCATCCAGGAACTAAAAAAGGAAGTAGAAACAACTAAGAAATCACAAAGGGAGACAACTTTGGAGATAGAAAACCTTGGGAAGAAATCAGGAGTCATAGATGCAAACATAAACAATAGAATACAAGAGATGGAAGAAAGAATCTCAGGTGCTGAAGATTCCATAGAAAGCATAGACTCAACAGTCAAAGAAAATGCAAAATGCAAAAAACGTGTAACCCAAAACATCCAGGAAATCCAGGACACAATGAGAAGACCAAACCTAAGGATTATAGGTATAGATGAGAGTGAAGATTTGCAACTTAAAGGGCCAGTAAACATCTTCAACAAAATTATGGAGGAAAACTTCCCTAACTTAAAGAGAGAGATGCCAATGAACGTACAAGAAGCCTACAGAACTCCAAACAGACTGGACCAGAACAGAAATACCTCCCGTCACATAATAATCAAAACACCGAATGTTCTAAACAAAGAAAGAATACTAAAAGCAGTAAGAGAAAAGGGCCAAGTAACATACAAAGGAAGACCTATCTGAATCACATCAGACTTCTCACCAGAGACTATGAAAGCCAGAAGATCCTGGGCAGATCTCATGCAGACACTAAGACAGCACAAATGCCAGCCTAGACTACTATACCCAGCAAAACTCTCAATCACCATAGATGGAGAGACCAAGATATTCCATGATAAAACCAAATTTTCACAATATCTTTCCACAAATCCAGCCCTGCAACGGATAATAGGTGGAAACCTCCAATACAGGGAGAGAAACAACACCCTGGAAAAAATAGGATAATAACTTTCTTGAATCAAACCCAAAAGTAGATAACCACTCAAACATAAAGATAGCGTCAAGAATGGCAGATGGCAATAATCACTATGCCTTAATCTCTCTTAATATCAATGGTCTCAATTCCCCAATTAAAAGACATAGACAAGCAGACTGGATACGTAAACAGGACCCAGCATTTTGCTGCATGCAGGAAACGCACCTCAGTGTCAAAGACAAACACTACCTCAGAGTAAAAGGCTGGAAAACAATTTTACAAGCAAATGGCCCCAAGAAACGAGGTGGAGTAGCCATCCTAATATCAGATAAAATTGATTTTCAACCTAAAGTCATCAAAAAAGACACAGAAGGACACTACATACTGATCAAGGGAAAAATCCACCATCAAGAACTCTCAATTCTGAATATCTATGCTCCAAATGCAAGGGCACCCTCATTCGTAAAAGAAACTTTACTAAAACTCAAAGCACACATCGCACCGCACACAATAATAGTGGGTGACTTCAACACCCCGCTCTCTGAAATGGATCGTTCAGGAAAGCAGAAACTAAACAGGGACACAGTGAATCTAATTGAAGCCTTGGACCAAATGGAACTAACAGATATATATAGAACATTTCATCCTAGAGCTAAAGAATACACCTTCTTCTCAGCTCTTCATGGTACCTTCTCCAAAATTGACCATATAATTGGTCACAAATGAGACCTCAACAGATACAAGAAGATAGAAATAATCCCATGCCTCCTATCAGATCACTATGGAATAAGGGTGGTCTTCAATGGCAACAAAAACAAAAGAAAACCCACATACACATGGAGGCTGAACAATGCTCTACTCAATGATAACTTGGTCAAGGTGGAAATAAAGAAAGAAATCAAAGACTTTTTGAAAGTTAATAAAAATGAAGGCACAACATACCCTAATTTATGGGACACAATGAAAGCAGTGCTAAGAGGAAAATTCATAGCCCTGAGTGCCTCCAAAAAGAAACGGGAGACAGCATACACTAACAGCTTAATGGCACACCTGAAAGCCCTGGAACAAAAAGAAGCAAATACAGCCAAGAGGAGTAGAAGGCAGGAAATCATCAAACTCAGAGCTGAAATCAATCAAGTAGAAACAAATAAAACCATACAAAGAATCAACAAAACGAGGAGTTGGTTCTTTGAGAATATCAACAAGATAGATAAGCCCTTAGCCAGACTAACCAGAGGGCACAGAGATAGTATCCAAATTAATAAAATCAAAAACGAAAAGGGAGAGATAACAGAAACTGAGGAAATTCAAAAAATCATCAGATCCTACTACAAAAACCTGTATTCAACACAACTAGAAAATCTTGAAGAAATGGACAATTTCCTTGACAGATACCAAGTACCAAAATTAAATCAGGATCAAATAGACCATCTAAACCGTTCTATAACCCCTGAAGAAATAGAAGTTGTCATTGGAAGTCTTCCAACCAAAAAAAGCCAAGTCCAGATGGTTTTACTGCAGAATTCTATCAGACCTTCAAAGAAGACCTAACACCAATACTCTTCAAACTGTTCCACAAAACAGAAACAGAAGGAACACTACCCAACTCGTTCTATGAAGCCACAATTACACTAATACCAAAAGCACACAAAGATCCGACAAAGAAAGAGAATCTCAGGCCAACCTCTCTTATGAATATTGATGCAAAAATACTCAATAAAATTCTGGCCAACCGAATCCAAGAACACATCAAAATGATCATTCACCACGATCAAGTAGGCTTCATCCCAGGGATGCAGGGATGGTTCAATATAAGGAAATCCATCAATGTAATCCACTACATAAACAATCTCAAAGAAAAAAACCACATGGTCATCTCATTAGATGCTGAGAAAGCATTTGACAAAATTCAGCATCCTTTCATGCTAAAGGTCTTGGAAAGATCAGGAATTCAAGGCCCATATCTAAACATAGTAAAAGCAATTTACAGCAAACCGGTAGCCAGCATCAAGCTAAATGGAGAGAAACTTGAAGCAATCCCACTAAAATCAGGGACTAGACAAGGCTGCCCTCTCTCTCCATATCTTTTCAATATAGTACTTGAAGTTCTAGCTAGAGCAATTAGACAACAAAAAGAGGTCAAAGGGATACAAATTGGAAAGGAAGAAGTCAAACTATCACTATTTGCAGACGATATGATAGTATACATAAGCGACCCAAAGAACTCCACCAGAGAACTCCTACAGCTGATAAACGACTTCAGCAAAGTGGCCGGATATAAAATCAACTCAAGCAAGTCAGAAGCCTTCCTATACTCAAAGGATAAGCAGGCTGAGAAAGAAGTAAGAGAAATAATACCCTTCACGATAGCCACAAACCATATTAAGTATCTTGGCGTGACTCTAACCAAACAAGTGAAAGATCTGTATGACAAGAACTTCAAGTCTCTGAAGACAGAAATTGAAGAAGACCTCAGAAGATGGAAAAATCTGCCATGCTCATGGATTGGCAGGATTAATATAGTAAAAATGAGCATCTTACCAAAAGTAATACACAGATTCAATGCAATCCCCATCAAAATCCCAACTCAATTCTTCATAGAGTTAGAAAGAGCAATTCAAAAATTCATCTGGAATAACAGAAAACCCAGAATAGCTAACACTATTCTCAAGAGTAAAAGAACCTCTGGGGGAATCAGTATCCCGGACCTCAAGCTGTACTACAGAGCAATAGTGTTACAAACTGCATGGTATTGGTACAGTAACAGACATGTAGATCAATGGAACAGAATTGAAGACCCAGAAATGAATCCACACTCCTATGGTCACTTGATCTTTGACAAAGGAGCTAAAACCATCCAGTGGAAAAAAGATAGCCTTTTCAACAAATGGTGCTGGCTCAGCTTGAGGTCAACATGCAGAAGAATGCAAATTGACCCATCCTTATCTCCTTGCACTAAGCTCAATTCTAAGTGGATCAAAGATCTCCACATAAAACCAGACACACTGAAACTAATAGAAGGGAAACTAGCGTAGAACCTTGAACATATGGGCACAGGGGAGAATTTCCTGAACAGAACTCCAATAGCTTATGCTCTAAGATCAAGAATAGACAAATGGGACCTCATTAAATTACAAAGTTTTTGCAAGGCAAAAGACACTGTCAAAAAGACAAAGCGGCAACCAACTAACTGGGAAATGATCTTTACCAACCTTACATCCGACAGAGGGCTAATATCCAAGATATACAAAGAACTCAAGAAGTTAAACTCCAGAGAGGCAAGTAACCCTATTAAAAAATGGGGTACAGAGCTACACAAAGAGTTCTCACCTGAAGAATATCTAATGGCTGAGAAGCACCTAAAGAGATGTTCATCATCCTTAGTCATTAGGGAAATGCAAATCAAAACAACCCTGAGATTCCATCTCACACCAGTCAGGATGGCTAAGATCAAAAACACAGGAGACAGCAGTTGTTGGCGAGGATGTGGAGAAAGAGGAACACTCCTCCACTGCTGGTGGAATTGCAGGCTGGTACAACCACTCTGGAAAGCAGTCTGGCGGTTCCTCAGAAAACTGGGCATGACACTCCCGGAGGATCCGGCTATACCACTCCTGGGCATATACCCAGAGACTTTACCTGCATGCAATAAGGACACATGCTCCACTATGTTCATAGCAGCCTTATTTATAATAGCCAGAAGCTGGAAAGAACCCAGATGTCCCTCAACGGAGGAATGGATTCAGAAGATGTGGTATATCTACACAATGGAATACTACTCTGCAATTAAAAACAATGAATTCACGAAATTCCTAGGCAAATGGTCAGATCTTGAAAATATCATCCTTAGTGAGGTAACCCAATCACAAAAGAACACACATGGTATGCAGTCACTGATAAGGGGATATTGACCCAGAATCTCGGAATACCCTAGACACAATCCGCATATCAATAGATTTCTAAAAAGATGGTAGGAGAGACCCCTGGTCCTGGAAAGACTGGATGTAGGGGAACACCAGGACAGAGTAACGAGAGGGGGTTGAATGGAGAAAAGAGGGAGGGAAGGGGGCTTATGGGACTTTCGGGGAGGGAGGAAACGGGAAAGGGGAAGTGATTTGGAATGTAAATTAAAAAATAAAATAAAATAAATAATAAAAAAATAAAAAAATTAAAAAAATAAAATAAAAAAACAGTAAATATGTTTTATGAAAATTAAAATGATAACTGGGTATTGCAGTACATGCCTATAATTAAAGCTTGTTGGAAGTAAAGACAGATACCTCCAACTGTGACTTTGAAACCAACCTGGTTCTACAGAGTGAGTTCTAGGATAGCCAAGAAGACAGAGAGACCTTGTCTCAAAAACATAAAAATTTTAATTATCAGATAATAAACACCTCATAATTTGGAAATTTTTGATAATATGCAGCAATGTAAATATCTGAAATATTTTTAAAAATCCACTAAAATTTAATGTTAAAGAGCAATCATAAGATCAGAGAGTTGGATTAGCAGTTAAGAGTATGTCCTGGAATGGTTGGGTGATTTATAGCTTCATATCAAGCTCCATCAAATACCTCTTGTCTCTACACACACCTGCACTCATGTATGAATCATGCCCCGCTACACACGTACACAGAATTAATAATAAAATTAAGTAAGAATTAGGCACATAAAAGTAGACAAATGTTGGTCATGGCATTTACAAATAAACTACCTTGTCCTTTCTAGGACCCTTTGGCATTCTCACCATTCTTGCCTATCCCTAGAAGCTTTTCTCTTTTAAGCAGAGGCATTTCCAAGCTCACTGTATAAGCTTGTTTGACACCAGTCTACTTGGGCCCTGTGGGATTAGCTGTCTCTACCTGAATGAAGTGGTACAAGTCTATGCATGGGATCTTTGGCCCTGGGAGCTTATTGAAATTCTATGTAAATGCACTTTAGGACCATGAGCAAACCTAACAGGATCATCCATCTCTTTCTTGTAGCCATTACATATGAATCCTACATATCTTCCACCACCCTAAACTCACTTCCTTCACTCATTTCTTTAACCCAGCCTCCAACTCTAGTAGGCATTCCCTGCTAACCCACAAGCCACTCCTGCCAGAGATGGAGGTTGGCTGACTTGAGATCTTTAATTCTTCTATTTTTCCAAAGTTAATTGCCCAATCACATCCTCAGCTCTATATTAGCCCTTCTGGGGTGACCTCTATTTGTTCTCTGTCTGCATTCCAAGGAAACTCAGTAAGCAGATAATGGTGGAACACTCTGCTTTCCTCTATCCTGTGAACCCCCTCACACCATTAGCCTATCCCTACTCCTAAGCATCACCTCCCAATACCCAAGAGTACAATGTATATGGAAGCCCTAGAGGCCCCATCTACCTAGTCCGCAAAGGAAATGTTCAATCTAAGAAATTGGGTCCACAATGGAGGAGTTAGAGAAAGGACTGAAGGAGATGAAGGAGTTTGCAACCCCATAGGAAGAACCACAATATCAACCAACCAGGCCCTTCATAGCTCCCAGGGACTAAGCCACCAACCAAAGATGGCCTTCAACATGGCTCCAGCTGCATATGTAGCAGAAGATGGTCTTGTCAGGCATCAATGAGAGGAGAAGTCCTTGGTCCTATGAAGTTTGATAGATGCCCCAGTGTAGGAGAATTGAGGGCAGGGAGGTGGGAGTTAGTGGGTGGAACACCCTAATAGAAGCATGGAGAGGGAGGATATGATAGGGAGTTTCTGGGAGGGGGGTCTGAGAAAGTGATAACATTTAAAATGTAAATAAAGAAAATATCCAATAAAAGTGTGTGTGTGTGTGTGTGTGTGTGTGTGTGTGTGTGTGTGTGTGTGTGTGTGGAAATTATGAAATCTAAAACAGGAATGAAGAAAGTATAAGAAAACCAAGTTGCCAGAGACCTGGGTAGTGAGAGACTCTCAGGACTCAAAGATGTCTCTGGTAGCAATGCATTCAAGGCTATTCCCCACTTTCTTTTCTATGAGATTTAATGTATCTGGTTTTGTGTTGAGGTCATTGATCCACTTGGACTTGAGTTTTGTGCAGGGTGATAAATATGGATGTATTTTTACTCTTCTACATGTAGAGATCTAGTTAGACCAGCACCATTTGTTGAATAGGCTTTCTTTTTTCCATTGTATGGTTTCAGCTTCTTTATCAAAAATCAAGTATTCATAGGTATGAGGGTTTATTTCTGGGACTTTGATTTGATTCCATTGATAAACATATCTGTTTTTGTACCAATATCATCTGGTTTTTATCACTGTTACTCTGTAATATAGCTTTAGGTCAGGGATAGTGATTGCTCCTGAAGTTATTTTATTGTTCAGAATTGTTTTGGTTATCCTGGATTGTTTGATTTTCCATACAAAGTTGAGAATTGATCTTTCAAGCGCTATAAAAATTGGTATTGGAATTTTGATGGGGATTGCATTAAATCTGTAGATTGCTTTTGGTAAGATGCTCATTTTCACTATGTTAATCCTGATTATCCATGAGCATGAGAGATCTTTCCATTTTCTTATAATTTCTTCAGTTTCTTTCTTCAGGGACTTAAAGTTCTTGTCATACAGACCTTTACTTGCTTGACTAAAGATACACCAACATATTTTATATTATTTGTGGCTATTAGGGTGTTGTTTCCCTAAATTCTTCCTCATTCTGCTTATCATTTGTATAAAGGAGGGCGACTGATTTCCTTGAGTTAATTTTGTATTCGACCACTTTGTTGAATGTGTTTATAAGTTGTAGAATTCTCTAGTAGAATTTTTGGGCTTACTTATTTTTTAATTTAATGTTTTTTTACTTATTCACTTTACATTTTACTCATTGTCTGTCTCCCTGTCATTCCCTCCCACAATCCTTCCCCCAAGTCCCTCTCCCCTTCTCCTCTGAGTGGGTGGGGCCCAACTGGATATTTCCCCACCCTGACACTTAAAGTCTCTGTGAGGCTAGGTGCTTTATCTCCCACTGAAGCCAAACAAGGCAGCCCAGCTAGAAGAACATATCCCACATACAGGCAAAAGCTTTTGGGATAGCCTTCATTCCAGTTGTTCAGAATTGGGTTGCTTATTTTTACTATCATATCATCTGTAAATATCAATAGTTTGACTTCTTTTTTTCTGATTTGTATCCCTTTAATCTCCTTTAGTTGTCTTACTGCTTTGGCTAGAATTTCAATTACTATATTGAACAGATAGGAAGAAAATGGTCAGCCTTTTCTTGTCCTCGATTTTAGTGCTTTAATTTTAGTGATTTAATTGCTTTAAGTTTCTCTCCATTTAGCTTGATGTTGGCTGTTGGCTTGCCGTGTATTTCCTTGATTATGTTTAGATATGCACCTTGTCTACATGATTTCTCTAATACTTTTATCATGAAGCAGTGTTGGATTTTGTCAAAGGATTTCCAACGTCTAGTAATATGGTTGCGTAATTTTTTCTTGAAAAATTTTTTGTTTATATAGTGGATTACATTGATGGAGTTTTTATATTTAACCATCCTTGCATCCCTGGGATGAAGACTACTTGATCATGATGGTTAATGGTTTTGATGTGTTCCTGGATTCAGTTTGTGAGTATTTCATTGAGTATTTTGGTATTAATATTCATAAGATTAAACAATCTGAAGTTCTCTTTCTTTGTTGAGTTGTTGTATGGTTTAGGTATAAGGGTGACTGGCTTCATGGAATACATTTGGCAGTGTTTGTTCTCTTTCTATTTTGTGGAATACTTTGAAGAGTGTTGGTATTATCTCTTCTTTGAATGTCTGGAAGAATTCTACACTAAACCCATCTGACCCTGGGCTGTTTTCAGTAGGAAGACTTTTAGTGACTGCTTCTGTTCTGTTATGGGTTATAGGTCTATTTAATAATTTACCTGATCTTGATTTAACTTTGGTAAGTGATATCTGTCTAGAAAATTGTCCTTTCATTAAGATTTTCCAATTTTGGTGACTAAAGGTTTTTGAAGTAAGACCTAATGATTTGGGGCTGGAGAGAGGCCCAGCGATTAAGACCACTGACTGCTCTTCTGAAGGTCCTGATTTCAAATCCCAGCAACCACATGGTGGCTCACAACCATTCGTAACAACATCTGATGCTCTCTTCTGGAGTGTCTGAAGACAGCTACAATGTACTTACATATAATAAATAAATAAATCTTTTTTTTAAGACCTAAAGATTCTTTGAATTTCCTAGTGCTTGTTAAGTTTCTCCTTTCATTTCTGATTTGTTTATTTGGATACTGTCTCTCTGTCTTTTGGTTTGTTTAGAGCTTCAAACAAATCCAAATGAACAGATACAAAATACTAGTGAATGACTAGTGGTACAGAGTTTATAAAGCATAAAGCAATCAATACAGGTACCTTGCTCACAATGTAAGTATGCCAGATATGTGCAATAATAGTACTTATCTCCTGGGAGTTGTCAATATCCATCTAGTTAGATTTAAAGTATGCCTAGTAGGAGGAAATTCACACTTGTTACTATAAAACCTAGCATACTACCTGTGGTTGGTGAGACTCTGGACCCTAAAAGAAAACTTAATATTGCCACCTCACTAAACCAATATAATATTCTAAATATTTATCTCATACTCACAGATAAATGTGTCTCTCAATACTGATAAAAAAAATGCTTCTATTTTCAGCCAGAATCTTTCAGAAAGCAAAACGTGATCAAAGTACAGACAGCATACTGTAGGGTGCTCAGCCACAATGGACACATCTACAATATAAGCCATACGCTAAACTTCAGTCAATTATGGAATGATTATAAAAGTCAGAGGATTAGGATGGGATATCTGCTGTGAGATGTGTCTCCTTTATAGGACAGGAAACCTGCATTCAAGAAATCTCACCAATATGGCTGCTTAATCATTACCTAAAAATAACAATATCAGTTGCTAAGCTAATATGGATGGAAGAATTCTCATATGGCTTTACACCTAGAAGAAGAACTACAGGCAGTCAGTGGTTGCTGAAAGGAGAAGACTGAGTCTTCGCCAGGGAAGTGGTTCTTTTTGTTTTTCTTTTATAAACAAAATAAATTAATAGATTTCTTTACTTGAATTAAGTCATCATCATAATAAAAATTGAAATATAAAATGTAGTGCTCAAAGTCTTCCTCCCACACACTGTGAAAGTGCTCTGCACCCAACCGGACTCTATAGAGTGTAACATGTGGGAAACAGTTCAGGACTGTGATAAGCAGACTAGGCTAATTTTCAGTATTGTTATTAGCACATATTAGTTGTATAAAATTTTGGGATATGAAATCATGCCAGGAAGATTGGTAAGGTAGAACAAGCAGGTCAAGACTTGGAGACTCAGAGGGCACACACCAGAGGCTTACGTGACTCCCAGCTCCCTGCCAAACTCCTGGCCTAGAATATGTGCCATGCTCTTCACACAAAAGAAATATGTCCTATGGTAGGCCCAAAACAGAGAAACAGAGTTCTCCATGTTAGTGAGGTACCTAGAAGCCCAGAGGGCTTAGCTAATAAGCTTCTCTTCCCAGACATTCCTCCCTGCAAAAGGCCCACCCTAAGAAGTTGGGTATGGCTTTATGCATCCATTTTCTTTTTTCTTTTTTTTTATAATAATTTTTTATTAGACATATTATTTACATTTCAAATGTTGACCCCTTTCCTGGTTCCCCCCTCTGAAAAATCTCATAACCTATCCCTCTTCCCCCTGTTCCCTAATCAACCCTCTCCTGCTTCCCTGTCCTAGTATTTTCCTACACTGTGGCATTGAGTCAGGGAAGTGGTTCTTGATATATCACCCACTCCAAAAGATCAACTCCAAACATATGTGCAACATTAAATTATCTTAGCAAGCTGTATATATAAGTTTATATGCATGTAAATGTAATAAATTTAATTAAAGAATAAAAGACTAAATTTGAGAAGTATAAGGCATACAGAAGAAATTAGATTGAGGAAGGGGAGGAGAATATGATTTAAATACAGCACTCATATATGATTTCCAAAAAAAATGTTTTAAAAGTTACAAAGAAGAATCTGTGTGTTGTAGGTATGATAGGAGCCTTGGAGTCATGTACTCAAAGCAGCTGTAATGGATGTTAAAAACTTTGCATGAGATCAAGCCAATCAACATTGCAGTATGAAAATGGGAAGGGCTCATGAAACCCACTCCTAACTGAAAAGTTTTGAACAATGATGGCTTCTTGAGGAGAGAAAGTCTGTTTTATTAAGGAGTATGGCCCTTGCCGCATTTATCATCATTAAGAAGATTGCTTCAAAGTCATCAATATCTAAGCATCCCAAATTGGACTTACAGGATTATGAAAAAATAAAGGACACAAATAAATAAAAAGGTGTCTTAAGAGTTTAGGATAGGTATGGGAGGATTTACAAAAAGGAGTTGGGGATATTTCTCATTTACACCTTTACAATTTTCTGTGGCTATGTATCAAAATAGAATTTGTTGTCTATAGAGTTTGGACTTACACAGTTAAGAGGAAATATGCTTGATGGTGGTTACTGTTTAGTTGCAAAGAACTATTCACTATGCTGGAATCATGTCAATAAAAGATTGCTATAAATCACACTACAGGCATTTGCTTTCTTTTGTACTTTCAAAAGCTGTTATGTCTTATGATCAGTCTATGCTGCCACTGAATCTTCAGGATAGTGATTGACCATGTAAGTAAAGAAAACTGACAAAAGTTGATGGAATAAGTTAGTAATATAGCAGCTCAAACAACAGTAGTAATAATTTTAATCTGTTCCCTCCTCTCAGCACCTATGTAGGTTCCTTACACCGTGACAATCTTTCATGTAGTCCTTATTGAATTCAGGCTTGGATAACTGAGGCATTTTTTAATGAGGCATCATCAGGCTAAGATACTATAATTCATCATTAACTGTTTCATTGAGCATGAGAACACTGAAAGATATTGCTGTGAGTTTACTAAATTTTAACCATATTACTTCTCATATAAATGAGATTTTCATTCTTCAATCTAACTAAATGTATTAGGCATCCAGTCCTTCCTTCCTTCCTTCCTTCTTTCCTTCTTTCCTTCCTTCCTTCCTTTATTAACTTTCTATTATATCCTTTTTCTTGATTATTCAAATATTACCAAACAGTAATCAACCATATTCCTAAGAACTTTATAAGTGATTATTTTATGCCCTGCTCACTAGTCAAATATTTGGTTTCTTGAAACTCATACAATCTTTGCTAAAGTATGTGTTATTCTTAGAGCCAATATACTTTAGAATAGAGATACCTGGGATCGCAGTGAAAGAAAAAAAGAATGTTCATAAGTATATCCCAATGAGTGATGGGCAGAGAAGCCAAGCTTAATTCTTCTCTTAGTTTTTGAAACTGTGTGTTTTACTTATTAACAAAGAAGTACCACATGTTAAATTTTAGTTCACTGAATATATCACATCTTGGGCTAATTATCTGTAAAAGCATATAGTTGCAATGTCAGCTTCTTCTGGGTTCTATTAAGGCATGTGGTTATTTAACTTCACTGTCAATACTAGAAAACTTAACCTCTAAGTCCTATTCCTGCTGCCATATTATCACTGTAAAATGTGTGCCAGGACAAAGACAATCTTTCTGGAATGCAATTTCTGCAAGTAAAACTCACTAGTCAAATAGTGATTCAAGTAATAGATGTGTGAGCAGAAAGAGAAAGGTTATGATAAGAGAAAAGAACAGATATTAACATCTGTGGAAGAATCTGATAGAAATGATTAATCCCAATAAATGGCACATTTTGCAGATTCTGGTCTCATATTATTACAGAATGATAAAAGGCATCAGCAGTGACATAAGCAGATGAAATTTACTTAAGGTGAACCTAATGTACTCAAAGACATCCTCAGTCTCAATTGTGGTTTCTGTGGTAATTAATCAATGTATTATATATGTGTGTACTTGAGGAACAAATAAAATCAGCCAACTGGTAATAATTACATTTTTCTTCTTTTGGTTGCTTTCTCTGTGGAGGTAAACTTAAGTGATAACAAAGATTCAAAACAATGCTAATATATATTTCTGTACTCATTATATGTCACTCATTTTATCTGATTTCCCAAAATTATTCTATGACCCCTAATATTGTAAATTGGCCATATCATTTCCTGTTGTGCATGAATTTTTATCATTATTATCTAATTCTAATTTCTAACCTATATATATATATATATGTATATATAGGCTGAAAAAGTTCTTACACCCATGCATTTTGAATGAAGCTTCAAAATTGCAACAACCCATTTGTTTTCATATACAATGAATTATAAAAGTTCTTTTGAAGCATGAAAATTGTTTCTTTATTTCTTTCTTTCTGTCCCTCTTTTTCTTTTCTTTCTTCTTTCTTCCTTCATTTCTTTCTTTCTCTCTTTCTCTCCCTCTCTTTCCTTTCTTCTTTCTTTCTTCCTTCCTTCATTTCTCTCTCTCTCTCTCTCTCTCTCTCTCTCTCTCTCTCTCTCTCTCTCTCTCTCTCTCTCTCTCTTTCTTCCTTTGTTTTCCTAACTTGCCATAGCAATCCTTTCATGACCTGACCTCTAAAATCTAAATGGAGACAAAGGTGTTTATGTGACAGAATTATATTATTGTGTGCTCAGAAATATTTATATATACAACTTGATTGATAATGCCTTTGAACATACCTCAGCCAAACTTGATGTAGGATTAAGCATAAGATGATATTTTTTTGCATTTATTGATGGAAATAATGAAATGCTAAATAATGGGTAATTCTAGTAACATGGCTATCAGGTAACCTACAGAAAGAACTACTGGCTGGCTATAAAGCTTTAGTAACATCTAAGGATCAGTTTTTCATGCAGTGTCGGGGCTTTGCCTACAAGATATAAGAATCTGTTTTAGAAACTGATGCCTGTTATCATGTCTTTGGATTTCCCAAGGAATCTGTTCATGCTGTTACCTATTGTGATTAATCTCTATTGAATTAGATTCCTTTGTACATAAAACCCAAGTACTTTAGAGCCTAGTGCTGAATAGTAAACACTGTGCTGTAGTCCACTGAATTCAATATACTATAAGTAAACAAATCTCAGCTCTTGGTATTCACAAAAAAGGTGCATTATGGAAGAAACAAAATGAACATAGAACTAGAAAAGGTAAGAATCATCACTCCTTTTTAAAACTCTTCTCTTATGAAATTTATCCCTTTCTTTGCAAATAGCAAATTTACTTTATAGTGTGAATATAAACTAAATTTTCTTAACACAAGGCAAAATGCATTTGCCATTCCATAAATACCAAAACATCATTTACATGAAAAACCAACTTTAATTTTAAAACCATCTTAACTTTCCAAACAAAAAGAAAAAATAACACAGAACAAAAATAATTGAAGGAATATGAAGTTTCACGAAATGTGTAATAAGCCTCTAAACAGCCCCACATAATAAATGACTACCTTTAGAAATAAAGGCACTTACTTTTGGAAATGAATTAGAGGGGTGGCAAAAATGCTGCTAGTCCTGCAATTTTATTTTGTTTCCAGAAAAAGAGCATTTCTTACCAATGCAGAAACCTGTCCAGGTTTCAGATAGCGACCCCTCAGCTTTGCCATAGCCGCTTTCACCTCTTTGTTTCTCAGAGTGTAGATAACTGGGTTTAAAATGGGTGTGAAGATGGTGTAGAACACAGCAAGAACTTTGTCAACTGAATAGCTGCTAAAGGGCCACACATAGATGAAGATGCATGGTCCAAAGAATAGTACAACTACAGTGATGTGAGCAGTTAGGGTGGATCGGGCCTTGGCCATGCTAGCAGAGGAGCGATTTCTAACAGTAATGAGAATCACAGTGTAGGAGATGACCAAGAGGAGAAATGAACTCATGGAGAGAAATCCACTATCTGCAACTATTAGCAAGCTGACAATGTAAGTGTCTATGCAAGCTAGCTTGGTCACCAGTGGGAGATCACAGAAAAAACTGTCCACCTGGTTAGGTCCACAAAATGGCAAGTTAACAGTGAATGCCAACTGGCTAGTTGTATGAATGAAACCCACAAACCAAGAGATGATGACCAGAGTGATACACACACGGCGACTCATGATTGTCATGTAGTGGAGGGGCTTGCATATTGCAACATAGCGATCATAGGCCATGGATACAAGAAGTACCATCTCACCACCAGTAAAGAGATGAACAAAGAAAATCTGAGCCAAGCAGGCATCAAAAGATATAGTTTTTCTTTCAACCAGAAAATCAGCAAGCATTTTGGGGGTAGCAAAAGAGGCTACACATATATCTATAAAAGATAGGTTTGCAAGCAGAAAGTACATGGGGGTATGAAGTCGCGAGTCTGAAGTCACTGTGAGGATGATGAGGAAGTTGCCCAAGAGTATTGCTAGGTACAGCAGTGAGAATATGAGAAACAGGAAAGGCTGGAGCTCCTTCGAACTAGACAGGCCCAACAGCACAAACTCTGTCACCCGGGAGTAATTTGTTTCATTCATTGACTTTGGAAGAGAGTTGTCTTCAGTTATCTGAAGAGAAACAGAATAGAAATCAATCAAATTAAATATCAATTAAATAAGTTTCTCTTCCTTTCTCAATTACAGTTCATACATATAATGTTTCTGTACATGAAGTTTTTTGAGCTATTCCACAATTACATAACTAATGCGATACAATGTTGAATGGATCTATTTATGTAAGGCCTGAAATTAAAGTAATTAAATGGTTTTAAGAAATCTACCATTAGTCATCTTTTAACAGGAGGGAGGGTCTGGAAGGACACTGAGTCCTGGTAACTCTGTTGCTTATTGTTCTTGATGATTCTGTTCACTTTGTGAAAACTTAATGAAATGTATACTTCTCATTTTGTCCTTGCACAAACTTGTTATGTGCTCATGACATTTATAGCAATAGAGAGAGGCAGCTCTGAATTTCCATTTTAGCTAGTCTGTAAAAAGGACCTTTACACTTAGTAACTACAAATTATCTCCTTCTCTCCAATTACAAATCCTGTAAAGCAAAATACAAAATCTTGGCAAAATTTGAAGATAGAGAACTCCACAGAACTTTTCTTCACAGAACTGTCACTTAGCTCCTCATGAAGTTTCTCCTTATGGAGAAATCTGGTACATAGATTGTTGTCAACTAAGCCTGGAAGACGGTAACCTTCTTCATACACAGTCACTAGTGTTAATCACGACAGAAACTTTATTGGAACAAATTTAATTGTGCACGTACGTGCAAACACACACACACACACACACACATTTGAAGAGCCTCGAGAATAATCATGTTTAGAAAGACTGATTGTGTACTTTAGGAATTTAAACTGAGAATGTTTTATTCTTTCCTACGCAGGTACTTTGTCCTATGTTATCTGAATTTACTCCCTTTCACCTTGTTTTTAGTTATATAAGCTATATATATATATATAGCTTGTAGACCTGCACAGAAATAAAAAAATTACAAAGCAATCGCAAAGAGATTGGATTGTCTCAATATGAAGATCATTCTCATATAAATCATGTCTTTAAAGATGTCCTTTTATTATTTCTACCCTATGTCAACAATGAATATCAATGTCTTCTTATACCATAATTGTTTATTCCCTTATGTCTTCTCTAGTTTCATGGGGTGATTTACATATACGGCAAGAAACATGAAGAGTAATCTTAAATATATTCCAGACACAAATCCAGAGAATAATGTTGGACTTCATGGCTCTAACTTGTCAGAACCCATCAAGAAACTATTTTGTGTTTTTACCACTTATCCCATCAAAACAAGTGCACCAAGGTATTTAGAAATGTTTGGGAAATAGAGGGCTGAAATAGCACATACTATCATTCATATATATATATGTTTGTGTTTGTGTGTGTGTGTGATAGAATAAGCTTATTTTTGAAAAAGTACCACATTTTCTTCTGAACTTTTTAGTGTTTGCCTTATTTTTAGAAGTCCCATCTCTTTGACTCCTGTCACAGCAGATCATTACAGGCAGGAAAGAAAGTAATAAAAGTAGAAACAACTTATTGGGATTATATATATATATATATATTATATAAATATATAAATATATTACATTATATATATATATTCCATAAGGAAGAACAAGTAGGAAAGAATCAGCAGCAGCTTTTGGGGCAGTTTGACAGAAAATTTAAAAGAGAACATCAAACTCAACCATGTTAGTAGATCAAACCAGGAACTATGCTCCAATAACTTCTCTAAGTCTCCTATAAAATTGATTTCTTCCACTGTCAATGACTCCTGGAACTCTTGAAAATCTTTGGGAAAATCGAGTACTAAGACTTAGTGTCTGAAATAAAAGCAGTAGTATGGACTTTAACTGTATTTCCCATGTAATCCCATTTTAATTTCACTAGTCTATAAGCACAAAAGTATTTATTGTTTCAAAGCCTAGTGCTATGCCCTGTTATAGATTTATATCTGCCTCCATAAAATTATCAACCTTTATTGTTCATTCCTTGATCATTGGGAAACTTTGATAAATCAATTAATTGCATTCTTTGTCTTGCACATTATATCTTAGATAGAAAGTATTCACATTTTATATGCAATAAATTAATTCTATAATGATAAATACAAACAATGTCAGATTGTAATTATGTTATTGAGTACCTATGTGACCCTTCCAGGGTCTTTTTAACCTGTAAGGACTCATCAGTCTTACACATTAAAGAGTTATAAAAATGAAACAAAAACAGAAGCCCCACAAAATTCCTGTCAGTTGATTACTGAAATAAGAACTCCATGATTTCTAAGAATTTATAATTATACTTCAGATAGTGTGCTATATTAGATTATATTTATTCTAATTTAATAAAATATTATTTGATAATTTCATATTGCCTGGCATAACATACTAAAATATGTTTCCAGTTAATGTGCTTATACAAAAAAAATAAATGTGCCTATACAAAACTGATTTTCAATTCTTACAATATCTAAAAGCAAATCCATCTCTACAGGTATTGAGAGACACAGTAATCTTTGGGCCCCCAATTTTTGAAATTTAATATATAACTCTTTCTTCAATACTTTTTATTCAGATATTAGGACTAATAAATAAATTGAGGAAAAATATGTAGTCTACAAGACTCATGAAACCTTGTTTCACAGATGCATATTTCACCAACTTTTAAAAATTTGTCTTTTAAATTTCTAACTCAAAACGAATCAGATACATTACAATTGCTATTCCTGGACACTTATCGATATCTTACTTATCTCTTTGGAGATATACAAAAACAAAACCACTTTCCTTGCCTAACACTGAACGGAATATGTGGTTATCCTATAATCTACTATAGTCATTAACAAAAGGAAAGCATTTACTAGTTGTACACCACTCTAAAGATAGCAATAACTACTTTAAAAAACCCAAGTAATAGATTTAGTGTCTGTAACCACAAGCGGCTTCATTCAAGAACATGAGATACAGCTGAAAGTGGGAGTTCTAAGGAGCTGGGAGAAAACTAGGAGAGTCAAGAATCTGAAATATGAGAAAAAAGTTTCAAAATAGTTCTGTTATAGAAATTGTCATGAACTTAGTCTGTGTGTATTTGGTGCTTCTGTTCAAAAATATTAAATTATATGAACACAAATGACTTTCAGAATCCTCCAAAATTTTAAATCTATGATATGTCATCAAGATTTGCATTGCAAGGAATATTTCTTGGTCTGCATTGTATCTGTAAGTGCATACATTTACTTACATGTCACAAGAACATCTCTCCTGAATTATCTATATGTCCTGAGAACAGTACTCTTTTCTCCTTTCCTTTTATAAGCACCAAAGAAGAGCATCACAGTTCTGCAGGAGACAATGAATAGGTGACAAAGGCAGGACACCCATGACTTTCCAAAGTTCAATTTTCATCCTGAAGACTTCAAACTATTACTGTCATCAACACCGAGATATATAAAAAGCCATTGCAGTGATTAGAAGCTCATTGTGAATTGACGTCACTGGACTGTAGTGACCAAGGGACCCTCATGAGAGTTGGGATCACAGATATTGCTTCCATTAGAGATAATTACATGAGAGAGTTTGTTTACTCACAAGAATACTTCAAGGATTATACAAATAGAACAAGAACAAGAACTAACAAAATGATTTATTTTGTTGCAGAGCATATAGTGTGATAAAAACTATCAAGGAGTATGTTTTTGGTTAGTTCATTATGCTTCAGGGCTGCTATGTACAAGCATCAGTGAGAGGGTCAACACACAATGAGAAGTCACTTGAAATTTCATACCACAGAGCTAATAAATACCTTGCTGTGCTATTTCTTAGAAGCATATATGATTATATGTTTTATATCTAAGGCAAGGATTCTAGTCTAAGGTCATTATGAACTTGTCATGTACATAGTTGATCATTTAAACAATATTCTACCTCATACACTTAAGTATGCTAAGGCAAGGATTCTAGACTAAAGTCACTATGAACTTGTCATGTATATAGTTGAACATTTAAACAATATTCTACCTCATATACTTAAGTATTCTTATAACATCAGACACTTATACTTCAGTTTATTGAAAAGTAGTATAAAATCAGTTCTTTTTTATTTTCCAGAATTGAAGGTAAACACATTGTTTCTATTTGCTCAAAATACAGTGAAACAATCTGACATCTCCAGGCACACCTGTGAATTGAACTTTATACAGACCTCACAATATAAACCATTGTGTGGTTAATTAACATGAACAGTTATTTGATATTCAAGACCATATTTCAAATATGGAGCTCAGGTCATAAGATATAAGTACTGCATACATTTTCTTGTAGAAGTTTCGCTGTTTCAGGTGTCACATTTAGGTTTTTGGTCAAGTTGGAATTAGACTTTGGCAAGTTCATAAATATGTATCTTATTTTTCTTCATACAAACATCCACTTTTCCCAGTACACTTTATTGGAGATGTCGACTTTTACCCAGCTTATGCTTTTGTCAGCATTGCAAAATATTAGGTAATTGTAGGGAAGCAAATTCAGGTTTGGGTCTTTAATTTTGTATCACTTATCTAATTTGCTTTGTGCCAATACCGCACTGTCTTTATTTTTTTTTTAATTTTTAATGAATATAATCTTCATTTACATTTCAAGTGGTAAAACCTATCCCAGTTTCCCCCCTCCCCAAAACACCCCAACTCCTCCTCCCATGCCCTGCCTCCAAGTATATGCCCCTCCACCTGACCCACTCCCACCTCCCCCCCCTCAATTTCCCCTTGTTGGGGCATCTAATTAGCCTTCACCTGACCAAGGACCACTCCTCCCACTGATGCCCAACAAGGCATTCCTCTGCCACATTTTTGGCTGGTACCATGTGTACCCCTTGGTTGCTTGTTTAGTCACTGGGAGTCCTGGGGCATCCAGGTGGTCAACATCGTGTTCTTCCCATGGGGGTGTAAACCCCTTCAGCTCCTCCGGACCACCCTCCAACTTTTCCATTGGGGACCCCACTCTCAGACCAATGGTTGGCTACTAGCATCTGCCTCTGTATGTATAAGGCTCTGACAGGGCCCCTCCGAAGACAACCATGGCATGCACGTTTTGATATGCGTTTCTTATCGTCCATATTAGTGTTGGAGTTTGGTGACTGTTTATAGGGTGAATCCCCAGGTAGGGCAGTCTCTGGGTGGCCTTTACTTCAGTCCCTGCTCCAAACTTTGCCTCCATTATTGCTCCTGTAAGTGTATTGTTCCCTTTCTCAGAGGAACCCAAGCACCCTCACTTCAGACCTCCACCTTCTTGAGTTTCCTGTGGTCTGTGAATTGTAACTTGTTTATTTTGAGCTTTTAGGATAACATCCACTTCTCAGTGAGTGCAAAACCATGTGTGTTCTTTTGTGATTGGATTACCTCCCTCAGGATGACACTTTCTAGTTCCATCTATTTGCTTAAGAATTTCACGAATTCATTGTTTTAAATAGCTGAATAGTACTCCATTGTGTGTGTGTGTGTGTGTGTGTGTGTATATATATATATATATATATATATATATATATATATATATATATACACATATCACAGTTTCTGTATCCATTCTTCAGTTGATCTGGGTTCTTTCCAGCTTCTGGCTATTATGAAAAAGGCAGCTATGAACATTGTGGGGCATGTGTCCTTATTACAAGTAGGAGCATCTTCTGGGTATATACACAGGAGTGGTATAGCTAGGTCCTCAGGTAGTACTATGTCTAATTTTCTGAGGAATCACCAAACTGATTTCCAGAGTGGTTTTACCAGTTTCCAATCCCACCAACAATGGAGAAGTGTTCCTCTTTCCCCACATCCTCTCCAGCATCTGCTGTCCCCTGAGTTTTTCATCTTAGTCATTCTGACCGGTGTGTGGTAGAATCTCAGTGTTGTTTTGATTTGCATTTCCCTGATAACTAAGGACAATGAACATTTCTTTAGGTGTTTTAGAGCCATTCGAGTTTCCTCACTTGAGAATTCCCTGTTTAGCTCTGTATCCCATTTTTTAATAGGGTTATTTGACTCTCTTGAGCCTAACTTCTTGAGTTCTTTGTATACCTTAGATATTAGCCCTCTATCAGATGTAGGATTGGTAAAGATCTTTTACCAATTTTTTGGTTGCTTTTTTGTCCTACTGACTGTATCCTTTGCCTTACAGAAGCATTGCAGCTTCATGAGGTCCCATTTGTCGATTCTTGTTCTTAGGGCATAAGCCATTGGTGTTCTGTTCAGGAACTTTCCCCCTGTGCTCATGTGTTCAAGATTCTTCCCCACTTTCTCCTCTATAAGCTTCAATGTGTCTGGTTTTATGTGTAGGTCCTTGAACTACTTGGACTTGAGCTTTGTACAAGGAGATAAGAAAGGGTCAATTTGCATTTTCTGCATGCTGACAGCCAATAGTTCCAGCACCATTTGTTAAAAATGCTGTCTTTTTTTCCACTGGATGTTTTTAGCTCCTTTGCCTAATATTAAGTGACCATACGTGTGTGGGTTCGTATCTGAGTCTTCAATTCTATTCCATTGATCTTCCTGCCTGTCACCATACCGATACCAAATGGTTTTTATCACTATTGCTCTGTAGTAGAGCTTGAGGTCAGGGGTGGTGATTCCCCCAGGAGATCTTTTGTTGTGGAGAATAGTTTTTGCTATTCTGGGTTTCTTGTTATTCCAGATGAATTTGAGAATTGCTCTTTCTAGATCTATGAAGAATTGATTTGGGATTTTGATGGGAATTGCATTGAATCTGTAGACTGCTTTTAGCAAGATGGCCATTTTTACTATATTGATCCTGCCAATTCATGAATATGGGAGATCTTTCCATCTTCTGAGATCTTCTTTGATTTCTTTCTTCAGAGGCTTGAAGTTTTTGTCATAGAGATCTTTCACTTGCTTCGTTAGGGTCATACCAAGGTATGAAATATTATTTTGGACTATTGTGAACAGTGTCATTTCCCTAATTTCTTTCTCAGCTTGTTTAACCTTTAAGTAGAGGAAGGCTACTGATTTGCTTGAGTTAATTTTATATCCAGCCACTTTGCTGAAGTTGTTTATCAGTTTTAGGAGTTCTCTGGTGGAAGTTTTGGGGTTGCTTAAGTATATGATCATATCATCTGCAAACAGTGATATTTTGACTTCTTCTTTTCCAATTTGTATACCTTTGACCTTTTTTTGTTGTCTGATTGCTCTGGCTAGAACTTCAAGTACTATATTGAATAGATAGGGAGAGAGTGGGCAGCCTTGTCTGGTCCCCGATTTTAACGGGATTGCTTCAAGTTTCTCTCCATTTAGTTTGATGTTAGCTACTGGTTTGCAGTATATTGGTTTCACTGTGTTTAGGTATGGGCCTTGGATTCCTGCTCTCTCCAAGACTTTTATCATAAAGGGATGCTAGATTTTGTCAAAAGCTTTTTCTGCATCTAATGAAATGACCATGTGGTTTTTCCTTGAGTTTGTTTATATAGTATATTATGTTGATGGATTTCCATATATTGAACCATCCCTGCATCCCTGGGATGAAGCCTACCTGATTGTGGTGAATTATAGTTTTGATGTATTCTTGAATTCAGTTGGCCAGTATTTTGTTGAATTTTTTTGCATCGATGTTCATGAGGGAGACTGGTCTGAAGTTCTTCATTATTTGGCCTTTGTTTGGTTTAGGTATAAGTGTTATTGTGGCTTCATAGAATGAGTTGGGTAGTATTCCTTGAGTTTCTATTTCGTGGATAGTTTGATAGTTAGCTCTTCTTGAAGATCTGATAGAATTCCCCTCTAAACCCATCTGGCCCTGGGCTTTTTTTTTTTTTTATCCTTTTCATCTCATGAAACTCAACCAGAACAATACAATTCAAAGGTCTATCGTTATATTATTGTTGCTATTGTTATTATTATTGTTGTTGTTGTTATTATTATTATTATTATTATTATTATTATTATTATTATTATTATCATTCTCCCAGAGGCTAGAAGAGGGTGCCAGGTGCCCTGAAGCTGGGGTTACAAATGTTTGGGAAGCACCATATTGGTGGTTGGGACTGACTGAATCTGGGTCTTCTGGAAGATCGTCCAGCTGAGCCACTGCTGGAGCCCAGCTCTATGGCTTTGTTGTTGTTTGTTTTAGTGAAATGGTAAAAGCAATTTACAGAAAACCGGTAGCCAGCATCAATCTAAATGGAGAGAAACTTGAAGCAATCCCACTAAAATCAGGGACTAGACAAGGCTGCCCTCTCTCTCCATATCTTTCCAATATAGTACTTGAAGTTCTACCTGGGCTCTTTTTTGATGGAAGGCTATTAACAACTGCTTCTATTTCCTCAGGACTTATGGGACTATTTAGATGGTTTATCTGATCCTGTTTTAATGTTGGCACCTGATATGTATCAAGAAAGTTGTCCATTTAGTCCTGATTTTCAAACTTTGTTGAGTATAAGTTCTTGTATTAGGATCTGATGATTTTCTGATTTTCCACAGTTTCTGTTGTTATGTCTCCTTTTTCATTAATGATTTTATCAATTTGGGTGGTGCTTCTTTGCCCTCTGGTTAGTCTGGCTAAGGGTTTATCTATCTTGTTGATTTTCGCAAAGAAAGAGCTCCTGGTTTTGTTGATTCTTTGTATATTTCTTTTTGTTTCTATTTGGTTGATTTCGGCCCTGAGTTTGATTATTTCCTGCCACCTACTCCTCTTGGATGTAATTGCTTCTTTTTGTTCTAGAGCTTTCAAGTGCTCTGTTAAGCTTTTAGTGTAGGCTCTCTCCATTTTCTTTTTGGAGGCACTCAGAGCTGTGAGTTTTCCTCTTAGCACTGCTTTCATTGTGTCCCATAAGTTTTGGTATGATGTGTCTTCATTTTCATTGAATTCTAAAAAGTCTGTAACTTCTTTCTTTATTTATTCTTTGACCAAGCTATCATTGAGAAAAGCATTGTCCAAAGTCCATGTTTATGTGTGTTTTCCATTGTTTTTGTTTGCGCTTAAGACTAGCCTTAGTCTGTGGTGATCTGATAAGTTGCATGGAATAATTTCAATGTTTCTGTATCTGTTGAGGCCTGTTTTGTGACCAATTATATGGTCAATTTTGGAGAATGTGCCATGAGGTGCCAAGAAGAATGTATATTCTTTAACTTTAGGGTGGAATGTTCTATAATATCTGTTAGATCCATTTGGACCATAACTTCAGTTAGTTTCACTGTGTCTCTGTTTAGTTTCTGTCCATGTTTTATTCATTGTTGAGAGTCCAATGTGATCAAATCACCAGGTAGTCAGTGAATGGAGTCTTTAGAGAATATTGTTCAGAAACAAGCAGAGGGCTTTGTAATAACAGAATGATATGCCAATAAACATGTTGGTAAAGATAAATCTTTACTGCCACGTTCTCAAACAAGTCTAACTGCTAACTGCATTGCTACTGCTTAGCTGTATCTCCTCCATAAATTCTGTTCTTAAAACTCATGAAATAATTCTTTTTCTATTCTAGAAGACCAATATCATTATAGAAAATCACTATTGAAAAATGTGGAGAACAACAGACCCTCTTTTTCTTTATCCCAATTAATATATCTAAAAGACAACCCAACACCCCAGGCTTGGGGAATATTTCAGAATCATGACTGAAAGATTGTATCAGAATATCAGAATATTTGCTAGGGAAAACTCTCTTGTACTATTTTTTTAAAGAGTAAAATGGGAAGTAACGAGTCGATGGATCTGCAAGGAGCTGGGCACAGGAGTAAGTGGTAAATATGATGAAATTACATTTATGAAATTGTCAAAGAATTAATAATACTATTCTATCATTTTAAAATGAATTGAAAAAATTACAGTGAATATGGTCGAACCTGCCTACAGTTCCAAAATTTGGAAGGCTGAAGGAGGAGAATAGTAAGCCTACCTTCAGGTTGAGCTTCAAAAACAATACATTAGAGTGAATTCTCAACTTTTCCAAAGATCATATTAGAGTACTAGAAATGCCAAATAATGTTACCCCCCCATCCTACTTAGCATCTAAGTGTGTTTGAAGGTGGAGGGTTATGATCCCAGAATTGAGATGGTAGAGACAGAATTAACTGACTCCTAGAACCTAAATTCAAGTTACATTTACACAGAAAATTTAGTTTGTTTGATTTGGGGTTATTTTACATTTCTATGTATTTATTGTGAATGCTGTAACAATATAATTTTGATCACAAATTTTTCCTTTCCCGCTGTCTTTGATCCGGCAACAAAGCAGTTGGGACCTCCAGGTGCAGGAATAAGCGAGCATAACATTGCTTGGGACTCAGCCAGCTTATGTGCTCCCTGCACCCAAGAGCTTGGCAGTTCTGTGGTCACCTACACTCTAGCTCTGCTGTGGGACATCTGCTCTGCAGAGGGACCTGCACCTGGAGAAAGCGCACCCGCACCAGAGCGCACCAGCCTCCCCTTAACCGCGTCTGCTCTGGGGATTGACTACTCTGAGTCTCCAGGTACACAGAGATTTCCCAGCTATAACATCACTTGGGGCAAGGCACATCAGGGCTCCAAAGTCAATCAGGAGCAAGGCAGCCACTAGGTGCCAGGGAAAACCCGGTCATCCATGGGGGCAGAAATAGCCTTGCAGGCTCACAGGAGGTCCAAGCAACAGCCAGTGACAGCAGGACCAACTAACACCAGAGATAACCAGATGGCAAAAGGCAAAGGTAGGAACTTTACTAATAGAAATCAAGGCAATATGGCACCACCTGAACCCAACTCTCCACAGCAGCAAGTCCTGGATACCCCATCATACCGGAAAGGCAAGATCTGGATTTAAAATCACTTCTCATGATGCTATTAGAGGATTTCAAGAAGGAAGTAAATAAATCTCATAAAGAAATACAGGAGAGCATGAATCAATGGGTAGATGCCCTTACAAAGGAAACACAAAAATCGCTTAAAGAAATGCAGGAGAATATGGATCAACAGATGGAAGCCCATGTGGAGGAAACACAAAAATTGCTTAAAGAAATACAGAAGAACTTGGGTCAATAGGAAGAAATCCTGAAAGAGGAAACACAAAAATATCTTAAAGAAATACAGGAAAACACAAACAAACAAGTGAAGGATCTCAGCAAATCCATCCAAGATCTAAAAAAGGAAGTAGAAACAACTAAGAAATCACAAAGGGAGACAACTTTGGAGATAGAAAACCTATGGAAGAAATCAGGAGTCATATATGCAAACATCAACAATAGAATACAAGAGATGGAAGAAAGAACCTCAGGTGCTGAAGATACCATGGAAAGCATCGACTCAACAGTCAAAGAAAATGCAAAATGCAAAAAATGTGTAACCCAAAACATCCAGGAAATCCAGGACACAATGAGAAGACCAAACCTAAGGATTATAGGTATAGATGAGAGTGAAGATTTGCAACTTAAAGGGCTAGTAAATATCTTCAACAAAATTATGGAGGAAAACTTCCCTAACCTAAAAAGAGAGATGCCGATGAATGTACAAGAAGCCTACAGAACTCCAAACAGACTGGACCAGAACAGAAATACTTCCCTTCACATAATAATCAAAACACCAAATGTACTAAACAAAGAAAGAATATTAAAAAGCAGTAAGAGAAAAAGGCCAAGTAACATATAAAGGAAAACCTATTCGAATCACATCAGACTTCTCACCAGAGACTATGAAAGCCCGAAGATCCTGGGCAGATCTCATACAGACTCTAAGAGAACACAAATGCCAGCCTAGACTACTATACCTAGTGAAACTCTCAATCACCATAGATGGAGAGACCAAGATATTACATGATAAAACCAAATTTACACAATATCTTTTCACAAACCCAGCCCTGCAAAGGATTGGAAATCGCCAATACAAGGAGAGAAACTACACCCTGGAAAAAACAAGATAGTAACCTTCTTGCATCAAACCCAAAGGTAGAGATCCACTCAAACATAAAGATAGCGTCAAGAATAGCAGGTGGCAATAATCACTATTCCTTAATCTCTTTTAATATCAATGGTCTCAATTCCCCAATAAAAAGACATAGACTAACAGACTGAATACGTAAACAGGACCCAGCATTTTGCTGCATGCAGGAAATGCACCTCAGTGTCAAAGACAAACACTACCTCAGAGTAAAAGGCTGGAAAACAATTTTACAAGCAAATGGTCCCAGGAAACGAGCCGGAGTAGCCATCCTAATATCAGATAAAATTGACTTTCAACCTAAAGTCATCAAAAAAGACACAGAAGGACACTACATACTGGTTCAAGGAAAAATCCACCAAGAAGAACACTCAATTCTGAACATCCATGCTCCAAATGCAAGGGCACCCTCATTCGTAAAAGAAACTTTACAAAAGCTCAAAGCACACATCACACTTCACACAATAATCTTGGGTGACTTCAACAACTCACTCTCTGAAATGGATCGATCGTTCAGGAAAGCAGAAATTAAACAGGGACACAGTGAAACTAATTGAAGCCTTGGACCAAATGGAAAAAAAATATATATATATATGTCATTTCATCCTAAAGCAAAAGAATATACCTTCTTCTCAGCACCTCATGGTGGTACCTTCTCCAAAATTGACCATATAATTGGTCACAGAACAGACCTCAACAGATATAAGAATATCGAACTAATCCCATGCCTCCTATCAGATCACTATGGAATAAGGGTGGTCTTCAATAACAACAAAAACAAGAGAAAGCCCACATACATGTGGAAGCTGAACAATGCTCTACTCAATGATACCTTGACCAATGAGGAAATAAAGAAAGAAATCAAAGACTTTTTAAAATATAATGAAAATGAAGGCACAATATAACCTAATTTATGGGACACAATGAATGTGATGCTAAGAGGAAAATTCATAGCCCTGAATGCCTCCAAAAAGAAACGGGAGACAGCATACACTGGCAGCATAAAGGCATACCTGAAAGCCATGGAAGAAAAAGAAGCAAATACACCCAAGAGGAGTAGAAGTCAGGAAATCATCAAACTCAGGGCTGAAATCAATTAAGTAGAAACAAATAAAACGATACAAAGAATCAACAAAACTAGGAGTTGGTTCTTTGAGAAAATCAACAAGATAGATAAGCCCTTAGCCAGATTAGCTAGAGGGTGCAGAGACAGTATCCAAATTAACAAAATCAGAAACGAAATGGGAGAGATAACAACAGAAGCTGAGGAAATTCAAAAAATCATCAGATCCTACTACAAAAACCTGTATTCAACACAACTAGAAAATCTGTAGTAAATGGACAATTTCCTAGACAGATACCAAATACCAAAATTAAATCAGGATCAAATAGACCATCTAAACCATCCTATTACCCCTGAAGAAATAGAAGTGGTCATTGGAAGTCTTCTAACCACAAAAAGCATAGGTCCAGATGGTTTTAGTTCAGAAATCTATCAGACCTTCAAAGAAGACCTAACACCAATACTCTTCAAACTATTCCACAAAATAGAAGCAGAAGGAACACTACAAAATTCTTTCTATGTAGCCACAATTACGCTGATACCAAAATCACACAAAGATCTGACAAAGAAAGAGAATCTCAGGCCAATTTCTCTTATGATTATCAATGCAAAAATACCCAAAAAAATTCCTGTCTACCAAATCCAAGAACACATCAAAATGATCATTCACTATGATCAAGTAGGCTTCATCCCAGGGATGCAGGGATGGTTCAATATAAGGAAGTCCAGCAATGGAATCCACTACATAAACAATCTCAAAGAAAAAAAACCACACTGTCATTTCATTAGATGCTGAAAAACCATTTGACAAAATTCAGCATCCTTTCATGTTGAAGGTCTTGGAATGATCTGGAATTCGAGGCTCAAATCTAAGCATATTAAAAGCAATTTACAGCAAACCGGTAGCCAACATCAATCTAAATGGAGAGAAACTTGAAGCAATCCCACTAAAATCAGGGACTAGACAAGGCTGCGCTCTCTCTCCACATCTTTTCAATATAGTACTGGAAGTTCTAGCTAGAGCAATTAGACAACAAAAGGAGGTCACAAGGATACAAATTGGAAAGGAAGAAGTCAAAGTATCTCTATTTGCAGACGATATGATAGTATATTTAAGCGACCCAAAGAACTCCACCAGAGAACTCCTACAGCTGATAAACAACTTCAGCAAGGTGCCCAGATATAAATTCAACTTAAGCAAATCAGTAGCCTTCCTAAACTCAAAGGATAAGCAGGCTGAGAAAGAAATAAGAGAAATGATACCCTTCACGATAGTCACAAACAATATAGTGTATCTTGGTGTGACTCTAACCAAACAAGTGAAAGATCTCTATGACAAGAACTTCAAGTCTCTGAAGAAAGAAATTGAAGAAGACCTCAGACGATGGAAAAATCTTCCATGCTCATGGATTGGCAGGATTAAAATAGTAAAAACGACCATCTTACCAAAAGCAATATACAGATTCAATGCAATCCCCATCAAAATCCCCACTCAATTCTTCACAGAGTTAGAAAGATCAATTCAAAAACCCATCTGAAATAACAGAAAACCCAGGATAGCTAAAACTATTCCCAAGAATAAAAGAACTTCTGGGGGAATCAGTATCCCGGACCTCAAGCTGTACTACAGAGCAATAGTGTTAAAAACTGCATGGTATTGGTACAGTGACAGGCATGTAGATCAATGGAACAGAATTGAAGACCCAGAAATGAATCCACACTCCTATGGTCACTTGATCTTTGACAAAGGAGCTAAAACCATCCAGTGGAAAAAAAGATAGCCTTTTAAACAAATGGTGCTGGTTCAACCAGAGGTCAACATGCAGAGGAATGCAAATTGATCCATTCTTATCTCCTTGTACTAAGCTCAATTACAAGTGGATCAAGACCTCCACATAAAACCAGATACACTGAAACTAATAGAAAGGAAACTAGGGAAGAACCTTGAACATATGGGCACAGGGGAAAATTTCCTGAACAGAACACCAATAGCTTATGCTCCAAGGTCAAGAATTGACAAATGGTGACCTCATAAAATTACAAAGTTTCTGTAAGGCAAAGGACATTGTCAGAAGCGGCAACCAACAAACTGGGAAAAGATCATTACCAACCCTACATCTAATAGAGGGCTCATATCCAATATATACAAAGAACACAAGAAGTTAGACTCCAGAGAGCCAAATAGCCCTATTAAAAAATGGGGTACAGAGCTAAACAAAGAATTCTCACCTGAAGAATATCTAATTGCTGTGAAGCACCTAAAGAAATGTTCAACATCCTTAGTCATTAGGGAAATGCAAATCAAAACAACCCTGAGATTCCACCTCATTCCAGTCAGAATGGTGAAAATCAAAAACACAGGAGACAGCAGTTGTTGGCGAGGATGTGGAGAAAGAGGAACACTCCTCCACTGCTGGTGGGATTGCAAGCTGGTACAACAACTATGGAAAGCAGTCTGCCGGTTCCTCAGAAAACTGGGCATGACACTCCCAGAGGATCCTGTTATACCACTCTTGGGCATATAACCAGAGCCTTTACCTGCATGCAATAAGGACACATGCTCCACTATGTTCATAGAAGCCTTATTTATAATAGCCAGAAGCTTGAAAGAACCCATATGTCCCTCAATGGAGGAATGGATTCAGAAGATGTGGTATATTTACACAATGGAATACTACTCTGCAATTAAAAACAATGAATTCACAAAATTCTTATGCAAATGGTCAGAACTGGAAAATATCATCCTTAGTGAGGTAACCCAATCACAAAAGAACACACATGGAATTCAGTAACTGATAAGGGGTATTAACCCAGAGTCTCAGAATACTCAAGACACAATTCACATATCAATAGATTTCCAAGAAGTTGGAAGGAGAGACCCCTCATCCTGGAAAGACTGGATGTAGGGGTATACCAGGACAGAGAAGCGAGAGGGGGTTGAATGGGGAACAGGGTGAGGGAAGAGGGCTTATGGGACTTTTGGGCAGGCAGGAACTAGGACAGGGGAAATCATTTGGAATGTAAATAAAAAAATATAGAAAATAAAAAAAATCAAACAAAAACAGAAACACCAACAAAAAAAATTTTTCCTTTCAACACCTCCCTCCAGACCCTCTGTCTCCCCATTGATAGTCACCTAAATTCATGTTCTTTCTCTCTCATGGAAACAAACAAATTCAAAGAAAACACACACAGACAGTATTTTGGAGTCTGATTTGTATTGCTCAATTATGCCTGAGCATAGGTTTGGTAGTTTTCAGCGGCAACGTAAAGAAACAGGAGGCTATGTCCAATTTTCCGAGGAACCACCAAACTGATTTCCAGAGTGCTTGTACCAGCTTGCAATCCCCCCAGCAATGGAGGAGTGTTTCTCTTTCTTCATAACCTTGCCAGCACCTACTGTCACCTGAGTTTTTGATCTTGGTCATTCTGACATAGTACTACTGGTTGACCCAGCTCTACCACTCCTGGGCATATACCCAGAAAATTCTTCAGCATGTAATAAGGGCACATGCTTCACTATGTTCCTAGAAGCCTTATTTATAATTGACAGAAGCTGGAAAGAACCCAGATGTCCCTCAACAGAGGAATGGATAAAAAAAAATATGTGGTACATTTACCCAATGGAATACTACTCAGCTAGTAAAAACCATGAATTCATGAAATTCTTAGGCAAATGGATAGAACTAGAAAATATAATCCTGAGTGAGCTAAGCCAATAACAAAAGAGCACACATGATATGCACTCACTGATAAGTGCATATTAGCCCAGAAGCTTGGAATATCCAAGACCAAACGAAGACTGATTCACAGAACAAACGAAGCTCAAGAATAAGGAAGACCAAGATATGGATACTTGGGTCCTTCCTAGAAGGGGGAAATGAATAGCCATGAGAGAAGATACAGAGACAAAGTGTGGAGCAGAGACTGAAGGAAAGCCCATCCTGACACTACCCAACCTGGGGATCCATTCCATATACAGTTACCCAACCCAGACTCTATTGTGGATGCCAACAAACACTTGGTGACAGGAACCTGATATAGTTGTTTCCTGAGAGGCTCTGCCAGTACCTGACAAATACAGAGGTGGGTGCTTTCAACCAACCATTAGTTTGAGCACAAGGTCCCCAATGGAGGAGCTAGAGAAAGGACCAAAGGAGCTGAAGGAGCTTGCAGCCCCATAGGAGGAACCACAATATGAACCAACTTATACCCCCAGAGCTCCCAAGGACTAAACTACCAGCCAAAGAGTACACATAGAGGCACCCATGGCTCCAGCAGCACAGAATGGACTTGTCAGACATCAAAGCTAGGAGAGGCCATTGGTCCCAAAAGGCTTGATGCCCCAGTATAGGGGAATGCCAGGACAGGGAAGCAGGAGTGGGTGGGTTGGTGAGCAGGGGGAGGAGGGGATGGGACATGGTGTTTTTGGAGGGGAAACCAGGAATAGGAATAACATTTGAAATGTAAGTAAAGAAAATATCTAATAAAAAGAAAGGAACAGGAGTCAGAAAAGAGAGCAGCCTGATTTCAGTGACAGAGCTGTTTATTTTAAACAATAAGATGTAGACAAAGCAGGAAAGTGGTTTGTGCCAATGGGGAAGGGAATAACGGAGATTTTTATAGGAAGTTGGGAAATGGGAACATAAATGCAATTCTAGGGCTATGTGAAAACCAGTGGTTTTACTTTGTTTGAGTTGTTTGATCAGACAAGGCCATTTTATCTATAGAAACTACCTTATCCTGGCTCTCAAGATGTGGATCATGCAGGTAATGGCAGATAACCTACAGTTTCAACATATGGGCTTGGTCAGTGTCTGGCAGAGTTTGTTAAATGTTTATTCTAACTTACACCAACACTTAAGATATAAGGAATGGGTCAGAGAAGATAGGAGTTCTAAAGGGCTTAGTTCAAAATTCCACTGAAGATGAGGTCCACCCTCCCATAGTTTGTCACACCATTTCTTCTCTCTCCTGTCTCCAAGAGGATCCCCTCCCCTGGCGTCATCACTCCTGGCACCTCAAATGTCTCAAGGATCCTTTTCTCCCACTGAGGCCAGATGAGGCAGACCTTTGCTATATATATGTCAGGGTTTTTATCCAGGCCCCTATATGATCCTGGTTGGTGGCTCAGTCTCTGTGAGACTGCTGGGCTTCCTGTGGGGTCACTCTCCCTTTCAGTTTCTTCAATCCTTCTACTAATGAAACCACAGGTGTCCCCGACTTCAGGCTAATTGTTGGGTGTAAATATCTGCCTCTGTCTTAGTCAGCTTCATGTTGGGTCTATGGGAGGACAGTCATGCTAGGCTCCTGTCTGTAAGTACCATAACATCAGTAATAGTGTCAGGCCTTGGAGCCTCCTCCTGAGATGGATCCCAAGATGGACTGGTCACTGGGATGTCTTTCCCTCAGTATCTTTATTTTTACCCCTTCAGTTATTTTAGTCAGGAACAACTAAATGGGTCAGAGTTTTTTTTTTTTTAACTGGGATGGCAACCTCATATCTCCACTTGTTGCCATGTCTTTCTACTGCAGGTGAACTCTACAAGTTCCTTTTCCCCACTGTTGGACATTTCACATAAGGTCCCTCCCATTGAATCCTGAGAGTCTCTCACCTCCTAGGTTTCTGGTATATTCTAGAGGGCTCTCCTACCTCCCACTCTCCCAAGGTTGTGATATTCCATTCTTTCTGCTGGCCTCACCCAGGGATTCTCTCCTGTCTCCCCCTTCCCCACAACTGATTATTTCCCTCATTTCCCTCCCTTCACCTCCCATGACTGTTTTCTTCTCCCTCTTGAGTGGGATTGAAGCATTCTTACTTGGGCCCTTTTGCTTGTTAATGTTCTTGAGTTCTGTGGATTGTATCCTAGCTTTTCTGTACTTTTTTGGCTAATATCCGCTTATTAGTGAGTACATACCATGTGTGTCCCTTTATTTCTGAGTTATCTAACTCAGGATGACATTTACTAGTTCCATCTATTTGCCTGTAAAACTCATGGTGTCCTTGTTCTTAATAGCTGAATAGTATTCCATTGTGTAAATGATCCACATTTTTTGTATCCATTCTTCTGTTGTGGGACATTTGGGTTGATTTCAGCTTCTGGTTATCACAGATAAGACCTCTCTGAACATAGTGAAGCATGTGCCCCTCTGGCAGGGTTGGGCATATTTTGGGTATATTCCCAAGACTGGTATAGCTGGGTCCTCAGGTAGAGCTATTTCCAGTTTTCTGAGCAACCACCAGATTGGCATCCAGAGGTGCTGTAACTGTGTACAATCCAACCAGCAATGGAAGTGTTCCTCTTTCTCCATATCCTCACCAACAAGTGCTGTCACCCAAGATTTTGATCTTAGCTATACTGATTGTTGTAAGGTAGAATCTCAGGGTAGTTTTGATTTGCATTTCCCTGATGAATAAGGACTCTGAACATTTCTGTGTTTAGCTCTATACCCCATTTTTGATTGGGTTATTTAGTTTTCTGGCAGTTAGCTTCTTGAGTTCTTTATATATTTTGTATATTATCCCCCCATCGAATTTGAGGTTAGTGAAGATTTTTTTCCCAATCTGTAGGTTGTTGGTTTGTTCTATTGACTATGTCCTTTGCCTTACAGAAGCTTTTCAGTTTCATGAGGTCCCATTTATCAAGTCTTGATCATAGAGTCTGACCCACTAGAGTTCTGATTGAGAAATTTTCCCCAGTGCCAATGAGTTTGAGGCTCTCTCTTTCTTTCTCTTCTATTAGATTCAGTGTATTTGATTTTATGTTGAGGTTCTTGATCCATATGGACTGGAACTTTGAGCAAGATAACAATTATGGATCTATATTCATTTTTGTATATACTGACTGCAAGTTAGACCAGCACCATTTATTTAAGATGCTTTTCTTTTCCATTGTATATTTTTGGCTTCCTTGTCAAAGATCAAGTGATCATAGATATGTGAGTTTATTTTTGGCTCTTCAATTCTATTCCACTTATCAACCTCTCTCTGTCTGTACAAATACCATGCAGTTTCTATAACTATTGCTCTATATTACAGCTGGAGGTCAGGGATAGTGATTCCTCCAGAAGTTCTTTTATTGCTAAGAATTATTCTCACATCCTAGGTTTTTTTGTTTGTTTGTTTTCACATATGAAATTGAGAATTGCTCTTTCCAGGTCTGTGAAGAACTATGTCAGAATTTCATGGGGTTGTGTTGAATCTGTAGATTACTTTTGGTAGGATGGCCATATTTACTATGCTAATTCTACTAATCCATGAGTATGGAAATCTATTTTCTGAGGTCTCCTTTGGTTTCTTTCTTGAGAGACTTGAAGTTCTCGTCATGAAGATCTTTCACTTTTTTGGTTAGTTACTCCAAAATATTTTATATTATATGTGACTGTTGTGAAGAGTTTTGCTTCCATATTTTCTTTCTCAGTCCATTTATCATTTGGATAAAAGAAGGCCACTGCTTTGAGTTAATTTTATATCCAACCACTTTGGTGAAGTCATTTACCAGCTGTAGAAGTTCTCTGGTCAAATTTTTGGGGTTGCTTATGTATACAATCATATCATCTACAAATAGTGATACCTTGACTATTTCTTTGCCAATTTGTATCACCTTGATCTCCTTTCAGGTTTGCTGTTGACACTATAGGATCTCTATATTTTCTTACAAGGGCCCTTAGTGCCATGAATTTTCCTCTTAAAACTGCTTTCATAGTGTACCATAAGTTCTTGTACATTTATGGCCATCTCTTTCTTTAGGTTGGAGAACATCTCTGCCATGATATTTTGAAGATGTTTTCTGGTCCTTTGTTCTGGGAATATTCACTCTCTTCTATTCCTATTATTCTTAGGTTTGGTCATTTCACTGTGTCCTGGATTTCCTTGATGTTTTGGATTAGATATTCTGAATAATTTTTAAGATGTAAGAGTTTGATGATAAAGTATCTGGACAATTTCATTAATAAGGAAACATGAGTGGCTAGGGTATGATCTGTGGAACTAACTTTTGCTAAGAGAAAACATTGAAAGCCAGGGTAAAGTGCATGACTTTTGGACTATTAGACTTGCAGATCTAATACCAGTTGGGTTGATAAGTTTTACAAGGTTTCCTGCACACAGCATATTTATATGTCAGTTCAGGAGAAATTGAGAAATTGAGAAAAATTGTTATTTTTCTCTCCATTGTTCAGACATTTAGGATTTGTGAGGACTCTAAGATTCTCTGCATAGGAGATTTCATCCCCTTGTCTTGTGAGACATGAGAAGCAATTCTTTGTTGATAAGGAGGAGATTTCCCTGATTTGATTTATAATTAGAGCTGGTCAAGTCTACAATGATAGAAGCAAAATCAACAAACACCTGGCAAACTTTATTTCCTCCATTCATCCTTGTCCTATATCAATGCTAGCATGCAACTTACTCTCTTTGGATTTTAGTTTGTGGGTTAAAAATGGTGACCTGAGTCTGACCTGCCAGAGGGCTAGTGCCACTCATGGAGGCAGATGCGGGAAGTTTGACTATGTGCACCCAATGCCAACTCAGGGTGGGTGTGGAGGTGTGAGAAGCTACAGGACCCCACTTCGGAGGTTGGGGAGGCACAGTCTGAGGTCCCTGGGAAACTGGCAGAAGCCAGCTTGAGGGTCTCAATAGAAGCTGAGAATAGTAGTTTCTGGCTCTTGGACACCACAGACGCCACTGGATGTCTTGGAAGAGCTGAGAATGAAGTGGAGGCCCGAGGGGCTGGCTCTAGCCCAGAGATGAAGGGAAAGGGACAGGAGGAGAGCACTTTGGTTGATTCCCTCAGGGACAAGAGTGTCAGCTTGGCTTGGTGGTGTCCTTGGCTGGAAGTGCTGGGAGGTCTTCTGTGGAAGACTAGACACTACTCTTTAAAGAAAGGCCTGCTCCATTGTTTCTCATGGTGGATCCTGATGAGAAGAGGCTGTCCATGGTTTTAAAGCATTTATTTTCATGGCAGAGAGTTGTGATGAATGAAACTGTACCCGACTTTCTCAGGGTGGGCCTGAGGTTAAATACCTTTTGCAGGGAGGAGTGTCTGGGAAGGAGAGCTTAATTGACTAAGTCCATTAGGCCTTTAGGTACCTCATTAAGATGGAGATCTGTCTTGGGACTATGTGATCTGTGGTCATGTCTACCTGTGGAGGGGCTTGGGGCATTGGCCTATGTGATTGATGGCCACAGAATTATGGAGAGCTGAGGCCTTATGTCAGGAGCCAAGTGTCTGGGAACCCGGAAAACAACTTCTGTCCCTTGCAGAAACACCTGTTGGGTCACCAGGGTTTAAACCTAGCTCAACCAGAAGACAGGCTGTCTTTCAAGGTTCCACAGCACTCCACCCATGGGAACTCCTTGGAAGTGAGATGTCCTGTCATGTAAGTATATCCAGTTTTACTCAAGAATTAAATTAACTAAGGTTGTTTTTAAATACATCTGCTTTTGAATATTATGTTACATTAAACAAAACTTAAGTTTATATTAAACATGTTCAGAATTACATGCTCTATGCTTAACTTTGACAGCATATATGAAGAACTATATAATGGGAGATGTAAATTGGTGTTTTCCTTCAAGTTTGTCTTTGTAAATAAATTAATGTACTTAACATTGTTACAATTATAATTCTGAGCACATTAAAGAATTTGATCACCTATGAACTGTAATTTTTATGTCAGTCATCTTTAACAGTTAGCAACAAGTTAGTATCTCTCACTAGATTAGTAAACTTTTTCTCTATAAAAAACTACCTTAACTTGTAACTTTCAGATTTTATTAAAAAAAAACAATAATGTTTAGTGCCATATCAGCACAATTGTTAGCTGAATAATCAGACATAGATTTAGACCCTCTCAGGTTTTTGTATAACTTAATTTCCTCATTACTGTATATGTTTCTTCATTTTTGCTTTGTAGAAGAAATTCCTTTAATGTTAGATTGGGATCTTGATTTGGAAGTAGAAATGGTAAAATCTCAGTCACATGACTGTGTATGTTCCTGCAGAGTGCCCATTGTACATTTTCTGCACATCTGAAGCAACTGCACTACATGAAGTATTTGCTTTGTTGAGATATCCACCATGGTAGATTACCATTGCAGAGAATTTGTTTGAATATGGACTGGAAACCTTGACAGATTATAGATTGATATTTAAGCACAGTTTCTTTACATCTTAAATGAACTTTGTATGAATATTCTTTTAAGACCATCCTTTGACCTTCTTTCAGTAAATAGTTACTTTGGTAAGCTGGCAAAATCAGTATGCAGCTAATTGAACACTGAATAGTTTAAGAAATTATACACACACACACACACAAACACACACACACATATATCACATATAGCTATTTTAAGTTTTGTGACACTATGCTTGAAACCAAAGTTAAAGATATATTTGAATTAAATGATTTTATTCTTTTAAGTAGAGGTGTAGGTTCTATATATTATAAAAAGATTTGTTTACATTTATTCATTTTGTATGTGCATATATGTGTATGAAGTGTGGTCATGCATGTCACAGCATGTATGTGAAAGCTATATTTCCACTAGTGATCAAAGATTAATGGGTTCCATACAATTTCATAAAGATCCAATCTGAGGGAAGACTGAAAAAAACTTGGTGCTTAAATGTCCATTTCATAAAGGACAGATGATCAGATGGTAGTTATAAAGAATCATTGCATCAATGGATCTTCATAATGACATTTGTATTGTAACGTTTGTGGGACTGGTAATTGCTTCTATTATAAAAAGTTAAGCTGTATACAAACATCAGCTTAAACAAAAAGGGGAACATGTAGAGGAATTTCAATCCAGCAACATGGCTATTCTGCCTAGAATACAGACTTGCCTTTAATCCTAGGAGACAGAGGCAGGCCTGCTATAGAGAAATTTTAGGTCCAGTTTTGCTGGTACTTGCCTTTAATCCCAGCATTCATGAAACAGAGGCAGGCAGATCTCTTGTGTTCTAGTCAGTCATTTGGAAGTTGTGCAATGAGTGCAGTACAGAGGAGTTGCGTTTATCCATGAGTTCATGAAACTCAATAGCATTGAAGCCAAAGAATAAGATAGAGCCAGAAGATTAAAACAAATCTCCAGAGTTAATCTGAGGCCAAGCAGAGCAATTCCGTGAAAAGATGAGAGAAGCAAGATTGAATCATTCAGCTTGAAGAGGATTTTGATCCAGAATAGCTGAGTTAAAACAACCAGGCAGAATTAAGAAAGAACTAGAAAGATTGAGCTTATTCATCAGTAAGCTTCTGAGATTACAATCACTTCATGTTAACAAAAGTTACTTTTACAGAAGGATGGAGAGAGATAGACAGATTTTAAAAAGAAAATATTTTCTGTGTTAAGATATAGAGAATATAATAGAAGAGTGCACTTGGACCCCACATAATCTTTACGATTATCAGCATGAATAATTATATTCATTATAATTACCAATTATATTCATTATAATCATTAATGATTGCAAATTTCTATGTTCTCTTTAAGAATATAAATAAAATGTAAGATGCAACAGAATTGAAGAAAAGACTGAAAAATGGAATGCTAGGTTACAAGTAATAACAGATTATATGATCGTTTAAGTCAGAATAATATTCAGAGGAATTCAATCTAAAGGCTATGCCACCACCTTTTGATAAGAATACAGAATGGCTATCTATAGAGATGCTATGTGCAGAGTTAAGAATGTATATTATGTTTGATGTTGCAACCTTAGAACAGTGACATACAGTAACATATATTTCATTTTGGGGAGTTTGGAAAATTAGTATGTGCAGATGTTAATACATCATACACTTGATACTTATTCAGGATATTAATGATTTTTTTTGCATTGAGTTCTGAAAGATGTTGAATCTGAGGTTGCACATCTATTGGAAGTGAAGATGCCTTTTTAGATTGAAGCTGATGATGCACCAGCATATGTACACAGTAAAATGCATATATATCCAGTAAAATGCAACAATTCTTTAAATTAAAAAAATGTATACCTTATAAATCTACAGGTTAAGAAGTTGTGGAAAGATCTAACCATACTTTAAAGAAAATGCTCATAAAACAGAAGGAGTTGTGGAAGGACACTTAATATTCATCAAAGGAGAAATATTCCAAGATGTCATCTTCATCTAAATATCTATGCCCCAAATGCAGGGGTGCTTACATTTGTAAAAGAAACATTATTAAAGCTTAAATCACACATTTAACTCCACACATTAATAGTAGGAGACTTCAACACCCTACTCTCATAAATGAACAGGTCATTGAACAAGAAACTGAACAGAGATAACGAAACTAACTGACTTTATGAATCAAACGGACCTAACATATATCTTCTGATCATTTCACCCAAATATAAAATAATATACTTTCTTCTCAGCATGTAACCAGTCCTTCTCCAGCTCTGTCTCAAAGGAAACCTCAAAAGATTCAAAAATATTGGAATAATCCCTTGCATCTTATCAGGTCACCATGGATTAAAGCTTGATTTCAACAACAAAAGCAACAGAAAACCTATAAACTCATTGAGTTCAAACATCTCTCTACTAAATTACCACTGGGTCAGGGAGGAAATAAATGAAGAAATTAAAGTCTTCCTAGAAGTCAACGAAAATGAAGGTACAATAACCACAAACTTATGGAACACAAAAGCAGTGCTAAGAGGAAAGTTCATAGACCAATGGCCTTCATATAGAAATTGGAGAGATCTCATACTAGTAATATCATAGTGTACCTGATATCTCTAGAACAAAAAGACACAAATACATCCAAGGGGAATAGATAACAGGAAATAACCAAACTTGGGGATGAAGCCAATAAATGATAAGCACAGAGAATAATACAAAGAATCAAGGAAACCAAGACCTGGTTCTTTGAGAATATTGACTAGACAAAACCCTTAGGCAATATAACTGAAAAGCAGAGACACTATCTTTACATTTAAAAAATCAGAAATGAAAAGGGAAACATAGCAACAGACTCTTCAAAGAATTACTAGGAATTCTTTGAACAGAAATTCAAAGAATTACTAGGTATTACTTCATAGCCTATACTACACAAAATCATTTTCTGTATAGATCTTACTTACCAAATTAAATCAAGATCAAGGAAACAATTTAAATAGTCCTATAACCTCTAAGGAAATAGAAGCAGTCTTTAAAAGGTCTCCCCCCCCCACACACACACACAAAAGCATGGAGCCATGTGGTTTAGTGCAGAATTCTATCAGAATTTCACAGAAGACCTAATACCAATACTCTTCTGAAGTAGAAACTTAAGGGTTCTTTAGAAAGTCTGTTGGGTAGTGTTTTGCTGGGGCAAACACATGAAGGAATGTTTAGCTGAAGTGGACACAGGTGAATGACTAAGGCAGACTCATGAAGGAACATTTGACTGAATTAGACACAGGAGAAAGGATGTCTGCTAAAGCAAGCATGTGAAAGAACACATGATGAAGGATTCTTTGCTGACACACATGTATTGGTCTGCCTACATTGTGTAGTTGAGCTGCATTTGTAGGGACTCCATAGAGAAAAATACACCAAAAACTTCCATGGGCTTGGGCTGATTGGCAGAATGATGTCAGTTAAGACAGACTCAAGTCCTGAAGCAAGACCCGTGGAGGACACATGATGTTAGGAGGGCATATAAATACAACTCAATGGACAGTGATAGAGTCTGAGCTTGGCTTGCTTATAGAATTATCTGTGCAACATTTATTGGTCTCATGTCTTCACTGATCTTCACTTCTCTAAGAGAGGTACAGACAAGAACTTTTCATGGCAATCCTACTGGTCCCTCCTGCTGACTCATGAAGAAGCTGAGGCCTTGCTATCTTTGCTAGGTACTGCCACTGATGGTGATTCCTGTTTGCTATCCTGACTCTACCTAATTGGATCGTTTGTCTATCTGTGAAGTGTTTGGAAGTTGCTGGAGCTGCCTCTTCTAACCTGTGAACTGAATTGCCAGTCTCCAGAAAACACAGACCAGACTTCCTCCAAAGAACCTTTCTACTCAGGTCTACATCCTTTCTATCCTTACTTTTCTACTGCCTCTGGTTGGTGGTAGGCTACAAGGGGTTTAAAACATATAAGAACCATCATTAAAAATAAGGTTTTAAAAAACTAAAGTTATACTTTTCAAACTATTCTACAAGATACAGACAGAAGAGCCATTGCTAATCTCATTTTATGAGGCCACAGTCACTCTGATACCTAAACCATACAAAGACTCAGCAAAGAAAGAAAAATTTAGACCATTAACTTTTATGGACATTGATGATAAATTAGTCAATAAAATCTCTGGGAGGAGAAATCAGAAGAACAGGATTTGTCAGCAGGACAAGGAGGTGGTCATTTATGAACAGAGCAGAGTTAAAGTACTAGCCTCATAGCAAGTTTTGGGGTAGTTCTTTAGGTTAAATTCAAGTGAGATCTTGTTAGAGTTAGTGTGGCCTTGTTGGAGGAAGTGTGTCACTGTGGGGGAGGGCTTTGAGACACTCCTCCTAGCTACATGGGACCCAGTCTTCTCCTGTCTGCCTTTGACTCAAAATGTAGAACTTTTAGCACTGCCAGCACCATGTCTCCATGGACTGTGTTCCAACCATGTTCCCATCTTAATGATAATGGATTGAACTTCTGAACCTATTAGCCAGCCCCAATTAAATGTTGTCCTTTATAAGAATTGCCTTGGTAGTGGTATCTCTTCACAGCAATGGAAACCCTAACTAAGACAATTAGTTAACTCCAGCATTTATCTGTTTAGTTTTAGTCTGGATGATCAATCTATTGCTGAGATAGAAGTCCATCATTATCGGTGTGTAAGGGTCAATATATGATTTAAGCTGAGATACTGTTTCTTTCATAAACTTGAGTAGCCTTGTGTTTGGGGCATAAATGTTAAAAAATTGAAATTTCATTTAGATGGAGTTATTTTGATGAGTCTCCACTGTCCTTCCCCACCTCTTCCTTTGAGTTTTGCCTTGAAATCTATTTTGTTAAATATCAAAATGTGTATGCAAGATTGCTTCTTTTGTCCATTACTTTGGAATATATGTTCGTAACTCTTACCTTGTGGTAATGACTGCCCTTGATGGTGAGGTATGTTTCTTGTATACAACAGAAGGATAATCCTGTTTTCATAACCATTCTATTAGTCTGTATCTTTTTATTGGGTGGTTGAGACTGATGTTGAGAAATATCAAGGACCAATCATTGTTGATTCCTGTTATTTTGATGTTATTGAGGTTGCTATTGCTGTTGTTGGTGGTGGTGGTGTTGGTGGTGGTGGTGGTGTGTGACTATGTGCTGTTTTCTTCTTTCCTTCATTTGAATTTGCTGGCCTGAGATAATTTATTCTGTGTTTTCATCATTGCAAATCTCTTTAAGTTGAAGATTTTGTTTTATCATCTAGTATTAGGTTGGATATATAGATAAATATTGCTGAAATTTGGTTTTATTCTGGAATATATTGTTTTCTTCATAGATGGGTATTGAATTTTTCTTGGTATATTTATCTGGTTTGGTGTCTGTGGTCTTTTAAAAACTATATCACATCTGACATCTGTGCAAACCCTTCTGGCTCTCGAGAAGTTAGAGGAGATTCTTATAGGTCTGCTTTCATGTGTTACTTCATCTTTTCCCCTTTCAGCTTTTAATATTCTTTCCTCTTGTTCTGTACATTTAGTATCTTAAGGACTGTGTACTTTGAGATATTCTTTTATGGTCCAATCTAGTTTGTGTTCTGTACTGGCTGGTTTTGTGTGTCAACTTGATACAGACTGGAGTTATCACAGAGAAAGGAGCTAGAGTTGGAGAATACCTCCATGAGATCCACTTGTGGGGCATTTTCTCAGTTGGTGATCAAGGGGGGAGGGCCCATTGTGTGTGATGCTATCCATGAGCTGGTAGTCCTGGGTTCTACAAGAAAGCAAGCTGAGCAAGCCAGGAAAAACAAGCCAGTTAATTAACATCCCTCCATGGTCTCTGCATCAGCTCCTGCTTCCTGGCCTGCTTGAGTTTCAGCCCTGACTTCCTTTGGTGATGAACAACAGTGTGGAAGTATAAGCTGAATAAACTCTTTTCTCCCCACCTTGCTTCTTGCCCAGAATTTTCTCCCAATTAATTTAAATATTAATACAATAAAAGCCTGTGATTGGGCAGTGGAAAAGGAAGGTGGGCGGAGAATTTTAGAGACAAGAGAGGACAGAGATGAGGGGGATGGGGGATGAAGGAAAAGAAAGATGATCCAGATTCCACATGGTTTTAAATAGCCACAGGTAGCTATGAGTATCTTATAAGGGATGAATAATTACAGGACAATTTGTCTTATCTAGGTGGACAATCTAAATCAATATCAATTGGCTCTGAATTCTATGTATGTGTGTTTTGTGGAGTGAGAATCTGCTGATATAAATCTGACTTATAAATTACAAGCCTCTAGAGTTTTGATTTTACTGGGTTACTGGGATTTTGGAACTGCTAACCACAGGGGTGGATGACTGGGAATGTGAGCAGAATCCCAGCAAGAGAACTGCAAGATGGGCTGTCACAACTTGGGGTTAGCCATGGAGGCAGCGGGGTCTCCATGGCCCAACAGTAGCTAGCAATAGCATGGAATGGTGCCTTTTAAATATTTCCCACAACAGTTAGTGGTCTGAGAGATTTCATAGGAGGGAGGAAAGGAGAGTGTTCCATCATTATCTGACTACTGAGTTTCCTTGGAATGAAGGCATAGAATATAAAAAGGTTACCCCAGAATGTCTGATATAAAGCTGAGGATGAGAATAGGGGATTTAATCTGAAAGAACAGAAAACTTGAAGATCTGCAGTCAGCTTATCTCCATCTCTGGGAAGAATGGACTATGGATAAGTAGGGAATATCTACTGGAGTTGGGACACAGATAATGAAATGAATGGATGGAGGGAGTTTAAGGTGGGGGAAGATCTGTGGGATCCACTAGAGTATGAGTTGGGGGAAACTGTCACAATTTTTTTGGTACTGTGCTGAAGTTTGGATGTGAAGGAGCAGAGAGAAAGTGAAGATCTGCAGTCAGTCTACATGCTTCCATGGCAGGAGCCTAGGCTAGTACTTTATGTTTATTCCTGTTACAAATTTTTCAGCAATACAGAACAGGCTGCTATCCCCGGGATACCTCCATTTACCCACTCCCTTTCCACAAATTCCATCAAACCTGAGACTCCTAAAAGATATAGGTCAGCTTATGTTCCCCCACCAACCTTTCCTTCTGGTTGACCACATGGGCCAAGCCAAACTGCCCTTGACAGCCTGCTAGCCCAGGGAGACTTCCATTCTCTTGCCACCTCTCTACCTACCTCCATCAAACCTGAGACTCCTGAAACATACAGAACAGAAGGTCTGGAAACATATACCTCTATAATACCCTTTAGAAGCCTGCCATACCAGGATCAGTGAGGTTCACCACCTCCCAATACCTACTACAAGAAGAACATCTAAAGGCCCTCAAAAGGACACAATAAAAAAAGCCAGGGCAATATGATGCCTCCAAAGCATAGCTGTCCTACTACAGCAAGGCCTGGGTATATTTAAAAAAACTGAAACACAATAAATTGACCTTAAATACAATCTTATAAAACTTATAAAGATGATAGAGGCCTTTAAGGAGGTAAATGAATAAATTCCTTAATGAAATACAGGTATAAGAAATAAATAAAGCTGTGCAAGACATGAAAATAGAAAGAGAAGCAATAAAGAAAACACAGATGGAGGAAATCCTGGAGATGGAAAACCTAAGGAAGACAACAGGAACAAAAGATGAAAGCATCATCAACAGAATATAGGAAATGGAAGAGAGAAACTCAATCATAGAAGATACAATAGAAGAAATTGATACATCAGTCAAAGAACATGTTAAAGCTAAAAGTTCTTGAAACAAAACATGCAGGAAATCTTGAAAATCATAAAAAGACCTAATCTAAGAATAATAGAAATAGGAGAAGGTGAAGATTCCTAGCTCCAAGGCCCCAGAAAATATTTTTAACAAATCATAGACGAAAACTTTCCCAACCTAAAGAAAGATATGCCTAAAAATATACAGGAATCTTATAGAACGCCAATAGACTAGCCCAGAAAATTAAATCCTCTTGGTACATAATAATCAAAACACAAAATCTACAGAGCAAAGACATAGTATTAAAAGCTGCAAGGGGGAAAATTCCAGGTAACATACAAAGACAGACCTATCAGAATTCCACCAAACTTCCCAAAAGAGACTCTAAAAGCTAGAAGCACCTGGATAGATATTTTGCAATCTCTAAAATAGTAAAGGTGCCAACCTAGACTATTATACTGAGCAAAACTCTTAATCACCATAGATGGAGAAAACAAGACATTTCAAGAAATATTCAAACAATATCTATCAACAAATTCAGCTCTACAGAAAATATTAAAAGGAAAACTGCAAACCAAGAAGGGTAAATATGTCTAAGAAAACTCAGGAAATAAGTAATTCCATACCATCAAAAAACAAGAATATCACACACACACACACACACACACTGACACCACCAACATCAAAATAATGGGACATAACAATAACTAATTATTACTATCTCTCAACATCAATGGACTCAATATCCCAATACAAAGACATAAGCTAAAAGAATAGATATGATAAGAGGATTCTGCTGCATACAAGAAACACACCTCAGCAATAAACAGATATGACCTCAGATTTAAGGGCTAGAACAACAGTTTTCCAAGCAAACAAACCCAAGAATCATGCTGGAGTATCCATTATAATATCTAATAAAATAGACTTTCAAAAAATTAGTCAAAAGAGACAGGGAAGGACACTACATGCTCATCAGAGGAAAAATTTACCAAGATAATATCTCAATTCTGAAAATTTATGCTCCAAACACAAGGGCATCCACATTTGTAAAAAGAAACCTTGTTAAAGCTTAAATCGTGCATCTAATCCCACACAATAATAGTAGGAAACTTCAGTATACCACTTTAACCAAATGAAAGGACATCCGGACAAAAACTAAACAGATAAATAATGAAACTAATATACATTATGAATCAAATGGACGTAACAGACATCCATAGAATATTTCACTCAAACATAACTTCTTCTCAGGACCTCATGGGTCCTTTTCCAAAACTGACCATATAGTTGGTCAAAAAGCAAGCCTCAATAGACACAGGAAAATTGAAATAATTTCATGTATCTTATCAGACCAACATGGATTAAATCTGGACTTCAACAACAACAGAGATGCTAAAAAGCATTCAAGGAAATTGAACAACGCTCTATTCCATGATCTGCATGTCAGGGAAGAAATATAGAAAGCAGTTAAAGACTTTTTAGAATTCAATGAAAATGAAGGAACAATATACCAAATGTATGGGACATAATGAAAGCAGTGCTAAGAGAAATGCTAATAGCACTAAGTGCCTCCATAAAGAAATCAGAAAGTTCTAATACCAGCAATTTAAAAGAACACCTGAGAGCTCTAGGAAAAAGAAGAAAGCACACCAAAGAGGAGTAGAAGTAAAAAAACAGGAACAGACCTTGGGTACTTGCTCCACACCCAGTCCCACAACACCCAGTGGAAGCTCAACTTCCAGGTGTTATGACACACCCAGAATCACAGAACAGATGCAAACTGGAAGGAACCTGTGCCTCTGACTGTGTGGGGGTTTGTGTTTCCCGGGTTCCTGTGGGGGTCCCAGTTATGCTGGGTGTTGGGAAAGATGTTGTGTCCTCAGCTGTGATTTTGAGTGTGTCAGACACAACATCTGCCTCAACATCTGGAATAACTGGGACCCCCTAGGATTCAGGTAAGCAGGAGCCCCTGCCAAGCTAGTGGCTTGGGTTATATCAGGACTGAACCTGTACCTTGAGGAGACATGGAGTGCTGGGTCTGTACCCACTCTTAAAATACACAGAGCCCAACACCCAGGTGCTCTGAAATGCTCAGGATCAAAGGATCACAGGATCGCAGAGCAAGCTCGACTCTCAGGAGATCTGACACATCCACGAGCACTGGAGCTCTGACACACTCAAAATCATAGCTGAGGATGCAACATCTTTCCCAACACCCAGCGTAACTGGGACCCCCATAGGAACTAGGGAAACAAACCCCCACACAGCCAGAGGAACAGGTTCCTTCCAGGTTGTATCTATGCCCAGAACAAACCCAGAGTTCTAGCTCCCCATCCACATTTGCAACACCCAGAGAAAGCTTGATTCCCAAGAGCTCTGACAGAGCAGGATCTCAGGATCTCGGTCACACAAAGATTTCAGGATCCCAGGGGCAGCTTAGCTTCCAGGAACTCTGATCCACTCAGGATCTCAGGATCACATGATCCCAGGATCACAGGATCACAGAATCACAGGATCCCAGAGACAGCTGGACTCTGAGGAATTCTGACACAACAAGGATCGCAGGAGGGATAAGCTCCAGTCAGAGACAGCAAGGACAGGTAGCACTAGATATAACCAGATGGCAAGAGGAAAGCACAAGAACATAACCAACAGATACCAAGGCTATGTGGCATCATCAGAAGAACCCAGTTCTCCTACCACAGCAGGTCTTGGATACCCCATCACACCAGAAAAACAAGATTGGGATTTAAAACCACTTTTCATGATGATGATAGAGGACATTAAGAAGGACATAAATAACTCCCTTAAAGAAATACAGAAGAAAACAGGAAAACAGATAGAAGATCTTAAAGAGGAATCATAAAACTTCCTTAGAAAATTACAGGAAAACCCAAACAAACAGGAGAAGGAATTAAACAAAACCATCCAGGATCTAAACATGGAAATAGAAACAATAAAGAAATAACAAAGGGAGACAAACCTGTAGGTAGAAAACCTAGGAAAGAGATCAGGGAAAATAGATGCAAGCATCATCAACAGAATACAAGCGATAAAAGAGAGTATCTCAGGTGCAGATGATACCATAGAAAACACTGACACAACAGTCAAAGAAAATGAAAAATGCAAAAAGCTCCTAACTCAAAACATACAGAAAATCCAGGACACAATAAGACCAAACCTAAGGATAAAAGGTATAACAAAGAGAGCAGAGATTCCCAACTTAAAGGGCCAGTAAATATCATAAAAAAAATTATAGAAGAAAACTTCCTTAACCTAAAGAAAGAGATGACCATGAAAATACAAGAAGCCTATAGAACTCCAAACAGATTGGACCAGTAAAGAAATTCTTCCTGTCACACAATAAGCAAAACACTAAATGCACAGAAAAAGGAAAGAATATTAAAAGAAGTAAAGGCAGACCTATCAGAATTATACCAGATTTCTCACCAGAAAGTATGAAAGCTAGAAGATCCTGGACAGATGTCATACAGACCCTAAAAGAACACAAATGCCATCCTAGGCTACTATACCCAGCAAAATTCTCAACTGCCATAGATAGAGAAACCAAGATATTCCATGACAAAACCAAATTTACACAATATCATTCCAAAAATCGAGTCCTACAAAGGATAAGAGACAGAAAAATGCCAACACAAGGATGGAAACGACACCCTAAAAAAGCAAGAAAGTAATCTTCTTTTAAGAAACTTAAAAGAAGATAGCTGCACAAACATAATTCCACCTCTAACAACAAAAATAACAGGAAGCAATAATCACTATTCCTTAATACCTTGTATCATCAATGGAGTCAATTCCCCAATAAAAAGACATAGACTAACAGACTGAATACACAAACAGACCCAAGATTTTGCTGCATATAGGAAATGCACTTCAGTGACAAAGATAGACAGTACCTCAAAGTAAAAGGCTGGAAAAAAAATTCAAGCAAATGGTTTCGAAAAAACAAGCTGGAGTAGTCATTCTAATATAAAATAAAATACATTTCAACCAAAAGTTATCAAAAAAAGATAAGGAAGGACACTTTATCCCTATTAAAGGAAAAATTTGCCAATATGAACTCTTAATTTTGAACGTCTATGCTCCAAATGCAAGGACACCCACATTCATAAAAGAAACCTTACTAAAGCTGAAAGCACACATTGTACCTCATACAATAATAGTGGGAGACTTTAACACCCCACTCTCATCAATGGACAGATCATGGAAACAGAAAGTACAAAGAGACACAGTGAAACTAATAGAAGTTATGAACAAAATGGATTTAATAATATCTATAGAACAAGTCATCTTAAAACAAAATAATATGCCTTCTTCTCAGCACCTCATGGAACCTTCTCCAAAATTAATCATATAATTGGTCACAAAACAGGCCTCAACAGATGCAAGAAGATTGAAATTATCCTATACATCCTATTAAATAACCACAGACTGAGGTTGGTCTTCAATAATAACAAAAACAATGAAAAACCCACATACACATGGAAGCTGAACAACACCCTACTCAATGATGACTTAGTCAAGGAAGAAATAAAAAAGAAATTGAAGACTTTTTAGAATTTAATGAAAATGAAGGCACAACATACCCAAACTCATGGGACACAATGAAAGCAGTTCTAAGAGGAAAACACATAGCTCTAAGTGCCTACGAAAAGAAACTGAATAGACCATACAGTAGCAGCTTGACAGCACAACTGAGAGCTTTAGAACAAACAGAAGCAAATACACCCAAGAGAGTAGACAGTATGAAATAATCAAACTTAGGATGATATCAACCAAATAGAAACAATAAGAAATATACAAAGAATCAACAAAACCAGGAGCTTTTTCTTTGAGAAAATCAAAGCGATAGATAAACCCTTATCCAGTCTAACTAGATGGCACAGAGACAGTATCCAAATTAACAAAATCAGAAACAAAATGGGGATATAACAACAGAAACTGAGGAAAATAAAAAATCGTCAGACCATACTGTAAAAGCCTATACTCAACAAAACTGGAAAATCTGGGTGAAATGAACCATTTTCTGGACAAATATCAGGTACCAAAGTTAAATCAGGATCAGATAAACCATCTAAACAGTTCCTTAGCCCCTAAAAAAATAGCAGTAGTCCTTAAAATCTCCCAACCAAAAAAAAAAAAATTCCCAGATCAGATAGATTCAGTGCAGAATTCTATCTCACCTTCAAAGAAGGCATAATACCAATACTCTTCAAATCATTCCACAAAATAGAAACAGAAGGAACACTACCAAATTCATTCTAAGAAGCAACAATTATACTTATACCTAAATTGCAGAAGGACCCAACAAAGAAAGAGAACTTCAGACCAATTTTCTTTATGAATACCGATGCAAAAATACTCAAAAAAATTCTTGCTAGATGAATCCAAGAACACATCTAACCAATCATCCATCCTGATCACATAGGCTTCATCCCAGGGATGCAGAGATGGTTTATTATCTATCAACAAACTCCACTATATAAATAATCATCTAATTAGATGCTGAGAAACCATTTGACAAAATTCAACACCCCTTCATGGTAAAAGTCTCAGAAAGACCAAGAATTCAAGGTACATACCTAAACATATAAAAGCAATATAAAGCAAACCAATAGCTAACATCAAACTAAATGGAGAGAAACTTGAAACAATCCCACTAAAATGAGGGACTAGGAAAGGCTGCCCACTCTCTACCTATCTATTCAATATAGTACTCAATGTCCAGATCAATTAGTTAACAAAAGGAGGTGAAAGGGATTCAAATTGGAAAGGAAGAAGTCAAAATATCACTATTTGCAAATGATATCATAGTACACTTAAGTGACCCCAAGAATTTAATATAGGATTTCTAAACTTGATAACCAACTTCAGCACAGTGACTGGATATAAAAATTAATTCAAACAAATCAGTAGCCTTCCTATACTCATAGGATAAACAGACTGAGAAAGAATTTAGGGAAATGACACCCTTCAAAATTGTAACTAATAAGATAAAATACCTTGGTGTGACTCTAACCAAGCAAGTTAAAGATGGGTATAACAAGAACTGCATGTCTCTGAAGAACGAAATCAAAGATCTCAGAAGATGAAAAGATCTCCCATGCTCATGGATTGGCAGGATTAATATAGTAAAAATGGCTATCTTGCTGAAAGCAATTTACAGATTCAATACAATCCCCATCAAAATTCCAAATCAATCTTCACAAAGTTATAAAGAGAAATTCTCAAATTCAGTTGGAATAACAAAAAACCCAGGATAGCTAAAACTATTCTCAACAATAAAAGAACTTATGGGGGAAATCACCCTCCCTGACCTCAAGCTGTATTACAGAGCATTTTAGTGAGAAAAACTACATGGAATTGGTAGAATGAGAGGCAGTTAGAACAATGGAGTAGAATTGAAGACACAGAAATGAACCCACACACCTATGGTCACTTGATCTTTGACAAAGGAGCTAAAACCGTCCAGTGGGAAATGAGTCAGCATTTTCAACAAATGGTGCAGTTTCAACTGAAGATCAGCATGTAGAAGAATGCAAATCAATTCATTCTTATCTTCTTCTACTAAGCTCAAGTCCAAGAGGATAAAGGACCTCCACATAAAACCAGATACACTGAAACTAATAGAAGAGAATATGTCTAAGAGCCTAGAACACATGGGCACAGGGGAAAAGTTCCTGAATGGAACACCAATGGCTTATGCTTTAAGATCAACAATAGACAAATGAAACCCGTAATATTGCATGGCTACTTTAAGGCAAAGGACTCTGTCAATAGGACAAAATGACAACCAACAGATTTGGAAAAGATCTTTACCAATCCTACATCTGATAGAGGGCTAATATCCAATATATACAATGAACTCAAGAAGTTAGACTCTAGGGAATCAAATTACCCTACTAAAAATTGGGTATAGTTCGAAACAAGGAAATCTCAACTGAGGAATGTGGAATGGCCAAGAAAAACCTAAAGAAATGTTCAACATCCTGTCATCAGGGAAATGCAAATAAAAATAATCCTGAGATTCCACCTCACACCAGACAGAATGGTTAAGATCAAAAACTCAGGTGATAGCAGATGCTGGCAAGGATGTTGAGAATGAGGAATACTTCCCCATTGTTGGTGGTATTGCAAGCTGGTACAACCACTCTGGAAATCAGTCTGGCGGTTTCTCAGAAAATTGGACATAGTATTACCTGAGGACCCAGCTATACAACTCCTGGGCATATACCCAAATGATGCTCCAACATATAATAAGGACACATGCTCCACTATGTTCATGGCCACCTTATTTATAATAGCCAGAAGGTAGAAGGAACACCAATGTCCTTCAACAGAGGAATGGATACAGAAAATGTGGTACACTTAAATAATGGATTACCACTCAGCTATTAAAAACAATGAATTCATGAAATTCTTAGGCAAATGGATGGAACTAGAAAATATCTTCCTGAGTGAGGTAAGGAAATCACAATGGAGAAGGCATACTGGTATGCACTCACTGATAAGTAGATATTAGCCTTAAAGCTTGGAATATCCAAGATACAATTCACAGATCACATGAAGCTCAAGAAGGAAGACCAAAGTGTGAAACTTTAGTCTTTCCTAGAAGGTGGAACAAAATACTAAAGGGAGGAAATACAGAGACAAATGTGGAGCTAAGACTGAAGGAAATGCCATCCAGAGACTTCTGCACCTGGAAATCCATCCCACATACAGTCACCAAACCCAGACACTATTGTGGATGTCAAGAAGTGCATGCTGACAGGAGCCTCATATAGCTGTCTCTTGAGAAGCTCTGCCAGAGTCTAACAAATACAGAGGCTGATGCTTGCAGCCCATCATTGGACTGAACATAGGGTTCCCAATGGAAGAGTTAGAGAAAGGACTGAAGGACCTGAAGGGATTTGCAACCCCATAGTAAGATCAACAATATCAAACAACCACACACCCCTCCCCCCCAGAGCTCCCAGGTACTAAACTGCCAACCAAAGAGGACCCATGGCTCCATCAACATATGTAGCAGAGGATGACTTTGTCTGGTATCATTGGAAGGAGAGTCCCTTGGTCCTGTGAAGGCTCAATGCCCCAGTGTTGTGGAATGCCAGGGCAGGGAGGTGGGACTGGGTGGTTGGGTAGTGGAACACCCTCATATCTGCATGGGGAGGAGGGATAAGAAAGGGGTTTCTAAGGGGAAAATCAGGAAAGGGGATAACATTTGAAATATAAAGAAAATATCCAATATAAAAATAATAAGTAACAAAAAAAGAAGTGAAGAAATAATTAAAATCATGGCTGAAATTAATCAGTTAGAAAGAAGCGAAACAATACAAAGAATCAATGAAACCATGATAGGTCTTTGAGAAAATCAACAAGATAAATAATCCCTTAGCCAAACTAACCAAGAGACAGAGAGACAGTATTCAAATAAACAAAAATCAGTAATGAAAAATGAGACACAACAACTGACACTGAGAAAATTCAAGGAATCATTAGGTCATACTTCAAAAGACTGAACTCTACAAAATTAAAAAAAATCTTGGTCAATATCCCCTTATCAGTGACTGCATACCATGTGTGTTCTTTTGTGATTGGGTTACCTCACTAAGGATGATATTTTCAAGTTCTGACCATTTGCCTAGGAATTTCGTGAATTCATTGTTTCTAATTGCAGAGTAGTATTCCATTGTGTAGATATACCACATCTTCTGAATCCATTCCTCCGTTGAGGGACATCTGGGTTCTTTCCAGCTTCTGGCTATTATAAATAAGGCTGCTATGAACATAGTGGAGCATGTGTCCTTATTGCATGCAGATAAAGTCTCTGGGTATATGCCTAGGAGTGGTATAGCCGGATCCTCCGGGAGTGTCATGCCCAGTTTTCTGAGGAACCGCCAGACTGCTTTCCAGAGTGGTTGTACCAGCCTGCAATTCCACCAGCAGTGGAGGAGTGTTCCTCTTTCTCCACATCCTCGCCAACAACTGCTGTCTCCTGTGTTTTTGATCTTAGCCATCCTGACTGGTGTGAGATGGAATCTCAGGGTTGTTTTGATTTGCATTTCCCTAATGACTAAGGATGATGAACATCTCTTTAGGTGCTTCTCAGCCATTAAATATTCTTCAGGTGAGAACTCTTTGTGTAGCTCTGTACCCCATTTTTTAATAGGGTTACTTGCCTCTCAGACCCCTGGTCCTGGAAAGACTGGATGTAGGGGAACACCAGGACAGAGTAACGAGAGGGGGTTGAATGGAGAAAAGAGGGAGGGAAGGGGGCTTATGGGACTTTCGGGGAGGGAGGAAACGGGAAAGGGGAAGTGATTTGGAATGTAAATTAAAAAATAAAATAAAATAAATAATAAAAAAAACAAAAAAAATCTTAATGAAATGAACAATTTTCTAGACAGATAACACTTACCAAAGATAAATCAGGATTGGGCAAACTATTTAATCAGTCTCATATTCTCTAAAGAAACAGAAGCAGTTATTAAGTCTCCCAACTAAAAAACTCAGGCCTAGATGGATTTAGTGCAGAATTCTGCTAAACTATCAAAGAGAAGGTCCACTGTTAAAACTATTCCACTAAATAGAAAGAGAAGGAACACAGCCAAACTCATTCTATGATGCCACAGTCACCCTAATACCTAAACTACACAGTCAACAAAGATGAGAATTTTAGAACTATTTCTCCTATGAACATTGGTGCAAAAATATTCACTAGAATATTGTAAATCAAGTCCAGGAATATATCAAAGGTATCATCCAGAAAAATCAAGTAGACTTTATCCCAGGCATTTAGGCATGGTTCAATATATGACAATCCATCAACATAATCCACCACATAAACAAACTGAAAGAAATGATCACATGACTACCTAATTAGATACTGAAAAAGCCTTTGATACAATCTAGCACCCCCTCATGTTAAAGGTATTAGAGAAATAAGATACAGAGGGCACATATCTAAACATAATCAAAACAATATACAGCAAGCCAATAGCCAATATCAAGCTAAATGGAGAGAAACTTAAAGCATATCCACTAAAATCAGGGAAATGACAAGGTTATCCACTCTCTCCCTATGTATTCAATATTGTACTTGAAGTTCTAGCCAAAGTAATATGAAAACTAAAGGAGATCAATGGATATAAATTGGAAATAAAGAAGTTAAAATATTACTATTTGCACATGATACACTCATATACATAAGCAGCCTATCAAATTCTATCATAGAACTCCTACAGGTGATAAACACCTTGACAAAAGTGGATGGATATAAAATTAACTCAAAGAAATCAGTAGCCCTCCTTTTTACCATCATTTGATTAATGATATCTCATGAAACTACAAAGCTTCTTAAGGCAAAGGACACATCAATAGGGCAAATCAACATCCTACAGACTGGCAAAGGATCTTCACAAACCATTTATCTAACAGGACTAATATAAAAATTTATGAAGAACTTAGGAAGTTAGACATAAACAATCCAATTAATGACCTGAGAAAGAAATTAGAGAAATAACTTCCTTTACAACAGCCACAAATAATATAAATATCTTCATGTAAGTAAAATATCTATATGACAAGAACTTCAAGTCCCTCAAGAAAGAAATTGAAGAAGATATCAGAAAATGGAAAGATCTCTCATGTTCAGGGACAGGTAGGATTAACCTAGTAGAAATGATCACCTTATAAAATGCAGTCTACAGATTCAATGCAATCCCCATCAAAGTTCCAACACAAGCTTGAAAGAGCAATTCTGAACTTCATATTGAAAAACACAAAGCCCAGGATAGCCAAGAGAATGCTGAACAACAAACACACTTCTAGGAAAATCACCATCCCTCACCTCAAGCTGTACTACAGAGCAATAGTTATAAAAACCATGTGGTATTTGTACCTAGGAACAAGGCAAACATACAAAGGAAAAAAAATGAAAGCATCTTCAACAAATGTGACTGGACAAACAGGTGGGGATGTCTACATGTAGAAGAGTGAAAATAGATCCATATTTGCCACCCTGCAAGAAACTCAAGTCCAGTTGGAGCAAGGACCTCAAAATAAACCCATACAAGATACTCTAAATCCCATACAAGACAAAATGGGAAATACCCTTGAATGCATTGGTACAGGAAACAGTTTCCTGAACAGAACACTAATGGCTCAGGTTTCTGACCAAAATTTGATTAATGGGACTTCATGAAACTCTAAAGCTTCTGTAAGGCAAAGAAAACTTTCAATAGGACAAATTAGCTTTCTACATATTAGCAAAGGATCTGCTCCAACCCTACATCTGACAGAGGGAGAATGTCCAAAATTTACAAAGAACACAGGAGGTTAGATGCCAATAACCCAATTTAAAAATGGGGTACAGATCTAAAGAGAATTCTCAACAGAGGAATCGCAAATGTCCAAGAAGCACTTTTCAAAGTCCTTCATCATCAGAGAAATGCAAATCAAGACATCTCTGAGGTTCTATCTTACACCATCAGTATTGATAAGTGAAAAAACTCAAGGGACAGCACATACTGGTGAGGATGTGGAGCAAGAGGAACACTTCTTTATTGCTGGTGAGAGTGCAAACTTATATAAACACTTTAGAAATCAATTTGACTGTTTTTCAGAAAACTGGGGATATTTCTACCTTAAGACCCAGTTATACCACTCCTGGACATATACCTAAAAGGTGCTCCAACATCCCACAATGACACTTGCTCAACTATTTTCATATCAGCTTTATTCATAAGAACCAGAACCTAGATGTCTCTTGAATAAAGAATGGAAAAGAAAATGTGGGACATCTACACAATACTATTCAGCTATCAAAAACAAAGACATCATGAAATTTTTGGGGAAATGGATAAAACTTGAAAATATCATCCTGAGTGAGGTAACCCAGTCCCAAAAGGACATCCATAGTATGTGCCCACTTATAAATGGATATTAGCCATAAAATGTAGGTACCATGTTAAAATCCACAGACCCAAATAAGCTAAACAAAAAAAGAGAGCCTCAAGTGAGGAATCTTGAATCTCATTTTTAAGATGGAATAAAATATTGAGAAGAGGCAGATGGAGGGAGAGAACAGGGATAGAATGGGGATGGAAGGATAATTGGGAGTTCAGGATCAGGTGTGGGAAAGGACAGGAGAGATGGCTAGATGGCCATGAAAATAAATGGAAATCTGCAATGACAGGTGAGAGGAGGTGAGAAGCATCTCCAGGATGAGATAGATACCTAGGATAAGGGATCTATCTAAGAATCAATGGGAGTGACCTTAGCTGTGACTCACTAAATTGGGGATATGGAACATAAAGTGACCACCCCTTGTAGTTATGCAGGAACCCTAGTAAAGTGATAGAGGCCATCACTCTACCCACAAAAATTTCAACCTTTATTTTATCCTGCAACAATGATTGCAGGCATTGGGTATGGAACAGAGACTGGGGGAATAGCCAGCCAATAACTGGCCCAAATTGAGGCTCATCGAATAGGCAAGCACCAATCCCTAGCACTATTAATGGTACTCTGTTATACTTATAGGCAGGAGCAAGTTGTCCTCTGAGATGCTCCACCCAGTCTATGACTCAGAAAGATACAGACACCCACAGCCAAACAGTGAATGGAGCTTAGGGACTCTTATGGAAGAAAGGAGGAAAAACTGCAGACCCCTAAAGGGATAGGTACTCAACAAGAATACCAACAGTGTCAACTAACCTAGACCCTTAGCCCCTCTCAGTCTGAACAACCAACCAAAGAACATACACAGGATGGACATAGGCCTCCCTGCACATATGTACCAGATGTGCAGCTTGGTCTTCCTGTGGATCCTGGAAAACTGGAAAGGGGGCTCTTCCAAAAGCTGTTACCTATATGTGTAATATGTTCTTCTAGCTGAACAGCCTTGTCTGGTGTCAGTGGGAAAGGAAGCGCTTAGTCTCTCAGAGATTTGAAGTGCCAGCATTGGAGGAGACCAAGGTGGGGCCCCATCTACTCAGAGGAAACAGGGAGGCAGGATGGAGAAAGGATAGGGAGGGGTTGATTGGGAGGGGGCAGGGAACAGGATGCAAAATGAATAAGTAAAACAATTAAATTAAATTTTTAAAAATCAAATTAAATTTTAAAAAAATTTGAGCAAAACTAAGGAGAGGGGATTGTATTCAGAAAGCTAGACATCTGTAATTACATTTAGTTATTTTAACATTTTCACTCCATTAAAAAATTTAAATACCATGAGATAAATAATACTAACCTCTATTAGAAATAGTTTACCCCTTAGGCATTCTCAAACACATAATGTCTTTTTCTGGACTGGTCTGTTATTCTCCTTTCTGTCACATACAGTAGGCCAGCCTGTCCAAGGACAGAGGCTTGGAGGAAATTTTGAGACAAACATACTTAGGGATGTGTGGGCATGCAAAGTTCCATCCAGAGCCAGCTTTTCAGTAAAATAAAATAACATTTGACAATTTTCCAATATTATCCATACCGAAAAAACATTTGAACTTTGTGTGACTGAAGCCAGTGATCTATATATTCATAATCAGTTTGTCTCTGTTTGCAGATGGAGGTGGAAATTTTGAAAATCTTAATAATTATATTTTCTTGTTATGACATCAAAGTGTAAATAAGATAAGTACTTGTAATCTAGAGGCCAACAAGCAGAAAATAATAGCAAACAAAAACAAAAACAAACAAAGCAAGAATATCCAGGAATAGTAGAGGCAGAACCTAAAGCAAGCCATAAAAATAAGGCAAAGAACTCCCAAGAATAATTTCTTTTTCAATCCACAGAGCCAAAGAGATTTCTCTGTACAGAACAGTTTGCCCTCCCTCCCATGGCCATTCTGAGGCAGGATCCTGGACTCACTGGCTGGCAAGGCTCCAGGATCCTGGGGATCTCAGCAGGGGTTGAGAAGTGGGAAGAGCTTATATTTGCAGTTTTTGCTCATTGCCTGTTGAGGTCACTAATTTTCTTTTGTGGCAATCTGTTCCAGATGAAACCTTATCACGACTGCATTGCTCACTTTCTACATGGAAGAGACCATGGTGAGAGGAGAAGTTTGAGATCTAGGTACATTTGCAAGTGGGAGTTAAGTGGTAGGAATAAGAAGGAATAATATGAGCTGGTAGTTTTATGGGGGAGGAGCTTCCATCCCATCCTATGAAATTCTCTAAATCAGTTTAGACACTGAAATAGAAATTTCCAAGTTTAGGACATCAGTGGCCCTTTTCCATTATATTGATGCCAGACTGGGACTGAGAGCAGAACAAATGTAAGTGACTTTATGTCTCTCAAAAGGAACTTTTTTGAACAATCCTGCAAACAAGCTAAGAGTCTGTCCTTTGACACAGAGAAATTTGAATCCCACAGTGGGTACAGAAACTTGGTAAAAACAAAGATCAAATCCAGTCACCCAGAGGTGTATTTCAGATCGCTGATTAAACTAACATGCCATAGAGATAGGAGGGATATCCTTAAGCTCAGTACCTTCCAGAATCAAAAGACTGCATAGCCAGTGGAATGTCAATGGAAGCTTTGCCTTAGCAAATCTCAAGGTAAGATTTAATATAATACTAGTAGTTTTCTTCTTGGTCAGGGTTTGAGATTCATTATCAATGTTAGGTATGTATTTCATATAGCAATCCTAAGTCCAGTTGTAAAGAGTGGTTTAATTATTCCTTAATATTCATGCCACTTTTGTTACAATTAATATATACTGCTAGCATGTCACAGTTGTTACTTGAAGGGCTGGTCTATGGATGAGATTTATAATTAATTACTTTTCCTCTGGTATCATGTATAGCACTTCTAGCACTATGAATGCCAGCCACTATAGGTGAAACTTCTAATATTGTATCAGTGCGATTTTGAAATTTTTGTAATGGTACAGGTCCTTCGTCTAAGTACAGACACTTTAAAGGTCATTTCTTTCCCCTCTGTGACAGGTGAAACACGCTAGAACTTATTAACTCAGCAAAACACTAGCTTCCCCTGACCAAAGGGCTAAGAATGTAAACAAGGTCATACTCTATATTTGGTCGTTGCTGAAGTTAAAACAGTCTAAGGTAAAGGAAATTGTAGGGAAAGGTTTTAATTCATCTTATGCTTCTTGGTAACAGTTCATCATCCAGAGATGTCAGAACAAGAACTCAAAGCAAGAACTGAAGCAGAGACCTGAGAGAATTGCTGCTTACTGGCTTGATCCACCTGGCATGTTCCCAATTGTCTTTCTTTTCCAACCAATATTAAAGAAAGAGATAGAGAAAGACACTAGAAATTAGAGACATCCATGTTCATGGATTGTTGTAATTAACATTGTGAAAAATGACCATTTTATAAAAAGGCATTTATGCAACCTCATTCAAAATACTCCTCTCATTCTTGACAAAAAATTATCCTAAAATTCTTATGGTACTACCAAAGGGCTTTTGATAGACAAAATCATCCTGAGACAAAAGTACTATGCTAGAGCGATTACCACTCCAGACACCAAGTTATATTAGAAAGCTATAATAATAAAGACAATATAGTATTGGTACAAAGCAAACTAGATTAATGAAACAAAGTTGAAGTCCCAAACATAAATTTGCTTAACTACAATCATCTAATATTTGTCAACAATGCCAACATTACAAACTGTGTAAAAGGCATCATCTTCAACAAATGGTACTGGGAAACTGGGTATCTGCATGAAGAAGAGTGAAATAAGATCCATATTAATCAGCATGCCCCCAAACCTAACTTGATCCAAAATGATCAAAAACCTGATTGTGACACCTGAAACAGTGAAACTGTATTAGTCTGGGTTCAGTTCTGTTCTGTTCTCTCTCTCTCTCTCTCTCTCTCTCTCTCTCTCTCTCTCTCTCTCTCTCTCTCTCTCTCTCTCTCTCCCTCCCTCCCTCCCTCCCTCCCTTCCTTCTTTCTCTTCTTTCTTTCTTTCTTTCTTTCTTTCTTTCTTTCTTTCTTTCTTTCTTTCTTTCTTTCTTTCTTTCTTTCTTTCTTTCTTTCCTTCTTCCTTCCTTCCACCCCTCTCTCTTCCTTCATTTCTTTCTTTCTTTCTTTCTTTCTTTCTTTCTTTCTTTCTTTCTTTCTTTCTTTCTTTCTTTCTTCTATCTATCTCTTGTCTGTCTGTCTGTCTGCCTGCCTGTCTGCCTGTCTGCCCGTCTGCCTTTCTGTCTGTCTGTCTGTCTGTCTGTCTGCCTGTCTGCCTTTCTGTCTGTCTGTCTGTCTGTGTACCTGATGTGTTAAGGGAGAACACTGAAGTTTGGAAAGTCATGAGTGTCCTGCCTTTATCACCTATTCATTGGCTCCTGTATAATTGTGCTGCTCTTCTTTGGTGCTTATAAAACTTCAGAGAGAAGAGTGTTGTTGTCTGGACATATAGAGATGTCAGAAGATATTCTCTTATGGCATGAAGTAAAAGTATACACTTACAGATGCAATGTAGACAAAGAAATATTCCCTGAAATGTGTATCTTCATGTACTATCATGGTTTTAAATTTTTGGAGGATTCTTAAAGTTATTTGTGGTCATATAATTAATGATTTTGAAAAGAAGAAACAAATATCTATAATTAGACTAACTTCCTTGATAATTCTTTTACAGAATATTTATTTTAAGCTTCTTTATAATCATCTTTTCCCCTGTTTCAGATTCTTGACTATCCAAGTTCTTGCCCACCCCCTTAAAATTCCACATCCAGCTATATTTCATTTACTTGAAAGCAGCCCTTTCTAGTTATAGACACTAAACCTATTTCTTGATTTTTTTAAAACATTATGATATCTCTATAGTAATGTACGACAACTAAATTATTTCCCACTGTTAATGACTATGGAAGATTATAGCATAACTACATATTCCATTTAGTGTTAGGCAAAAAAATGTTTTTGTTTCTGTATATCTTCAAAGACATGGGTTGGAAAGTAAAGGGACAGAAATGTTTAAAAGTTGGGGAAATTCATCTATGAAACAGAAGGAATCATGAGTTTTGTAGATTACATATTCTTTTTTATTAGATATTTTCTTTATTTCCATTTCAAATGTTATCCCCTTTCCTTGTTTCCCCTCTAAAAGACCCCTATCCTATCCCCTTACCCCAGCTCACCAACCCACCTACTTCCATTTCCCTGTCCTAGCATTCTCCTACACTGGGACATCAAGCCTTTACAGGAACAAGGGCCTTTTCTCTCATTTATGTCTGACAAGGCCATCCTCTGCTACATATGCAGTTGGAGACATGAATCCTTCCATGCGTACTCTTTGGTTGGTGGTTTAGTCCCTGGGGGCTGCTCTGGGGTTACCGGTTGGTTCATATTGTTGTTCCTCTTATGGGGTTGCAAATTCCTTCAGTTTCTTGGGTCCTTTCTCTTGCTTCTCCATTGGGGACTCTGCTCAGTCCAATGGTTGACTAAAAGCATCTACCTCTGTACCTCAGGCACTGGCAGAACCTCTCAGGAGACAGCTGTATCAGGCTCCTGTCAGCTAGCACTTGTTGGAATCCACAATAGTGTCTGGGTTTTGTAACTGTATATGGGATGGTTCCACAAGTGGGGCAGTCTTTGGATGGCCTTTCCTTCAGTCTCTGCTTCACACATGGTGTCTGTATCTCCGTCAATGGGTATTTTGATTCCCTTTCTAAGAAGGACCAAAGTATTGACACTTTGGTTTTCCTTCTTGAATTTCAAGAGGCCTGTGAATTTTATCTTGGGAATTCTGAGCTTTAGGGCTAATATTCACTTATCAGTGAGTACACAACATGTGTGTTCTTTTGTGCTTGGGTTACCTCACTCAGGATGATATTTTCTAGTTCCATCCATTTGCCTAAGAATTTCATGAATTCATTGTTTTAAATAGCTGAGTAGTACTCCATTGTGTAATTGTACCACATTTTCTGTATCCACTCCTTTGTTGAGGGATATCTGGGTACTTTCCAGCTTCTGGCTATTATAAATAAGACTGCTATGAAGATAGTGGAGCATGTGTCCTTTTTAGATGTTGGAGCATCTTCCGAGTATATGCCCAGAATTGGTATAGCTGGGTCCCCAGGTACTACTATGTCCAATTTTCGGAGAATACCAGCAGCAATGGAGGAGTGTTCCTCTTTCTCTACATCCTTGCCAGCATCTGCTGTCACCTGACTTTTTGATCTTAGCCATTCTTACTGGCATGAGGTGGAATCTCAGGATTATTTTGATTTGCATTTCCCTGATGACTAAGGATGTTGAACATTTCTTTAGGTGCTTCTCAGCCATTCTGTATGACTCAGCTGAGAATTTTTGGTTTAGATCTGTTCCCCATTTTTAATAGGTTAATTTGTTTCTCTGGAGTCTAACTTTTTGAGTTCTTTGTATATATTGAATATTAGCCCTCTATCGGACGTAGGATCGGTAAAGATCTTTTCCCAATATGTTGATTGTGGTTTTGTCCTAGTGACAGTATCCTTTGCCTTACAGAAGCTTTGCAATTTTACGAGGTCTCATTTGCAATTCTCGATCTGAGACCTAAGTCATTGCACATATTCTTTCTCACTTCATTCATCAGTCTTAATATCTGAGTATGAAGTATTGAAGAAAGTTATATGTTAAAATTTCACATGTTGGGGACCTGAAGATCAATGGGCCCATACATATCTGGAGAGATGGGTTGTTATTTAATATTGTAAGAACTAATAATCAGATTTGAATAAGCACATCTAATTGGAAATTCATTTAATATGAGGTATGTCAAGAAATGTGAAATTATCAAATAATAATTCTTATATTAATTTAGAAAAAATCTAATTTAATACAACACACTCTATCTTAAGGATAATTATAAATTCTTAGAAATCATGGAGTTCTTACCTAAATAATCAACTGAGAGCCATTTTGGTGGTTTTTCTTTTTAATTTTTTTCTTTTTATAACTATTTAATATGTAAGGCATTTGTTGTTTTTAGGATAATCTAATAACTATTTAATACGTAAGGATGATGATCCCTAAAAGGTTAAAAAACACCTAGGCAGTTTCCCTTAGATACCCAATGACCAAGTTATGATTCTGACACATCATTGCCTGATTTCAACAATATATTGTTAATTTATTGCAGATAAAGTATAACCATTTTTCATCCAATATATAATGACAAGATAAAGAAGGTAATTGATTTTCTAATTCATCTAAATGATCAAAAGGTAGATAATAAAGGTCTGTAATCTTCTTGGAAGCAGATTTAATCTAAGTGTTCTCTGCACTGGCCCTTGAAAGAGTCAGTGCTTTGGTGCTTTAAAAGTAGGAAAATTAGTAAGGGCTTACATGGAAAATACAGTTAGAATTCATATTCCTACAGCTATTATTTCAGACACTAAGATACGTAGTTCTAGATTTCCCCAGTCTTTCACTGTTTTCAAAACTACCAGGAGCCAACTTCCTCATTATCCTCATCAAGGGAAGAAATCAACCTTACACGAGACCCTGAGGTGTTATTAGAGGCCAGTTCCTCCTTTGGTCTATTAAAATGATCAGGTTGCATGTTCTATTTGAAATTCTCTCCTCACAAATACTTCTGTCAGACTGCCCTAAGAAGTTGCTTCTGATTCTCTCCATCTTACTGTCCCTTATGGGGTAGATGTAAAATCCAAGCAAATTGTTTCCACTTGTATTTCTTTCCTGCCTCTAAAGATTCTTTGTGACAGGAGTCTAAGAGCTGTGACTTCTAAAAATTAACACAAAGGTAAAATGTTCAGAAAAAATGTGGTACTTTTATAAAATCAAAGTTGTTCTATTATGTGATTTTCACATAATATACTCTTCTTCAAAACCCTATACTCCTTAAATAGTTATGAATATCTTAGTGAACTTGTTTCAATGGATTACACGATAAAAACCCAAATTAGTTACTTGCTTGGTTCTGACAAATTGGAGACATTAAATACAAAACTTTTATTTGAATTTTGTCTAAAAGATAATTAAGATTATTCATCATTTACTGCCCTATGTGCAAACTACACAGTGACACTCAAACAGAGATGAAGAAATAAGCAGTTATGATCCAAGGAGATACTGATTTTTATAGTTGCTAGAAATAACAAACAGAAACCTTTTAAGACATGATTTAATGTTTGCAAATTGATATAGTCTAATATTACTTTGTAGATTGCTTTCTATTTTTTTTATTTCTATACATGGCAGCAAGCAATAGACTAAGGAATAAGTTGAGATAAAATACAACATAGTAACTGTGTAGAGAAAAAGATCATTCTCACAGTATAAATTTTATTGTACATAATCTTTCTAAACGATTATTTTTGAGGTTCTTCAAATATCTGTGTGTGTATGTGTGTGAATTTTCTGTCATTAATAACACTACTCGCTGTGTATGAAAAAGGTTAGCCCCCTGGTCCTGGAAAGACTGGATGTAGGGGAACGCCAGGACAGAGAAACAAGAGGGGGTTGAATGGGGAAAAGAGGGAGGGAAGGGGGCTTATGGGACTTTTGGGGAGGGAGGAAACAGAAAATGATTTGGAATGTAAATAAAAAAAACTTAGAAAATAAAAAAAAAAGGTTAGCATCTCGCAGACTTTGTTAACAGCAATCAATATTATGAGATTTTTCATAAGGAGAAACTTCATAAAGAACTGAATTGAAAAAAATAAAACTTTTATGAAGTTTTGTTTCTTCCAAATTTCCCAGGATTTTGACTTTACAGAATTTGTCATCAGACTGGATGAGATAGTGTGGGGTTACTTGTGTTGAGTGTCCTTCTTATAGATTACCTAAATTACATGAATCCAGAACTGTTTCCCATTGTGTTCATAAATTTCATAAATATATAACATGTTTATCCAAGGGCAAAACAAGAAGTATAAGCTTCACTAAATTTTCAAGAGTGAACAGAATCATCGAGAAAATCAAGCAACAGAGTTACCAGGACTAAGTGTTCTTTCCATATTTCTCCTCTGTTCAGAGATGAATATTGCTGGGCCTCTCAAAAGAATGTACTAGCATTCTCTGATTAAGGCTTTATATAACTAAATACATATGACATTTTATGGCATATTTAGTAATTTTGAATAACTCAAGAAACTCCATGTACAGAAACATAAAATGCATAAACATTGAAAATTGAACTGTGATTGGAAAGGCAAGCCAATCTTACTTAACTGATTCATTTTTATTCTGTTTCTCTTCAGATAACTGACGATATCTCTGTTCCAAAGTCAATGAATGAAACAAATTATTCTCGTGTGAAAGAGTTTGTGCTGTTGGGCCTGTCTAGTTCAAAAGAGCTCCAGCCTTTCCTGTTTCTCATATTCTCACTGTTGTACCTAGCAATATTGCTGGGCAACTTCCTCATCATCCTCACAGTGACTTCAGACTCGCGACTCCATACCCCCATGTACTTTCTGCTTGCAAACCTATCTTTTATAGATATATGTGTAGCCTCTTTTGCTACCCCCAAAATGCTTGCTGACTTTCTGGTTGAAAGAAAAACTATATCTTTTGAAGCCTGCTTGGCTCAGATTTTCTGTGTCCATCTATTTGCTGGTGGTGAAATGGTACTTCTTGTATCCATGGCCTATGATCGCTATGTTGCAATATGCAAGCCCCTCCACTACATGACAATCATGAGTCGCCGTGTGTGTATCACTCTGGTCGTCATCCCCTGGTTTGTTGGTTTCGTCCACACAATTAGCCAGTTGGCATTCACTGTTAACTTGCCATTTTGTGGTCCTAACCAGGTGGACAGTTTTTTCTGTGATCTTCCACTGGTGACCAAGCTAGCTTGCACAGACACTTATGTGATCAGCTTACTAATAGTTGCAGACAGTGGAGTACTCACCATGAGTACATTTGTCTTCTTAGTCATTTCCTACACTGTGATTCTCATTACTGTTAGAAATCGCTCCTCTGCTAGCATGGCCAAGGCCCGATCCACCCTAACTGCTCACATCACTGTAGTTGTACTATTCTTTGGACCATGCATCTTCATCTATGCATGGCCCTTTAATGGCTATTCAGTTGACAAAGTTCTTGCTGTGTTCTACACCATCTTCACACCCATTTTAAACCCACTAATCTATACTCTGAGAAACAAAGAGGTAAAAGCAGCTATGTCAAAGCTGAGGGGTCGCTATCTGAAACCTGGACAGGTTTCTACATTGATAAGAAATGCTCTGTTTCTGTAAAAAAAAAAAAAGTAAAATTACAGTACTGATAGCATTTTTGTTGCTCCACTAAGGTACTTCTAAAATGGAATTTCCTTTATTTCTAAAGCTAGTTATTTAACACATGGAACAATTTAAAAGTTATACCAATATTAATAAGCTGAACACATTTCATGACATTTAATATTCTTTCAATTAATTTTGTTCTTTGCTATTTCCTTTTCATTTTAAAAATTAAGATCTTTTAAAATAAAAGGTTGTCTTTCATGTGAATATAACTATGGCATTTATTGTACTGTAAATATATTTTGCCTTGTGTAGTTGGAAAATAAAGTTTATATTCAATCTATCAAGTAAATTTATTCTTTGTAAAGGAAGGAATACATTTTATAAGACAAGAGTTTAAAAAGAAAAGAAGATTGTTGCTTTTCTAGCTCTAAGTTCATTATACACAATACAGCTTTTTGAGAATTTTATGTGCTGACTCAAATTTAATATTTACAGTATTTTTCATTTAATGGCCCACTGCATAGTGTTTAGTATTCCGTATCAGGTTCTGTAATATTTGGGAATGTTTTTTGTACAAAGGAATCTAGTTAAAATGTGATTAATCACAATAGATAAGAACATGAACAGATCCCTTGGGAAATCCAAAAAGATTATGAAGAACATCAATTCCTGGAGAAGATCCTTGCATCTCATAAGCAAAACTCTAATACTGCATGAGGAAACAGATCCTTAGATGTTATTGAAGCTTTATAAGGACCAATGATTTTTGCCATAGCTTACTTAATAGCCTGGTTTCTAGAACTACCCATTATTTAGAAACTCACAATATCCATCAACAAATATAAGAAATCATCATATGCTCACAGGAAACTAGGAGCAGCCTGGGACAGGATCCTTCCGGTTTCCATCTGTGCCTGGAGCTGATTCTGTGTCACAGTGATTCATACCCAAGTATCTCCTGGGAGTAGAGCTGGTCTCCCAGGAGTTCTGGCACACCTGTGATCACAGGTAATACAAATACTTTTGCTCAAATTCCTGGCTCGAGAGGGACCAGCCCAGAGTCATCAGGAAACAGGAACCAAGGAACAGCTTGGAACAGGATCCTTCTGGTTTCAAGCTCCAACCTGGGGCTGACGCTGTGCCACAGCACTACATACCCAAATTCATCACAGAGAGAACTGGTCTCCCAGGAGTACTGATGCACAGGCTTGCGGGAGGGACAAATCAGAGTCAGAGGCAGTAAGACCAGCTAAAACTAGAGCTATCTAGATGGTGAGATGCAAGGGCCTCTCCTCAGAGAGGCAAGAAGATAAGCAACAGAAAACAAGGCTACTTGGCATCATCAAAATCCAGTTCTCCCACCACAGTGAGCCCTGGGGGGGGGGTGGCGGGGAATACGCCAACACACCAGAAAAGTGAGACTGATTTAAAGTCACATCTCATGATGATTATAGAGGACTTTGAGAAGGACATAAATAACTCCCTTAAAGAAATACAGAATAAACACAGGTAAACAGGTAGAAGCTCTTAAAGAAGAAACAAAAAAAATCCCTTAAAGAATTACAGGAAAACACAAACAAACAGGTGGAGAAATTGAACAAAACCATCCAGGATCTAAAAATGGAAATAGAATCAATAAAGAAGTCACAAAGGGAGACAGTCCTGGAGATAGAAAACCTAGGAAAGAGATCAGGAGTCATAGACACAAGCCTAACAGAATACAAGAGATATAAGAGAAAATCTCAGGTGCAAAAGATACCATAGAAAATGTCGACACAGCAGTCAAAGAAAATGTAAAATGAAAAACGCTCCCAACCCAAAACATACAGGAAATCCAGGACACAATAAGACCAAACCTAAGGGTAATAGGTATAGAAGAAAGAAAATAATCCCAAGTTAACAAAAGATTCCCAAGTTCAACAAAATTATAGAAGGAAACTTATCTAACCTAAAAAAAGAGATGCCCATAAGCATACAAGAATCCTACAGAACTTCAAATCGACCGGAGCAGAGAAGCAATTCCTCCTGTAACATAATAGTCAAAACACCAAATACATAAAACAAAGAATATTAAAAGCAGTAAGGGAAAAAGGTCAAGTAACATATAAAGGCAGACCTATCAGAATTACACCAGACTTCTCACCAGAAACTGTGAAAGCTAGAAGATCCTGCGCACATGTCATACAGATCCTAAGAGGACGCAAATGCCATCCCAGGCTACTATACCCAGCAAAAATCTCAATAACCATAGACAGAGGTTATCAAATTTACACAATATAATTTGACAAATCCAGCCCTACGAAGGATAATAGAAAATATCAACACAAGGAGAAAAACTACACCCTCGAAAAAGTAAGAAAGTAATCTTTTTTCAAGAAACCTAAAAGAAGATAGCCACACACACATAATTCCATCTCTAACAACAAAAATAATAGGAAGCAACAATCACTGTTCCTGAATACCTCTTAGCATCAATGGATTCAATTTCCCAATAAAAAGGCATAGACTAACAGACAGGATACGTAAACAAGACCCCGCATTTTGCGCATACAGGAAATGCACCTCAGTTTTCAAAAACAGACACTTCCTCTGAGAAAGAACTGAAAAAAAAAAACAACTTTCCAAGCAAATGGTCCCAAGAAATAAACTGGAGTAGCCATTCTAATATTGAATAAAGTTGATTTTCAAGCAAAAATTATCAAAAAAGATAAGGAAGGAAACTTTACACTCTTCAAAGGATAAATCTACCAAAAAGAATTCTCAATTCTGAACGTCTGTGTTCCAAATGCAAGGGCAATTATATTCATAAAAGAAACTTTACTAAAGCTCAAAGTCCACATTGTACCACACATAATAATGGTGGGAGACTTCAACACCCCACTCTCATCAATGGACAAATTTTCTGGGTATAGCTGCGTCCTCTGGTAGTACTATATCCAATTTTCTGAGGAACCACCAAACTGATTTCCAGAGTGGTTGTACCATCTTACAATTCCACCAGCAGTGGAGGAGTGTTCCTGTTACTCCACATCCTCTTCAGCCCTGCTGTCACCTGAGTTTTGATCCAAGTCATTCTTACTGGTGTGAGGTGGAATCCCAGGGTTGTTTTGATTGGCATTTCCTGATGTCTAAGGATATTGAAAAATTCTTTAGAGCTTCTCAGCCATTCGGTATACCTCAGTTGAGAATTCTTTATTTAGCTCTGTACCCGATTTTTAATAGGGTTATTTGGTTTTCTGGAGTCTAATTTCTTGAGTCCTTGAATATATTGGATATTAGTCCTCTGTTGGATGTAGAGTTGGTAAAGATCTTTTCCCAGTTTGATGTTTGCTGTTTTATCCTGTTGACAGCATCCTTTGTTTTTCAGAAATTTTGTAATTTTATGAGGTCCCATTTGTCAGTTCTTGATCTTGGAGCATGAGCGATTGGCATTCTGTTCAGGAAATTTTCCCCGGTGCCCACGTGCTCAAGGCTCTTCCCCAGTTTCTTTTCTATTAGTTTCACTGTGTCTGGTTTTCTGTGGGGGTCCTTGATCCACTTGGACTTGAGCTTTGTACAAGCGGATAAGAATGGATCGATTTGCATTCTTCTGCATGCTAGCCGCCGGTTGAACCAGCACCATTTGTTGAAAAGGCTATCCTTTTTCCACTGGATGGTTTTAGCTCCTTTGTCAAAGATCCAGTGACCAAAGGTGTGTGGGTTCATTTTTGGTTCTTCAATTCTATTCCATTGACCTACCTCCCTGTCACTGTACCAATACCGTGCAGTTTTTATCTCTATTGCTCTATAATACTGTTTGAGGTCTGGGATACTGATTCCCCCAGAAGTTTTTATTGGTGAGAATAGTTTTAGCTATCCTGGGATTTTTGTTATTCCAGATGAATTTGAGATTTGCTCTTTCTAACTCTATGAAGAATTGAGTTGGGATTTTGATGGGGGATTGTATTGAATCTGTATATTGCTTTTGGCAATATGGCCATTTTTGCTATATTAATCCTGCCAATCCACAAGCATGGGAGATCTTTCCATCTTCTGAGTTCTTCTTCACTTTCTTCAGAGACTTGAAGTTCTTGTCATACAGATCTTTCACTTCTTTGGACAGATACTTTATATTGTTTGTGACAATGGTGAAGGTTGTTTCCCTAATTTCTTTCTCAGCCTCTTTATCCTTTGACTATAGGATGGCTAAAGATTTGATTTAGTTTTATATCTGGACATTTTGCTGAAGTTTTTATCAGGTTTAGGAGTTCTCTGGTGGAATTTTTGAGGTCGCATAAGTATACTATCATATCATCTGTAAATAGTAATAGTTTGACTTCTTCCTTTCCAGTTTGTATACCTTTGACCTCCTTTCTTGTCTAATTGTTCTAGCTAGAACTTCAAGTAGTATACTGAATATATAAGGAGAGAGAGGGCAGTCTTATCTAGTCCCTGATTTTATTGGGATTGTTTCAAGTTTCTCTCAATCTAGTTTGATGTTGACTACTGGTTTACTGTTGATTGCTTTTACTATGTTTACTTATGGGCCTTGAATTCCTGATCTTTCAAAGATTTTTAACATGAAGGGATGCTGAATTTTTCAAATGGTTTTTCAGCATATAATGAAATGACGATGTGGATTTACCTTTGAGTTTGTTTATATAGTCGATTAAATTGACGGATCTCTGTATATTGAATCATTCCTGCATCCCTGGGATGAATCTATCTGATGATGGTGGATGATTGTTTGATGTGTTCTTGGATTCGGTTGGCGAGAATTTTATTTAGTATTTTTGCATCAATATTCATTAGGTAAATTGGTCTGAAGTTCTCTTTCTTTGTTGTATCTTTATATGACTTTGGTATCAGCATAACTGCACCTTCATAGAACAATTTGGGTAGTGTTCCTTCTGTTTCTATTTGGTCGAATAGTTTGAAGAGTATTGGTATTAAGCTTCTTTGAAGATTCAATAGAATTCAGCACTAAAACCTCTGATCCTGTGCTTTATTTGTTTGGGAGACTTTCAGTGACTGCTTCTATTTCTTTAGGGGTTATGGGTTTGTTTTGATGTTCTGTCTCATCCTGATTTAATTTTGGTATTTGCTATCTGTCTAGGAAATTGGCCATTTCATCCAGATTTTCCAGTTGTGTTAAGTATAGGCTTTTGTAGTAGGATCTGATGATTTTCTTTTAATTTCCTCATTTTCTGTTGTTATATCTCCTTTTTCATTTCTGATTTTTTTAATTTGGATACTTTCTCTTGTGCCCTCTGGTTAGTCTGGCTAAGGGTTTATCTATCTTATTGATTTTCTCAAAAAAACAGCTCCTGGTTTTGTTAATTCTTTGAATAGTTCTTTTTTGTAGAACTTGGTTGATTTCATCCCTGAGTTTGAGTATTTCTGGCTCTCTACTCTTCTTGGCTGTATTAGCTTCTTTTTGTTCTAGAGCTTTCAGGTGTGCCATTAAGCTGCTAGTGTATGCACTCTCCAGTTTCCTTTTGGACGCACTCAGAGCTATGAGTTTTCCTCTTAGCACTGCTTTAATGTGTCCCATAAGTTTGGGTATGCAGTGTCTTCATTTTTGTTAAATTTTAAAAAGTCTTTGATTTCTTTCCTCATTTCTTCCTTGATCAAGGTATCCTTGAGTAGAGTATGGTTCAGCTTCCATATGTATGCGGACTTTCTATTGTTTATGTTGCTATTGAAGACCACCCTTACTCCATACTGATCTGATAGGAGGCATGAGATTAGTTTGATCTTCTTCTATCAGTTGAGGTCTATTTTATTTACCAATTATATGGTTGATTTTGGAGACGGTACCATGAGGTGCTGAGAAGAATGTATATTCTTTTGATTTAGAATGAAATGTTCTCTCTCTCTATATATATATATATATGTATCTGTTAAATCCATTTGGTCCAAAACTTCAATTAGTTTCATTGTGTCTCTGTTTAGTTTGTGTTTCCCTGATCTGTCCATTGATAAGAGTGGAGTGTTGAAGTCCCCCACAATTATTGTATGTGGTGCAATGTGTGCTTTGAGTTTTAGTAAAGTGTCTTTTATGAATGTGGATGCCCTTGCATTTGGAGCACAGATGTTCAGAATTGAGAGTTCTTCTTTGTAGATTTTTCCTTTGATGAGTATGAAGTGTCCTTCCTTATCTTTTTTGATGACTTTGGTTGAAAGTTGATTTTATACTATATTAGAATGGCAATTCCTGCTTGTTTCCTGGGACCATTTGCTTGGAAAATTGTTTTTCAGCCTTTTACTCTGAGGAAGTGTTTGTATTTGACACTGAGGTTGATTTCCTGTATTCAGCAAATTGTGGGGTCCTGTTTATATATCATGTCTGTTAGTCTATGTCTTTTCATTGGGGAAACAAATCCATTGATGTTGAGATATTAAGGAATAGTGATTGTTGCTTCCTGTTACTTTTGCTACTATTTTTATCTTTTGTGTGGTTATCTTCTTTTGGGTTTGTTGAAAGAAGATTACTTTCTTGCTTTTTCTAGGGTGTAGTTTTCCTTCTTGTGTTGGCATTTTCCATCTATTATCCTTTTTGGTGCTGGATTTGTGGAAAGATATTGTGAAAATTTTGTTTTATCTTAGATTATCTTGGTTTCTCTATCTATGGTGATTGAGAGTTTTGCTGAGTACAGTAGTCTGACCTGGCATATGTGTTCTCTCAGGGTCTGTATCAGATCTGCCCAAGATTTTCTAGCTTTCATTGTCTCTGGTTAGATGTCTGGTGTAATTTTGATAGGTCTGCCTTTATAAGTTACTTAACCTTTCCCCTTACTGCTTTTAATATTTTTTCTTTGTTTAGTGCATTTCGCGCTTTGATTATTATGTGATAGGAGGAATTTCTCTTCTGGTCCAGTCTTTTTGGAATTCTGTAGGCTTCTTGTATGTTCTTGGGCATCTCTCTCTTTAGGTTAGGGAAGTTTTCCTCTATAATTTTGTTTAAGATATTTACTGGCCCTTTAATTTGTTAATCTTTAGTCTCTTCTATACCTGTAATCCTTAGGTTTGTTTTTCTCATTGTGTTTTGGATTTCCTGGATGTTTTGGGTTAGAAGCTTTTTGCATTTTGCATTTTCTTTGACTGTTGAGTCAATGTGTTTGTTCTATGGTATCTTCAGCACCTGAGAGTCTTTCTTCTATCTCTTGTATTCTGTTGTTTATGTTTGCATCTGTGACTCCTGATTTCTTACCAAGGTTTTCTATCTCCAGAATTTTCTCCCTTTGTGATTTCTTTGTTTTTCTACTTCCATTTTTAGATCCTAGATGGTTTTGTTTAGTTCCTTCACTTGTTTGTTTGTGTTTTCCTGTAATTCTTTAAGGAATTTTTGTGTTTCCTCTTTAATGGCTTCTATCTGTTGATCCATGGTTTTCTGTACTTCTTTGAGTTAATGTCCTTGTTAAAGTCCTCTATCAGAACTATGAGATGCGATTTTAAATCCAAATTTTGCTTTTTCAGTGTGTTGGTGTATCCATGACTTGTTGTGGGAGAACTGGGTTTGGATGCTGCCATGTTGCCTTGATTTCTGTTGGTAATGTTTTTGCATTTGCCTTTTGCCATCTGGTTATCTCTGGTGTTAGCTAGTCCTGCTTTCTCTGACTGGGGCTTGTACCTCCTGTGGGCCTACAAGCCTGTCTCAGCACCACTGGGAGACCAGCCCTCCTCTGGTACAGGGGACTGTGGCTCAGCCTGTCTTCTGTGTTGAGATGGAGCCCAGAATTACCCTGCCCAGCTCTTTTGCCACTCTTGTGTTCCCTATGCTCCTGGCTGTACTTACCTGCACAGTTACTGAAGAAAAATGTTGTATATTGACAACTTCTTAATTTAACTTGTTTGTGCCTTCAGAATCTTCTCTGTCCAGAGCATGTATATACCACTTCCATTTCTCTACTTTATGTCTTTATGTGTCAGTAAATACCAAAATCATGATGGAAAACTCATGTTGCATGATAAATTTGTAGCCTTTTATCAAATGTGTAGTTTTTATTAAAGCCTACTTTCAGACACTTTCAGATGTCTACCAATGAAAAAAGTTTTCTGGTGACAATTATCACAATAAAGCTTAAGGTGTGACTATATTGAAACTCCTCTGTGAAGTACATGTCTGTTTCAAAGTACCCATGACCTTTTCCATAAGCATGGGTTCTATTGATTGAGTACCTAGTTATCTCCAGGTAGTAGAAGAGCCTTGATCATGAATTCAAAAGGTCTCCTTTGTGGATGGGGGATCTCCCAAAATCTCCAGATAGCTTCCCTGTCTACCACTGACACCTCAAGTATTGTCAGGTCTACAGAATTATAAGGTTGGAGTGGTAGAGGAACCTTCACAGTGGTCTAGACATATTGATGAGCTTTCTCCTCTTCCAGGTTCTGCTCACAAGCAGCAGCTTTCCAAGTGACTTGGTGCATGTTAAAGTAACACATCAAAATGAATAATATTCTGACTTCAGAATACAAGTAAGCCTCAATAAATGTGCTTCTTTCTTAGTTGTTGAAGAGGCAGGTGTGAGATTTATTCTTTGTCACCAGACACTAGACTCCTAAAATATTCTCTGATGTATAAGGCCCTTAAATTTTATTTAGATTTATTTCCCATCCTCTGGTGTATATACCAAGTCCAAATGAAATTCTTGGTGTTATTAAATCCAGATCAATTTCTACCTCAGCTCACTTGGCTAAATCAGCATAATTTAATTAGTATAGTGAACGAGTGTTATGTATTGTAGAAGAGACAGATGATAAAAATCCCTTCAAACTAATTTTTAACACAAAGATCAAGTATTAATATATCCTTCAGGTAAAACCATGAATGTATACTGCTGACCTTGCCAACTAGAAACAAATCATTTCTGGTAGTCCTCATGGACAAGGTATTAAGAAAAGAGCCCTTCATACCATGTACCATGAGAAATGTTAATCTGATCAAATAAGGACACCACATGTTATATAGCAGATGCAATTAAAATTGACTAAATCTGTGATAGTGAAGTGTAATTCTTTTGAATTGTCTGGGTTCTGTAAAGACCAGATAGAAAAGTTGAAAAGAGATGTGATGAAAACCAACATCCATGTGTCTTTCAAGTCCTTGAGAATGGCACAAATTTCCTTAATTCCTCAAGATATGCCATATTGGTTTTAATTCACTATTTACCCTGGCATTTCCACTGGCTTCCAATTGGCCTCTCCAATCATTATAGCTTCTACTTCAAATGTCAGGGAATGATTTTGTGAATTCTGAAGATGTCTAAGAATACATAACACAAGTATGCATTCTGTAACTATAAAAAACAGGATGAATTGTGGATCCATTGGACCTAACGTGAATTTGACTTTAGTCAAAACTGCATTAATCCCCTGACTTCCATAAGTCCATACTTTTTATCGAGGGCCACAATGCTTTTGGGTTCTATTGTAGTCAGTGTCAATTCAGAATCAATATCCAATAGATCCTGCAAAGTCTAAACAATTTCTCCCTCCCAGTGTATAATTACTGACTTCGACCATCAGGTTGGTGGTCTTCAATGACAGGGTCTTCAGGGGGAGGAATAGGGAAGAGAATATAAATAAGGTAAGAGAGCTAGGACCAGGATGACTATAACAAGATGATAAGTCATTCCATGGAAGTTTACTAAGTTATATAACATCTTATATAAAGTTTTTAGGATATAAAGTCCACAGAAAGCTAATTAAGCAATATTGTAGGAGGTGAACACAAAATATCAAGTGCATTAAAGATAAAGTACAGAATGGCCTTAGGACTAATAACTACAGTATCTTGTGATAAGGAGAGTTGAGTTCTCAGAATCTAGTCACAAGTTCTTCCCAAGGCTCTGTCAATCACGTTCCTGGTTCAAGGAACTATGTTCCTTCTGCATGAATCAGAGCCTCAGGGAAAGCCTTGGATCTACCTTAAATCTCAATAGTTACATTTGTAAAAGTTTTAGGTCTCTCTAAGGAAGGATTGTAAAAAGGATAACAAAAAAACATGCATTCTAATAATGTCCTTCCTCAGGATAATCTGTCCATTACTTCATTCAAGGAGTCTGAAAACTGACCCAAGTCTGGATCTCGGTTCATGGTCCCATATTCCCTTGTACCATGATCCACTGAAGGTTTTTCATTTTTTTCTGAGAATTTTTCTCTTTATGCAGATCAATCAAAAGTTTAGTACAGTTCTTATTTTATTTCATTTCTAGAAACATGATAACTGATCAGCTAATATCAACAGTCCATAGGAGTCATGCCACCATAGAAATCACTTGGCCTATGCTCCCCATTACTAGTAGGACCATTGTGGACACTGCTTTGTCCATGCCATTTATGATGACTACACTCATCTTGCCTTCATTGTTTCAATAGTGCCACCTCACTGCACTTACTCTAGTATAAAACTAAACTTATATTTTATTTAATTCATTCAACTATGTATCAGTAACCCTAACCCTCATTCTGACACTAGAGTTACAATAAAGCTCTTCTAATGTGCTGGTTCTACTCTAAACAATTTTTGCTGAATTATACTTTTAGTGAAGGAGGTGTCTTCTGACCTCACAACAATAAGTTTTATATGGCAAATCCACTGTCATTGAAAATTTTCTGATCTTTAAAATCCCTTTTTCAACACTAAGCCAAGAGGTATGAAGCATCTCTTGATCCTTTTCAGTATATTATATTTTAACACATGCTTCCACCAATCTATTAAACTTTTGACATCTTCTTTAACTGTGCAAGCTTCCATATACAACATAGACTTTTCATTCAGTGAACCTACATATATAAATGGCTACTCATTCGGTTTTATGTCCTTTCTACCATTATCCTTAAATTCATTCCCACACATATTCCCTATACTTATACTTTAATTAATTAGTAATTCTTTAGCCACTTTATTGGCGTAACGTAAATTCTCATGAACTACACTTTCCATTTGCTCTCTTGCATCCTGCTTAGCCTTTAGTCTTGTAAGAGCTCTAGAGGACACGAGGTACATTAATATTTTCATGCTATCAGCTACTTTAGGAAATATCACTGTTGATTGGGCAATAAATGATCAATTCCTTCAGGCAAAGGCAGGGAATGCAATATTGCAGAGTATGTATGTGGAAAGGCAGTGCAGCATCCTCTGCTAAGGATACTCTTCCTCCTCCTCTTCTTCTTGATCTTCTTGATCTTCTTGTTCTTCTTGATCTTGTTGTTGTTGTTGTTGTTCTTCTTCTTCTTCTTCTTCTTCTTCTTCTTCTTCTTCTTCTTCTTCTTCTTCTTCTTCTTCTTCTTCTTCTTCGTCCTCTTCTCTTTCTTCTTCTTCTTCTTCTTCTTCTTCTTCTTCTTCTTCTTCTTCTTCTTCTTCTTCTTCTTCTTCTTCTTCTTCTTCTTCTTCTTCGTCCTCTTCTCTTTCTTCTTCTTCGTCTTCTCCTTCTTCATAAGATAAATTCTCGATAATCTGAGGGATCAAATGCTTCAGTCTTAGTAGGGTCCTCTCAGATATTTCTATCCCAAGTTCCATGATACCATCCCATACCAATTATCTTCCATATTTTAAACGTTGACAGAATTTAAGATAACTAATTTAACTGCCAACTTTACATGTAAGAATTAACTAAAATCAAGAAATTGAGTGGTACATCTGTGTGAATTTTTTGCTTAATTTGAAACGGTAAGATCAACTTCTAATCTGGAAATTTGAAGTGGGAAGACACAATTTAATCTAGATTTTTTGAGGTACAAAGATCCTCCTCTAATCTATCTATGCCTTCTGCTAGAAGCCTATATAAGGACATGGAAAAGGGAAGCTTTTGTTCTTAGTCTGATTATCTCACCTTATTAGTAAGTGCATTCTGTCACTGGCATCAAAGACTATGTGTTTGGAATCCAGAATGTACTGAAGACAAGCCGAAACATCTGGTTTCATGTACTGAACCACTACTGTATCCTTGGACTTTCCCTTCATAGGCATCCATTGGTATATTAGCTTGACCATAATCTGAAAGTCATTCTAGTGAAAGGAAAGAGATTGGGGGCCAGGGGAGGTCATTCTGGCTGGGACTTGAATGTAGTGAGAATTTTAGTTTCTTTAAAAACCCAGTTATTTTATGTGAATATGTTTTTGTTTTAATCCAAGTGTAGGATATGTGCTGCTTCATTTTGTTCACAGTCATTAACAATGATTGCCTCCTGCTCTAGGAGGGATCTGACTTTTGCCAGTTGCAGATAGTTTAATTCTGGGGACTCTTGAGAGGGTATAAATAGGAGTGGCCCAAGATGGCCTGGGGATGCAGCTGGTTCCTGCTGCTGCTGACCCCTGCTGCTGGTTTTGTTTTTGCTGTTTTGCCATATACTCTGATGATGAAGATTGGATTCACCCCTAAGAAACCAACATCCCTAATCAGCAGGAAGTAGTTTAAAAAAGTCTATGTCCCCTCTTTCCTCTATTCTTCTTTCTTTCCTACCTAGTATTGGGAATATTGGGGGGGGGGGATACGTATGGAATAATGGTTGGAAGAGTGGTAGATATAAGAACCCAATAAAGTATCCAAAAAATATATACCTACACATTAATTTTCATTGTAATTTAGCCAATCTTTCAGTGAGGTCTTCATTTTAATTTTTTGGAACTCAAGCTCTGTAGCTGGTGAACAGGAGTTTCTCTTCTAAGGCACACCAGCTGGGAGCAGTATAGATCATGGACTTCCACAGGATTTCCAGTGGCAGCTTGGATCATGGATATCAACACAGTTGCCTGTGGCATCACAGAATGAGCATTAATATGCCTTCTAGTGGCAGCAAGGACCATGAACATTAACAGAACTTACAGCAGCAGCATGGATCATGAGTAATAGCATGGCATCCAGTGGCAGCACAGACCATGGACATCAACATAGTTTCTGGTAGCAGCAAGGACCATGGAGGTGAGACAATTGAGTTGGCCACACCCAGGCTAACTCCAACACAAGCTACAAACTGGAAGTTTGTGAAACTAGGTTTAAGTTTCTATTTTTCTTTTTCTTTTTTTTTTTAGGGGAATGCAGTCAGGAAATTGGGGGGGTGAGCTGGGGAAGGAGGGATGGGATAGGGGGTTTTTGGAGGGGTAACATAGAAAGGGGATACCATTTGAAATGTAAATAAAGCAAACATCTAATAAAAAATAAAAAAAAAATTTCAATTTTCAGAATTGGAAAAATCCAAAACAAGTCAGTTCCAGGAGACATCACCCCTTACAAGCAGCCAAATTCCCTAAAGCCTTAACCAATCACAAGAGTACCCATAACCCTGGAGATAGACCCAACCTGTCAAGGGAAAAAAAAATAAAAGTCACATTCCTACCCTAACAAAAGTTAAGCTGACCTTGCAAAACCACCTGTGTGATTTCATCCCTTACAGCACACTCCTGTGTGCTGGATCTCTGCAGAATAAATGTTCTTTGCTTCTGCATACTATTTGAGTCTGGGGTATAATTCTTTGGTAAATCACAGACCTTTAGAGACATCTTTCAAGAAAACTTAATCCAGAAAATGAACCGTTCCTAATTTTGGATATCTTATTGCTCAGAGTCAGGGTGATCACATAGTTGAGTAGCATGTCTGGGGACTGGATCCACTTGAGATCCAAGCTGTTGCATATCACCCTGCCCTTGGTACCAGCAATCTGCTGTCACCCCTAGCATAACTGACCATCATGCTTGTAGCTCAAGGGCAGAGTCTTCTCTGCAGGTCAAGCAGGGCGAGCAGTGGTAGTGACTCCATGCCAAAGGTGTGGCACAGATTAAAGCTGGATCTTCTGACCTCAAAGATCCATTTTAGAAGTGGTTCTTTGCTCTTCAAATGATTTAATTAAGAGAAATAAGTCACTCACAGGTGTGTCCTGACACTTGAGTTTTAGTTAATCTCAGATGGTTGCAGACAATGGAGAATATCATTGCCAAATAGGCTGGTCCTTGTGCCTCTCAGACCCCAGTCTGGTAAACCATTCTAATAAATCCCCTTTATATGTAAAGAAACTGCATGTTTGTATACAGCCCTTTCAGAAAGTAGACTGAGAAAGCCACGAAGAGCAAATCAGTAAGCATTCTTCCATAGCCCCATCAGTACCTGCCTCAAGAATCATGCCTTTAGTTCCTGTCCTGCCTTCCCTGGAAAATGGATTACAAGTTGATATAAACACTTTCTTCCACAAGTTGCTTTTGGTCATGGTGTTTTATAACGGTAATAGAAACCACAAGAAGGCATCACTTGGTACCAGATTGCAGAATATTGCTGTGGCAGATCTAATCATGTGGTTTGGGGAGGATGGTGGTGACCTCTGAGCTAGTAAAGTCACTGAATGCTCAGAGCTCAATAAGCTGCTGTGGGAACATTATCACAGAAGATAATACTAAAAGCAGATGATGTAGATCTGGACTGTGAAATTTTAGAGAGACATTTGAGAGTCCATTAAAGATTGTATCAGGTATATCTAATATTTTGATTAAGAACAACTAAAATGAAAACTTCGCTTGGCTGGGACACTTGATACTGGTTACCTAGGGTTATAATTAAGATGAGACCAGCATCAGTGAGGCACAATCTTCTGGGAGGTGTTTCCTCAAGTTAGAATACTGAGGCTGTGCTCCAGAGAGGGCCAAGACTTTATATCGTGCTGTCAGAACCTGAAAATGTGTAAGAGTTTCTCATGTGGTACTGATGCTTAAGGCGAGAAAGGGTCATTGGGAGTAGCTTAGGTTTGGCATCATGAGATGAGGACAGCCCACTGGTGAATGTGAAGCTACAGCTGATATAGAAACCAAAGGATAGAAGGCTTTCTGGAGAAAAGTTGAGGCTTTACACATGTGGCAGTGTTAGAGTCCTCAAAGAGATTGCAGGAAAGGCTAGGGGAAGGTGCAGCCCAGTTGCTGTGGAGACTCCAACATTTTGGAGATGTCAGTCCCATGAGAAGACTACCATGGATAGCAGCAGGTGTGGACTGGAAATAGCCTAGACCTAGGTATGGCTCAGCAGGGTCAGCATGGTCAGCTGAGCAGAATGCCCATCCCCCCCCCAGTGTTGGCCTTCTTCAGAGGGGTAGTAGCAGTGTTCCTGAGACCACATCCGGCCTTGATGGTGTGGACTGCACCTAGCTCCACCTTTAGAGTCTAGAGCCACAGTAGCTACAGGGCAGATTGCCAGAAGCACAACTATGACCATCAGTGCACAGAAATGGGGACTTCATGTACAGGGGCTGCACTATAAGTGTGATGGGCAGAGGCTGTTTTTTGAAGTCAATGCCTGTGTGCTGTAGCAGAGTGGTGTTGTCTTCAGTCTGTATGGGCGCCTAGCAGTAGCAAGCATGGGGAGACCTCACAGTACTCAGATGGGCAAACCCACTCTGTTGGGGCCACCTCCAGGAATGATCTGAAGTGTAAACTTAAGGGTTCTTTGGAAAGTCAGTTCTGGTAGATGGTGTTTTGCATAAAGGAGTGTTTTCCTGAATGGACACAGTTGAAAGACTAAGGTAGACTCATGAAGGAACATTTGGCTGAAGCAGACACAAGTGAAAGCAAGCACATGAAAGGACATATGGTGAAGGATTTGCACTGAAGACATACATGTATTGGTACACTTTACACTACATAGTTGAGCTCCACTTGTCAGGACTCCACAGAGAGAAATACACCAAAAAAACTTCTGGTGGCATGCTGCAGTTCTTGCTGCTTCCAAGGACTTGGACTGGTTGGCAGAGTGATGTCAGCTGAGACGGACTCACGTGCTGAAACACGACATGTGATGAAGCAAGACCCAAGGAGGACACTTGATGTTTGGAGTGGTATAAATAGGACTCGACAGACAGTGATGGAGGCTGAGCTTAGCTTGCCTATAGAGCTAGATGTGCAAAGCTTGTTGGTCTCCAGTGTTCAGTGTTCTTCACTTTGCTGACAGTACCTGACTGTCACTGCTAGGAAGTGCCACCACTGTTGATTCCTGTTTGCTATCCCAACTCTACCAAACTGGTCTGCATGAAGTCCACATCCATGAAGTGTTTGCATGTAGATCGAGCTGCCTCTCCTGACCTTTAAACTAAACTGCCGATTTCCAGAAATCATAGATGGGAGTTGCTCAAAAGAATAATTTTTAAACAGGTCTACCTTCCTGTATCCCTTCTTTTCCACTACCTCTGATGGGTGGTGAGTTAAAAGGGGGTAAGAGCATTTAAGAACCCTCATTAAAAATAGGTTGTGAAAAAGTTAAAGTTACAGAGATGCTTGGTTCCATGTGAAGCCTGGTTACTGGGCACAGTACAGCCTCCAGAGTATGGGTGAATCTGGGCCTGGCACAGTGAGGAAGCCCGTGGACTGTGTGAGTGAGGGCTCCTAACTAGTCCCTGCCAGGTTCACAGGCTTCACTCACACACAAGCCCACCCAAAGCTCATGGGTCACCCAGGACCCAGGCGAAGGTTCTCCTGGTGCCATCCAGGGCTGCTTCTGGGCCTTGCAGTCCCTGGGCTGCAGGGCCTAAGAGGGCCCAGCAATGTCAGCTCACCATTGCAGGAGATCATGCAGTGGAAGGCACAGAAGCCAAAGCTGAGCAGCAGCACATGTTGGGGTCCAGGTAGGCCAGCAACTGTGGCTTCCCTGAGAGCTTCTCTAGTTCACTCCATCCCTCAAGCCTGGACCCCAAGACTTGCCCAGCTTTGTGTACTAGGCTGGGTGCCCAGAAGCGTTGCATCACTGAAGTTGTCTGGTTTTTCTTAAGGAATTATGTCCTATTTAATTCTATTATAACTGTTTGAATTGACTGCCTCATTTTATTCAGCTCTTTGTGTTTGTTCTCTTGGAGGGCATTCGCATCTTCTGATTTTTCAGGGGAGTGAATTGTTTGACATTAATTATAATGAATATTTAAATTTCTCTATATGGAAGTTATTTGAAATCATGTATTTCCTATTCATAACTACATGATTAGAGTTATGAGGAAGGACATACCTCCAATCCTGTACTTCTGGATACCTTTTTAGTTTTGTTGCTTTTGTCCCTTTGCTGTGGTTTTCTTTTTTTTTAAATTTTTTTATTAGGTATGTTCTTTATTTACATTTCAAATGATTTCTCTCTTACTGGTTCTCCCAATCCCCAAAAGTCCCATATGTTCTCTTCCCTCTCCCTGCTCCCCAACCAACCCACTCCCACCTCCCCTCCCCTTCCTGGTATTCAGCTACACTGCCACATTAAGCCCTTCCAGGACCAGACACCTCTCCTTCCTTCTACTTGGGTATCCTTTGATATGTGAACTATTCTTTGGGTATTCCAAGCTTCTGGGCTAATATCCGCTTATCAGTGAGTGCATATCATGTGTGATTTTTTGTGAATGGGTTACCTCACTCAGGATGACATTCTCCAGTTTCACCCACTTGCCTAAGAATTTCACGAATTCATTGTTTTTGAGAGCTGAGTAGTATTCCATAGTGTAAATATACCACATTTTCTGTATCCATTCCTCCATTGAGGGACATCTGGGTTCTTTCCAGCTTCTGGCTATTATAAATAAGGCTGCTATGAACATAGCGGAGCATGCGTCCTTATTGCATGATGGAGAGTCTTCTGGGTATATGCCCAGGAGTGATATAGCTGGGTCCTCCGGTACTATTATGCAGAGTTTTCTGAGGAACTGCCAAACTGATTTCCAGAGTGGTTTTACCAGCTTGCAATCCCACCAGCAGTGGAGGAGTGTTCCTCTTTCTCCACATCCTCGCCAGCACTGGCTGTCTCCTGAGATTTTGATCTTAGCCATTCTGACTGGTGTGAGGTGAAACCTCAGGGTTGTTTTGATTTGCATTTCCCTGATGACTAAGGAAGTTGAACATTTCGTTAGGTGTTTCTCAGCCATTTGATATTCCTCAGGTGAAAATTCTTTGTTTAGCTCTGTACCCCATTTTTAATAGGGTTATTTGGCTCTCTGGAATCTGCCTTCTTGAGTTCTTTGTATATCTTGGATATTAGCCGTCTGTCGGTTGATAAAGAACTTTTCCCAATTTGTTGGTTGCTGTTTTGTTCTTTTGACAGTGTCCTTGGCCTTACAGAAACTTTGTAATTTTATGAGGTCCCATGTGTCAATTCTTGATCTTAGAGCATAAGCTATTGGTGCTCTGATCAGGAAAATCTCCCCTGTGTTCATGTGCTCAAGGCACTTCCTCAGTTTCTTTTCTATTAGTTTCAGTGTGTCTGGTTTTATGTGGAGGTCCTTGATCCACTTGGACTTGAGCTTAGTACAAGGAGATAAGGATGAAACGATTTGCATTCTTCGGCCTGTTGACCTCCAGTTGAAACAGCACCATCTATTTAAAAGGCTATCTTTTTTCCACTGGGTGGTTGTAGCTTCCTTGTCAAAGATCAAGTGACCATAGGTGTGTGGGTTTATTTCTGGGTCTTCAATTCTGTTCCATTGATTTATCTGCCTGTCACTATACCAATACCATGCAGTTTTTAACACTATAGCTCTGTAGTACTGCTTGAGGTCGGGATATTGATTCCCCCAGAGGTTCTTATACTGTTGAGAATAGTTTTAGCTATCCTGGGTTTTTTGTTATTCCAGATGAATTTGATAATTGCTCTTTCTCACTCTAGGAAAAACAGAGTTGGGATTTTGATGGGGATTGCATTGAATCTGTATGTAGCTTTTTGCAGGATAGCCATTTTTGCTATATTAATCCTGCCAATCCACGAGCATGGAGATCTTTCCATCTTCTGAGGTCTTCTTTGATTTCTTTCTTCAGAGACTTGAAGTTCTTGTTCTACAGATCTTTCTCTTGTTTGGTTAGAGTCACACCAAGATACTTTATATTGTTTGTGGCTATTGTGAAGGGTGTCATTTCCCTAATTTCTTTCTCAGCATGTTTATCCTTTTAGTATAGGAAGGCTACTGATTTGCTTGTGTTGATTTTATATCCGGCCACTTTGCTGAAGTTGTTTATCAGCTATAGGAGTTCTCTGGTTGAGTTTTTTGGGTTGCTTATGTATACTATCATATCGTCTGCAAAGAGTGATAATTTGACTTCTTCCTTTCCAGTTTGCATCCCTTTGACCTCCTTCTGTTGTCTAATTGCTCTAGCTAGAACTTCAAGTACTATATTGAATAAATATGGAGAGAGAGGGCAACCTTGTCTAGTCCCTGATTTTAGTGGGATTGCTTCAAGTTTCTCTCCATTTAGTTTGATGTTGGCTACTGGTTTGCTGTATTTTACTTTTACTATGTATAGGTATGGGCCTTGCATTCCTGTTCTTTCCAAGACTTTTAACATGAAAGGATGCTGAATTTTGTCAAATGCTTTTTCAGCATCTAATAAAATGACTGTGAGGTTTTTTCTTTGAATTTGTTTATGTAGTGGGTTACATTGATGGATTTCCGTATATTGAACCATCCCTGCATTCCTGGGATAAAGCCTACTTGATCATGGTGAATGATCATTTTGATGTGTTCTTGGATTTGTTTGTCAAGAATTTTATTGAGTATTTTTGCATCTATATTCATAAGGGAAATTGGTCTCAAGTTCTCTTTCTTTGTTGGATCTTTGTGTGATTTTGGTATCAGCGTAATTGTGGCTTCAGAGAATGAGTTGGGTAGTGTTTCTTCTGTTTCTATTTTGTTGAATAGTTTGAAGAGTACTGGTGTTAGGTCTTCTTTGAAGGTCTGATAGAATTCTGCACTAAAACCATCTGATCCTGTGCTTTTTTTTTGGTTGGGAGACTGTCAATGAACCTTTCTATTTCTTTAGAGGTCATGGGACCATTTAGATGGTCCATCTGATCCTGATTAAACTTTGGTATTTGGTATCTGTCTAGGAATTTGTCCATTTCCTCCAGATTTTCCAGTTTTGTTGAGTACAGGCTTTTGTAGTAGGATCTGATGATTTTTTGAATTTCATCAGTTTCTGTTTTTATTTCTCCCTTTTCATTTCTGATTTTGTTAATTTGGATACTGTGTCTGTGCCCTCTGGTTAGTCTGGATAAAGTTTTATCTGTCTTGTTGATTTTGTCTTTAGATATCTGTTAAGTCCATTTGGCCCAAAACTTCTCTTAGTTTTACTGTGTCTCTGTTTAGTTTGTGTTTCCCTGATCTATCCATTAAGGAGAGTGGGGTGTTGAAGTCACCCACAATTATTGTGTGGGGTGCGATGTGTGCTTTCAGCTTTAGCAAGGTTTCTTTTACATATGATGGTGCCCTTGTTTTTGGAGCATAGATGTTCAGAATTGAGAGTACTTCCTGGTAGGTTTTTCCTTTGATGAGCATAAAGTATCCTTCCATGTCTTTTTTGATGACTTTTGGTTGAAAGTCTATTTTATCAGATATTAGAATGGCTACTCCAGCTTGTTTCCTGGGACAATTTTCTTAGAAAACTATTTTCCAGCCCTTTACTCTGAGGTAGTGTTTGTCTTTGACACTGAGATGCATTTCCAGGATGCAGGAAAATGTTGGGTCTTGTTTACGTATCCAGTCTGTTACTCTATGTCTTTTTATTGGGGAATTGAGTCCATTGATGTTAAGAGATATTAAGGAAAAGTGATTGTAGCTTCCTGCTATTTTTGATGCAATTTTTATGTTTGTGTGGTTATCTTTTGGGGGGTTGTTGGAATAGGATTAATTTCTTGCTTTTTCTAGTATATAGTTATTCTCCCTTTGTTGATGTTTTCCATTCATTATCCTTTGAAGGTTTGGATTTGTGGAAAAATACTGTGTAAATTTGTTTTTGTCATGAAATACCTTGGTTTCTCCATCTATGGTAATTGAGAGATTTGCTGGATATAGCAGTCTGCATTGGCATTTGTGTTCCTTTAGGGTCTGTATGACATCTGCCCAGGCTCTTCTGGCTTTCATAGTCTCTGGTGAGAAGTCCGGTGTAATTCTGATAGGTGTATTTTCATATGTTACTTGACATTTTTCCCTTATTGCTTTTAATATTCTTTCTTTGTTTAGTACATTTAGTGTTTTAACTATTATGTGATGGGAGGAATTTCTTTTCTGGTCAAATCTTTTTGGAGTTCTGTAGACTTCGTGTATGTTCATGGGCATCTCTTTCTTTAGGTTAAGGAAGTTTTCTTCTATAATTTGGTTGAAGACATTTACTGGCCCTTTAAGTTGGAAATCTTCACTCTCTTCTATACCTATAATCCTTAGGTTTGTCCTTCTCATTTTGTCCTGGATTTCCTGGATGTTTTGGGTCAGGAGATTTTTGCATTTTTCATTTTCTTTGACTGTTGTATCAATGTTTTCTATGGTATCTTCTGCGTCTGAGATTCTCTCCTCTTTGTCTTGTATTCTGTTGTTGATGCTTGGATCCATGACTCCTGACTTTTTTCCTAGGTTTTCTATGTCCTGAGTTGTTTCACTTTGTGATTTCTTTATTGTTTCTACCTCCATCTTTAGGTCTTGGATGGCTTTGTTCAATTCCTTCACCTGTTTTTTTTTTTTGTGTGTGTGTGTGCGTTTTCCCTTAGTACTTCAAGAGCTTCTCCCTATTTACTTGTGCTCTCCTGTATTTCTTTAAGGGAGTTATTTATGTCCTTCTTGAACCCCTCCATCAGTATCATGAGCAGTGATTTTAAATCCAGTTCTTGCTTTTCTGGTGGGTTGGGATAACAAGGACTTGCTGTTGTTGGAGAACTTGGTTCCAATGGAGTCATGTTGCCTTGGTTTCTGTTGGTGATTTTTTTGCGTTTGTCTTTTGCCATCTGGTTATCTCTGGTGTTAGCTGGTGTTGCTGTCTCTGACTGTGGTTTCTCTATGCTCCTGGGAGACCTGTTCTCTCTGTGTACACTGATATGCAAGTACTTCTGCAAGACCCGTTCTCTTATATTTTTATTTGGGTATGTACCTCTGTGGCCCAGATCCAGTCTGGGTGCAGGCAGTAATCAGAAGACTCTTGCCCCAGTCTGTTCCTAGACTCTTGTGTCCTCATGGTTTCAGGCTGTTTCCTCTTAGCAGCAGGGGTGGTCCTACTGTACCAATGGGCCTCTCTGCATTCCTGAGTGGTTAGTTTCCTCCGTGTATCCCTTGGATATGGTTCCCAGTGGCAGAAGATGGCTCCTCTGCTCTGCAATGCAGGTCTATCCTGTGCTGGCTGAATACTCTGAGCATCTGGGTAGACAGTTGGCTTCCTGTGCCAATTGGAGATGGTGCGCTATGGCAGAGAATGGTCCCAAACCTGGGAACAGAGCCGGAAATCTCCTGCCAGACTATTCAGGATGGAGTCCGCAGCTCAGCAATGCAGGTCTCACCTGTGCTAGCTGACTCCTCTGTGCATCTGGGTACATGGCTGGCTTCCTGCGCCACTTGGAGATGGCACACTGGAGTCCCTGTCTGGTCTATCACCAGAGCAAAGATGGCAGAGGCTGTGGCGCTCCCTCCAGGCGGTGATCACTCTGCAGGGCAAATGTCCCACAGCAGAGCTGGCGCACAGATGACCACAGAGCTGCCCCGCTCTTGGGCGCAGGTGGAACCCTAGGTCGCTGTGTCCCAAGCGATGTTATACTCGGGATATCTCTGTGTACCTGGAGTTCCTGTCTGCTCTGTTGCCGGAGCAAAGATGGCAGAGCCACTGTGGCTTTCTTATCTCCAGTCATTTGTTGGTTGAGGTTTTTCTTTTAGTTATTGTTTTAAATTTCATATTTTAATTTTTTAAGATTAAAATATAATTAAAACATTTCTTTCCCTGTCCTTTCCTCTCTTTAACCCTTCCCATAGAACCGCGATTCTGTCCCTCAAATTCATGGCTTCTAATTTTTAATTATTACAGACACACACACACACACACACACACGAGAGAGAGAGAGACAGACAGACAGACAGACACACACACACACATAAAATTCTTTCTCTTGAATATTTGTATATGCAATATCTTTTTATTCAGTCTTTATACATCTTACTAGGTTGAGTTTTATTCTCTCTCTCTCTCTCTCTCTCTCTCTCTCTCTCTCCCTTTAATCCTTTTCTCCTTTCCTATTTTTAATTCAAGTCTTTCAGCTTTGGATGTTTACAATGTTCATCATAGAACTAGGTAATAGTTGAGAAGTTGATTTTGGCATGTGATTGGTATTTGTTCTGAGGTTTAATTCTTTTTCTTCCTCTTTTATTTGCCATTAATGTTCTTTCTTTTTTTTTATTTTCTAAGTTTCTTTATTTACATTCCAAATGATTTCCACTTTCCCATTTCCTCCCTCCCCGAAAGTCCCATAAGCCCCCTTCCCTCCCTCTGTTCCCCATTCAACCCCCTCTTGCTTCTCTGTCCTGGAATTGCCCTACATCCAGTCTTTCCAGGACCAGGGGTCTCTCCTTCCATCTTCTTGGACATCTATTGATATGTGAATTGTGTCTTGGGTATTCCGAAATTCTGGGTTAATATCCCCTTATCAGTAACTGCATACTATGTGTGTTTTTTTGTGATTGGGTTACCTCACTAAGGATATTTTCCAGTTCTGACTATTTGCCTAGGAAATGAATTCATTTCGTGAATTCATTGTTTTTAATTGCAGAGTAGTATTCCATTGTGTAAATATACCACATCTTCTGAATCCATTCCTCCGTTGAGGGACATCTGGGTTCTTTCCAGCTTCTGGCTATTATAAATAAGGCTGCTATGAACATAGTGGAGCATGTGTCCTTATTGCATGCAGGGGAAGCCTCTGGGTAAATGCCCAGGAGTGGTATAGCAGGGTCTTCTGGGAGTGTCATGCCCAGTTTTCTGAGGAACCACCAGACTGCTTTCCAGAGTGGTTGTACCAGCCTGCAATTCCACCAGCAGTGGAGGAGTGTTCCTCTTTCTCCACGTCTTCGCCAACAACTGCTCTCTCCTGTGTTTTTGAACTTAGCCATTCTGACTGGTGTGAGATGGAATCTCAGGGTTGTTTTGATTTGCATTTCCCTAATGACTAAGGATGATGAACATTTCTTTAGGTGCTTCTCAGCCCTTAGATATTCTTCAAGTGAGAACTCTTTGTTTATCTCTGTACCCCATTTTTTAATAGGGTTATTTGGCTCTCTGGAGTCTAACTTCTTGAGTTCTTTGTATATATTGGATATTAGCACTCTGTTGGATATAGGGTTCGTAAACATCATTTCCCAATTTGTTGGTTGCTGCTTTGTCCTTTTGACAGTGTCCTTTGCCTTACAGAAACTTTGTAATTTTATGAGGTCCCATTTGTCAATTCTTGATCTTAGAGCATAAGCTATTGGAGTTCTTTTCAGGAAATTCTCCCCTGTGCCCATATGTTCAAGGTTCTTCCCTAGTTTCTTTTCTATTATATTCAGTGTGTCTGGTTTTTTGTGGAGGTCCTTGATCAACTTGGAATTGAGCTTAGTACAAGGAGATTAGAATGGATCGATTTGAATTCTTCTGCATGCTGACCTCCAATTGAGCCAGCACCATTTGTTGAATAGGTTATCTTTTCTGCACTGGATGGTTTTAGCTCCTTTGTCAAAGATCAGGTGACCATAGGAGTGTGGATTCATTTCTGGGTCTTCAATTCTCTTCCACTGATCTACATGCCTGTCACTATACCAATACCATGCAGTTTTTAACACTATTGCTCTGTAGAACAGCTTGAGATCCGGGATATTGATTCCCCCAGAAGTTCTTTTACTCTTGAGAATAGTTTTAACTATCCTGGGTTTTCTGTTATTCCAGATGGATACCCAGCAAAACTCTCAATCACCATAGATGGAGAGACCAAGATATTACACAATAAAACCAAATTTACACAATATCTTTCCACAAACCCAGCCCTACAATGGATAACAGATGGAAACCACCAATACAAGGAGAGAAACTACACCCTGGAAAAAGCAAGATAGTAACTTTCTTTCATCAAACCCAAAAGTAGAGAACCACTCAAACATAAAGATAGTGTCAAGAATAGCAGGTGGCAATAATCACTATTCCTTAATCTCTTTTAATATCAATGGTCTCAATTCCCCAATAAAAAAACATAGACTAACAGACTGGATACTTAAATAGGACCCAGCATTTTGCTTCGTGCAGGAGATGCACCCCAGTGTTAAAGACAAACACTACCTCAGAGTAAAAGGCTGGAAAAGTATTTTACAAGCAAATGGTCTCAGGAAACGAGCCAGAGTAGCCATCCTAATATCAGATAAAATTGACTTTCAACCTAAAGTCATCAAGAAAGACACAGAAGGACACTACATACTGGTTAAAGGAAAAATCCACCAATTTCTTTCTTCAATGATTTAAAATTGTATTAAACACATCTTTCACTGGTTTGGCTATAGTCAGCAAAAGTTTTTGTTTTGTTTTGTTTTCAGGCTACAGTGAAAGGTACTATTTCTTGGATGACTTTTCTTTGTTTTTCAACTGTACATGAACTACTAGTTTTAGTGTGTTAAGTTGGTATCCTGATACATTTTAGAAAGTGATTATCAGCTGTAGACATTTTCTAGTGGCATCTTTAGGGTCTTTTGTGTATAAAATCATATCATTTGCAAGTAAGGATACTTTGGCTGCTTTCTTCTCCAGTTGTATCCACTTGTTCTTCTTCAGTTGTCTTATTGCTACAGCTAAGATTACAAGGCTATTTGGATAGATATGGAGAGAGTGTGTCTTGTTCCTGATGTTAGTGGACATGCTTTTGTTTAGTTTATTGTTTTTGTTCGCCTAATTCTATTTCATTGATTTAAGCCTAAATTTTTATTATTTCTTGGCATCTACTCCATTTGGGTATTAATTGCTCATGTTGTTCTTGAGATTTCTCCTGTTTGTTTGTTTTAATGTAATAATAGTGCTATGAACTTGCTGCATGTTTGGGCACATTGTTTTTTTTTTTTCATTGAAAAATGGTTTTAGTCTTCCTCTTAGATATTATCTTGACTCAATTTTCATTCAGCAGGGAGTTACTTATTTTCCATGAGTTTGCATGCTTTCTGCTGTTTCTTTTATTGTTGATATTTAGTTTTAATCAAGGTGGTTAGATCAGATGCTAGTTATTACATTTTCTTTTTCAGTTGAGACTTGCTTTGTTCCCACATATGTGATTAGTTTTGAAGAAAGGTCTGTGAACGTCTGGGAAGACATAGTGTTTGGGTGCAATGCTGTGTAAATGTCTGATATGTCATTTAATTTATGGTGTTCTTTAATTTTTGTTTTGTTTTTTGACCTGTCTATTTGTGAGAGTGGAGTAATGAACTCACCAACTATCATAGTGTGAGAATCAATATATGACTTCTTCTGTGGTAATGCTTTTATTGACTGTGGTGCACTTGTGTGGTGCATTAATATTTGTAATTATAATATTCTCTTGGTGGTGGTTTCTTACTTTAATGAATATGTAGGTTCCTTCCCAATCTTTCTCGTTAGTTTTAGAGGCTATTTTGTCAAATATTATAATAATCACATATGCTTTCCCCTTGCATCCATTTTCTTTTTGAATACTTTTTGCTATCCTTTTTCCATAGGATATGTCTATCCATTAAGGAGAGACATGTTTCTTGAATGCCATAGGAAGATGATCTTTTCTAATCCATTCTGTTTGTCTCTGTCTTCTTATTGAGGAATTTAAACCATCACTATTTGGAATTATTAATGAGCAAATATTCATTGATTCATTTTGTGGTGGTATTTCCCCCTCTTTTAATTTACTATTCTTGGATCATTTGTTCCATGTGTCCTCTAAGTTGTAGTTAACTTCTTCAGACTTAAATTTTCCTATGCCTTTCTGAGGAGCTGGATTGGTAGATATAAATTGCTTAAACTTGGTTTTGTCATGGAATATTTTTTGTACAGTTGTGATTGATAGTTTTGGTGGATATAATAACCCAATCATCTGTGTTCCTTCAGAGTTTATAGAACATATATCCTGGAATTTCTGGTTTTCATGGTTTCCAATAAAACACCAGTTGTTATCCTGTTATATGTATACTTGAGCATTTCCCTTCATAGCTTTTAGTACCCATTCCTTGTTCTGTACATTTAGTGTTTGGATTAACAGGTATCATAGGGAATTTATTTCTGGTCCTGTCTATTTTGTGTTCTGTACTTTTCTGGAGCCTTGACAGGTATCTCTATTTTTAGATTGGGAAATTTTTCCTTTATGGTTTTGTTAAAAATACATTCTGTACTTTTTAGCTTTCCTCCTTCTTCTCCTCCTCCTCTTCATCCTCCTCTTGTTCTTCTTCACATGTTGTTGCTGTTGTTGTTGTTATTATTATTATTATTATTATTATTATTTTCATAATGATCCAATTATTTCCTGGCTGCGTCAGGACTAAGATTCATCCAGGAGAGAGCAGAATAGAGGACAGGAAGGATTTTGAAAATTGTGCATATGCGTCCCAACCTAAAGAAGTCACCAGAGTTTACTGGTAGAAAGTACTTCTGAAGGACATCAGATGACACAAAAGACTGAAGATAAGCAGGAAACAAAAGCTGTAAAGAATGGTGGGAAATAACTAGGTTGACTATGGGGTCTTCAGCAAGAGGTGTAGATCCCAGGGAATGAAGCCAGAATGAAAAGAGGATGCTTTAAAGCAAGCTACAGCAACACTAAGGATAAATCTGGAGAGAATAGAATTAAATACTTTATTTATAAGTTGCCTTTGTTGTGGTACTTCATTAAAGCATAGACTATTTACTAATATAGATTTGTTCTGAAAAATTCATAAGCTATTTCTTCTAACTGGTTACTTACATTCTAAAAGTGACAAACATGACTAATATGACTAAGGTACTGAGTTCTAAATTTTGTTTATTTAATTTATACTTGCATATTACAGGTATTTGATTCTATTAACTTCAAGGCAGGAAAAAACCCATGAAAATAATATGTATTTTCTCAAACTACAAAAGTCCCACAGTAATGGCCAATATTAAAAATGATTAAGCAGAACAAAGAGACAATGATTTCAGAAGAATCATTATGCAATGTTCAAACAATTCAAAAAGACAAAGACAAGAAAAAGAATAAAATAAAATTAATCCAAGACATGAAAATAGAATTTGAAGATTTTTAAGAAAATGAACTGAACCTAGGGTTGAAAAACTGAATAAGGCAATTGAAACCTTAACTATGTGTGTGAATATATCAAAGTTACAGAGTCTATCTTCAGTAAAATAATATAAGAAATTTTACAAATCTAGATTAAGACAAGCCCATCCAGTTAAAAGAGATCTGCCAAATACAAAACAGACTAGATCAACAAAGAAGTTATCCATGACATAATCTAGTTAAAAAATTATAAATGGGGCTGGAGAGATGGCTCAGAGGTTAAGAACACTGACTGCGCTTCCAAAGGTCCTGAGTTCAAATCCCAGAAACCATAGGGTGGCTCACAACCATCCTTGATGAGCTGTGACTCCCTCTGCTGGAGTGTCTGATACAATAAATAAAATAAATATTTAAAAAAAATTATAAATGACAGAATTATAAGGCATTGAAAGCACCCAGAGAAAAAGGTCAAATCATTTCATAAAGACAGACTCACTGGCAATAATTGATAATGAAATGCTAGGTAGTTATCCCAGAAATTACAAATACACACCACACTAAATATACTAAGCACGTTGTATCCACATATCTATGAAATTATATACATGTGAAATAATTAATTTTTAAAAAGTAAGCCATGATTTTGCAGTGGAGTGAGAGGTGTGGGGGTGCAGATAAAATGGAAATGGAGAAATGATGCAACTGTATTAAAACTAAAAAGATAAATATATAACGATTTGTCTAGTCCCACAGCGACTTGAGATGTGAGGAAATGGTGTAGGAAGAGTGTGGAAAGTCGGGGTGGGTTTTTAATAGGGGATGGAAGGGTTGACAGCCACAGGGAAGCTTTCCCTTCTGAGGGGAATGTAAAGGGAGGATTTACATGAGGGAGTATTGGGAGGAGAGGAAGGACTGATATTGGGTTGTAAAGTGAATAAATAAATAAATTTAATAAAAAATACACTTACTTAAAGAATAATAGTAAAGAGTTATATCATAGAAGTATTTAAAAGCAGAAGAGCGGTTTGGAGGTGAGACTGCCATTTTCTCTCTCGTGACTGTCCAAAGTGGGTCCAGCCAGTAATGCAGGGAGCACAGGATCAGCCAAGCAGCTGGGACAGGGTCCTTCCAACTCCATCTGCACCCAGGAGCTGGGCTGCTCCACAGTCACCTATGGACAGGTCCTGCCAGGGGAGAATTGGTCTTCAGGGAGTGTTTTGACTCCAGGTTTGGAGGTGATATCACCATTTTCTCTCCAGTGAGTGTCCTAGGCGCGTATGGCCAGGAGCACAGGTAGCACAGAAGTGTCAGAACAGTTGGAACAGGGTACTACCTGGCTCAATCTGAACCCAGAAGCTGGGCTATTTCATAGCCTTCTGTGCCAGGGGAGAGCTGGTCTCCCAGGGGTACTGAGACAGGCTTGCAGGACTACAGGAGGGACAAGCTCCAGCCAGAGAGAGCAGGACCACCTAATACCAGAGATAACCAGATGGCAAAAGGCAAATGCAAGAACTTTACCAACAGAAACCAAGGTGATATGACAACATCCAAGCCCAGTTCGCCCGCAAAAGCAAGTCTGGGATACCTCAACACACAGGAAAAGCAATATTTGGATTTAAAATCTTGGTTGATGATGCTCATAGAAGACTTCAAGAAGGACATAAATAACTCCCTTAAAGAAATAGAGGGGACCACAGGAAAACAGGTAGAAGCTCTTAATGAAGAAACACAAAAGTCCCATAAAGAATCACAGGAAAACACAACAAAACAGGTGAAGGAACTGAACAAAACCATCCAGAGTATAAAAATGAAAGTAGAAAGAGTAAAGAAATCACAAATGGAAACAACTCGGGAGACAGAAAACCTAGGAAAGAAATCAGGAGACATAGATGCAGACATCACCAACAGAATACAAGAGATAGAAGAGAGAATCTCAGGTGCAGAAGATACCATAGAAAACATTGATGCAACAGTCAAAGAAAATGCAAAATGCAAAAGGCTCCTAACCCAAAACATCCAGGAAATCCAGGACACAATGAGAAGACCAAACCTAAGGATTATAAGTTTAGAAGAGAGTGAAGATTTCCAACTTAAAGGGCCAGTAAATGTTTTAAACAAAATTATAGAAGAAAACTTCCCTAATCTAAAAAAAAGATGCACAGGCACATACAAGAAACCTACAGAACTCCAAAAAGATTTGACCAGAAGAGAAATTCCTACCATCCCATAATAATCAAAACTCCAAATGCACTAATCAAAGAAAGACTATTAAAAGCAGTAAGGGGGAAAGGTCAAGTAACATATAAAGGTAGACCTATCACAATTATACCAGACTTCTAACCAGAGACTAGGAAAGCCAGATGATCCTGGGCAGATGTCATAGATACACTAAGAGAAAACAAATGCCAACTCAGGTTACTGTACCCAGCAAAACTCTCAAGTACCATAGATAGAGAAACCAACGTATTCCATGACAAAAACAAATTTACACAATATCTTCCCACAAAGTCAACCCTACAAAGGATAATAAATGAAAGAATCCAACAAAAGGAGTGAAATTACAATCTAGAAAAAGTAAAAAACAATCAACAAACCAAAAAGAAGAGAGCCACATAAACATAACTCCACCTCTAATAACAATAACAGGAAGCAATTAGCAATTTTCCTTAAATATCTCTTAATATCAATGGACTCAATTCCCCAATAAAAATACATAGACTAACAGACTGGATACATAAACAGGACCCAACATTTTGCTGCATACAGGAAACTCACTTCAGGCACAAAGGCAGACACTACCTCAGAGTAAAAGGTTACAAAACTATTTTCCAAGCAAATGGTCCTACGAAACAAGCCAGAGCAGGCTGGTCTTGAATAACAACAAAAACAACAGAAATCCCACGTACTCATGGAAACTGAACAACTTTCTACTCAACGATAACTTGGTCAAGGAAGAAATAAAGAAATTAAAGACTTTGTAGAATTTAATGAAAATGAAGGCACAACATACCCAAATTATGGGACACAAAGCAGTGCTAAGAGGAAAATCCATAGCTCTTAGTGCCTCCAAAAAGAAACTGGAAAGAGAATACACTAGCATCTTTTTTTTTATTTTCTAAGTTTTTTTTATTTACATTCCAAATCATTTCCCCTTTCCCATTTCCTCCCTCCCTGAAAGTCCCATAAGCCCCCTTCCCTCCCTCTTTTCCCCATTCAACCTCCTCTCACTTCTCTGTCCTGGCATTCCCCTACATCCAGTCTTTTCAGGACCAGGGGTCTCTCCTTCCATTTTCTTGGAAATCTATTGATATGCGAATTGTGTCTAGGGTATTCCAAGATTCTGGGTTAATATCCCCTTAACAGTGCTTGCATTGCTGGTGGAGGGACCCCGCGCAGGGAGGGAGCCTGCCAGCTTCCCTTCCACGACCTCTGTTCCCGCGGACTGCGCTGGAGAGACCGGTACCCAGGCTCTCCCCCCGATATAACATCACTTGGGACACGGCCTGTTGGGGCTTCCGTCTGTGCCCGAGGGCGGGTTGGCGCTGTGGTCATCTGGGTGCCAGATCGGCGGGCCATCGTGACCACAGGGTGAGCGGCGCCACGGAGACTGCCCTCCGCCATCTTTGCTCCAGTGACCAGGTAGTTGGGACCGCCAGGCTCAGAGACAGACAGGCATAATATCGCTTCGGTTTCAGGCAGCTTGTGTGTAACCTGCTCCCAGGTGCTGGGCTGATCTGCAGTAACCAGCGCGCCAGTTCCGCGGTGGGACCTTCTGCCTGGTGGAGGGACCCCGCGCAGGGAGGGAGCCTGCCAGCTTCCCTTCCGCGACCTCTGTTCCCGCGGACTGCGCTGGAGAGACCGGTACCCAGGCTCTCCCCCCAATATAACATCACTTGGGACACGGCCTGTTGGGGCTTCCTTCTGTGCCCGAGGGCGGGTTGGCGCTGTGGTCGTCTGGGTGCCAGATCGGCGGGCCATCGTGACCACAGGGTGAGCAGCGCCATGGAGAGTGCCCTCCGCCATCTTTGCTCCACTGACCAGGTAGTTGGGACCACCAGGCTCAGAGACAGACAGGCATAATATCGCTTCGGGTTCAGGCAGCTTGTGTGTAACCTGCTCCCAGGTGCTGGGCTGATCTGCAGTGACCAGCGCGCCAGATCTGCTGTGGGACTTCTGCCTGGCAGAGGGACGCCCCCTCCCCCCCCCAGGAGAGATCACACACCCCTGCACAGGGCAGGAGCCTGCCAGCCTCCCTTTGGCGACCTCTGCTCCAGGAATCCACTAGGCTGAGCCTTTAGATGTGCAAGGCCTCCCCAATATAAGATCACTTGGGGCAAAGCACATTAGGGCTCCAAAGTCACTCAGGAGCAGGCAGGCCCCAGAAATCGGTGCCAGGGGAATCCTGGTAATCCAGGGGGGGCAGAAATAGCTTTGCAGGCTCACAGGAGGTCCAACCAACAGCCAGTGGCAGCAGGACCAACTAACACCAGAGGTATCCAGATGGCAAAAGGCAAACGTAGGAATGTTACTAACAGTAATCAAAGTAATGTGGGACCATCCGAACCCAACTCTCCAACAGCAGCAAGTCCTGGATACCCCACCACACCCGAAAGACAAGATCTGGATTTAAAATCACTTCTCATGATGCTATTAGAGGATCACAAGAAGGACACAAATAAATCTCATAAAGAGTTACAGGAGACCATGAATCAACGGTTAGAAGCCCTTACAAAGGAAACACAAAAATCGCTTAGAGAAATGCGGGAGAACATGGATCAAAAGATGGAGGCGCACAAGGAGACAACACAAAAATCGCTTAACGAGATGAATCAACGGGTAGATGCACTCACAAAGGAATCACAAAATTTGCATAAAGAAATGCAGAAGAATATGGGTCAACAGACGGATGCCCATAAGGAGGCAACACAAAAATTGCTTAAAGAAATGAATCAACGGTTAGATGCCCTTACAAAGGAAACACGAGAACTGCTTAAAGAAATGCAGGAGACGATGGATCAACAGATGGAATCCCATGAGGAGGAAACACAAAAATCGCTCAGAGAAATGCAGGAGAACGTGGGTCATCAGGAAGAAATCCTGAAAGAGGTAATGCAAAAATACCTTAAAGAAATACAGGAAAATATAAACAAACAAGTGAAGGATCTCAGCAAATCCATCCAGGAACTAAAAAAGGAAGTAGAAACAACTAAGAAATCACAAAGGGAGACAACTTTGGAGATAGAAAACCTTGGGAAGAAATCAGGAGTCATAGATGCAAACATCAACAATAGAATACAAGAGATGGAAGAAAGAATCTCAGGTGCTGAAGATTCCATAGAAAGCATCGACTCAACAGTCAAAGAAAATGCAAAATGCAAAAAACGCGTAACCCAAAACATCCAGGAAATCCAGGACACAATGAGAAGACCAAACCTAAGGATTATAGGTATAGATGAGAGTGAAGATTTGCAACTTAAAGGGCCAGTAAACATCTTCAACAAAATTATGGAGGAAAACTTCCCTAACTTAAAGAGAGAGATGCCGATGAACATACAAGAAGCCTACAGAACTCCAAACAGACTGGACCAGAACAGAAATACCTCCCGTCACATAATAATCAAAACACTGAATGTTCTAAACAAAGAAAGAATACTAAATGCAGTAAGAGAAAAGGGCCAAGTAACATACAAAGGAAGACCTATCCGAATCACATCAGACTTCTCACCAGAGACTATGAAAGCCAGAAGATCCTGGGCAGATCTCATGCAGACACTAAGACAGCACAAATGCCAGCCTAGACTACTATACCCAGCAAAACTCTCAATCACCATAGATGGAGAGACCAAGATATTCCATGATAAAACCAAATTTTCACAATATCTTTCCACAAATCCAGCCCTGCAACGGATAATAGGTGGAAACCTCCAATACAGGGAGAGAAACAACACCCTGGAAAAAATGAGATAATAACCTTCTTGAATCAAACCCAAAAGTAGATAACCACTCAAACATAAAGATAGCGTCAAGAATGGCAGATGGCAATAATCACTATGCCTTAATCTCTCTTAATATCAATGGTCTCAATTCCCCAATTAAAAGACATAGACTAGCAGACTGGATACGTAAACAGGACCCAGCATTTTGCTGCATGCAGGAAACGCACCTCAGTGTCAAAGACAAACACTACCTCAGAGTAAAAGGCTGGAAAACAATTTTACAAGCAAATGGCCCCAAGAAACGAGGTAGAGTAGCCATCCTAATATCGGATAAAATTGATTTTCAACCCAAAGTCATCAAAAAAGACACAGAAGGACACTACATACTGATCAAGGGAAAAATCCACCATCAAGAACTCTCAATCCTGAATATCTATGCTCCAAATGCAAGGGCACCCTCATTCGTAAAAGAAACTTTACTAAAACTCAAAGCACACATCGCACCGCACACAATAATAGTGGGTGACTTCAACACCTCGCTCTCTGAAATGGATCGTTCAGGAAAGCAGAAACTAAACAGGGACACAGTGAATCTAATTGAAGCCTTGGACCAAATGGAACTAACTGATATATATAGAACATTTCATCCTAGAGCTAAAGAATACACCTTCTTCTCAGCTCCTCATGGTACCTTCTCCAAAATTGACCATATAATTGGTCACAAATCAGACCTCAACAGATACAAGAAGATAGAAATAATCCCATGCCTCCTATCAGATCACTATGGAATAAGGGTGGTCTTCAATGGCAACAAAAACAAAAGAAAACCCACGTACACATGGAGGCTGAACAATGCTCTACTCAATGATAACTTGGTCAAGGTGGAAATAAAGAAAGAAATCAAAGACTTTTTGAAAGTTAATGAAAATGAAGGCACAACATACCCTAACTTATGGGACACAATGAAAGCAGTGCTAAGAGGAAAATTCATAGCCCTGAGTGCCGCCAAAAAGAAACGGGAGACAGCATACACTAACAGCTTAATGGCACACCTGAAAGCCCTGGAACAAAAAGAAGCAAATACACCAAAGAGGAGTAGAAGGCAGGAAATCATCAAACTCAGGGCTGAAATCAATCAAGTAGAAACAAATAAAACCATACAAAGAATCAACAAAACGAGGAGTTGGTTCTTTGAGAAAATCAACAAGATAGATAAGCCCTTAGCCAGACTAACCAGAGGGCACAGAGATAGTATCCAAATTAATAAAATCAGAAACGAAAAGGGAGAGATAACAACAGAAACTGAGGAAATTCAAAAAATCATCAGATCCTACTCCAAAAACCTGTATTCAACACAACTAGAAAAGCTTGAGGAAATGGACAATTTCCTTGACAGATACCAAGTACCAAAATTAAATCAGGATCAAATAGACCATCTAAACCGTCCTATAACCCCTGAAGAAATAGAAGTTGTCATTGGAAGTCTTCCAACCAAAAAAAGCACAGGTCCAGATGGTTTTAGTGCAGAATTCTATCAGACCTTCAAAGAAGACCTAACACCAATACTCTTCAAACTGTTCCACAAAATAGAAACAGAAGGAACACTACCCAACTCGTTCTATGAAGCCACAATTACACTAATACCAAAAGCACACAAAGATCCGACAAAGAAAGAGAATCTCAGGCCAATCTCTCTTATGAATATCGATGCAAAAATACTCAATAAAATTCTTGCCAACCGAATCCAAGAACACATCAAAACGATCATTCACCACGATCAAGTAGGCTTCATCCCAGGGATGCAGGGATGGTTCAATATAAGGAAATCCATCAATGTAATCCACTACATAAACAATCTCAAAGAAAAAAACCACATGGTCATCTCATTAGATGCTGAGAAAGCATTTGACAAAATTCAGCATCCTTTCATGCTAAAGGTCTTGGAAAGATCAGGAATTCAAGGCCCATATCTAAACATAGTAAAAGCAATTTACAGCAAACCAGTAGCCAGCATCAATCTAAACGGAGAGAAACTTGAAGCAATCCCACTAAAATCAGGGACTAGACAAGGCTGCCCTCTCTCTCCATATCTTTTCAATATAGTACTTGAAGTTCTAGCTAGAGCAATTAGACAAGAAAAAGAGGTCAAAGGGATACAAATTGGAAAGGAAGAAGTCAAACTATCACTATTTGCAGACGATATGATAGTATACATAAGCGACCCAAAGAACTCCACCAGAGAACTCCTACAGCTGATAAACGACTTCAGCAAAGTGGCCGGATATAAAATCAACTCAAGCAAGTCAGAAGCCTTCCTATACTCAAAGGATAAGCAGGCTGAGAAAGAAGTAAGAGAAATAATACCCTTTACGATAGCCACAAACCATATTAAGTATCTTGGCGTGACGCTAACCAAACAAGTGAAAGATCTGTATGACAAGAACTTCAAGTCTCTGAAGAAAGAAATTGAAGAAGACCTCGGAAGATGGAAAAATCTGCCATGCTCATGGATTGGCAGGATTAATATAGTAAAAATGAGCATCTTACCAAAAGTAATACACAGATTCAATGCAATCCCCATCAAAATCCCAACTCAATTCTTCATAGAGTTAGAAAGAGCAATTCAAAAATTCATCTGGAATAACAGAAAACCCAGAATAGCTAAAACTATTCTCAAGAGTAAAAGAACCTCTGGGGGAATCAGTATCCCGGACCTCAAGCTGTACTACAGAGCAATAGTGTTAAAAACTGCATGGTATTGGTACAGTAACAGACATGTAGATCAATGGAACAGAATTGAAGACCCAGAAATGAATCCACACTCCTATGGTCACTTGATCTTTGACAAAGGAGCTAAAACCATCCAGTGGAAAAAAGATAGCCTTTTCAACAAATGGTGCTGGCTCAGCTGGAGGTCAACATGCAGAAGAATGCAAATTGACCCATCCTTATCTCCTTGCACTAAGCTCAATTCTAAGTGGATCAAAGATCTCCACATAAAACCAGACACACTGAAACTAATAGAAGGGAAACTAGGGAAGAACCTTGAACATATGGGCACAGGGGAGAATTTCCTGAACAGAACTCCAATAGCTTATACTCTAAGATCAAGAATAGACAAATGGGACCTCATTAAATTACAAAGTTTTTGCAAGGCAAAAGACACCGTCAAAAAGACAAAGCGGCAACCAACTAACTGGGAAATGATCTTTACCAACCTTACTTCCGACAGAGGGCTAATATCCAAGATATACAAAGAACTCAAGAAGTTAAACTCCAGAGAGGCAAGTAACCCTATTAAAAAATGGAGTACAGAGCTCCACAAAGAGTTCTCACCTGAAGAATATCTAATGGCTGAGAAGCACCTAAAGAGATGTTCATCATCCTTAGTCATTAGGGAAATGCAAATCAAAACAACCCTGAGATTCCATCTCACACCAGTCAGGATGGCTAAGATCAAAAACACAGGAGACAGCAGTTGTTGGCGAGGATGTGGAGAAAGAGGAACACTCCTCCACTGCTGGTGGAATTGTAGGCTGGTACAACCACTCTGGAAAGCAGTCTGGCGGCTCCTCAGAAAACTGGGCATGACACTTCCGGAGGATCCGGCTATACCACTCCTGGGCATATACCCAGAGACTTTACCTGCATGCAATAAGGACACATGCTCCACTATATTCATAGCAGCCTTATTTATAATAGCCAGAAGCTGGAAAGAACCCAGATGTCCCTCAACGGAGGAATGGATTCAGAAGATGTGGTATATTTACACAATGGAATACTACTCTGCAATTAAAAACAATGAATTCACGAAATTCCTAGGCAAATGGTCAGAACTTGAAAATATCATCCTTAGTGAGGTAACCCAATCACAAAAGATCACACATGGTATGAAGTCACTGATAAGGGGATATTGACCCAGAATCTCAGAATACCCTAAACACAATCAGCATATCAATAGATTTCTAAAAAGATGGAAGGAGAGACCCCTGGTCCTGGAAAGACTGGATGTAGGGGAACGCCAGGACAGAGTAATGAGAGGGGGTTGAACGGAGAAAAGAGGGAGGGAAGGGGGCTTATGGGACTTTCGGGGAGGGAGGAAACGGGAAAGGGGAAGTGATTTGGAATGTAAATTAAAAAAATAAAATAAAATTAAATTAAAAAAAAAAACAGTGCTTGCATACCATGTGTGTTCTTTTGTGATTGGGTTACCTCACTAAGGATGATATTTTCATTCCTCCACTGCTGGTGGGATCGCAAGCTGGTACAACCACTCTGGAAAGCTGTCTGGCAGTTCCTCAGAAAACTGGGCAGACACTCCCAGAGGATCCTGCTATACCACTCCTGGGCATATACCCAGAGGCTTCCCCTGCATGCAATAAGGACACATGCTCCACTATGTTCATAGCAGCCTTATTTATAATTACCAGAAGCTGGAAAGAACCCAGATGTCCCTCAATGGAGGAATGGATTCAGAAGATGTGGTATATTTACACAATGGAATACTACTCTGCAATTAAAAACAATGAATTCATGAAAACCTAGGCAAATGGTCAGAACTTGAAAATATACTAGCATCTTGACAGCACATCTGAAGGCTCTAGGACAAAAAGAAGCAAATATACCCAAGAGGAGTAGACAGCAGAAAATAATCAAACTCAGGGCTGAAATCAACCAAGTAGAAACAAAAAGATCTATACAAAGAACCAACCAAACCAGGAGCTGATTCTTTGAAAAAAACCAACTAGATAGATAAACCCTTAGTCAAACTAACCATATGGCAAAGAGACATTATCCAAATCAATAAAATCAGAAAAGAAAAGTGATACATAACAACAGATACTGAGGAAATCCAAAAAATCATCAGATCCTACTACAAAGTCTATTCTGAACAAAACTGGAAAATATAGATGATATGGACAATTTTCTAGACAGATACCAGGTACCAAAATTAAATAAGGATCAGATAAATGATTTAAACAATCCTATAACCCCTAAGGAAATAGAAGCAGTCATTAATAGCCTCCCAACCAAAAATAGCCCAGGACCAGAGGGGTTTAACACAGGGTTCTATCAGACCTTCAAAGAAGACCTAATACCAATACTCTTCAAACTATTCCACAAAATGGAAACAGAAGGAATACTACCCAATTCGTTCTTTGAAGCCACAATTACCCTGATACATAAACCACAAAAAGGCCTAACAAAGAAAAAGAACTTTAGACCAATTTCCCTTATGAATATCGCTGCAAAAATACATAATAAAATTCTTGCCAACCGAATCCAAGAACACATCAGTATGATCATCCATCATGATCAAGTAGGCTTCATCCTAGGGATGCAGGGATGGTTCAATATATGGAAATCCATCAATGTACTCCACCATATAATCAAACTCAAAGGGGAAAAAAACACATGATCACTTCATTAGATTCTGAGAAAGAATTTGACAAAATCCAACATTCTTTCATGATAAATGTCTTGGAAAGATCAGAAATTCAAGGTCCATACCTAAACATAGCAAAAGCAATATACAGCAATCCAGTAGCCTTCCTATACTCAAAGGATAAAGAGGTGAGAATGAAATTAGAGAACTGCATGGTTTTGGTACAATGACAGACAGGTAGATCAATGGAATAAAATTGAAGGCCCTGAAACAAACCCATACACCTATTGTCACTTGATCTTTGACAAAGGACCTAAAACCACCCAGTGGAAAAAAGATAGCCTTTCAGCAAATGGTGCTGGTTCACTGGCAGTGAACATGTAGAAGGATGCAAACTGATCCATTCTTTTCTCTGTATACAGAGTTCAAGTCCAAGTGGACCAAGGACATCCACATAAAATCAGATACACTAAATCAAATAGAAGAGAAAGTGGGGAAGAACCTGGAGCACATGTGCACAGGGGAAAATTTCCTGAACAGAACACCAATAGCTTATGCTCTAAGGTCAAGAATTGACAAATGGCACCTCATAAAATTGCAAATCTTCTGTAAGGCAAAGGACACTATCAATAGGACAAAACAGGTTCCAATAAATTGGGGAAAGATCTTTACCTACCCTACATCTGATAGAGGGCTAATGTCCAATATATACAAAGAACTTAAAAAGTTAGACTCCAGAGAATAAAATAATCCTATTAAAAATGGGCAACAGAGCTAAACAAAGAATTCTCAAGTGAGGAATACTGGATGACTGAGAAACACCCAAAGAAATGTTCATCACCAGGGAAATGCAAATAAAATCAACCCTGAGATTCCACATCACTCCAGTCAGAATGGCTAAGATCAAAAACTTAGGAGACAGCAGATGCTGACCAGGATGTAGAAAAAGAGGAACATTCCTCCAAGAGGAACAATCCAGCTGATTGGATTACAAGCTGGTAAATCCACTCTGAAAATCAGCTTAGTGGTTCCTCAGAAATTTGGACATAGCACTACCTGAGGACCCAGCTCTCCCACTTCTGGGCATATACCCAGAAGATGCTCCAACATGTAATAAAGACACATGTTCCACTATGTTAATAGCAGCCTTATTTATAATAGCCAGAAGATGGAAAGAACCCAGATGTCCCTTAACAGAGGAATGGATACAGAAAATGTGGTACATTTACACAGTGGAGCACTGCTCAGCTATTAAAAACAATGAATTCATGAAATTCTTACACAAATGGATGGGACTAGAAAATATCACCCTGAGGGAGGTAACCCAGTCACAAAAGAACACATATAGTATGCACTTGCTGATAAGTGGATATTAGCCCAAAAGCTCAGAATACCCAAGATACCATTCACAGACCACATGAATCTCAAGAAGGCCACATGAATCTCAAGAAGGAAGACCAAAGCGTGGATACTTTGGTCCTTCTTAGAAGGAGGATCAAAATACCCACATCGCACAGTCAACTAATGAACATAGCATAGGGTCCCCAATGGAGGAGCTAGAGAAAGGACCCAAGTTGCTGAAGAGGTTTGTAGCCCCATAGTAGGAACAATAATGTATACCAACCAGTACCCTCAGAGCTTCCAGGGACTAAAACATCAACCAAAGAGTACACATGGAGGGAACCCGTGGCTCCAGCGACATATGTAGCAGAGGATGGCCTTTTAGACATCAATGAGAGGAGCAGCCATTGGTCCCGTGAAGGCTCGATGCCCCACTGTAGGGGAATGTCAGGACAGGAAAGTGAGAGGAGAGGTTGGTGAGCAGGGGGAGGGGGATGTGATAGGGAGTTTTCAGATAGAAAAGGAGGAAAGGATATACCATTTCAAATGTAAATAAAAACAAATATCTAATAAAAAAACAGAAGAGCTTTCAAAGATGTACTACATGTCATGAAGGACAGTGTCCAACCAGATGCTACCCTGCAAAACTATTTAATAATACTAAGAAGAAATGAATGTTTTTAAGGTAAAAACAGATGAATGGAATACACAGCTACTAAACAAGAACTACAGAGGATATTAGACAGAATAAATCAATATGAAGAAAGTGATAAAAAGTCAAGGTATCACAGAGAACAAATAAGTCATACCAGAATAGCAAAAGACCTGAGAAATGAGAGGAATAGACAGTTTTTGATAACTCTGAATAAATGGTGATATTTGATTAGAAAGCAGGGTCCATTGTTTTTTCTGCCTGTGGAACCACATTGTATTAAGTCATTTTCTCTTTCTGTGATAAAATAACTTGACAAGGCAACTTAAAGAAAAGTTTATTTGGGAAAATGATTTTATAAGAATTCATCATCAAGGGAAGGCATGATACAAAGAAGACATTGTGTCAGAGAAAGAATCCAAGTGATTACATTTTCAAAGATAAGAATGAAGCACAGTGAATTGGGTGTAACACAAGGCTTTATTACTTCAAAGCTTAGTAATGTACTTTCTTCAGCAAAGCTGTACCTCCTACATCTCCTTCCCAACGTGTTCCAGCTGAGAATACAGAATGTTCTTATCTCTACCTATATAGTGGCATGTAGTAATTAGCTTTTCTTCTACCTGTTTTAAAGTGTATGGTCTTTTATTGTGGTTATTCATCTATTTTGGGTTGACATGTGTGAAAAATAAGAGTAGTGTTACTCTTCTACATGAACACATCTAGTTTTCCTAACACTATTTGTTAAGCATAATGTTTTTCCTCCAATGTTTGGTATTTTGGGGGACATTTCACTTAAAAATGGTCATAAATCCATGAACTCTAGTCTGCATCTTCTATTATTTTCCACTGATCTATTTGTCTGTTTTGTAGCAGTACCATACTATTTCAATTAGCATATATTTGTACTATAACTTGAAAATGAGTATTTTGTCTTTATTTTTCAAGTATTCTACTTCCTGTATGTTCTACAAGTTAATTTGTATATAAATCATATGTTGAGGATATACTTGAAATTGTGCGTGAACTATTCTTTAAAAATAGTCACAAAAATTGAAACTAACAAGAATGATTTGAATGTGAGAAAAACAATTCCCTTTTAATAAAATCGTTCTAAACTTATGATATCACCGCTGTTATAAACAAGGTACCACCCAGGCAGCAACACACCTCATTACATGGCCAAGAATTAAATGCAAGCATCTCTCTTGGTTATGCCAAAATGGGCAATAGTTTCATTTTTTAACAACTCCCACTGAGGTTTGGATTCCCAGTACTCTAAAAAAATCTCTCTCCAGTAATTGGTCCACATCTTTAAAGGAAGTGAAATATACTCTTTAGAGTGGCATATGGGCCATTAAATAAAATAAAAAGCATATTTTCAATTTTATATACTACTTTGGATATTATGATCCCCATACTGTATGTTAGGAAAGGTAAGTTAAAGTATTGTAGAAACAAATTCATTAAATTTATTATGGTAAAGGTAGTATTTTAATAAATTGTGTTAGCCAAAAGGAAGGTTTTAGCCTCTGAAGCATCAAATCCACCAACTGAGAGCTAATTTCACTTCATAGTAATATAGAATCAACAATTCCTGTAAAAATTGAAAGAAAATATAATACTCTCAAGATTGTGCTGCAGAAAAAATTGTCATTGTATTGTCAATGACTAATTACAGTGAAGATAAGAAATATAAGAAAGGTTATATGATCATTCAGAAAGCTCATACTACAATTGACAGTAACAGAAATACTAGTGTCCTATAAGATTTTACAGAATAGGTGCTATTTTTCTTTTCAGTACTGAGGCAGTTGAAAGGGTATACAAATATATGTGTATATTCACAGTTTGAAAAGGAACTGGAGGGTCACATTGTGATCTAAATTAGATACTTAGAAAGCCTCTGTAAAAATAATTCTTAGACCATAAGTGAAAAAAGTGATCATTAGGTAAAAGTGGGAGATATAAGATATTTTACCTTTAAATCAAAAAAATATAAATAATTTAAGAATTTTATCATGAGTATTCTCTATAGTAGGGAAAGTAAAATAATCAAGATGTAAAAAGCATAAGTCCCAAAAATGTCTTAATAAATTTAAAATTGTATTATATTTGATCTATAACACACTATTGTTGTCTCATAGGGAAATGTATTGGAATTCAAGCAATTGCATAATACTATAAAAATTTACTTAACACATTTCATTTCATACATTTTCACATATCCACATCATATCATTTTTGCTTATTGGCCTTCAAGTTTATTTCACTTTTAAAGGTCTCACATAGAATTGATCTCAAGTTTGTTTTGCATAAGTCCTACACAAAGTTAATGGTTTTATTACATAGCTTGTCTTCTTTATAACAATGTATTTCTAGGTTATAAGGTCTGTATAACAGACATTTGTTACATAGGAAAAACAGTTGTACTTAATTGCACATTTAAGTTATCTCTTTATTGTTGCATCATATGTTCTAAGGAATTCATGGGAGACATATGAGTTCAAAGAATGTTTAATTATTTGGCTATGATATATCCTTTCTATTTTGGAGGAATGTGGTATGTTGGTATAAATCCAGATCTGGTATCGAACTGACTTGTTCGAAGCAATAGCATTCATTCTTATTAGCTAGATAATTATTTAAAAGCCAATAGATTTTATATTATAGCTTTTTATATGTGCATGCCAATAATAATACTCTTGCATCATGTGTTTATTATGAGCACTAAACATTTTGACTGTATAGTAAAGCATTCAGAATGAAGCCTAACACTTAATAATAACTTTAGTGTAATTAATAATTGTCCTTACTCCAGAAACTGTGAATGATATCTAAAATACCCAGTTAGGATAGCCTAGCATTAAATAATTTAACACAAGCAAATTCTTTACATTAAAATTGAGACACCATGTTATTTGCTCTTAAACCAGCAAATACAAACATACATTTATCACAATAGCCCTTCTTTTGAATTGGAAATTGAGCATTTGAAGACACAGGCTCAAAAAATCTGAGTCTGAGTCCATGTTTCTGGAAGGTTTTAGAATACATCACAAAAGATTGTCTTCTATGTATAAATTAAATTCTAATTTGTGTCTGTCTCACAAAACCCTAGATAATCTTTGATGATATCTTCAGAAATACAGAGCAGTTTATTTACTGTTATAATTATATATTACTTATATATTTGAATAAAATAACTACAAGGAATCTAAATAACAGGAGACTATAATAGAGGCAAAATAGTTATTACCATTTAATCTTTATCTTTATTTCTATATGAACAGATTAATGGGAAAATGAATCTTATCTTTATTTGATAAGATAGAATTATATAAATAATATTTTTACCCTTTTCAAGGTTTTCTATTTCATATAACCTTTAAAATATTGTTTAAAGTGATGTGATGCTTAAAATCATTTCAAGCTATGTTCTGATGTGTTGATATGTTAAACATTGCATGCTTTCATATCACAAATTTATATGACCAATATAATAAAAATACAAACATACTGACACTAACTGTAGCTTGCTTTTGTTTTTCACCTCTGTGCTTAAAGAGCTTCCAGAAGCATTCTGAGTTGAATAAATGGATTATAAAAATGGATCAGCTGTGACAGAATTTATTTTAGTGGGATTTTCTGGAGATTGGCAACTTCAAACGTTCTTCTTTGTGACATTTACTTTGATCTATAGTGCTACCGTGGTGGGCAACATCCTTATTATAGTCACAGTGGCAGCTAATTCTACCCTTCATTCTCCCATGTACTTTCTTCTTGGAAACCTCTCTTTCCTGGACATGTGTCTTTCCACTGTCACGACACCCAAGATGATCACAGACTTGCTTGCAGCACACAAGAGCATCTCTTTTCAGGGCTGCATGGCCCAGATGTTCTTCATGCATTTCTTTGGGGGTGCTGAAATGACCCTTTTGATAGTCATGGCCTTTGACAGATATGTGGCCATATGCAAACCCTTGCACTACAGGATAATCATGAGTCACAGGCTGTTGAACAGGTTTATTATACTTTCCTGGACAATTGGTTTCATACACACTATGAGCCAGATGGCATTGACAGTGAATTTGCCTTTCTGTGGACACAATATTGTAAGTAACATATTTTGTGATCTTCCCCTGGTAATCAAGCTTGCTTGTATTGAAACTTACACTCTGGAGTTATTTGTGATTGCTGACAGTGGGCTGCTCTCTTTTCTCTGTTTCATCCTCTTGCTTGTTTCATATACTGTCATTCTGGTCATTGTAAAGCACAAATCACCTGGCAGTCTTTCCAAGGCTCTGTCCACATTGTCTGCCCACATAATTGTGGTCACTCTATTCTTTGGACCCTGTATCTTTATCTATGCCTGGCCATTTGGGAGTTTTGCAAGCAATACAACTCTAGCTGTATTTTACACTGTTATCACTCCTTTACTGAATCCTATTATTTACACACTGAGAAATCAGGAGATGAAGAAAGCCATGAGAAAATTATGGATCCAACAAGTTAGGTGCATGTAAAACTTATAGATTGAGTGTTCATAATTACCACACCCTTTGAATATCATGGCTAGATAAATTAAAGACTATGGGTAATGTGTTGTTTTACTTTTATGTTTGAATCATGCACTAATAAAGAGAAGCTGGTACTAATTTATTATGGTTTCATTAGTAGCAATGGTTTAATATTTTTCTGCATTTTTATTTAGAATGTTTTCCAATAATGACCATTTCCTCATATTTTAATTATCATATCTAAGGAAAACTTTCAATGAATCAAGGAACATAATACAAACTATAGTGGTCAAATAAAATCTGGCATGACATATGGCTTTTAAGGAATATATAATACATAATAATTATATAATATCATATATTAATATAATATATGTATAATATAAATATAATTTACATGTAATTAATATGTATTGAAATATAATTATGTAATATGTATATTCCTCAAAGACAGTATATATGGATTCATCTGACACACAGTTCTGATGGTGTTAGACTAGTATTAGGCCAGGTAGCAAGAGCCCTTGGTCCTCCATGCTCTGAGTGGCAGTGGCCAGCTTCGAGCAGGATGCAGTAGCTTCTTCAAAGATAGGACATTCTAGAGTATTAAATGCACAGACCTAGCTTGAGACACAGTCAGAAATTTCAGAAAAAGAGGTTTTCCCTCCTTTCCTAATTCTGATCAAAACTCAAGGACCCAGGTATTTCATACACATACCACTCTGACTGCAGATGAACTATTAACAATTTTCACGTTATGTGGTTTCCAGGTATGTGACCCACTGCTTGTTGAAGGAACTAAATTGGGACTATGAATATGTTCTTGATTCAGGCAAAGACTCTGTTACCTACCAGAGCAGTAAATCTAAAAGTACAATATGGACTGTGAAATTATATATGTACAATATCTTACTGTTTCTGTCTCAGACCAATGGAAGTGAATGACTCTATAGAGACATTACACTTAAAAGGCTGCAGCAGGAAGGAACTCTTCCTCATCTGGTCCCTTAGGTGTTGTCATTGAAGACCTTCATGTCAGAACAAGTCAATAGAAACTTTAAGAGAGATGGGTCTGCATTCCCAATCTTTCTCTGGCACCAAAGTTCCTTCATTGCCAGGGTCTGTCATTCTAATTGAGTGAGACAGGACTGTTGTTCATTTGAGTATACATTCAACAGGTCTCTTCCTTGCCTATCCTGTGGCTTTATGGAAATTGGCAAGTGTCCCTGACTCATGTATTATTGTTACCCACAATTAGTCTCCAGTTAGACCTCAGAGGCAGATGAAGGGCAGAGATGTAGGGTAGCCAAGAGGAGTATGAGGAGGTTTTTGGAAGGAAACAAGCTCTGTGGGCTTTAAGTGGCCATTACTCTACCATTTCAGGTTCTGATAGTAATGGAAGGCTAGAGTTCTTCCTAGTGTCCTAGCAGGTGCTACATAGAAAAGCAGCCACCTGACTATATTTTATATGAACCAAAATACTTTTCTGGCTATCTAGGATGAGGTTTTCTCTTCCTGGACCCAGAACTGACTGCCTTGTTTCAGCCTCACATGACACTTAACCATGGCAATGAGTGAAAGGAGAGATGAAAGAGAACCCCATTCTAGGAAAAATCTGGGAGTCACATTGGATGTTTATTAATGAAAGAATTTCTCCAGCAAACAGCATATTCAAGAAACCCATGTCAATCAGGGGACAGGCTGTAATGTTTTAAGGGGACCTGGAAATCAATTATTACCATTTATTCTGTGCCAAGATTATGGGGCCTCATCATATGACTCCTTTGGTATACAATATAGCTCCTTCACAAATCATCATGCTATTCAGTCTAGAACAAAAGGATCCACTTAATTCTAAATTGCCCAGTCAGTACTCTCAATGTAAAACAACACAAGAACAGTGTGTCAAATTTATCTTCAGAAAATATAGTGGTTTTAAGATTCTCAGTAATGTGGGAAAATAAATCACAGATTATCTTTTAAAAGATAATCTTAATGCAGAAGGGAAGAAGTTTAATGCCCATGTAGAGCTAACTCATGTGCCCTAGCCAATCACACTGCTTTCTTAGTTTTTGGTTTCTACACTAATGCCACAGTATGTACCCAAGATGATGAAAACTAGATTGGGGGAAAGAAAGCAGCTTGTTGTAGAACATACTGAAGATGGGCCCAATAAAAATGACCAGTATGAAGATGCCAGCTTCCTAATTGAACTCCACATCCTTGGTGTTGTTTGAATCAAGAATGATGGCCTCCATGATGGGATCAGAGATATAGTGAAGACTAGAAGGAAGATGGTCACTTGAATAATGTAAGTAAGCATGACCACTAGCAGGCCAAAGATTATAAGGATGATAAAATCTCCTAGAGCCTTATACTTGAATCCAATTCTACCTGAGTAGAAAATAAAAAGAGCCATACAGGGCTCTAAAGCAGGTGAGAGGCAAGAGTTTTTGTTTTTGAGTGGAAAGGTAGTATTGGTAAGCATCACAGCCCAGTGTGCAGTGGAAGACTATATGCAACAATATCCTGGAACTCTAAGTTCCAGTCTTCCAGAGTTCTGTCATCACTCTTCTGTGGTCAATGCCCTTGGAAAAGTCATGGCAAGTGTTAAACAAATAGTTAGTGCATGTAATGTTAGGATAGCCACAGTACAACCCACTAACAGCCTGGGATCTAGGATACCCTAGGAACTGATCATACCTCCCCAGGGTAAGTGAAGCACTGAGAGTCCAGGGTCTCAGGATCAGACATAGGAAGTACATACATTCCTGTCTCCAAGGTCTTTGCAGAGTCCTGTCCTACATCATGACCAGAGAGTCCTTGTCCATTGCTTTAGCTCTCTCTTTATCTTAAATAGTAATCCCCCCCGCAAAGGCCAGAAAGGCAGATATGATATGGAAGTTACAAATGGCTAAAATCAATACTAAAAGTGACTGCCCCAGGACTAAGATATCCCGGGAAGTGGGACCTATTCTTTCTTTGTTCCACCTCTGGACAGGGCCAGTAGGAAAAACTGAGGGCAACAGCAAGCAACCCATACACATGCTCAAGGGCCTGGCAGATCACCTGAGAGGCCCGACTCTGAACCTCAAGCCCATGCCATAGATCATCCACTCTCATTAACCTTTGACAGCATGCAGTCCACTGGTCTTCTTGGTAAAGATCTTTTCCCAATCTGTTGGTTGCTGTTTTTTCCTATTGACAGGCTGGAGAGATGGCTTAGAGGTTAAAGAACAGTTTCAATTTTCAGCATCTGTATGGCAGCTCATAACTGTCTATAACTCCAGTTCCAGTTCCAGAGGATCCAACATCCTCACACATGTACATGTAGACCAAATAACAAATATACATTTAAAATTAAATTATTAAAAAAATAAACCAATCCAACGCTGCAAGTAGTACTTAATTAGCTTTCCTAGTAGAAGTTTGGAAAATAGTAGTGTTAAGAGCTATGTGAACTGTGAAGGTCCACCCAATTCTGGAGGGCCTGTAGGGAGGCAGCAGGGACACATGGTCCCAGGACAGGTCACCAGGGTGACTCTAAGCATTTGTTGTTTAATTTGTCTGTCCTTATGTTTCTTTTGCTCTTTCACTCCAGCTTTCCTGTGCTTCTAAGTTATTGTATCTCTGAATATTCATTTCATGTATTTTCACATAAAAATAGTGATGTATATATCACATTTATTTTCAGTAGAGAAATGTTATGTATTTCAACATAATCTCTGTAAGGAAAAAGAAAATATAATAAAAATGGTCCTGAAGTACTTAAGTTTTTCTCTTTTTTCTTTTTTTTATTAGAAATATTCTTTATTTACATTTCAAATGATTTCCCACTTACTCCCCTCTTTGGATTGGGTTGGGATCCCCCTCTCCCCAAAAGTTCCATAAGTCCTCTTCCCTCCCCCTGCTCCCCAACCAACCCATTCCCACCTCCCCTTCCTGGCATTCCCCTATACTGCCACATTGAGTCTTTTCAGGACCAGGGGCCTCTCCTCCCTTCTTCTTGGGCATCATTTGATATGTGAATTGTTTCTTGGGTATTCCAAGCTTCTGGGCTAATATCCGCTTGTCAGTGAGTGCATATAATGTGAGATCTTTTGTGAATGGGTCACCTCACTCAGGATGACATTCTCCAGTTCCACCCAATTGCCTAAGAATTTCATGAATTCATTGTTTTTAATACCTGAGTAGTATTCCATAGTGTAAATATACCACATTTTCTGTATCCATTCCTCCGTTGAGGGACATCTGGGTTCTTTCCAGCTTCTGACTATTATAAATAAGGCTGCTATGAACATAGTGGGGCAAGTGTCCTTACTGCATGCTGGAGAATCCTCTGGGTATATGTCCAGGAGTGGTATAGCTGGGTCCTCCGGTAGTATTATGCCGAGTTTTCTGAGGAACCTCCAAACTGATTTTCAGAGTGGTTTTACCAGCTTGCAATCCCACCAGCAGTGGAGGAGTGTTCCTCTTTCTCCACATCCTCACCAGCACTGGCTGTCTCCTGAGTTTTTGATCTTAGCCATTCTGACTGGTGTGAGGTGAAATCTCAGGGTTGTTTTGATTTGCATTTCCCTGATGACTAAGGATGTTGAACATTTCTTTAGGTGTTTCTCAGTCATTTGATATTCCTCACGTGAAAATTCTTTGTTTAGCTCTGTACCCCATTTTTTAATAGGGTTATTTGGCTCTCTGGAATCTACTTTCTTGAGTTTTTTATATATCTTGAATATTAGCCCTCTCTCAGATGTAGGGTTGGTAAAGATCTTTTCCCAATTTGTTGGTTGCTGTTTTGTCCTTTTGACAGTGTCCTTTGCCTTGCAGAAACTGTGATTTTATGAGGTCCCATTTGTCAGTTCTTGATCTTAGAGCATAAGCTATTGGTTTCTGTTCAGCAAATTTTCCCCTGTGCCCATGTGCCCAAGGACCTTCCCCAGTTTCTTTTCTATTAGTTTCAGTGTGTCTGGTTTTATGTGGAGGTCCTTGATCCACTGGGACTTGAGCTTAGTACAAGGATAAAGAATGGATCGATTTGCATTCTTCTGCATGCTGACCTCCAGTTGAACCAGCACCATCTATTGAAAAGGCTACCTTTTTTTCCACTGGATGGTTGTAGCTCCTTTGTCAAAGATCAAGTGACCATAGGTGTATGGATTCATTTCTGGGTCTTCAATTCTGTTCCATTGATCTACCTGCCTGTCACTGTACCAATACCATGCAGTTTTTAATACTATCACTCTGTAGTATTGCTTGAAGTCAGGGATACTGCTTCCCCCAGAAGTTCTTTTACTATTGAGAATAGTTTTAGCTATCCTGGGATTTTTGTTATTCCAGTTGAAAAAGAAAATATGATAAAAATGTTCCTGCAGTACTTAAGTTTTTAATTCACTTTTAAATTTTACTATACCCATGGCTAAACTGGACAAAAATTTAAATACAGTTATATGTAAATGCATTGCATTAATTTTGTAATGTTAAATTTATTTACATTCAAAACACAAAAATTCAAATTTATTTAAATTTATAAAAACACAGAAATAATTATTATTAATAAATATTTTACTTTAATTGCTATGTTTTAAATTTTTTAAATACAATATCATTCAAACAATATGTTTTGATCATGTTTTCTATCCAACAACACATCTCAGACCCTCCCTATATTCCTAACCATCTAACTCTCTCTCAGACTAAGAGACAAGAATCAAAAACTTTAAAACCAAGAAAAAAACAAAAACACAAAAATGTAAACAGATAAAGAACCAGTGGGACAAAAAATACCGAAATCAAGCAAGACAAAACAAATCACCCACTAATCTTTAACTGATAAAGAGAGCCATAAGAATCATACATCTCATAGATAATAGAAATATGTTAAAAACAAAATTAACATATGATATACAAGTATTAAAACAAATAAATTATTATTTTGTTTAAGATGACTTTCAAAGAGGAACTGCACTATAATCACCATAATGAAGAACATTATTCCTTCAAAAAATAATACATAGCACGTGACACATACTTTGTCTTGTCACCTAATATATTCGTATTCCGGTATACTTATTATTGACTGAGGCTTACTAATTAACTTCTTCATAAATATGAATGGACTGTTATTACACGTAGGGATATTTTGTTTCTTTTCCCTTGTAAACTTAAGTGTCATGACATTATAACTGTCTTTGATAACTGGACAATTTAAAATCATGTCATTAACCGTGATGTCTAAGATGCCATCTTCCTTGACAGTACAGTACTTAAAAAGTATCTGTGATTGTTGCACATTTGAGTTGTTGTCCAATTAATTCCCTTTTGTATTAAACAAGTGTTAATAAAATCCCCAAGTACATTTTGTTTTGCATCTCAAATCTGGAGAGGAGATTTCATAATCTAAAGATTCACCAATATGAGAAAACATATTTAAAGAAAACTTTTACATGATCAGTCAATTTTTTTTCCCACGGATGGAAAAGGATAGCTACTTGTTTGAAAATACTGGACTGCTACTAAGGTGAACTTTTTTGTCATAATTTATATTTATAAAATATATACAAACAAGAAATAGAAAAGCAATTATATTTTTCTGGGACTACATTTGCAATGAAATCATGAGAGCAGAATAATGCTGTTGAAACAGTAAGACTGAGCACTAAATTCAGCTGTGTTCTATTTCCTACCCTCATTAAATAATGCTCCTGAAACATCTGATGTCCAAAATTAAAGAGGCTAATATTTTATTAAAAGCAAGTGGAAATAACAGTATCTTTGGTATTCTCAAACTTAATTTCAATTTGAATCTAATATAAATTATGGATCTTCCCCAATACTGAACTTAAATAAAATGAATAAAGAGATTAGCATCACTATATATATATATATATATATATATATATAGTGATGCTAATCATATATATATATGTAAGCCTGGTCTTACAACAAACTTCACTGATATTGAGTTTGGCATCCAATTTGTATCCTGGCTTATGTGAATTGATTTTTGTTTTGTACAATGATCCTAGCGTAGATCAATATAAGAATCAAACTTGGAGAACTGAAATTCAGAAAGAGTAATTAAATGATTACATACTTGCATAAATCTGTCTGAGACTCTGAGGTCAATACCAGGACAATCAGAGAAACTCCACCGATATAGCCACTCACCATATTGTAGCATAATTTATCCAATCACTGAATTCTTTCTTAGCTCAGTTTAGACACTGACTGCAAATCAAGTTATTTTAATTTAATACTTTCTACTTTTGAGAAAGCAGATAAATTCATTCTCCTCCTTAGATGCAATTGCATACTTTAAAAAATACATTTCTATTCTAAAATTATACAGTGACTAAACTACAGACCTAATGTTATTTAGCAAGTATAATTATTAAACATGTATTTTGAGAAAAAGAAAGAACATCATTTGTTCCAAGATGAGTTAGAAAGAGAAAAAACATGTAAGAGAATGTGAAGTGATTCATGAGTAATTTAGATGAAAACATTTCAAAGAGGATAAAATTTAGAAGAAAAGGCAAGTGACAAATGAGAGAAACATTGTCAATTATTAATAAGCCCATTGAAATAGACACTGGGGAAGTCTTTACTGTGGTCACTACTCTTTGAGAGAGGTAAAGAGATCTAGCCCTTATACCCAAAGGAAGATTGTGTGTATGTGTATATGTACATTTTAATTATTTATTTTTGACAGTATAATATAATTACCTTTCCCCTTTCATTTTTTCCCCCAAACTTTCTTTACTCTTTTTCACATTGACAGCTTCTTTTATAACTCATTCTTGTTTGAACATAGCTAGCTGGTAACTGTAGAGAATAAAGCAAAAACTACTAACTCAATATGGGGAAATTAGAGGTACAGAGAAAATAACAAAGGGGCAGAATGATTGAAGGAATACACTGCACGAAAAGTAAATGATGAAACCAAAAACACATGTACAAGAGTATAAGAATTAAAATTAGAGATGTCAGGAATCAAATAAAAAGAAGGACCATGAGAAAATCCATAAAGATGATAGAGAAGAGAAAGGAGAGGAAGTGAACAGCTAGCATAGAAAGTTTGTTCCTGAATCCTTAGTTTTGGAAATGATTGCATGCTGTGTTGCCTGATGGTGCTTATTTGAATGAATTCTGAGAAAAAGGGGAGAATATTGTATCTTCTACACGTGTTTTCAATGCCAATTGCATTTGTCGTTGTTTAATCAGCTGAAACGAGAAAATTTCAAAACAACAAAGAAATAAGGCTTCCATCAGCCTACACTAACAATCAATTCTTTATCATCTCAATTGACTGGAATAAAACACTCATTCATCTGAAGTACATTGTTTCAGACTTCTCTCCTTAGAATTTATGTTGTATAGATAAATGCCCATTTGTTCCATCCCTAATCCCAATTACTAGGAACAGCACAATTTGAGAATCACTGAAACAAACACTGAGACAATTGGGAACAGAAAAAGCGAAGTGATTGTCTGAAGCTATTAAATAACACAGATTTCCATGATAGGCAACAGGGATTAAGGTAAATGCAGAAAATAGCAAAGAAGAAGGAATGGATGGTTTCTCTCAGTAATGCTTAAGTCTTCAAATTATTAATGTGGGGAAGAGTCAGAAGATTAACTGTGTATCAGTGTTGTAATGTCACAATGTATAAATAGGAAAGAGAAATCTGAGCTTATTTTTCTGAAAATTTTTTCCTTGCAGTGCAGCATACACTACAAAGATTACAAAGAAGCTCTTCAATGAGTTCAAAGAGAATCAAAGAAAATATTTTTTCTCTTTCAATTTGTTTACACTTATGATTTATGTGACTATATATGTCTCCATATGTATTGGTATGTCTAAGTATGTGCTCATGCATTTTACAAACTTAGACCATAACATTTGGATCCTATAAATAAACATATTACTAATCACCTAAAAGTTCAGATATATGTGTAGTAATACTCAATGGTGCCAGAATTTCTCATGAATTCTCTTATGGAACTTTCAAGTTGACCTTTTGTTTTTCTTTCTCCTTCTCTCTATTAACATGGAAAGACTATTAATAATTTCTGCCAAATTTCAAACAAAAACATACCGTCTTTGAAATTATCCCTCAAAATTAACTAGCAACATTAAACATATTGACATAAACAGCATTTGATACGTATAGAAAATTTAAGTGTATTACTTGTTGATCATAAATATATTTAAGAATTATTCTTGTACACAATTACTTTCATCATATTAAAACTCTCATATACATTGTAAACCTCCATTTCAGTTCAGAACCTAATCAATACCTCATCATCTTTCTGCTTCTGTTGGTGTTTGCATGAATTGTATTTCTGACTATCTCCTCTCAAATACATACTATTTTAGATGACTTATGTTTTAACATCCTTCAGTAATTCATTTTTTTATTTCCAACTTGCCTGCATCTGAAACTGTAGCATAATATTGTTTTTAGTCCACATTCAAGGATGTAATTTTGTATGCCACATTATGGTGATCTGTTCTAATAAATATTAGTTTAAACTTTAAGGCATATGTTTCAAAATGGAGCATGCACAGGCTCACAAAATATGACTACTTGTCAAAACGGTATTTTAGAATTATGGCATCATAAAATTATGGTACAATATAGGACTTTTTAAGTATATATAGAAAAGTTTATTTATTTTATGTGCCCAAATGGATCTTCATGTGCACATTTCTGGACTGACTACATTCTACTCTGAAAAGTGAATCATAAAATTTTTGTAGCATAAATATATCTCTTACTAATTCAAAATTTATAGATGCAGAAGAAAGTTTTGATAAACATTGCCATAATTTGTTGTGACTAAATGAAATCTCGATAATTATTAAAACTAATCATTTTCTAATTCTTAAACCATAAATACACATTTCCTCTATCACTTAACAATAACAGATTAACTCATTGCATATTTAAAATTAATGATTTTTTTCATTTTCTGAATTATTAAAGGACCACATTAGAATATATCTTCCTCATGTCCATTTCTTGTTCTGTGTTATTAGCTGCTATCATGAAAATTTTTACACACACTGATGAGAGGTACAATATGTCAAAAAAAATTGTAGGAAAGATATCATTTTGGTACTATTCTTAGATATAGAAATAAGTATATTATCAATAAATTGAAAGCAAATCCTCCTAGAAGGTAATGACAAGAATTTAGGCACAGAATGCACATGTAGGTTTGGTTAGTCAGAAAAATAATTAGGGGGATACTTTTAAGTGAAGTGAAGGCATTGATTTTATTTGAGATCCTGACAACAGCCTTAGAAGTCAGAATGCACATGGGCAACTGATGAAGGCCACGCAGGAGAAACAACAAAAGGCTTTGGAACTCATGGAATGTGGTCCACCCATTAGTACAGCCACAAAGAGGCCACAACTCTAAGTGTCCTGAGAACGTGATGCTATTGTGGAGTTCTGCTCTGCTTGTTGCCTCACATCCCCATTAACCTAAACGTTGTATGAAAACTCTAAAGGGACTTTCAGTCCATCACTGGGAAGTATCTCTGGCATTCACAATTATAGTGCCTGATCTTTTTTAGGTATTGCTACTGGAGCAGATTAATGATTCAATCACCACCCTAAAAACTTAGAAATGTAGATTGTCAGCAATTACCACCATGCTTAGAAGGCATTTGGAAAAATAAATTGTTACACAAAATGGGATAAGATGGTTTTGCTAGTGGTTCTGATGTAGAAAATCTTAGTAGAAGTTTGAGTTCAGAAAGGCACAGTCTTAACAGTTAAGCTAGGGTTTTTGTTTTTGTTTTGTTTGGTTTTGTTTTTGTTTTTTTTAAAGTTCAGGGAACAAGAAGAATGGTAGGACTGGATGACATGATGCTTTTGCTGAAGCTGGGCTAGCGATCAAGGTAATGAATTTCTTGTACACATCTTTGCTCCCAGCTTTCTAATGTGATGTAATAAAATTGCTAATGAGAAGATGTTCAGTTTGAGGATTTAAAATAGGAATGACTGCTTGCTTCTTATATAAAAGTTTAGATGTGTGATCATTTAAGATTTTTATAAGATTCCTTTAATGATGAATAATAATATAATTGATCTGCAAGTTGCTGTCTGCAAGTAAAAAATCTTATTGAGAAAATTACTTTGCTTTCTCATACTTTGTTAGTCTATAACAAGTTGCTTAAAAACAAATGTACATGGGTTCTTGGGAATTATTTGTTTTCTTTACTTGTACCTTAAATTTTTTTCATTTAAACTTATCTATAAACATACTGTTTCTTTTTTCATAGTAATTCTCTAAAAGAAAAATAGAGTGTAATCACATTACAATTCTATATGACTTGAAAGATTTTTCTGGGATATAAAAGCTATAGAAGAAAAAATAAAGTTGGAGCCTACTCATTAGAGTTTGCTCTATGCACCCAATATATTTGTGTGTATGTACATATGTGTATATGTAAAACGGTTGGAGTCTGCTTGTTGAAGCTTTGCTCCAATCACCAAAAATGTGTGAAGGTGTATGTATGTATACTGGTTAGAGCTTTGCTCCATCCACACAATGTATGAATGTGTATATGTCTGAGTGTGTGTGTGTGTGTGTGTGTGTGTATGTGTATCTGAGTGTGTGTGTGTATGTGTGTGTGATTTTCCCCCTCTTTCTTTCTCCTGTCACTAGCTACCATGGGCAACAGTTCCCATCAGTTGCTATATGAACCGAGCCTGCCCCTCGCCCTACCCCTTCCATCAGCTCTACTAATGCTGACCCCCATCTGCTGCCATAAGCACCAACCACAGTCATGAAAGCCACACTCTCCCCTCCTCAGTTAACCCTGTTGTGTTGAAGCTTGCCTTCAACAGGCAACAAAACAACAATGTGATGGAAAACAACAATTTAAAAATTCAGAAAGGAAATAAGAACCAGAAAAGATGCATGGCATAGGAAGTGAAGCAAAGAAACAATTTCAAATGCAGTTTTCTTTGTGATTATACAAAGAAGGCATAAAAATAAAAATAAAAATAAAAATAAAAAAACAAGCAAATATTCTAGCAAAAAATTGAGTTACCACTAGCAGAAAAAAAAATAACAAAAAGAATGGTTGATGTGGCTGTGAAATATAGTGCATAATCCTAAAATTACAGGTATGTAGAAGCATGATGTTAAGTGGAAATGGATGTATCTATAAAAGAACAGTATCTTAGTGAGGATCAGTACAAATGGGTTAATAAAGGTGTTTTTAACTATGGTGCTCTAGTTATGGCAATCATTGCTTTCATGTGGATTTGAGCTGTGAAACAGAAGAAAAGGCATGTATAATACATAACATGTTTTATTCTATAGATTAGGAAGTGATGGAGACCAAGAACAGCTCAGTAGTAACAGAATTCATCCTCCTTGGCCTCACCCAGTCTCAAGATACTCAACTCGTGGTCTTCGCACTGCTTTCAGTTTTCTACCTAATAATTCTTCCTGGAAATTTTCTTATCATTGTCACCATTAGATCAGACCCTGGACTCACAGCCCCACTTTACTTCTTTCTGGGAAACTTGGCATTCCTGGATGCCTCCTACTCTTTCATTGTAGCTCCGAGGATGCTTGTGGATTTCTTCTGTGAGAAAAAAGTCATTTCTTACAAAGCCTGCATCACTCAGCTATTCTTTCTGCATTTTCTTGGAGCAGGAGAAATGTTTCTTCTTGTTGTGATGGCTTTTGATCGTTATATAGCTATATGTCGTCCTTTATACTACTCCACTCTGATGAACCCTAGAGTCTGTTATGCATTATTGCTGGCACTGTGGCTAGGGGGCTTTGCTCATTCCATTGTACAAGTGGTTCTTATCCTGAACTTGCCTTTTTGTGGGCCAAACCAGCTGGATAACTTTTTCTGTGATGTTCCACAGGTTGTAAAGCTAGCCTGCACTGATACCTTTGCTGTGGAGCTCCTGATGGTTTCTAACAGTGGTCTACTTACCCTCTTATGCTTCTTGGGACTTCTGGCCTCCTACGCTGTCATTCTCTACCATGTACAAGGACATTCTTCTGAAGGGAAGAGCAAAGCCGTCTCTACGTGCACCACCCACATTATAATTGTGTTTCTCATGTTTGGGCCTGCCATTTTTATTTACACTCGCCCCTTCCAGGCTCTCCAAGCTGATAAAGTTGTTTCTCTTTTCCACACGGTCATCTTTCCTTTGATGAATCCTGTGATCTATACACTTCGCAACCAGGAAGTGAAAACTTCTATGAAGAAGTTGTTAAGTCAGTATGTGGTTTGCTGAGTTGATCAAAGAAAGAGAAAATAAAGAGAGAAAGAGGAAATGCAGTTTGAATGAATTAAACTATGCAATTATTCATGTATTGAATCACTTTAACAAATACTGTGTTATATACTTCCAGTTTTCTGTTTTATTCTAAGCACATGGATGAGACAGTTGCAATTCTATGTCTTTCAGGGTTATATCAAAGCCAATATTTTGAGCTAGAAAAAAATCACTAGAAACAATGCTCTCCTATTTTTAGACCGTAGCTTTCATTGTAAGTTTCTTGAGTGGAATTTAATTGAAATAAATAGTGCTTAAAGGACACAAATAAAAATTATTAAACAAGCATCTTAGAAAGTACAGGAACTCAAAGATTTGAAGAATTTAGGCTCAATTGAAGAACATAAATGGAGTATAACAGATATAATATAGTTAAGGAATATAGAAGCAGCAGAATTTAAGCTAGATAAAGATTTTAGAGTATATTCAGATAGGATTAATTATTTAAATCTTGAAATGATAGAATTGAAATATATATATATATATATATAAAGATTATCCAGTGTTTTCTATTTGATTTAAGACAAATACTGAAAGTTCTTTATAAAAGAATATATATGATTAATAAAATAAAATTAAATGGACTGTAACATGCTATGTGGTTTTTTTCCCTCTGAACACAATGAAGACCTAGCTTTTGTAGAAGAAAATGGAGTTGTTGTAATATTTATCAGAATATATCATAAAACAGTTTTATTATCTTATAACTTCACTCTTATTTCTACTGTATTGTAGTAAGTATATCATCGTAAGATGAGATTTTTCTGTTATTTGAATGATTACATTGATATTTTGCTAGCAATTATTTTGAATCTCAAAACAATTTTCAACAATACAGACATCTTAGTAATAATGAACTAATAATATAATAATATAATATAATTACCTTCCAATTTATGAACTAAGGATATTGGTCCTTTTGTCTAATTTGTGAAATCTAGGAATCAATCTCAGATTATCAGGCTTGGTAGTATGTGCCATTACTTGCTAAGAAATGTTACCAGCTCATGGATAATAAGTTTTTTTATTCATTATTTTATAAATGTAATTGCATAGTTCTCTCACTCACAGATATTTTGTTTTAATAAAAGTAACAGTTATTAGAAATATAATACTAATTCCCAAGGGGAAATAGACATTTATACCATCATCATATAGAACAGTAAAGAATTTCTTTTTAAAACTATATAAAAGAACTTACTATGTCATCCAGAAAACTTACTACCAAGCACACATTCATTGGAAATGAAATTTCAACACCCCAGTTAATTGTTGTCTCATCCTTTTTTGTAGTACTTCTTAAAAGAGCAAGAACATGAAAACCACCTAGACATCCAGAAACAGATAGGTGGTAGAAGAAAATGTCATATATATGTATATGTGTGTGTGTGTATGTATTTATGTATATCTATTCATAAATTTACTCTTACAAATAATTTGATCTGTCATTTGTTCCAGCATCCCTAGGACTGAAGTCATTGTTAAGAAAGATAAGACAGACATACAAGGCATGATCTAAGTAATGTGAAATCTGAAAAGTTTTATGACATGGATGCTGAGACTTGAGCAGCAGTAGCCACATCTAGAAAAACAGGGATATAGACAGATGATGAAGTTTGCACAAGAGGTATTAATTTTCAGTTACATATGAAAAACAGTTTCCTTGTGCTAGCCTGCAATTAGAAAACAATAAATTAAAATGTGCCATATATTTCTAACAGCTAGGATGAAGATTTTCAATGTGTTTCCAAAGTGTGATAATAAATAAGAATTTAGATGTGTTTATTCTGATTTGAAACTACAGAATGTACATATAAATAAACATTTTGTGCCCCACAAAATTATATTATATTATATTATATGGTATTGTATTATATTATATTAGATATCAGTTAAAATAGTTTTGAATATCCCAGAGTCAGATATGTAGCTCAGTTAGTGGTCAGTTTTTCTGATATACATAATGTCTTAGAATAATCTTTAATATTACAAAATATCTAAGACTGAGGAATAAGAAATATATTAGCAGTACTGTTGGGTTTTAGAATAAATATAAAAACATATCATTTATTTAACCCCTCAATTCTTTGAATTGTTCTTTGTCAAGAAGGTTATAACTGCTCAAAGTCATGGAGAAATTACCAATGAGATGAAACACAAAACAAGTGCCTATTCAAATGATGCTTGTGGAACATCCCTGTAATTTTGGAGTGAGTTAGCGAGCGAGTGAGCAAGCGAGAGACAGAGAGAAAGAGAAAGAGAGAGAGAGAGAGAGAGAGAGAGAGAGAGAGAGAGAGAGAGAGAGAGAGAGAGAGCTGAGTCAGGAGAATCCCAGTGAGTTTGAAGCTAGTGAGACTACATTGTGAGATTCAGTCTCAAAACATAAATTATCAGATAAATTCATTTTAAGTCATCATTAGATTTTTCAAAATTTACTTATTTAATATGTTATTGAATTACGAAGTTATAGTCACCATCTATGATGCTCTTCTTTAAAATGTTGATAATATGTTGTATTTATTTATTTTATTATGCTTGTGTGTGTATACATATGGAGGTCAGAGAGCAACTATCTAGAGTGTCTTCTACCAGGTAGGTCTTTTAAATCTGTCTCAAGTGGTGAGGTTTGGCAGTAAATGCTTTTAGCCTCTGAGCCATTCCATGATGGCCTAATGATGTTGAACCTTTCTAAATTTATCCATAAAACCTGAAATTTTAAATTTTTAGATTTAATGATTTCAAAAACTCATTAATTTATTCATGACTGTTTTTTTTTCATCAATGTTTACATACATTTAGTTTAGCAAACAAAATAACAGTTTTCACATTGCTGTTTTCACATATATACATCCTTGGACTTCATTTACATTCATTTCTCTGCACCCTCCCCTATCTTTCTTTTAATAATTTTTTTTCATACAATATATTCTAATCACGGTATCCAACAGACCTCTCCACCCAGCCAACTCCATGCCCTTGTTTTCTCTCCTTCCTTAGAAAACAACCAGGCAAACAAAAATCACAAGGGAACCAGAAAAAAAGGAAGGAAGGAAGGAAAGAAGGAAGGAAGGAAAGAAAGAAGGAAGGCAAAAAGAAAGAACCACAATATTAATCAAGTGTTTTATATTTTACCTTTTGCTTCACTGTATAAGGATTGTTCCTGTATGTTAAAAATAATAATTGATCATCTATGACTTTTCTTGTAAACCCTGCTAAGAATAAATGTGATATATTTAAATTTTGGATATTGATTTTACTTAGATAAAAATTTAGCTATTACATTTATTACAAATCTTCAGGTGTATTAGCTAAAACAAGTAAATTTAAATTTAATCAAACCTATTATTTCAAGTAGATTGATTTAGTGATATCACTTCAATTAAAGCTTCCCAAGTGTTAGTATATTTTCTAGGCTCCGCCCAACAGTTACCTAGCAACAGCCAAGTTGGAGCCTGATTGCTATAAAAGGATTGTTTGCCCCCCCTCCCTTTCTCTGCTTTCACTCTCCCTCCCTTCTCATGTCCCAAATAAACTTAATTTATACTAGACCTATCTTATGGCTAGTACCTTGGGGGTGGGGAGATGCCTCAGCAAGGGCCTTTTAAGTATCCCTTCCCACTGCATCATGCTGCTGCATTACAAAACATCACCAGGGAATGTGTTTTCTAGGGAAATTCACATGAGCTCATGAATATGTGACCTATAACAATCTTTTCTCTGTATCCAAGAAAAAGATAAAATGTTTTTTTTTGAAAAAAACCCCCTCATGTTCAAGCTAGACCACCAGTGTTATGTATGTTTCCAATTTCTATTTTTCTTTGAAAAGTCTCCAATCATTTAGCATGTATTTAACTAGAGATAAGAAAAACAACAGTTATATATTCATAATGTCACTGCATACATGATAAGGAGGTTATTTCATTACTATAATGAGTAGGTTTAAGTATCAGCTCTTAGAATAACCTACAATTATACCTTTTAATAAAATGTAAGATGTTTTACATGTGGCAAAAAGCAAATGAGCCACACTGCGATTCCTAAATTGCACTTGTCCTCTAGCCTCAAGAACTCCCTGTTACAGTTTGAGCTTGAGTTTTTGGAGCATCATCTTTGATTAATTAATTAAAAGGATTCATTTTTTTTAATGAATCCTGTGATCTATACACTTCACAAATAAGAAGTAAAAACTTCTTTGAAGATATTGTTAAGTCAGTATGTGGTTTGTTGACTGGACAAAATAAAGAGAAAACAAAAATTGGGACTCATCTACTTCAAGATCCAGCAGTACCACTCTTCTGCCTATACCCAAAAGACACCCAATACTACCACAAGGACACTTACTTCACTATGCTCATAGAAGAATTTTGTTGTTGTTGCTGTTTTTGGTTTTTTTGTTTTGTTTTGTTTTTGTTTTTTCATAATAGCCAGAAACTGGAAATAACCTAGATCTCCCTAAACTAACCAATGGATAAAAAGAATGTGGTATATGTACATATTAGAGCATTACTTCAGTGTTAAAAATATGGTATCATGAAACTTGTAGGCAAATGGTTCGAACTAGAAAAAAAATATCATTGTGAGCAAGACCACCCAGACCCAGAAAATCAAACAAGATATGGTAAGTGAATATTAGCCGTTAGATAAAGGATAATCACACTATAGTCCAGAGAAGTTAGATAAAATGGAGAGGTCTAGGAGGACATAGGTCACCCTGAGAAGAGAAAATAAAAGAGGTTTTGTGAGTGAACAGGTCTTATGTAGGGAGGGGAACAAGGGCCTCAGGTGAGAGAAGGGGGATGAAGGGGCAGAGTGTGGGGAGAGATAACTGGAATAGGTGGGCATTTGGGGGGGAATATGTTGGAGACATAGTGGACTGGAAACTTCTTGAGACCTATGAGGATGGCTTCTAGTAGTGGACAATATGGAGTTTGAACTCTCCATCTTCTGCAACCAAGCTAGGCTTCCAGCAGTAAGACAGGGACATCAATCCAGCTACAAAAACTACAACCCATGAACTCCCCTGCCTGCAAGATGCTCTAGGAGAATGGTGGCTCGGAGACTGTGGTCATGGTAAAGCAATGACTTGTCTAATTTGAGGCCCAAGCCACAAATGGGAGCCCATGCCCAACACTGCATGGATGTCCCAGATCTGGAAGCTGGGTGGCACAAAGACCTAGGAGAGATCCAAATATGACTAACAACAACAGAAAAGGTGACTAGCCCAATCGTCATCAGGGAAGCTTCCTCCAGAAGCTGATGGGAAAAGATTTAGAAGCTCACAGCCAAGCATTAGGGGGAACTCAGAGAACCCCTCAAAAGAGAAGGAATGTAGGAACCAGAAGATTTGAGGATACTAGGAGAAAAAGGTCCACAGAATCAAGTAAACAGGGAACAGAGGGGCTCAAAGAGACTGAAGTGGCAACCATGGAGCCTGCACAGGTCTGCACTAGGTCCTCTGCATAAGTGCTTTGGTTAACTTGGGTTTTCTTTTTCTTTTCTTTTCTTTCTTTTTTTTTTTTTTTATTTCTAACAATGGGATTGCGGAGGTCTCTGAAACTTTTGCCTGCTTATGGGATCTTTTTATTCCTACTGGATTGCCTTGTCTAGCCTTGGTATGAAGTGTTGTGTCTAGTCTTATTGCACCTTGTTATGCCATATTTGATTGATATCCCTGGGAGGCCTGCTGTTTTCTGAAGGGAAATGGAAGATCAGTGGATCTGGGGGCGATGTGAGGAACTGGGCAGAGGGGAGAGGAAGCTGTGGCCATGAAGTACTGTTTGAAAGAAGAATAAAGTAAAGGGGAAAAAAAGAAAAGAATTCAATTAAATGTAATGACTCCGTCATCTTTGCCCCAGCGACAGGGCAATTGGAACCTTCAAGCACAGGGACAATCAAGATTAATATCTCTTGGGACTCAGCCAGATTGTGTGCTCCCTGTTCCCAAGAGCTGGGCAGTTCTGTGGTCACCTATGCGCCAGCTCTGCTGTGGGACATCTGCCCTGCAGATGGACCAGCACTGGGAGAGAGTGCACTTGCACAGGGAGGGAGCACACCAGCCTCCCCTTGGCGACCTCTGCTCCTGGGATCTACTATGCTGAGCCTTCAGATGTGCAGGGATTCTCCAATATAACATCACTTGGGGCAAGGCACATCAGGGCTCCAAAGTCACTCAGGAGCAGGGCAGCCCCCCAGCAATCTGTGCCAGGGGAATCTCAGTAATCCAGGGGGTCAGATATAGCCTTGCAGGCTCATAGGAGGTCCAATCAACAGACAGTGACAGCAGGACCAACTACCACCAGAGGTAACGAGATGGCAAAAGGCAAATGTAGAAACCTTACTAACAGAAATCAAGGCAATATGGCACCATCCGAATCCAACTCTCTGACAGCAGCAAGTCCTGGATACCCCATCACACCCGAAAGGCAGGATCTGGATTTAAAATCACTTCTCATGATGCTATTAGAGGATTTCAAGAAGGACACAAAATAGTCTCATAAAGAAATGCAGAAGAAAATGAATCAACGGGTAGAAGCCCTTACAAAGGAAACACAAAAGTCTCTTAGAGAAATGCAGGAGAATATGGGTCAACTGATGGAGGCCCATGAGGAGGAAATACAAAAATCGCTTAAAAAAATGAATCAACGGCTAGATGCCCTTACAAAGGAAACACAAAAATTGCTTAAAGAAATGCAGGCGATATGGATCAAAAGATGGAGGCTCATAGGGAGGCAACACAATAATCGCTTAAAGAAATGAATCAACGGGTAGATGCCCTTACAAGGGAAAGACAAGAATCGCTTAAAGAAATTCAGGAGAATATGGATCAAGAGATGGAAGCCCATGAGGAGGAAACACAAAAATTGCTTAGAGAAATACAGGAGAACTTAGGTCAACAGGAAGAAATCCTGAAAGCGGAAATGCAAAAATATCTTAAAGAAATACAGGAAAATACAAACAAACAAGTGAAGGATCTGAGCAAATCCATCCAGGATCTAAAAAAGGAAGTAGAAACAACTAAGAAATCACAAAGAGAGACAACTTTGGAGATAGAAAACCTTGGGAAGAAATCAGGAGTCATAGATGCAAACATCAACAATAGAATACAAGAGATGGAAGAAAGAATCTCAGGTGCTGAAGATACCATAGAAAGCATCGACTCAACAGTCAAAGAAAATGCAAAATGCAAAAAACGTGTAACCCAAAACATTCAGGAAATCTAGGACACAATGAGAAGACCAAACCTAAGGATTATAGGTATGGATGAGAGTGAAGATTTGCAACTTAAAGGGCCAGTAAGTATCTTCAACAAAATTATGGAGGAAAACTTCCCTAACCTAAAGAGAGAGATGACAATAAACATACAAGAAGCCTACAGAACTCCAAACAGACTGGACCAGAACAGACATACCTCCTGTCACATAATAATCAAAACATCAAATGTACTAAACAAAGAAAGAATATTAAAAGCAGTAAGAGAAAAAGGCCAAGTAACATATAAAGGAAAACCTATCTGAATCACATCAGACTTCTCACCGGAGACTATGAAAGCCAGAAGATCCTGGGCAGATCTCATGCAGACACTAAGAGAACACAAATGCCAGCCTAGACTACTATACCCAGCAAAACTCTCAATCACCATAGATGGAAAGACCAAGATATTCCATGATAAAACCAAATTTTCAAAACATCTTTCCACAAACCCAGCCCTGCAAAGGATAATAGGTGGAAACCGCCAATACAAGGAAAGAAACAACACCCTGGAAAAAACGAGATAGTAACCTTCTTGCATCAAACCCAAAAGTAGATAACCACTCAAACATAAAGATAGCATCAAGAATAGCAGGTGGCAATAATCACTATTCCTTAATCTCTCTTAATATCAATGGTCTCAATTCCCCAATAAAAAGACATAGACTAACAGACTGGATACATAAACAGCACACAGCATTTTTCTGCATGCAGGAAATGCACCTCAGTGTCAAAGACAAACACTACCTCAGAGTAAAAGGCTGGAAAACAATTTTACAAGCAAATGGTCCCAGGAAACGAGCCAGAGTAGCCATCCTAATATCAGATAAAATTGACTTTCAACCTAAAGTCAACAAAAAAGACACAGAAGTACACTACATACTGATCAAAGGAAAAGTCCACCAAGAAGAACTCTCAATTCTGAATATCTATGCTCCAAATGCAAGGGCACCCTCATTCATAAAAGAAACTTTACTTAAGCTCAAAGCACACATCGCACTTCACACAATAATAGTGGGTGACTTCAACAACACGCTCTCTGAAATGGATCGTTCAGGAAAGCAGAAACTAAACAGGGACACAGTGAATCTAATTGAAGCCTTGGACCAAATGGAACTAACAGATATATATATATATATATATATATATATATATATATATATATATATATATATATATATATATATTATAGTATATATATATTCTATATGTATATATAGAACATTTCATCCTAGAGCAAAAGAATTTACCTTCTTCTCAGCATCTCAAGGTACCTTCTCCAAAATCGACCATATAATTGGTCACAAATCAGACCTCAACAGATATAAGAAGATAGAACTAATCCCATGCCTCCTATCAAATCACTGTGGAATAAGGGTGGTCTTCAATAACAACAACAAAAAAAAAACAACAGAAACTCACATACACATGGAGGCTGAACAATGCTCTACTGAATGATAACTTGGTCAAGGAGGAAATAAAGAAAGAAATCAAAGACTTTTTAAAATTTAATGAAAATGAAGGCACAACATACCCTAATTTATGGGACACAATGAAAGCAGTGCTAAGAGGAAAATTCATAGCCCTGAGTGCCGCCAAAAAGAAACGGGAGACAGCATACACTAGCAGCTTAATGGCGCACCTGAAAACCCTGGAACAGAAAGAAGCAAATACATCAAAGAGGAGTAGAAGGCAGGAAATCATCAAACTCACGGCTGAAATCAATCAAGTAGAAACAAATAAAACCATACCAAGAATCAACAAAACTAGGAGTTGGTTCTTTGAGAAAATCAACAAGATAGATAAGCCCTTAGCCAGACTAGCCAGAGGGCACAGAGACAGTATACAAATTAACAAAATCAGAAACGAAAAGGGAGAGATAACAATAGAAACTGAGGAAATTCAGAAAATCATCAGATCCTACTACAAAAGCCTGTATTCAACACAATTAGAAAATCTGTAGTAAATGGACAATTTCCTACACAGATACCAAATACCAAAATTAAATCAGGATCAAATAGACCACCTAAACTGTCCTATAACCCCTGAAGAAATAGAAGTGGTCATTGGAATTCTTCCAACCAAAAAAAGCACAGGTCCAGATGGTTTTAGTGCAGAATTCTATCAGACCTTCAAAGAAGACCTAACACCAATACTCTTCAAACTATTCCACAAAATAGAAACAGAAGGAACAGTACTCAACTTGTTCTATGAAGCCACACTTACGCTAATACCAAAAGCACACAAAGATCCGACAAAGAAAGAGAATCTCAGGCCAATCTCTCTTATGAATATCGATGCAAAAATACTCAATAAAACTCTTGCCAATCGAATCCAAGAACACATCAAAACGATCATTCACCACGATCAAGTAGGCTTCATCCCAGGGATGCAGAGATGGTTCAAGATAAGGAAGTCCATCAATGGAATCCACTACATAAACAATCTCAAAGAAAAAAAACTACATGGTCATTTCATTAGATGCTGAGAAAGCATTTGACAAAATTCAGCATCCTTTCATGTTAAAGGTCTTGGAAAGATAAGGAATTCGAGGTCCATATCTAAATATAGTAAAAGCAATTTACAGCAAACCGGTAGCCAACATCAATCTAAATGGAGAGAAACTTGAAGCAATCCCACTAAAATCAGGGACTAGACAAGGCTGCCCTCTCCCCCATATCTTTTCAATATAGTACTTGAAGTTCTAGCTAGAGCAATTAGACAACAAAAGGAGGTCAAAGGGATACGAGTTGGAAAGGAAGAATTCAAACAATCACTATTTGCAGACGATATGATAGTATACTTAAGCGACCCCAGGAACTCCACCACAGAACTCCTACAGCTGATAAATAACTTCAGCAAATTGGCCGGATATAAAATTAACTCAAGCAAGTCAGTAGCCTTCCTATACTCAAAGGATAAGCAGGCTGAGAAAGATGGAATAGAAATGACACCCTTCACGATAGCCACAAACAATATAAAGTATCTTGGTCTGACTCTAACCAAACAAGTGAAAGATCTGTATGACAAGAACTTCAAGTCTCTGAAGAAAGAAATTGAAGAAGACCTCAGAAGTTGGAAAAATCTGCTACGCTCATGGATTGGCAGGATTAATATAGTAAAAATGACCATCTGGCTAAAAGCAATATACAGATTCAATGCAATCCCCATCAAAATCCCAACTCACTTGTTCATAGAGTTAGAAAGAGTATTTCTAAAATTCATCTGGAATAACAGAAAACCCAGGATAGATAAAACTATTCTCAAGAGTAAAAGAACTTCTGGGGGAATCAATATCCCGGACCTCAAGCTGTACTACAGAGCAATAGTATTAAAAACCGCATGGTATTGGTACAGTGACAGGCATGTAGATCAATGGAACAGAATTGAAGACCCAGAAATAAATCCACACTCCTATGGTCACTTGATCTTTGACAAAGGAGCTAAAACCCTCCAGTGGAAAAAAGATAGCCTTTTCAACAAATGGTGCTGGCTCAACTGGAGGTCAACATGCAGAAGAATGCAAATTGGTACATTCTTATCTCCTTGCACTAAGCTCAATTCCAAGTGGATCAAGGACCTCCACATAAAACCAGACACACTGAAACTAATAGAAAGGAAACTAGGGAAGAACCTTGAACATATGGGCATAGGGGAGAATTTCCTGAATAGAACTCCAATAGCTTATGCTCTAAGATCAAGAATTGACAAATGGGACCTCATTAAATTACAAAGTTTTTGCAAGGCAAAAGACACTGTCAAAAAGACAAAGCGGCAACCAACTACCTGGGAAATGATCTTTACCAACCCTACATCCAACAGAGGGCTAATATCCAATATATACAAAGAACTCAAGAAGTTAAACTCCAGAGAGGCCATTAACCCTATTAAAAATGGGGTACAGAGCTAAACAAAGAGTTCTCACCTGAAGAATATCTAATGGCTGAGAAGCACCTAAAGAGATGTTCATCATCCTTAGTCATTAGGGAAATGCAAATCAAAACAACCCTGAGATTCCATCTCACACCAGTCAGAATGGCTAAGATCAAAAACACAGGAGAAAGCAGTTGTTGGCGAGGATGTGGAGAAAGAGGAACAGTCCTCCACTGATGGTGGGATTGCAAGCTGGTACAACCACTCTGGAAAGCATTCTGGCGTTTCCTCAGAAAACTGGGCATGACAATCCCAGAGAATACAGCTATACCACTCCTGGGCTTCCCCTGCATGCAATAAGGATGCATGCTCCACTATGTTCATAGCAGCCTTATTTATAATAGCCAGAAGCTGGAAAGAACCCAGATGTCCCTCAACCGAGGAATGGATTCAGAAGATGTGGTATATTTACACAATGGAATAATACTCAGTAATTAAAAAGAATGAACTCATGAAATTCCTAGGCAAATGGTCAGAACTTGAAAATATCATCCTTAGTGAGGTAACCCAATCACAAAAGAACACACATGGTATGCAGTCACTGATAAGGTTATATTAACCCATAATCTCAGAATACCCTAGACACAATTCTCATATCAATAGATTTCCAAGAAGATGGAAAGAGAGACCCCTGGTCCTGGAATGGCTGGATTTAGGGGAATGCCTGGACAGAGAAGTGAGAGGAGGTTGAATGGGGAAAAGAGGGAGGGAAGGGGGCTTATGGGACTTTCGAGGAGGGAGGAAATGGGAAAGGGGAAATGATTTGGAATATAAAAAGAAAACTTATTAAATAAAAAAGAGGAAAAAAAGTTAACACGAGCTTCCTCTTTTCTAACTCCTTTAATTGCTGAGCATGGCAATCCTAGGTCTTGCTCTATACATTGACCGTGGTCTCAGAGATTTGCATGGCTCTATCCTGGGATTTAAGGAATGTACCACCATGCCTGTATACAAGTTTTACTTTGCTTAGAACTTTCTTTGCATCAGGCTGGCCTTAAACTCAAATCTCCTTGGATTTTTCTCCTGGGATTAAAGTTTTTTAAGAATATCCCTGGATCTATTATTTACCTGGTAGGATCTTGTTCCAAAATCCCACTCCGTTATTTTCTCCTGAATACACGATTCAGCTCCATTTCACTTCCTAATACCCCATAACTTCTCCAACCATGTATTTTATATTTGTCTTTCTAAGCTTTCTACACAAGTTTAAATCCTTTTTCTGAGATTCATTCAGAGAACTAAGTCTATGATGGGCATTTCTGAGACTTCCTTTATCAATGCAATTGATCTGATTGTCTTCTCTTTAGCCATAGGCAGACAATTCAGAAAAGGGCACAAAGTAGCCACATTATTCATCAAAATACCACAAAAGCAGTCTCTAGGCCCCATTCTGAAATTCTTCTGCCCTTAAACCATGTAGAGCAGGTCTGCACAGTTAAAATCATATTCAGCAAAAAAATCTTCCATATTCCTAATATCTCATTAAGCCCAAATTAAAGCATTCCACTGCTTTCCAAAGTCTCAAAATCCACATTCTTCCCAGTAAGAGCATAGTCATTCCTACCATAACAATACCCCAGTCTCTGGTAACAACTTATGTCTTAGTTAGGGTTTTACTGCTCTAAATAGACACTATTGCCAAGACAAGTCGTAAAAAGTACAACCTTTGCTTGAGGATGGCTAATAGGTTCAGAGGTTCAGTCCAGTATCATCAAGCAGGAGAATGGCAGCATACAGGAATTCATGGTACAAGAGAAGCTGAGAGTGCTACATCTTCATCTGAAGGTGGCTACTGGAAGACTAACTTTCAGCCAGCTAGGGTGAGTGTCTTGCCCACACCCACAGTGACAAATCTACTTCAACAGGGTCACAGCTTCTAATAGTGCCACTAACTGGGTGAGGATATACAAACCATAACCAATACTAATACAAAAACACTAAGTCAATTTTTCAGAAACAAAATCTAAGAACACATGAAAATGATAATTCACCATGATCCAGTAGGTATCATCCCAAGATGCATGGATGGTTCAACATGTGGAAATCTGTCAGCATAATCCACTATATAAACTAACTTAAAAAATATCACTTGATCATCCCATTAGATGCTAAAAATGGTGAGGAGCCTGAGGAATAGAAGTTTCAGTGACAGGCTCAAAGCGGGATAAAGAGTAAGGGGAGGGCCCAAGGCCTGACACTATTACTGAGACTATGGAGCACTCACAGAAAGGGTCCTGGCATGACAGCATTCTGGATGACACTACAAGTAGCTGAATGAGTCAGATGCAGATATTTGCACCCAACCAATGGACAGAAGCAGCTGATCCCTGCTATTGCATTAGAGAGGCTGAATGATGCTGCAGGAGACCCTGTAGGAGGAGGATCAGCATTCTCAATTAATCTGGACCCCCGGGATGTCTCAAACCCTGGACCACCAAACAGGCAGCATATACCAGCTGATATGAGTCCCCTGGAATACACACACAATAGAGGACTACCAGGTCTGTGTTCATTTAGAGATGATGCATCTAACCCTCAAGAGAGTGGAGGCCACACAGAGTTTAGAGGTCAGGTAGAGTTGAGGGTAAGGACATCCACTTGGAGACAGGGATAGGGGAGGAAGTATGGGATGACGGAGGGTGGACAGGGTTTTGGAGGGTGGGAAATAAAATATGGAGTGAATAAATATAATTAATAAAAATATTCATAAAACAAAAAAAATCAGAGAAATGACAAAGCTGCACACTATCAACCTATCTATTCAATATAGTACTTGATATTCTAGCCAGAGCAATTAGGCAACCAAAGGGAATTAAAGGGATACAAATTGGAAAGGAGGAAGTAAAGATACTACTATTTGTGGAATATATGATAGTATACATAAGTGACCCAAAAAAAAATCTATGGTGGAACTCCTACAACTGATAAACAACTTTAGCAAAGCAGATGGATATAAAATTAACTAAAAACAAACAAACAAATAAAACCAACAAAGAAAACCAGTAGCTTTCCACTACTCAAAGGTTAATTGGGGAGAGAAAGTAATTAGAAAAACTACACCCTTCATAGTAGTCACAAATAATATAAAATATCTTGGTATAACCCTAACCAAGCAAGTGAAATATCAGAATGACTAGAACTTCAAGTATTTTAACAAAGAAATCAAAGAAGACCTTAGAAGGTGAAAAGAACTCCCATCCTCATTCATCTTCAGGATTAATATAATAAAATTATCTATCTTCCCAAAAGCAATCTACACATTCAACGCAATCCCCATAAAAATTCCAATTAAATTCTTTACAAATATAGAAAGAATAATTCTCAAATTTATCTGGAACAACACAAAACCCAGGATGACAAAATACCATTCTCCACAATAAGAGAACATATAGGGGAAACACCATCCATGAACTCCAGCTATACTACAGAGCAATAGTGAAAAATGGCATGGTATTGGTACAGAGAGAGGCAAGTAGACGATTGGAATAGAAATGAAGGCCTAGAAATGGAATTACACACAGATGGTCACTTCATCTTTGACAAAGGATCCAAAACCATCCATTGGAAAGAAGACAGCATTTTCACCAAATGATGCTGGTTTAACTGGCAGTCTGTATGTAGAAGAAGGCAAATTGATCCATTCTTATCTCTTGTACAAAGCTTAAGTCCAAGTGGATCAAGTACCTCCACATAAAACAAGATATGCTGAAATTAAATCAAGGGAAATTGGGAAAGAGCCTTGAACACATTGGCACAGGGGAAAGTTCCTGTAGAGAACACCAATGGCTCATGCTGTTAGATCAAGAGTTGAGAAATAGGACCCCATAATATTGAAAATATTTTGTAAGGCAAAGGACAATGCTAATAGGACAAAATGGTAACCCACAGATTAGAAATAGTTCTTTACCAACCCTACATCTGATGGGGGACTGACATCCAAAATATACAAAGAACTCAAGTATTTGGACTGCAGAGAACCAAGTAACCCTATTAATGAATGTGGTACAGAGCTAAACATAATTCTCAACTAGGGAATCCTGAATGGCTGAGAAGCACTTACAGAAATGTTCAACATCTTTATTCATCAGGGAAATGCAGATTCAAACAACCCAGAGATTCTACCTCAAACCAGTCAGAATGGCTAAGACCAAAAATTCATGTGGGAGCAGATGCTGCAAGGATGTGAAGAAAGGGGACCATTTCTCCATTGCTGGTGGACTGCAAGATGGCAAAACCACTTTGGAACACACTCTGGCAATTCCTGTAAAGGTGAGAATAGTTCTAACTCAAGACCCTGCTATGCCACCACAGTGCACATACCCAAAAGATGCTGCAATATATAACAAGGACACATTACCTACTATGTTCAAAGCAGCCTGATTTATAATAACCAGAAGCTGAATACAACCCACATGTCCCTCAACAGAGTAATGAATACAGAAAAAGTGGTACAGTATACAATGAAGTATTACTCAGGTATTAAAACAATGACTTCATGAACTTTGTAGGCAAATGGATGGAAATTTAAAGTATGATCCTGAGTTTGGTAAACCAGTCACAAAAGAACACATAGGTTATATACTGATATCCACTGATATGTGGATATTAGCCAAAAAATGCTTGAAATACCCATGATAAAATTCACAGACCATATGAAACCCAAAAATAAGAATGACCACAACAAAGTGAGGATGCGATAGTTCTATTTAGAAGGGAGAAGAAAAGAATCATAGGAAATAGACAGAGAGAGTTATCTGGGAGGGAGAAAGGAGGGGGAGGTAAAAAGGATGCGGTGGTTCAGATATGGGAGTAGATGGGTAAGTAGTACAGAGGGTCGGGAATTTTAAAGGAGGGGTGTAGCCATGGGTGAGGGGGAACTGTGGGTAGCTACTATAAAGTCCCAGATGCCAGGGACCCAAGATATTTCCAGGACGAACAGGGAGGATAATAGCCTAAATACCCACAAAGACAAGATAGAAGCTGTAGAGACCATATCCAGTGGACTCACATGGCCCAGTTTGAGGGATGGTGTCAGACAGTCACCCAAAAAATATTAATCTGGAATTTCTCCTGTCAAAAGGAAATGCAGGGAAAAAGACTGGAGCAGAGCCTGAAGGAAAGGCCAACCAGAGACTGCCCCACCTAGGGATCCATGTCATCTGCAGACACCAAACCCAGGCACTATTGCTGATGCCAAGAAGCCTGATGCACACAGGATCGTGGTATAGCTGTCTCCTGAGATGCTGTGCCAGATCATGACCAAGACATATGCGGAGGCATCCAGCCAGACATTTGACGGAGCATTGGTACTATGAATGAGAAGTTAGGGCAAGGACTGAAGGAGCTGCAGGCGTTTGCATTTCCATATGAACAACTATATCAATCAACCAGAATACCCAACACTCCCAAGCACTCAACCACCAACCAAAGAGGACCCATGGGGAGATCCATAGCTCCAATTGGACATGCAACCAAGGACTACCTTATCTGGCATCAATGGGAGAGGAGATCTCTGATCCTGTGCAGGACTGATGATCCAGGGTAGGGAAATTCTAGGACACTGAGGCTAGAGTGGGAGATGGGTTAGGGGAGCACCCACATAGAGGCAGATACAGTTGTGGAGGGATAGTGGTTTGTAGAGGGGTAATTGAGAAGGGGGATAACATTTGAAATGTAAATAAATAAGATAACCAATGAAAAAAGAAAAAATAACATTAAAAAAATCACAAATGGAGGCATCCCTGGAGATGGACAATATATAAAGGAGATTAGGAGCAACAGATGAAAGCATCACCAACATAACACAAGATGTAGAAATGAGAATCTCAGGCATAGGACATACCATAGATGATATTGAAAAATCAGTGAAAGTAAATACAAATTTTAAGAAACTCTTAACCCATAACATCCAGAAAATTCAGTACAGTGGAAAGATCAAACCCAAGAGTAATAGAAATAGAAGAGGGTGAATGTTACAAGTTCAAAAGCCCAGAAAACATCTTGAACAAAATCATAGAAGAAAACTTTCTTAGCCTAAAAACAGAGAAGTCCATAATAATTCATGAAGCCACAACACACAACATCAAATGGACCTGTACAGAAAGTCATCTTGTCACATAAAAATCAAAACAGTAAATGTACAGTAAATAGAAAGAAAATATTATGAACTGTAAGGGGAAAAGGTCATATAACTTACAAAGGAAGACCTATGAGAATTATACCAGACTTCTCACCATAGACGATAAAATCCAGAAGATCCTGGACAAATGTCATGCAGACCCTAAGAGAACACAAATATCAGCCCTGCCTACTATACCAAGCAAAATTCTCTATCATCATAGATGGAGAAACTAAGACATTCTGAAAAAAATTAAACCATTTCTTTCTACTAATCCACCCCGACAGAGGATACTTAGAAGGAAAATTCTAACAGAGGAGTGTAATTATACCAAAGAAAATGCAAGAAATGAATCATCACACAAGAACCCCCAAAGAAGAGAATTTCTCTCATTCACAATACCACCACTAAAACAAAAATAATTGGAACTAACAATCATCGGTTTTTAATATTTCTCAACATCAATGGATTAATATCCTCAATAAAAATACATAGACTATAAACTGGAAACATAAACAGTATCCAGCATTTTGTTGCAGACAAGAAACACACCCTAGTGGCAAAGAAATATACTGCTTCAGAGGAAAGTGCTGGAAAACAGTTTTCGAAACAAATGATCCCAAGAACCAAGTTAGAGAAGCCATTGTCCAAGAAAGTAGACTTTCAACTAAAAGTTATGAAAAGAGATGGGGAAGGACACTTCACACTCATCAAAGTAAAAATCTACCAAGAGGAAGCCTCAATTCTCAACTCCTCTGCCTAAAGTGCAACGGCACACAGATTTATAAAAGAGACTTTGATAAAGCTCAAAACACACATTGAACCTCACATAATAATGGGATACTTCAACATCCCAGATTCACCAGGGGACAGGACATTGAAACAGAAACTAAACAGAGACCCAGTGTAACTAAGAAAAGTTATGAATCAAATGAATTTAGCAGATATCCACAAAATATTTCACCTCCAACCCACCACCAAAAGATACCTTGTCAGCATGCCATGGAACATTATCCAAAACTGACTATATAACCAGATGCAAAACAAGCCTTAACAGATACAAGAAGATTGAAGGAATATTAGGCATTCTAACCTATCACAAGGGACTAAGACTGGTCTTCAATACCAGCAAGATCAACCCAAAGCCTACATGCTCATGGAAACAGAAAAACTGCCTACTCAATGATAACTTGGTCAGTGAAGAAGCAAAGCAAGAAGTTAAAGACTTTCTATAATTCAATAAAGAAAAGTAGCATACCCAACCTTTTGGGACACAAGGAAAGCAGTGTGAACTTGAAAACCCTCAGCATTTGAGTGCCTTGGGGAACTGGGGTTAGCAATCAAAAAGTCCCAGATTCCAGTAATGCACGAACTACCCAGGATCGCAGAAGGATGGCCTTAGCTGACATACCCAACAAAGAAGAGGGAGACCCTCTGGAGAGCATATCCAGAAGTCAGGCATGGTCCCCAGTTGAGGGAAAGGGCCACCAACAATCAACAAAATTGTAACAGAGAATTGTTCCTGTCTAAATGAAATACAGGGAGAAAAAGTCAAGCAGAGACTGAAGGAAAGGCTACCCAAAGACTACCCTACCTGGGGATCCATCCCATATGCGAACACCAAACCCAGATACTAATGTGGTTGCCAAAAAGTTGTTGCTGACAGGAGCAAGATACGGCTATCTCCTTAGATGCTTGCTCTGTTAGATCCTGACAAATACAGATGCCTATGCTCATAGCCAACCCACTGGGATCCCAATGGAGGAGTTACAGGAAGGACTGAAGTAACTGAAAGGAGCTTATCTGGCATCAATAGGAAGGGAGGTCCTTGGTCCTGTGAAGACTTGATACCCCAATGTAGAGGAATGTTAGGGCGGTGAGGTAGAAGTGGGGTGGTTAGAGGAGAATCACTATCATAGATGCAGGGTAAGGGGGAATGGGATAACGGGTTTGCAGAGGACAAAACAGGAAAGGGGTTAAGATGTGAAATTCATATAAATAAAATATCCAATTAAAGAAAAAAATCTAAGTTGCTGATAGGAAAAAAAAAAGAATTTGGAATCATCTTATACCAGCATCTTAACTACACACCTGAAATCTCTAGGATGAAAAGAAGCAAACAAATTTTAGAGGAGTAGATGGCAGGAAATACTCAAACTCAGGGCTTAAATCAACCAAAATGAAATAAAGTGCAAGATACCAAGAATCAAAAAAACAAGAGCTGGTTCTTTGAGAAAATCAATAAGATAGATAAAACCTTAGCCGAACTAACGAAAGGGCACAGAGACAGTTGCCAAATTAACAGAATCAGAAATGAAAAGGGAGGCATAACCACAGAAAAAGAGGAAAATAAAAACTTAGCCTGAAGTTCCAGAGGGCGCCCCCCTGTGGCCGGGTCTCAGGCACTATTTGGAGGGTTGGGGAGAAGGCTAGGTGCAGTGTGCATGTGGGAGGGCACCCCCTGTGGCAGAGCTGGCATGGCCCCATGCTGCTGCTGGTTGCCTGCCTGCAGGAGCTGGGGGCTCAGTTCCTAACTTCCTTGCTTTTGCTCTCAGAGCCCTTTACCAGACCCCTTCCTGGTGTTAATGAGCAGGGCACAGTACAGACCAGTGTGCAGCCAGCCCCTGCAGGATCTTAGATGACCACGGAACTGTACCTGCCCAGAAGTGCCTCCACCAACAGCAATGGGACAAGCAAGACTGAGAGCAGGAAAGTCTGTCTTTGCTACCAACCCTGCCTGGCACCTGCCCTGCTGCCACACTTGTCAGACAACAACAATCCCAAGAGCCTGAACAAACTGGCAGTCCTTCCAGCCTATGCTGCACAAGAGTATGTGTTAACTGTCTGCAGCTCCATCTTCTATGCCATGTTCTACAGGGATCTTGCAGAAGTCAGAAATCCACATTTGCAATGTGGAGCCTGCTGCCTTCTTGGTTTTGCTAAAACACATGTATAGCGAAGAGATTGATCTGGAGGTGGATACAGGGCTTACCACTCTGATGGCTACTAATAAGTACATTGTGACTGCGCTAGCCAAGGCCTCCATTAACTTTCTAGAAACAAGTCTGGAAGGCAAAAATGCTTGTGTCCTGCTATCCCAGAGCCAATTGTTTGAGGAGAATGAACTGACCCAGTGATGCTGGGAAGTCATTGATGCACAAGCTGAAATGGCCCTGAGGCCTGAATGTTTTTGTGAAATGGACATGCAGACACTGGAGATCATTGTGACCAGGAAGGCCCTCAATACCAAGGAGGCTGTGGTCTTTGAGGCCATCCTGAATTGGGCTGAGGCAGAATGTAAGAGACAGGGCCTCCAAGTCACTCCTCACAATAAGAAGCATGTTTAGGAAAGAGCCTCTACCTGGTTCGAATTCCAACTATGACCTTAGAGGATCTTGTCAATGGTGTGCCAAGTCAGTTATCCTGACCTTAGAAGAGAACCACAACATCTTCCTTTGGTACACTGCTGCCTAAAAGCTCCTACTTGATGTCACATTGACCAAGAGGAAGGGCCTTGCTCCACAGAGGTGACAGTCCTTCCAGACTTCTGTATACCAAAGTAGCCAGTGGAGGTACTGTGGGCACTGTGACAGCATCCAATTTGCAGTGGACAGAAGGGTGTTTGTTGCTGGGATGGGCTTATATGGGTCCAGATCTGGGAAGGCTGAGTACAGTGTGAAGATTGAACTCAAGCGGCTAGGGATGGTCCTGGCTCAGAACCTCACCAAGTTTGTTTCAGATGGATCCATCAACACATTCCCAGTCTGCTTTGAACACACAGTCCAGGTAGAGCAGGACACCTTCCACACTGCCAGTGCTGTCCTGGATGTCAGTGAGCTCAGCGACTGTGGGCAAGAAGGAATGACAGAGGTGCAGTGTAGAAAGGTGGCCTTCCAGTTCCAGAGACCCTCGGACAGTATCAATAGAACTGGAGATCAGGGAGGACAGATTCCAGAGCTCATCTTCTATGCCTGAGGCAGAAGGGTTGAAGTGGACTTGCCACCAGGCTCTTCCTCCATGGAGTCCACGCGGTAACTTCAGTGGAGGTGCAGAACACTACTACTGCCTTACTGATACCATTAAAGGCTTGGCTTACAATATCAGCCACAGTCTGAAACTTGAATTTTCTCAGCCAATGTCCGCTGACTGAAGACGGCATTCCACAGGAGGAAGACAGACTTGGATCCAAGGTAGTCCCAGATCCCTGTCCAGTGACAACCTAGCTTCATGACCCTTGGCCTCCCATTCAAGCCAAATATTGCTAAAATGTTACTTAAAGTAGTTCCATCATACTTAAATGAATTTCCATAATAAAGGTTTCACAAATGATCACCAAATCTGGAAAATCTAGATGAAATTGATGATCTTATTTTATTTAACTATTTTTTAAAGGTATGAGTGCTCTACTCTATATACACCCACAAGCCAGAAGAGGGCATCAGATCCCCTTATAGATGGTTGTGAGGCACTATGATGTTGCTGGGAATTGAACTTAGGAGCTCTGGAAGAGCAGCCAGTGCTCTTAAGTGCTGAGCCATCTCTACAGCCCAATACCACAGTCTAAAAAATAAAGATAAGGTACACTAAATAGTCCAATAACCCCTACAGAAATAGAAGTATTCATTTAAAACCTTATAATCAATAAACCAGGCAACAAATTAGGTCATTGATTCTATAATATGGAATGAGTCTGCACAAATCATGTTTGAGACTTTAAAGACAGGTGATTTTGAATCCAACACTCTCACTTCCAGATGCCTCCACGACTTGTTGTTTAGAGATCCATGAAACAAAATTTACTGCAAAGGGTATGGAACCACAAATATTAGGTCCATAGAATCACCATGTAGTAGACCTATCCAGGCTATTGGATCCTTTATTCCCAGTCTGGTCTACTTGTCTAAGATCTATGGTGGCTACCAATATTCTAGTGAAAGAAGCAGAGAAGTTAACTCTGGGTCAGCATCTGATACTTACATCACAACATGCTGTTGAGGTTTTTCTCAAAGGAACACCAGAACCCTGGATGTTAAATGCATGTGTGAAACAATAGCAGGTCCTGCCCCTGAACCATCCTGGAGTCTGGTTTGAGAAACCCGCTCTCATCAATACTGGTACCATCTTGCCAGATAATGTCCCACAGAAGCTCATCAATAATAGTTTGAGGAAACAAGCATGAGGAAAGGGATCGATCTAGGCCTATTGGACACCATCACATCCCATGAAAGAATCTGATGCAATGCTATACATGGATGGAAACATCTTCATTAAACATGGAACCAGGTACACAGTGCTTCAGCAGTTATGGTAACTGAAATAAATGATTTGAAAGAAAGACTTATAGACAAAGTGTATATTGAAAAAGAAGGCCTGTTATCACATATCAGGAAAGTCACTATGCTATAGTTACTGAACAAGTGAATGTTATGATCTATAGAGAAGGAGGGCTCATCACTCCTGGCAGTAAGGACATTAAAAACAAAGAGTAATTCTAGGCTTTGGTGGAAATTATTTGCCTTTCTCCATGAGTTTCTTGGTTTAAATATTGAGGACATAAACTTAATGACCCCCTTGAGGCCAGAAGTAACCAGGGTACTGACTTGGCTGACCAAAAATTGGCCCAAAGAACACTAGGGTCTACTGACATTCTGGTGACATACTGTGAGTCACTTCTGCCTGAGACTCCATAGTATAACTAAGGGGAAATGGGGGATCTAAAAATATCCAAAGGTAGCTGAACCCAAAGGTTGGTGGTGGACACCAGAGGGAAGGATCACTGTACCAGAAAATATTGGCAAGGATCTGGTAATTAATCTACACCAGGCTACATGACTGGGGTCCATAATACTTTCTGAGTTGCTCAGAACAAAGAATGTTATAACTAGACTTGACCTCCAGGCTGGATTTATCTAAGCAATACATCAGATTTAGAGTAAAGTAAATGTGAACAGACATACTTCTCTCAGAAGTGGGCTCATATAGGTAGCCAAAATTACAGTCACTTGTGGAAAACTGACTTCACTAATATCTGGCCTGCTAGGGGAGGATTAGAGTACACACCTGTTTTCAATAATACCTTCTCTGGGTGGGTAGAAGGTTTATCCTCTTGTCTCAAAATGCTGAGAGTAGCTAAAACGCTCTTCCACGTACTGGAACAACAATTTTACTACTCCCTTGGAATCATGTCAGACAATGGCAGAACATTCAGAGTCAAAACTGATCAATTTACAGTGAATGATTTATGAATAGAAGGGAACCTTCATTGTTCATGCAGACCTCAGAGTTCTGGTCCCATGCAAATAAAGAAAGGCTCATTAATAGAAACATTACAAAACTCTCAGGAGAGTTCATGGAATGGGGGAGAGGCCTCATTATTTCATTGAGCCTATTATACCCAAAACAGGGAGGGATTCATCCCTATAATATTTGCTTGAATTGCCTCACCCATTTCTTCCCAGGCTCAGAGAACATCATTTAGAAACACTCTATATCTTTTTCATCATACAGGTCCTCCAGTTCTCCATAAAGACTATTCATTGGATTACCCAAAATCAGACTAGTCTTCTAACTTCCTCAACATCTCCCCAGCCACCTTTGAACCTTGTTGTAGTGATACTACATGGTTGAAGGTGGTAGTTAAACACAACACAATCAATTTGGAAAGGAATTACTTGATTTACCACTCTTACAGCTGAGAGGTTAGCTGGCATTTTACCATGCATTCAGCACACACAGGTAAAGAAGGCAGAAACCACAGATGACAATGTTAAATGTTGTCCCTCCTGAAATTATGGACCCTTTAAATTTGAGGTTTATCCTGAGGCCTTTCCATCCCCTATCCACACTATTCAGTCTTAGGTATCTTATGAATGAAGGATCATAGTCCAGGTACCAAGAGCCTCAGGCCTGGAACTGGGAACTCAGAAAGTTAGATATTGGAAAAGGGAGAGCTAATAGGACTGCAGAGCAGCAATCTAATGTCCCTGTTGAACTTTGCTCACAGATGCCTACTTTGTCTGGTTGTACTGGAGAATGGTAGAATGTAGGATTTTATCTTTTGAAGAAGGGACATAAACTTTGCAATTCGATATTCCCTTGTACCTGAGTTACAATATTGACAAGAACAGGGGTTTTTCATTGCAAAAAAAAATGGGATTGTAAAACACAAATTTCGTGAAAACTCATCTTTATAAATTGAAACAATGTCTCCTCTCAAGGCATGTGCACAATGAAAAATGTAATCCAATGCACAAAATTAAAGGTTCAGGAGAATGAATGCAACCTCTGGAAAACATGGCAACCTGGGGAACTGGACTGTATGTTACATGAATGGACCCCAGAAGTAGAGTTATAACAGCGAAGAGTCTCCCTCATTCAAGAATCCTAGAGCTTTTGGTCCTAACAAAGATTAACTGCCTATGCCAAGACCATAACAAAATCTCCACATCCAAAACAATTGACTTGTAATGAAGCAGAGAAAAACCCCTAGTTTTGGAATATGAAAGTATCAAGGGCTATCCCCATGGTCAAAAGAAAGACATTAGGAAAGAGCTCCTCAGAAACTGGTCAATATGGGGCAAGCTGGTTAGCAGGTATGCCTGGGTAGTTCCCTGGGACATCATCAGTAGTCACTTCCCTGGACAATCTCTTGTATCCAGGAGAACCTTAGAATCTTCTGTTATATCACCAGAGTTGTGGTGAAACCAAATGCTTTTGGGGTGTTCCTTCAGAGCCTATTGAGATCAGAAGCAAGAATGCTGTTCCTGCTGCTCAGGATATTTTGGAGGGAGAATAGAATATAGACAGAGAACAGACCTAGGCAGAAGGAGGCTGGCCTTTTGTCATGTTGGGCAACAAGAAGGAAGAAATGGTCATAGAGCAGGCACAGTGAGTACTGGGCAGGGTCAGGGAGCTTCCTGGAGGAGGTGGGCTTGAGCTGGTCCTTACAAGAGTAGGGATTATGATCTGGATCCTCAATATTACTCAATGGCACACCCACAGTCAAGAATTTCAGATGATTAGTTTTGCAGAGAGCCAGGAATTGACAAGCCAGCAGTTGCTTTGCTGAGAGATCTTAATTTCCTCCCGAGTGGTAAATTATGCCAGGAAGAAGCTCTGTGAAAATACCAAATGTTGCTCTCAGTATAGAGTGTTGAAGCACTTCATCCTCAAAAGTTTCCTGTAGGTTACATGAGTATGTGATGCCAAGGACAGAGAGGGATATTCCTCTGCTCATGAATCAAGGTCTCAGACACTTTGGCTTTGAACACATATGATGTGGTCTGATTCACAGTCTGGGTTAGTGTAGTAGAATGTGAGCTCGCAAGAAACATTTTTAGAAGTCTGGTCAGGTATTACCTTTGGGAGATGTTAGGTGCTGGTGTTTTCGGAAAATATTTTTTGTGCTAAGCAGTAACAACTAACTACATTGTCAGATAAGAGAATGAAAATGCCCTCCAATTCTTCTTGTCTTTTAAAGCTTATACAATTCAGAGCTAGGGGGACTGCAGTAGTGAATGAGGAATATGTTTAGTGATGGTGTTTGGGAACAGGGACATAGTTGAGGAGTCCAGTTTGAAGATGATTTCCTGTTCTTTCAGAGATTTGCTGTGTCTCTAGAATTTCCTCTTCCTCAGGCTTAAGTTTGGGACCAAGCATGCTTTTTCTATCCCTGTCCTATTATCTCTACAAGTTTTCTAGTGTTTATCTACCTACAGGGTCTTTTGCAAAGGCATCATCCCAACCCTCTACCATCAATGAGGAGGTTCAGAGAATGAAGAGAATGGAGAAGCTCAAAAAGGGATCTCCAGGAGATGAAAAATCAGTGAGACAAAATCTGGGGAATCGTAGCCCATTACACTAACAAGGATTTTAATGACAGGTAGTCATTATGCTCAATTCTTTGCTGATTATCTTCAGTCTTCTTGGTTCACCACAGATTTCCTCTTTTCATAGAAGTCTACAACTCCAGGCTGACCTCGTGGAGAAATTCATTCTGCTGATTGAATTTTTGACACAGAACATGAAGTTCAGATATGAGTGAGACGGGGTCACAGGTTCTTGATTTCTCTAAAAGGAAATCAGAGCCTGTGACATGAATCACAGTCTGGGGAAAAGGGGAGGAGTGTGTGAGCTCTCATCTTGCATTGTAAGAAGCCTGGACAGGTGATGGTTTATGAGAGATGCTAGGTATTATGTGTTTATACTAAATGAATTTTGTAATTGACCTGGAGTGCTTTGGGTGCAATTGTTCCTGTCAACAGCTAGAGAGACCTGGTCCCACATGCTGCCTCTCATTGTGTCTGGATTGGCTGCAGGTCATCACTGCTTTTCACCAATTTTGCTCATGATACTCTGAGACAATGCCACATCATTGTATTTATGTGGCATTCTGATTATGGTTGAGTTGTATGTGTGTGTTTGTGTGTGTGTGTGTGTGTGTGTGTGTGTGTGTGTGTGTGTGTGTTTTCCAATTATGATCTGAGGAATCTGTGTAGTGTGATGGTGCCTGAGTTTTGCCTGACTCAGTTTCCAGGTAATTATAATGATGAAACCAGGAAGCCTTACTTTGAGCAGCACAGATTTGACCTCTGTGCTCACCTTGCATGCACACTGAAAATTCCTGGTGTATGTTTTAAAGCCTTTTCCCTGTAAATACTGATTATGTCCTTACGTAGTTTTTGTACAATAGAACCAAGGATTGACAATTCATTATCTAAACACAGGAGAAGAGTCCTTATAGGTCTATAGCACAGGCTCCTGGAAAGTTCTTGGAGTTCTAGTCTACTCCTTCAAGACCTCTCAGAGAGCTAAAGCAAATTAGCTCCCTTCTTTTACTTCCCTGGCTCTTCTGGCCCCAGGTAAAGAGTAATTAGTTTAATAAGTACCTAGAAGACCCGGTACCAAGGAGCAAGTGTGTAGCATATATGGACTGGGGTAGTCCACAATTCAGCTTGAATTGATGTAATATTTGTATCCTTACTTCATGGAATTATTTGCTCCTCAGGCAATGCCCTACCACAGGAACAACTTTGAGACATTCATGCTTAGGATGTGACACTACCAAGTGATGACCGACCTCAAGAAAATGCCACAGGAGATAAGTGAGGCCTTGTACAATTGCATGGAGCTGACTAAATAAAATCAATTCTACTGGTGAGTGACTAACATGGTCATTACCCAAGCACTAGGCACAGAATATGTCTGCACATCCTTGTCTATGAACCAAAGTGAGATGTCATTTTATATACTGTTTACCTCTTAACAGGAAGCCTGCCTCCTTCAAAAGAGGCTCTTGGGTTTTTAACTCTTGGACTCATTTTTACCAAGTATGAAGAGTCTGTGAGCCCCTACAATCATTATCCTTTCCATCTTAGTGTTCTCGAGATAGAATAGGTTTGCACCATGATGGAGATATCCATTAACCTTAAGATTCTTGGGCTCTGAAAGTAGATTTATATATCTGGTTCCCATGGGACACATAGAAAGACTGTGTAACTGTTGGGTCTCTTCTCCTTTCCTAGAGATGGTTTTCCTTCTACCTATAGCTAGTTTATTAATACCATGAACACATTAACAAACATGGGGCCCATGTCTTCTATTGGAAGATACATGAGTTCCTGTTTGTGTCAGAGTTTTCAGAAGTACCTTTAGTCTTTTGGAAAGTAGCGGTCCTCTACATTTTACCTTCCACTATGTGATGTTCCATGACTAATCTGGTCTGTAGTCTGAGGCTGTCTGGGGATCAGGGCCCATGAAGGGTGTTGGAACTTGGAGTTGTAGGAAGAAGATGGATGGTTTTGTTTGTGGCTCAAGATCAGGAATTACCACCTCCTGTTTGAATCTAACCATCTCAAGCACAAAATCAAGATATTGTGGCCTGATAACAGACAACTGCTACCGGAGCAGATTACATTGGAAGAGTGCAACAAGTAAACAAAGAATCTGTGTATAAAAGCCTGCACAACAATATATGACCTATATAAAAAGCAGCAGCAGGTAGGATGAATGAAACATCAGGGGCAGGTTGTCCTCTTGTCTGATAACATATTCAAGCCCATGTAAACATCTTGCACAATATCCAGGCACTCTCCTATGTCTCATCCAGTTGTTCTTTTATGTGATCATTCACAAGATTTCTGTGGAATTATCCTTTTGCAGGACACTGGAGGATAGGCAAGCTTTTCCTCCTGCTCAACTAACAGGTAACAAGGGCCAGGTGGCAGCATTGAATCCCAGAGACAAGGTCATCGGAATTATTACAAGGGACAGTGTAGACAAAACAATGTGTATAATAATGGCATACCCCATAATGGTCAGCACAGGGGAGGTGAAATTTATAATGGCATGACCCATTTGGATCTTTGATAGAATTCTCACATTGGTTCTCTGACCTGTGGAGGGAGGGCTATTATGGTTGGAAAGGCCAAATGGAAGCCTTTAGAGTTGCCTCTGCCAAAGAAATAGTTATTGCACCTGGCCGCTCCCAGCACCAAGAAAGAAGCACAAAGTATAGTGGGTCTATTTGGATTCCTCACTTAGATGTGTTACACAGGCCTAATTAGAAAGTGACTCGGAGAACTGCTAGCTTTGTGTGTGGCCTGGAACAGGAGAAGGCTCTGCAACAGGCCCAGGCTTCTGTGCAGGCTACACTACCACTTGGACCATATGATCCAGCAGAGACAGTGGTACTTGAGGTGTTGGTGGCAGATAGAGATGCTGTTTGGAGCCTCTGGGAGGCTTGTATAGGTGAATCACAAAAGAGACCTTTGGGATTTTGGAGCAAAGCTCTACTGTCATCCACAGGAGGACCACTACTCTCCCTTTTTAAAATCAGCACTTGGCCTGCTTGCTATAGGCCTTAGTGAAAACTGAACGAGTAACAACAGGACACCAAGTTACTATGTGACCTGAACTTCCCATAATGTGCTGGGTGTTATCAGACGGTCCAAGTCATAAAGTAGGACATGCACAACCTCAGTGGATTGTCAAATGGAAGTCGTGTATTCGTGACTGGGACAGATCAGGTCCTGAAGGCACAAGCAAGTTACATGAAAAAGTTGCTCAAATGCATACAGTTTCTACTCCTGTTACAAGGCCATCAGCTGCAAAGCATGCAGCTATAGCCTCATGGGGTGTTCCCTATGATCAGGTGACTGAAGAAGAGAAGACTGGGACCTGGTTTACAGATGGTTCTGCATGTTATGCAGGCACCACCCAGAAGTGGACAGCTGCAGCATTACAACCCCTTACTGGGACAAGCTTGAAAGATACAGGTGAAGGAAAACTTTCTCAGCAGGCAGTACTTCGGGCAGTACACATAGTATTACAGTTTGTTTGGAAGAAGAAATGGCCAGATGTACAACTGTTCACTGACTCATGGTCTGTAGCCAGTGGATTGGCTGGATGGTCTGGGATGTGGAAAGATCACAATTGGAAAATTGGTGAGAATGACATCTAGGGAAGAAGTATGTGGAGAGATCTCGTCAAATGGGCAAAGGATCTGAAGATATTTGTGTCCCATGTAAATGCTCACCAAAAGGTGACCTCAGCTGAGGAGGAGTTCAATAATCAAGTGGATAAGATGACCCATTCTGTGGACATTCAGCCTCTTTTCCCAGCCATCTCTATCATTGTCCAATGGGTACATGAACAAAGTGGCCATGTGGCTGAGACGGAGGTTGTGCTTGGGCTCAGCAACATGGACTTCCACTCACAGAGGCTGACCTGGATACAGCTACTGTTGAATGCCAGATCTGCCAACAAGAGAAACCAATTCTGAGCCCTAGACATGGCACCTTTCCTCCAGGTGAGAGGCCATCAACCTGGTGGCAGCTTGACTACATTGGACCAATTCCCCCATGGAAAGGACAATGTTTTGTTCTTACTGGAGTAGAAACTTATTCTGGTTATGGATTTGTGTTTCCTGCATATAATGCTTCTGTCAAAACCACCATTTGTGAACTGACAGAATGCCTTATCTAAGCCGGGTGGTGGTGGCGCATGCCTTTAATCCCAGCACTTGGGAGGCAGAGGCAGGTGGATTTCTGAGTTCAAGGCCAGCCTGGTCTACAAAGTGAGTTCCAGGACAGCCAGGGCTACGCAGAGAAACCCTGTCTTGAAAAACCAAAAAAAAAAAAAAAAGAATGACTTATCTATCATCGTGGTAGTCCACACAGTATTGCTACTGACCAAGGGAATCATTTCACAGACAGAGAAGTGGGACCATGTGTCCATGATCATGGAACTCACTGGCCTTACCGTGTTCCCCATCATCCTGAAGCAGCTGTTATGATAGAAAGATGGAATGGCCTTTTGAAGACACAGTTACAGCACCAAATAAGTGGCAACAGCATGGAAGGCTGGGACAGAGTTAGTCAGAAGGCATTATATGCTTTGAATGAGCATCCAATATATGGTACAGTTTCTTCCATAGTCAGGATACATGAGTCCAGGAATCAAGGGGTGGAAAGGGGAATAGTTGCATTCACTATCACTCCTAGTGATCCTCTAGAAAAATTTTTGCTTCCTATGCCCACAACTTTGGGTTTAACTGGCCTAGACCTTTGGTTCCAGAAAGGGGAGTGCTCCTACCAGAAGCCACAACATTCCATTGAACTTGGAGCTCAGACTTCCCCCTGGTCATTTGGGTTAAATCAACAGGCTAAGAAAGAAAAAAAAGTGTTAGGAGGGGAGATAGATCCAGATTACCATGGGAATATTGAATTGCCTCTCCACAGTGGAGGTAACAGGATTATGTCTAGAGTGTAGGAGATCCCTTAGGGCATCTCTCAGTACTTCCATGTCCTGTAATTAAAGTCAATGGGAAACTACAACAGCCTAATCCAAGCAGGATGACAACTGATGAAGACCCATCAGGAATGAAGGTATGGGACAATCCTCCAGAAAGAGAACCTAGACCTGCTGAGGCACTTGCCTTGGGTGAAAGAAATACAGAATGAATAGTAGATGAAAGTGGTTTTAAAAACTAGCTAAGGCCATGTAACCAGTTGCAGAAAAAAGGATTATAAAGTGATAAGAATGCTTCTGTATTCTTTTGTGAAGGATACAATTGTCTTTCTTCCAATTTCTTTAAACCAATTGTTATTTACGTGGGGACACTAAAAGAATGTTCCCAAAAGACATTGGCCCATTGTAAATTTACAAATGCATTTGCAATTGTAGGAAGAACTGTTATATCATGTTAGGTATATTCATGACCTTGTTATTGTTTCATGTGGACACGAGATATTATTTGTGTCAAGTTGACAAGGGGCAGACTGTAGAGGCTACTCCTGGTTGTCAACTTCACTATCTCTGGAATGAACTACAATCCAGAATTGGAAACCTCACCTATGATCCTAATCTGGAAGCTCAGAGATACCAGTTTCTGACTTGGATCTTGGCATGGAGATCTTAAAGCATAAAGTCTAAGAATTCCAGAAGATTAAGACAAGGAGATCTCTGAGTTCAAGGTCATCTGGGAATAAATGCACTGTGGTACATGCCTTTAATCTGGGCCACAGCCACTGCTGGAGACCTACATGAGGACATTAGAAGAATTGTGATGGGACAGTGAAGCACTGTGATGGGACAAAGGGTCATTGAGATGGGACCGGGATCATTGTGATGGGACAGTGGAACATTGTGATGGGACAATGGGGCATTATGATGGGACAGTGGAGCATTGTGATGAGACAATGGGGCATTGTGTGGGGATAATGGGTCATTGTAATGGGACAGAGGAACATTGTGATTCGACAATGGGTCTTTGTGATGGGACAATGGAGCATTGTGATTGGACAGTGGAGCATTTTGATGGGAAAATGTGGCATTGTGATGAGACAATGGGGCACTGGGAAGGGAAATTGGGTCATTGTGATGGGACAGTGGGTCATTGTGATGGGACAGTGGGTCATTGTGATGGGACACAGGAACATTGTTATTGGACAATGGGGCACTGTGATGGGACAATGGGGCATTGTGTTGGGACAATGGGGTATTGTGATGGGACAGTGGAGCATTGTGATGAGACAATGGGGCATTGTGTGGGGATAATGGGTCATTGTAATGGGGCAGAGGAACATTGTGATTGGAAAATGGTTCTTTCGATGGGACAATGGAGCATTGTGATTGGACAGTGGAGCATTGTGTTAGGACAATGGGGCATTGTGATGAGACAATCGGGCATTGGGAAGGGAAATTGGGTCATTGTGAAGGGACAGTGGGTCATTGTGATGGGACACAGGAACACTGTGATTGGACAATGGGGCATTGTGTTGGGATAATGGGGCATTGTGACAGTACAGTGGAGCATTGTGATGAGACAATGGGGCATTGTGTGGGGATAATGGGGCATTGTGATGGTACAGTGGAGCATTGTGATGAGACAATGGGGCATTGTGTGGGGATAATGGGTCGTCGTAATGGGACAGAGGAACATTGTGATTGGACAATGGGTCTTTGTGATGGGACAATGGAGCATTGTGATTGGACAGTAGAGCATTGTGATGAGACAATGGGGCACTGGGAAGTGAAATTGGGTCATTGGGTTGGGACAGTAGGTCATTGTAATGGGACACAGGAACTTTGTGATTGGACAATGGGGCCTTTTGATGGGATAGTGGAGCATTGTGATGAGACAATGGGGCACTGTGATAGGAAAATGGGGCATTGTGATGGGAGAGTGAAACACTGTTTTGGGACAATGGGTCATTGTGATGGGACAATGGGGCATTATGATGGAAGAGTGGGTGATTATGATGGGACAGTGGATCATTGTGTTCAGACAGTGGACAATTTTGATGTGACAGTGGAGCATTGTGATGGGGCAATGGGGCATTGTGAAGGGACAGTGGGGCATTGAGATGGGACAGTGGGGCACTCTCATGGGAGAGAGGGGTATTTTGATGGAACAGTGGGATAATGGGACAATAGGCCAGTCACATAATGTGATGGGGCAGTGGAATAAGGGTGGAAGCAACATAAAACTAGAACCGGCTGACATGGGCCATCTGAGTGGAGATTCTAGGTTTAATATGGAAGCTCACAGTTAAAAAAAGATGTCAGAAGTTTGTTTGAATAGTTGGCTGAAATGTTTATCAAAAGATGGCCTACTGAAAAGGAGTTGGAGATGCCTGATATCCCTTGGCTTAGCGGTGATGAAGGGATTTTAAGGCTCAGAGAAATTGCAATGCTAGGGTGGATATGTTGTGTAAAACCTAATCCTTCATAATGGGAAGGTCCAGAAGATATGCCCTTCACCAGTTCTATAAGACAGCAAACAGATGAGAGGGGCACCAGCACATTTGAAGAGTTTTATTCTTGCCCTTTTCTTTGGGCCAGACCTTAGTGTTGGAGATGCTGCTCCTCAATTTGAATAACTAAATTCTGTAGGTTCAATTGGGCCCCAAGGTAACAAGGACCAGGTGGCAGCATTGAATCACCAGAGACAAGGTGATCGTAGTTTTTACAATTGACCTTGTAGACAAAACAATGTGTATAATGACATACTCCATAATGGTCAGCACAGGGGGCTGAAATTTATAATTGCATGAGTCGGTTGAATCTTTGGTACTGGCTAATCAGTCACTGTATTTCCAGGCATGAAATAGATAGGAAGTCTACTGCATATCTGTTTGATCTGTATAAGCAGAAAATTCTCAAACAAATGAAAGAAAGGCTACATTGGATCGTGGAAAAGGCAATCTTGGCCAGTGAATAAATTTCCAGACTTGAGCCAGTCTGCAGATGCAGAACCCCTTGAATGAAGGGGTGGCCAGGTTCCCCTGAAGAAGGATCTTGGTAAGACACCTAAAAGTTTTGCTGTTTGCCTTTCTCCAATTCATCCTCATAGGGACCTACAGCCTCTTCAAGGGTAACTGTACACTGGGGAAAAGGAAATAATCAGAATTCCCAAGGTGGATTGGATACAGGTTCTGAATTGACACTGATACCAGGAGATCTCAAGAAACATTGTGGCCCTCCAGTTAAAGTAGGCGCTTATGGAGGACAGGTGATTGATGGTGTTTTGACTGATGTCCAACTCATAGTATGTCCAATAGTTTCCCAAACATATCTAGTGGTCATATTCCCAGTTCCAGAATGTATAATTGGGATAGATATACTCAGAAATTGGCAGAATTCTCAGACTGGTTCCCTGACCTGTGTAGTAAGGGCTATTATGTTTGGAAAGGCCAAATGGAAGGCTTCAGAGTTGCCTCTGCCAAAGAAAATAGAGAATCAAAAACAGTATTTTATTCCTGGAGGGATTGCAGAAATTACTGCCACTATCAAGGACTTGAAAGATGCAGGGTTGGTGGTTCTATCTGGCCAGGGCCGAAGGCAGGTGGATCATGGAGAATGACAGTTGGCTATGGAAAACTAAATCAGGTAGTAACTCTAATTTCAGCTGCTGTACCAGATGTAGTTTTGTTACTTGAGCAAATTAACACATGTCCTGGTACCTGGTATGCAGCTACTGACCTGGCAAAAACCTTCTTCTCAGTACCTGTCCATAAGGACCACCAGATGCAATTTGCTTTCAGTTGGCAAGGACAACAGTATATCTTTACAGTTTTGCCTCAAAGATATATTAACTCTCCTGCATTGTGTCATAACTGAGTTAGAAGGAATCTCTGGAAAGCCTCATCAAGAGAATCCATCACTTGGATGATAGGGTTTATGGTCCCGAAGACAAAATAGGAGTTGGATCACTCTGTCAGTTGATGACAATATAAAGAAAAAGTAATAGAACATGCAAGATCTTTGAGATACACAGGAAGACAAATGTTTTTTTGTTGTTGCTTTTTGCTTTTTTGTTTTATTTCATTTTAGAGTTTGTGTTGCACTGAAGGAACAGCTGGGCAGTTACACAATTTTCTCATTCATTTTTGAAAATCTGAAGTACCTGCAAATTCTTAGTACCTTGACCACTGGATTAGAACAGTAAGCAACAGTATAACCTATTTCTTTATAAATATTGTCTTACAAATAAAACCCCCTTTAGAATAGATTTAAATGCATTCTTTACAGAAAATACAGCATGTTTATATCACTTGGGCTTAAGAATTAAAGCAAGTGTCGGTGCCAGGGGAATCCCGGAAATCCAGGGGGGCCAGAAATAGCTTTGCAGACTCACAGGAGGTCCACCAACCAACAGCCAGTGACAGCAGGACCAACTAACACCGGAGGTAACCAGATGGCAAAAGACAAAAGTAGGAACGTTACTAACAGAAATCAAAGTAATATGGCACCATCTGAACCCAACTCTCTCCAACAGCAGCAAGTCCGGGATACCCCACCACACTCGAAAGACAAGATCTGGATTTAAAATCACTTCTCATGATGCTATTAAAGGATCACAAGAAGGACACAAATAAATCTAATAAAGAATTATAGGAGACCATGAATCAATGGTTAGAAGCCCTTACAAAGGAAACATAAAAATTGCTTAGAGAAATGCAGGAGAACATGGATCAAAAGATGGAGGCCCACAAGGAGACAACACAAAAATCGCTTAAAGAAATGGATCAACGGGTAGATGCACTTTCAAAGGAATCACAAAAATTGCATAAAGAAATGCAGAAGAATATGGGTCAACAGACAGATAACCATAGGGAGGCAACACAAAAATTGCTTAAAGAAATGAATCAATGGATAGATGCCCTTACAAAGGAAACACGAGAACTGCTTAAAGAAATGCAGGAGACGATGGATTAACAGATGGAATCCCATGAGGAGGAAACACAAAAATCACTTATAGAAATGCAGGAGAACTTGGGTCAACAAGCAGAAATCCTGAAAGAGGTAATGCAAAAATACCTTAAAGAGGAGTAGAAGGTAGGAAATCATCAAACTTGGGGCTGAAATCAATCAAGTAGAAACAAATAAAACCATATAAAGAATCAACAAAACGAGGAGTTAGTTCTTTGAGAAAATCAACAAGATAGATAAGCCCTTAGCCAGACTAACCAGAGGGCACAGAGACAGTATACAAATTAATAAAATCAGAAACGAAAAGGGAAAGATAACAACAGAAACTGAGGAAATTCAAAAAATCGTCAGATCCTACTACAAAAGCCTGTATTCAACACAACTAGAGAATCTCGAGGAAATGGACAATTTCCTTGACAGATACCAAATACCAAAATTAAATCAGGATCAAATAGACCATCGAAACCATCCTATAACCCCTGAAGAAATAGAAGTGGTCATTGGAAGTCTTCCAACCAAAAAAAGCACAGGTCCAGATGGTTTTACTGCAGAATTCTATCAGACCTTCAAAGAAGACCTAACACCAATACTCTTCAAACTGTTCCACAAAATAGAAACAGAAGGAACACTACCTAGCTCATTCTATGAAGCCACAATTACGCTAATACCAAAAGCACACAAAGATCCGACAAAGAAAGAGAATCTCAGGCCAATCTCTCTTATGAATATTGATGCAAAAATACTCAATAAAATTCTTGCCAACCGAATCCAAGAACACATCAAAACGATCATTCACTACGATCAAGTAGGCTTCATCCCAGGGATGCAGAGATGGTTCAATATAAAGAAGTCCATCAATGGAATCCACTACATAAACAATCTCAAAGAAAAAAAACCACATGGTCATCTCATTAGATGCTGAGAAAGCATTTGACAAAATTCAGCATCCTTTCATGCTAAAGGTCTTGGAAAGATCAGGAATTCGAGGCCCATATCTAAACATAGTAAAAGCAATTTACAGAAAACCGGTAGCCAGCATCAATCTAAATGGAGAGAAACTTGAAGCAATCCCACTAAAATCAGGGACTAGACAAGGTTGCCCTCTCTCTCCATATATTTTCAATATAGTTCTTGAAGTTCTAGCTAGAGCAATTAGACAACAAAAAGAGGTCAAAGGGATACAAATTGGAAAGGAAGAAGTCAAACTATCACTATTTGCAGATGATATGATAGTATACTTAAGCAACCCAAAGAACTCAACCAGAGAACTCCTTCAGCTGATAAACAACTTCAGCAAAGTGGCCGGATATAAAATCAACTCAAGCAAGTCAGTAGCCTTCCTATACTAAAAGGATAATCAGGCTGAGAAAGAAGTAAGAGAAATGATACCCTTCATGATAGCCACAAACCATATAAAGTATCTTGGCGTGACTCTAACCAAACAAGTGAAAGATCTGTACGACAAGAACTTCAAGTCTCTGAAGAAAGAAATTGAAGAAGACCTCAGAAGATGGAAAAATCTGCTATGCTCATGGATTGGCAGGATTAATATAGTAAAAATGACCATCTTACCAAAAGTAATACACAGATTCAATGCAATCCCCATCAAAATCCCAACTCAATTCTTCATAGAGTTAGAAAGAGCAATTCAAAAATTCATCTGGAATAACAGAAAACCCAGAATAGCTAAAACTATTCTCAAGAGTAAAAGAACCTCTGGGGGAATCAGTATCCCGGACCTCAAGCTGTACTACAGAGCAATAGTGTTAAAAACTGCATGGTATTGGTACAGTAACAGACATGTAGATCAATGGAACAGAATTGAAGACCCAGAAATGAATCCACACTCCTATGGTCACTTGATCTTTGACAAAGGAGCTAAAACCATCCAGTGGAAAAAAGATAGCCTTTTCAACAAATGGTGCTGGCTCAGCTGGAGGTCAACATGCAGAAGAATGCAAATTGACCCATCCTTATCTCCTTGCACTAAGCTCAATTCTAAGTGGATCAAAGATCTCCACATAAAACCAGACACACTGAAACTAATAGAAGGGAAACTAGGGAAGAACCTTGAACATATGGGCACAGGGGAGAATTTCCTGAACAGAACTCCAATAGCTTATACTCTAAGATCAAGAATAGACAAATGGGACCTCATTAAATTACAAAGTTTTTGCAAGGCAAAAGACACCGTCAAAAAGACAAAGCGGCAACCAACTAACTGGGAAATGATCTTTACCAACCTTACATCCGACAGAGGGCTAATATCCAAGATATACAAAGAACTCAAGAAGTTAAATTCCAGACAGGCAAGTAAACCTATTAAAAAATGGGGTACAGAGCTACACAAAGAGTTCTCACCTGAAGAATATCTAATGGCTGAGAAGCACCTAAAGAGATGTTCATCATCCTTAGTCATTAGGGAAATGCAAATCAAAACAACTCTGAGATTCCATCTCACACCAGTCAGGATGGCTAAGATCAAAAACACAGGAGACAGCAGTTGTTGGCGAGGATGTGGAGAAAGAGGAACACTCCTCCACTGCTGGTGGAATTGCAGGCTGGTACAACCACTCTGGAAAGCAGTCTGGTGGCTCCTCAGAAAACTGGGCATGACACTTCCGGAGGATCCGGCTATACCACTCCTGGGCATATACCCAGAGACTTTACCTGCATGCAATAAGGACACATGCTCCACTATATTCATAGCAGCCTTATTTATAATAGCCAGAAGCTGGAAAGAACCCAGATGTCCCTCAACGGAGGAATGGATTCAGAAGATGTGGTATATTTACACAATGGAATACTACTCTGCAATTAAAAACAATGAATTCACGAAATTCCTAGGCAAATGGTCAGAACTTGAAAATATCATCCTTAGTGAGGTAACCCAATCACAAAAGATCACACATGGTATGCAGTCACTGATAAGGGGATATTGACCCAGAATCTCAGAATACCCTAGACACAATCAGCATATCAATAGATTTCTAAGAAGATGGAAGGAGAGACCCCTGGTCCTGGAAAGACTGGATGTAGGGGAACGCCAGGACAGAGTAATGAGAGGGGGTTGAACGGAGAAAAGAGGGAGGGAAGGGGGCTTATGGGACTTTCGGGGAGGGAGGAAACGGGAAAGGGGAAGTGATCTGGAATGTAAATTAAAAAAATAAAATAAAATAAAAAAAAAAAAGAAAGAGAAATTCAAAAATTCATCTGGAATAACAGAAAACCCAGAATAGCTAAAACTATTCTCAACAGTAAAAGAACTTCTGGGGAAATCAGTATCCGGGACCTCAAGCTGTACTACAGAGCAATAGTGTTAAAAACCGCATGGTATTGGTACAGTGACAGGCATGTAGATCAATGGAACAGAATTGAAGACCCAGAAATGAATCCACACTCCTATGGTCACTAGATCTTTGACACAGGAGCTAAAACCCTCCAGTGGAAAAAAGATAGCCTTTTCAACAAATGGTGCTGGCTCAACTGGAGGTCAACATGCAGAAGAATGCAAACTGACCCATTCTTATCTCCTTGCACTAAGCTCAATTCCAAGTGGATCAAGGACCTCCACATAAAACCAGACACACTGAAACAAATAGAAAGGAAACTAGGGAAGAACCTTGAACATATGGGCACAGGGGAGAATTTCCTGAACAGAACTCCAATAGCTTATGCCCTAAGATCAAGAATTGACAAATGGGACCTCATTAAATTACAAAGTTTTTGCAAGGCAAAAGACACTGTCAGAAAGACAAAACGGCAACCAACTAACTGGGTAATGATCTTTACCAACCCTACATCCAACAGAGGGCTAATATCCAATATATACAAAGAACTCAAGAAGTTAAACTCCAGAGAGGCAAGTAACCCTATTAAAAAATGGGGTACAGAGCTAAACAAAGAGTTCTCACCTGAAGAATATCTAATGGCTGAGAAGCACCTAAAGAGATGTTCCTCATCCTTAGTCATTAGGGAAATGCAAATCAAAACAAACCTGAGATTCCATCTCACACCAGTCAGAATGGCTAAGATCAAAAACACAAGAGACAGCAGTTGTTGGCGAGGATGTGGAGAAAGAGGAACACTCCTCCACTGCTGGTGGAATTGCAAGCTGGTACAACCACTCTGGAAAGCAGTCTGGCGGTTCCTCAGAAAACTGGGCATGACACTCCTGGAGGATCCGGCTATACCACTCCTGGGCATATACCCAGAGGCTTTACCTGCATGCAATAAGGACACATGCTCCATTATGTTCATAGCAGCCTTATTTATAATAGCCAGAAGCTGGAAAGAACCAAGATGTCCCTCAATGGAGGAATGGATTCAGAAGATGTGGTATATTTACACAATGGAATACTACTCTGCAATTAAAAACAATGAATTCACGAAATTCCTAGGCAAATGGTCAGAACTTGAAAATATCATCCTTAGTGAGGTAACCCAATCACAAAAGAACACACATGGTATGCAGTCTCTGAAAAGGGGATATTAACCCAGAATCTCGGAATACCCTAGACACAATTCGCATATCAATAGATTTCTAAGAAAATGGAAGGAGAGACAGACCCCTGGTCCTGGAAAGACTGGATGTAGAGGAATGCCAGGACAGAGAAGCGAGAGGGGGTTGAATGTGGAAAAGAGGGAGGGAAGGGGGCTTATGGGACTTTCGGGGAGGGAGGAAACAGGAAAGGTGAAATGATTTTGAATGTAAAAAAAAATTAGAAAATAAAAAAAAAGAATCAATGCAAGTGTATTACTCTGATGGAATTAGGGAATCCCTTCTCATGCAATACATAGGGATAATAAGTCAACAGAGACAAGGTCCCACTCTTTTTACTGTTGTCCATATATAGTCATCTACAGTGATAAGTGGAGAACCTATTATGTTCCCCATGAGTCAGATATACACTTTCAGTTCACCAGAAGCACCTCATATCTATATCTAATTTATATTAAATGGCATTTCAATAAAACCAAAATGAGCAGAACAAGTCCTCTAAACAAAGCTTCCAAGGGCTGAGGGCAGTCAATAATTAATGCAATCACCAGGAGGCCTGACACTGTTCCTTAAGGGTGCATTGTAGATCATCTCTTCATCTTGCCTAGATCTTGGTTCGTTTTTGTCAGTTTTGCCAGAATTCTTTTCTAGAGCTTATAATGTGAAGCTGAATGGATGAACAGGAATGTGTGAAAGAGTTCCCTCATGCTGAAGTTTGTTGTGAGACATGTGAGGCTTCAAGAATAAAATTTCTCCAACTCTCTCAACATAGTCTAATATGAGTATCCCCTAAGCACTTTTAGTCCCCAAGGTTTGGATTGCAGAGTCCTGACTCTCACATGAAACATCAGCTTTTCATAGTCTACTTTCAAATGCTCTTCCACCATTGTGGTCTCTTCCTACATTCCTGTACACTTATGGTTACTGTAGAGTGTGTGTTTGTATGGGTGTGTGTGTTTGTCCATGTGTGTGTGTGTGTGTGTGTGTGTGTGTGTGTGCAAGCATGTGTGTGTGTGTGTGTGTTTGTCTGTGTGTCAAACGTGTATATTATTAATTCTGTTGGGAGTCCAGGTATTTACCTGTGGTTTTGTTCAGTCTTTCTGTAACACATTCCCTTGAGCCCAGGTCTCTCACTAAACCCTAACTTGGCCATGCCCTCCCACAGGAACAACTTTGAGAAGTTCATGCTTATGATGCAATACCACCAAATGATGACTGACCTAAAGAAAATGCCATAAGAGATCAGTGATGCGTTGTCAAAGTGCAAGGAGCTGACTAAAGAAAATCAATCCTACTGGTGAGTGACTAACATGGTCATGATCCAAGCACTGGGCACAGAATGTGTCTGCCCATCCTTGTCTTTATACCAAAGTGAGAACTCAGGTTGTATACTGTTTGTTTCTTAAAAGAAATCCTGCCTCCTTCAAAGCAAGGCTCTAGACTTTTTCCCTCTAGGACTCATTTTATCCAAGTGTGAAGAGTCTGTGAACCCCTCCAGTCATTGTCCTTTCCAACTCAGTATCCTTGAAATATAGATTTGCACCCTCATGGAGAAAGGAATCAACCTAGAGACACTTGGGCTCTGAAAGTAAATTTATAGGTCTGCTTTCCATGAGACACATTGGAAGATTCTATACATTTGTATGTCTTCTCCTCTCCTAGAGAAAATTTGCTCTCTAACTATAGGTACTTTTTAAATACCGTGGACACATTGGTACACGTGGGGCCCATGTCCTCTTCTGGAAGATACATGAGTTCCGATTGGTGTCAGTGTTTTCAGAAGAATATTGAGTCTTCTGGAATGTGGCTTTCCTCTGCATTTGACCTTCCTCTATGTGATATTCCATGGCTAATCTGGACTGTAGTCTTAGGCAGTCTGGAGATCAGGGCCCATGAAGGGGGTTGGTACTTGGAGGAATAAGAGGAAGGTGGGATGCTCTCTGGGTGTCACCATTTTTTGCTTTTTCCTCAGGATCAGTAATTGCCACATCCTGTGTGAATATAACCATGTCAAGCACAAAGTCAAGATGTTGTGGACTGAGAACAGAGAATTGCTACAGGAGCAGATTGCCCTGGAAGAGTACACAAAGCAAACAAAGAGTTTGTGTATTAAAGCCTGCGAGATTATTCATGATGTGTACACCATGCAGCAGCAGGTAGGATGAGTGAAGCATCAGGGGCAGGTTGCTCTCATGTCTACTCATAAACACAATCAAGCCCAAGAACCCATCCTGAACCTTATCCAGGCACTCTCCTGTGTCTCATCCAGTTGTTCATTTCTGTGATCATTTACAAGACTTCCTGTGGAGTTAGCAAGTAGATCCTCCTACTGAAGTAAAAGTTGCAGCTCATTATGATATATAATTTGAACAAACATTACACTCCTATATGCCATTATTTTAGAAAGGTGCTATTTTGGTGCCTACCTTTATTAGAACAGAACTTCAATTTATAAAGTCAGGTCTTTAGCTCATTTGCTTGTGGAATATCTAGGAACCAGGTCCTCTGTTCTGCTCTATAGCTACTCCCTCAGAAGGTCTCTGGCCTTGCCCCCTCCTAAGATAAAAGGCTATGCTCCAATCTAATTGTTTTTTAATTAAAATTGTTAATAATAAACCAAAAGGCAAACAATATAAATATTTTAAAATTAAAAACTAGACTTCCTTACCCTCCTTCCCCTAAATAACCCCCTGGAAATTCATGGTGTATCTTACTGGATTCACCGAGAGGATGCATGGAATCCTAGGGTGCATCTCTCGGCTGATTTTATTTTGCTGAGCACATCAGGGGCATGGTTTGTTTAAGTACAAATTCCCCCTCATAGTTTTGCAGAGTGCTGCATTTCAGAAAAATAATTGCCTATTAATACACTAAATTCCTTTTGACTGACATTTGCGATTTTTTTTCAATCATATAAACTGTAGTTTTGTAAAGTTCCTGGATAATAATCACGGAGAACTGTGTTTATTGGAACTACCAGGGTCTTCAGAGAAGAAGCTAAGGTAGGTTTATAGAGCAGAATATCTTTCATCTTGGAGCTTGCTGGAGGATGATGTTGGAACCCTCTGTCTTAGGACCTTGAATCTTGTGTGGATCAGCTTGTCTCTGCAGGGCTTACAACATACTTGTAGGATCAGCAAGCATGTGCATGGAAAAAGTTCCTGACAAGGAAGTAAGTCCTGACTGGGCAGCACAACCCGTGTAGGTCTAAGAGCCTTGTATATAGTTAAGGTTCCACTACCTCCTCAAGGGACAGTAAACCTGCTTCTTTTCTCCTTACAGGGAGAAAGTTTCACTCTGCATCCTGGTTATGAAGGTTTATTAGTTGCCTGGGCTCATAGCTTTGGTTCCAAAGTCCCACAGGCTATGGTAAATGGAGGGACTATTGGAAGATGCTGCTCAGTGTGGAGCTCCTGAGAAACGGTGAATAAGAGGCAGGAACAGGCTGGTCCACCTCCAATCAATCAGTGTACATTAACTGACAAATAAGCCTACTGTACACATCATTAAGAAGTTGCTAAGCAGGCTTGGCTAACAGGCCAAGACCTCATATTTCTGTCTTTTTTTTAATGGGAAAAAACATAGTTAAAAGAACTGTCTATTGTCTATGCCTACTGTGTTTTTATCCCTTTCAAGGTCTTTTTCTTTTTCTTTTTAAAAAAAGATTTATTTATTTTATGTATGTGAGTACACTGCTACTCTGTTCAGACACACCAGAACATGGCATTCACTCCTACTAAAGAAGGTTACAAGACATCATGTGGTTGTTGGGAATTGAACTCAGGACTTCCAGAAGACCAGTCAGTGCTCCTAACAACTGAACAACCTCTTCAGCCTTTTTTATTCAATTCAATTTTTTTATCTTATGCTTTTATAGTGTCCTTGGTGATTTATTGTATTAGCATTAACTTGGAATGTAAACTTGTTTCAGTAGTGAATTAAATTCAATCTGTGAATACATGTGTTTGTGTGTGTTCAGGAATATGTGTGTGTATGTCTATCTATCTTGTCTGTCTCTCTCAGTCTGTGCATTTGTGTTTGTGTGTGTGTGTGTGTGTGTGTGTGTGTGTGTGTGTGTGTGTGTGTGTATGTGGCTTGCCTGGAACGATGCAGCATCATTTTGATGTCTTGAAATGAGGTACTATCACAGGATAGCAGGTGCCAAGTAGATTTCCTGTACTTGTACAGCTGTTTTACTTTTGGGGGCAAGTCCCTGTCTTTCATGGCTCTAAGCCTCAGGTAGCTAGGAGAACCTAAGAATATTGTTCTAATCCAGTTTCAAAGAACTTCTTTCCATGAAATATCAAGTGCAGGATTCTGCACTGTAGATATAATAAGAGCCTTTACTTTAATATCAGGTAGGTTTGCGAGAAGGCCTGTGTATGATGTTTGAATCAGACATTGTACCACAGTTATTTTTCAATATACTATGTATGAAATATTGGAGAAATGTCACATTTTACTTTAACTCCAGCAGTTTGTAGTTCATAGTTCAGTGTCAAACAATTTTTTTAAAGCTGAGAAACACATTAAGGCCCAGGTGCTCATTGGTCCTTCTCCTTTGGGGTACAGGGCATGACCTCAGCTGAAGGGACTTACTGCATTGTACTACTGAGTAAACATGGTGTTTGCTGGAGACCTGACATGGCAACTTCTCAGCAGGCCTTTTTCTCTTCTCCCCTAGCTCTGAAATATTCCAACAGAAGTTCAAACGGGGCACAGAACATGTCAAGATCTTCCTCAGACACAACTCTTCACCAGGAGCACTGAGTGTGCAAAGCAAGTGAATGACCATTGCATCTCATCTCTGTAACCATGGCAATTTTGGGTTGCATTATTTCCTTTTTTTTTCCCAATATGTGATAGTGCCTTCATTTTGTCTAGCCTCTGTTACAGCAAGCATGCCCGCTTAGAAGTTTTCAGAGAAGTGCTGAGGGATATCAAGGTCTATTGGGCATCCAGGAGGAGCATGAAATGGACAATTTCTGCTGGACCTGATGGAACATCAAGAATTATTTCATGGTGATCAGTCATGTGAACTTGAAAGACTTTGAGGTATCATCTGTAACATGTCTCATGCATAGCCTTGGAAGGACTTTTCTATCAGCAACACCACCACCCCCAACCCAAAGAGGCATGCCTCCTTTCATCTTGAAGAGATTCTTATTGTCATTGACTGTCTTTGCACTATTTTTCCAAGGTCAGCAGCAGACTGTAGAGCTGTGCCTAAAATCTGCAGCAGAAGATTTCGGTTTAGCTTTATTATTATCTTTGGTTTTTGGTTATAATTTCAATAGTTCTGTTAATTTCTCTTTGCATTCATTTGAAGTTATGGTACTTATTCATTATGTTTTTATTACTGTATTTAGTTTGGTGTTCTGCTAAGTCTATATATTGTATACATTGACTCCCCACTTTAAGCTGGTATTGAATAAAATTAACGCATTCTTATGAATAAAACATAATCTCTAATTTGTCTTTCATACGAACCTATTGTATTTATGTGTGGTTCACAGTGCTGTAACACTAGATGTATAAGGTGGGAATGGACCTCTTCAAGTATCATGTGGCTTAGGCTTCATAATTAGTTCCCAGCCAGCCAGAGCTACACAGGGAATTGAGCTTTTGATCTGGATAGTGTGTCAAAATCTGTGGATCCCAATGTCCTGATGAAAAAATTATCCATGCTGTATCTTTACAATCATAAATTTAGTTACAGTTATAATGTACTGCTCTGTGGATGATCATGTAGAACAAAAATAGATGAAACACAACAGTATTTCTACAATGCCTCCAAAGAATGAAAAAATTCAGCTTGAGAAATTCAAAAGCTACTGTATGGAGTGGTTTGAATAAAAATGGCCCTCAAGGGATCATATATTTGAAGGCTTGATACGTAGTTCATGAATTCTTTTAGGAACAATAGGAGATAAGTCCTTGCTGGAGGAGGAGGTATGTCATTGGTAGTGTGCATTGTGATTTGAAAAGCTCATGCCAGTCCCGGACACTATCTCTGTCATTGAATCTATCTCTCTGTTTCTGTGTATCTCACTGTCTGTTTTTCTCACTCTGTGTCTGTCTCAATCTCTCCCTCTCCCTTTCAAAGTAGATTTGGTACACAGAGTTGGTAGGGATATAAAATGATGCAGCCACTGCATTGTCAAGGTTCTCCAAAACGAGAGCTACTGACTGATCCATCAACTCCACTTCTGATGGCAAGAACAACGATGTCGGCCACCCAGATGTCCCAGGACTCCCAGGGACAAAATCATCAACCAAAGGATACACTTGGTTCCAGCCAAAAATGTGGCAGAGGAATGCCTCGTTGGGCATCAGTGGGAAGAGTGGCCCTTGGTCCAGTGAAGGTTTATTAGATGCCCCAATAAAGGGAGATCCAGGCCAGGGGAGGGGGGAGTGGAGGGTCATATACTTGGAAGCAGGGGTTGGGAGGAGGTATTGGGCATTTTCGGGGAGGGAGAAACCAGGCAAGTTTTAGCATTTGAAATGTAAATAGAAAAAAATTAAAAATAAAAACAAAGAAGAAAAAAAAGAATTGAAAATAGCATCCCACCGAGATACTGTGTTCTTGTGTTTATCAGAACATTATTCACGATAACCAAGAGATAAGAACTAAAACATATATCAATGGGTGAGTGAGGAAAGAAGACAGATTATATACATTATGCACATTTATAGAAAATGGACAGCTCATAATGCTATGTCATGGCTGCTCCTCTGAGGACATTATACTAAGTAAAAGAAGCCACTTACAGAAGAGCACACTTAGGATGATTCCAGTTTTAGGAAATATCTACAGCAGAAAGCAGAGTGAGGGTTGGCAGGAAGGAGGATTGGGAGACAAAGGAATTGCTGTATATGTAAAGTTTAAATCATGCTAGCCAAAAAAGCTCCAGAGGTCTGCAGGGACTTTAACGCCAGACAACATTATATTCATCATTGACAAAACTGCATTATATGCATACTTTTTCAGGGAATAAACATAACACTGAGTTTTTTTTTAAATCATATCTTTTAAAACAAAAAGCTCTGTGATGTTTCAGAGTGGCAAAAAGAGCTATGGAGTCCTTACCTTATTTAATGAAGTTTGGCCAGCAGTTGTGCACTGGTGCCCACAATGAGAACAGCTGAGAAAATATGATTATAGTTTTTAAAGTTTGTAAGATAATCACATATAAGAAGGAAACGGCTCTTACTCCTGGGGTCTCTGTGGGAAGTATCTGACTAGGAGTTTGATCCTGGGTTTTATTTCCTAGAGTACATACTACAGAACTGCAGAGATTACAAATTATCTGTCCATCCTGTACATATCTACATATCTATATATCTCTATCTCTACATATCACAATAAAGTCACAGGGCAAGCATTTCCTCATTTAGCTGAGACAGCCATAAATGCTCAGGCATGCCTCAGCAGGTCCAGACCCTCACTTGGAATGGAGGGATAGTGATGGACTTCATGGGAATCTGGAAGTGGTGCTAAGTCAGCATGGAGGAGCATCTTGGGGAACATGCCCGAGGAGACCACTCAAGGCCCAGAGGAAGGTCTCTAGGACCTTCCTGGGGATGGAATAGTAATGAAGAACACCTATGTCACATGTTTTCTCTCACATGTGGTGTCTTGAAATAATATGTGCATGCGACCTGAGGAAGGAAGTCCACCCAAACATTTGCCCCAGTTTCAGTTCATGATTCGAGCTTTGGCAGCATGCCCATATTCCAGTCCAGCTCTAGTTTGCTCTTGGAGGAAGGAAGCATGCCCGTGTTTGGCTCAAGCTCTGTTGGTGCAGAGACTTTGGCCTCAAATCTAGGTTTCCCACACTAGGTCATCCTATGAGGCCAGGGATTCAGCAAAGAATATGTGCCCACTGTCAGTCTACACCTCATCTTGTTCCTCTCTTCAGCTATTCCCTATTTATACACTACTCACACTTTTTCCTTTCTTCTCTTTTTCTATATCCTATTATCTTATTTTTACCTCTTTACAAATACAGGCAGGACATAGGTATACTTGTAGCCAGTACTGAACTTGAAGTGGAATTCTGGAGACAGACACAGGTGCCTTGATAAATGGAGAAAACATCACCTCAAACCTATTACAACTTAATATTACAATTCTTGCATACTGTAAACATCTTTACTAGAAGTAGAAAGGAAGCCTGAATCATAAAACAACCATAAAAAAATCTTATCTAACTCCAGCTATATAAGTCCCATGAAAAAGCAAGACAGCTTGTATCGTCCAAAAATGACCAATCCCCAAAATGGCCTTGAAATTTTCAAAGCCACAATTCAAAAGAACACTTTTAAATATGTTCAAACAACTTAATCAAGGTACAGTCATTTTTCCTTTGACCAGTATGTAGTGTCATTCTGTGTCTTTTTTGATGACTTTGGGTTGAAAGTCAATTTTATCCGATATTAGGATGGCTACTCTAGCTCATTTCCTGGGACCATTTGCTTGTAAGATTGTTTTCCAGCCTTTTACTCTGACGTAGTGTTTGTCTTTGACACTGAGGTGCATTTCCAGCACGCAGCAAAATGCTGGGTCCTGTTTACGTATCCAGTCTGTTAGTCTTTGTCTTTTTATTGGGGAATTGAGATCATTGATGTTAAGAGATATTAAGGGATAGTGATTATTGCTTCCTGCTATTTTTGACAATATCTTTATGTTTGAGTGGTTACCTACTTTTGGGTTTGATGAAAGAAGGTTGCAATTTCTTTTTTTCCAGGGTGTTGTTTCCGTCCTTGTATTTGCGATTTCTACCTACTATCCTTTGCAGGGCTAGGTTTGTGGAAAGATATTGTGTAAATTTTGTTTTATCATGGAATATCTTGGTCTCTCCATCTATGGTGATTGAACGTTTTGCTGGGTATAGTAGTCTGGGCTGGCATTTGTGTTCTCTTAGAGTCTGTATGAGATCTCCCCAGGATCTTCTATCTTTCATATCTTTGGTGAGAAGTCTGATGTAATTTGGATAGGTCTTCCTTTATATGTCACTTGGCCCTTTTCTCTTACTGCTTTTCATATTCTTTCTTTGTTTAGTACATTTGGTGTTTTGATTATTATGTGAGGGGAGGTATTTCTATTCTGGTCCAGTCTGTTTGAGTTCTATAGGCTTCTTGTATGTTCATGGGCATCTCTCTCTTTAGGTTAGAGAAGTTTTCTTCCATAATTTTGTTGAAGATGTTTGCTGGCCCTTTAAGTTGCAAATCGTCACTCTCAGCTATACCTATAATCCTTAGGTTTGGTCTTCTCATTGTGTCCTGGATTCCCTGGATGTTTTGGGTTACAAGTTTTTTTGCATTTTGCATTTTCTTAGACTGTTGAGTCGATGCTTTCTATGGTATCTTCGGTATCTGAGATTCTTTCTTCCATCTCTTGTATTCTATTGTTGATATTTGCATCTATGACCCATGATTTCTTCCCAAGGTTTTCTATCTCCAAAGTTGTCTCCCTTTGTGATTTCTTAGTCATTTCTACTTCCTTTTTTAGATCCTGGATGGATTTTCTCAGTTCCTTCATTGTTTGTTTGTGTTTTCCTGTATTTCTTTAAGCGATTTTTGTGCTTCTTTTTATGGGCTTCCATTTGTTGACCCATATTCTGCTGCATTTCTTTAAGTGATTTTTGTGATTCCTTTGTAAGGGCTTCTATCCATTGATTCATGTTCTCCTGTTATTCTTTCAGAGATTTATTTAGGTCCTTCTAGGAATCCTCTAATAGTATCATGAGAAGTGATTTCAAATCCAGATCTTGCCTTTCGGGTGTGATGGGGTATCCAGGACTTGATGCTGTTGGAGAGTTGGATTAGGATGGTACCCTATTGCCTTGATTTCTGTTAGTAACATTCCTATGTTTGCCTTTTGCCATGTGGTTTCTCTGGCGATAGTTGGTCCTCCTGTCACTGGCTGTTGCTTGAACATCCTGTGAGCCTGCAAGGCTATTTCTGCACCCCTGGATGACCGGGTTTCCCCTGGTACCGATTGTTGAGGGGCTGCCCTGCTTCTGAGTGTCTTTGGAGCCCAAGTGTGCCTTGCCCAAAGTGATATTATACTTGGGATATCTCGATGTATCTGGAGTCTCTGTCTCATCTATCACCTAAGCAAAGGTGATGGAGGCTGCTGTGCTCCCTCCAGGCTTGGGTCACTCTGCAGGGTAGATGTCCCACAGCAGTCCTGGCACCCAGACAACCACAGAGCTGCCCTGCTCTTGGGCGAAGATGGATACCTAGCAGGCTGTGTCCCAAGAGATGTTATGCTCGGTTATCTCTGCACCTTCTCCAAAATCGACCATATAATTGGTCATAAAACAGACCTCAACAGATATAAGAAGATCGAACTAATCCCATGCCTCCTATCAGAACACTATGGAATAAGGGTAGTACTTAAGTGGCCCAAAGAACTACACCAGAGAACTCCTACAGCTAATAACTTCAGCAAAGTGGCAGGATATAGAATCAACTCAAGCAAATCAGTAGCCTTCCTATACGCAAAGGATAAGCAGGCTGAGCAAGAAATTAGGGAAATGACACCCTTCACAATAGCCACAAACGATATAAAGTATCTTGGTGTGACTCTAACCAAACAAGTGAAAGATATGTATGACAAGAACTTCAAGTATCTGAAGAAAGAAATTGAAGAAGATCTCAGAAGATGGAAAAATCTTCCATGATCATGGTTGGCAGGATTAATATAGTAAAAATGACCATCTTGCCAAAAGGAATATACAGATACAATGCAATCCCCATCAAAGTCACAACTCAATTCTTCATAGAGTTAAAAAGAGCAATTCTCAAATTCATCTGGAATAAAAGAAAAGCCAGGATAGCTAAAACTATTTTCAACAGTAAAAGAACTTCTGGGGGAATCAACATCCAGGACCTCAAGCTGTACTAGAGAGCAAAAGTGTTAAAAACTGCATGGTATTGGTACAGTGATAGGCATGTAGATCAATGGAACAGAATTGAAGACCCAGAAATGAACCCACACTCCTATGGTCACTTGATCTTTGACAAAGGAGATAAAACCATTCAGTGGAAGAAAGATAGCCTCTTCAACAAATGGTGCTGGCTCAACTGGAGGTCAGCTTGTAGAAGAATGTAAATCAATCCATTTTTATCTCCTTGTACTAAGCTCAACTCCAAGTGGATCAAGGACCTCCACATAAAACCAGAAACACTGAAACTAATAGAAAAGAAACTAGAGAAGAGCCTTGATCACATGGGCACAGGGGAAAATTTCCTGAACAGAACAACAATAGTTTATGCTCTAAGATCAAGAATTGACAAATGGGATCTTAAAAAATTACAACGTTTCTGTAAGGCAATGGACACTGTCAAAAGGACAAAACGGCAGCCAACAAATTGAGAAAAGATCTTTACCAACCCTACATCCAACAGAGGGCTACTATCCAACATATACAAAGAACTCAAGAAGTTAGATTCCAGAGAGCCAAATAACCCTATTAAAAATGGGGTACGGAGCTAAACAAAGAATTTTCACCTGAAGAATATCGAATGGCTGAGAAGCAACTAAAGAAACGTTCAACATCCTTAGTCATTAGGAAAATGCAAATCAAATCAATCCTGAGATTTCACCTCACACCAGTCAGAATGGCTAAGATCAAAAACTCAGGAGACAGGAGGTATGGGCGAGGATGTGGAGAAAGAGGAACACTCCTCCACTGCTGGTGGGATTGCAAGCTGGTACAACCACTCTGGAAAGCAGTCTGGCGGTTCCTCAGAAAACTGGGCATGACACTCCCGGAGGATCCGGCTGTACCACTCCTGGGCATATACCCAGAGGCTTTACCTGCATGCAATAAGGACACATGCTTCACTATGTTCATAGCAGCCTTATTTATAATAGCCAGAAGCGGAAAGAACCCAGATGTCCCTCAACGGAGGAATGGATACAGAAGATGTGGTATATTTACACAATGGAATACTACTCTGCAATTAAAAACAATGAATTCATGAAATTCTTAGGCAAATGGTCAGAACTGGAAAATACCATCCTTAGTGAGGTAACCCAATCACAAAAGAACACAAATGGTATGCAGTCACTGATAAGTGGATATTAACCCAGTGGCTTGGCATACCCAAGACACAATTCACATATCAATAGATTTCCAAGAAGAAAGAAGGAGAGACCCCTGGTCCTGGAAAGACTGGATGTAGTAGTGTAGGGGAATACCAGGACAGAGAAGCAGGAGGGTGTTGACTGGGGACCAGGAGGAGGGAAGAGGTCTTATGGGACTTTCAGGGAGGGTGGAACCAGGAAAGGGGAAATCATTGGTAATGTAAATAAAAAATATAGAAAAATTAAAAAAAAAACGTGTAGTCATAATCCAAGAGAACACAGAAAGCTGGTGAAATAAGAAAATCATATCAGGATATGAAAATAGATATCAATAAAAAGAGAAAAATACTAAAGAACCTCTAAACTGTAGTGACGAGGGAGATGAAAAATACACAGAAAAACAAGAAGTTCTCTGGAAAGCCTCATCAGGAGAATCCATCATGTGGATGATAGGGTTTATGATCCTGAAGACAATGTAGGAGTTGGATCACTCAGTCAGTTGATGACAATATAAAGAATCAGGAATAGAACATGCAAGATCTTTGAGATACCACAGGAAGACAAATGTTTTTTTGTTTTTTTGGTTTATTCTTTTTTTTTTTCTTTTTGTTTTTGTTTTATTTTGTTTTGTTTTTCACTTTAGAGTTTGATTTTGTTGCACTGAAGGAACAGCTGGGCATTTACACAGTTCTCTCATTCATTTTTGAAAATCTAACGTACTTGCAAATTCTTAATACCTTGATCACTGGATTAGAACAATAAGCTTCAGTATAACTGATTTCTTAGTAAATATTGTCTTACAAATAAAACCCTATTTAGATAGATTTAAATGCATTCTTAACAGGTAATTCAGCCTGTTTATATCACTTGGGCTTAAGAATTAAAGCAAATGTATTACTCTGATGGAATTAGGGGGAAACTTCTCATGTAATACATAGGGATTATGCTCAAGTCAACAGGGACATGGTCCCACTCTTTTTACAATTGTCCATATATAATCATCTACAGTGATAAGTGGGGAACATAATATGTTTCCCATGAGTCAGATATACACTTTCAGTTCACCAGAAGCACCTCATATCTACAGCTAATTTATATTTAGATGGCATTTCAATAAAACCAAAGTGAGCAGAACAAATCCTCTAAACAAAGCTTCCAAGAGGCTGAGGGCTGTCAATAATTAATGCAATCACCAGGAGCCCTGACATTGTTCCTTAAGAGTGAAAGTTCAACCTGTCAACACCAGAGGTGATTGTTTTACATTAATTTGTATGTAATCCATTTAAATTCTTTATCCAAGTCGAACCTATGAAAACAGTCTTTCTAAAAGTAAAAAATGTGGAAACCTTAAAAAATAAGACGTTATATTTTAAAGTAACTGATCAGACTCCATGGCTACTCTTGGAAACAGGAACTTGATGGACAGAGTCCCTTCGTTGGTGGTGTTTTGCATGCACTGAACTGGACCGATTCTTCTGTGTTGTTCTAAGAGCTCACTAGAACATAGATTTTTCAGTATAGGCAGTAAGAAAATGCTAGAAGGTAAAAAGCTTGTTTGCACCATCTTTCCTTCTGACAGTAGGCTAGAATGTCTGCATTCATAAAGGCCGGGGCCACTCATGACCAGTCTTCTCATATACCTCCAAATATGGCACACTAAAAGGGATCTCAGTGTAAGCAACTGCGCTGCACAGAGAAACAACACAGAAGAAGGCCCAGATGAGGTACAATGGAAGCACAATGATTCAGGGTATTACACTGGTATATAGGGTTCTTGGAATCAGTTTTCAGCTAATCAAATGTTATGATGTACCAGATGGCGAAGAAGATGACAGCAGTGGTGAGCAGCAGCACCAGCATCAGGCACACTGGGTGCCAGGGAGAACGGGGGCACTCTGTCTAAAACCATTCTCTTCCCCTGGCCTCACCCTCCATCTCTGTTGTGGCCTACTCCCACCATGCCTGTGCCAACCTAGAAGAATGAAAACTTTGTGCTCCCCAACTGTAAAATATAGTTTTTTTCTTTCTTGGTACTATCTTCATCATCATACTCATCCCCATCCTCCTCCTCCTCCTCCTTATCCTCATCATCATCATCACTGTGTGCTTCATCCATTTTTAGAGAGGGCCTCACTATGAAGCCGTCTGGTCTGGAAGTCACTATGAAGACTATGTTCTAAACATAGTCAAAAACGTAGATGCAGAAACTGAAGCAGAAGCTATGGAAAAGTATTGCTTACTGGCTTACTCCTCACGGAGTATACTTTCTTATAATGTTCTAGTCTACTTAGAACTGAGCATAAGATGGCAACATCCACAGTGCATGCGTGCATGCGTGTGTGTGTGTGTGTGTGTGTGTGTGTGTGTGTGTGTGTTCCTTCAGATCCTTGGAGTCTATGGCCTGTGATAGGGCCTGAGGATTTGCCTGCCTCGCTGTTTCCAGGTAATGATAGTGATGAGTCCAAGAAGCTTCACTTTGAGTAGCAGAGAGTTTGACTCCTGTGCTCATTTTGGAGGCACACTGGATACAGGCCTCAGGCCTGCCCCAGGTGAGATCAGACTAGGAGCAGCCGAGGTTACCATCCTGCTGCCATGGCAAGTTTCTGCAGTGACCATCTTCCTGTCAAAAAGGAGCCTGATTAGAGGCAGCCTCTTTGCAGAGCATCTAGGATTCCTTGGGTCCTACTCTCCATTGTTGGGGTATGGAGAAGCCGAACCAGTCATTCTAGGAAGTCTCCGTTTGGGTGGCCACCAGCCTGAACTGGGTGAAAGAATGGCAGGCCCTAGAATGCCAAGCCTGCCATAGCCTCTGCAGTCTGAGGCACAGTTGTTCCAGGAGTACCAGAAGCACTCGGCCATAGCCATAGCTCACCTTGGATGAGCCCCGAATCTTCATGAATAGAGGCCTCCATGGTTCTGGTGAAAGTGAGCAGAGCCACAGAGAGGTGAAGAGAACAATGGATCTTTGGCCTGAGGTCTTCCCTTTTATTTGGCTTTTCTGTGTACACAGAATATGTAAATGAGAAAGGACTCCTAAGTAACAAAATCTAATCACTCTAGATGTTAAAGAATTGGCAGAATATGAGTATGCAAGGAAGAATTAGTAGAACCATACATTTTGCAGTAGTGTTAAAGATTTTTTTTTTAATTACAAAAGGAAATTTATTTCAAAAGCATCAGGAAACATTTCCATTTAAACAAGGGGATAAACAGGTGTCTTTGTAGAATAAAAAGATTCATGGCATGGAGATTTTCATTCAAATTTCTGAAGCAAAATAACTACTAAGGTATGAACTACTGACCAGGCAAGGGACAGGAAGGAAAAGGATGAGGAAGCAATGAAAGCACTGAGATCTGCAGTAGACATGAGTTCACATTACTTCTGCTGAGTTTACAAATACCCTCAGACAAGAGAAGATAAAGTACTGTGTTCAAATTTATATTGTTATAATCCAATCCAATTTTGTTTGAAATGGCTTTAGGCCATGGCTGATCTATCTGAGGTCCATAAATAGATGGTCACAGTTTTCATTTGGAAATCCCATGTTGCTATGGCTGTACAGATTCCAAGGGAGCCTAGGTTTAGCTCAGTCTTGTGGAATGTTCAGACTCTATTGCCAGCATTCCACAGTCAAGCTGACCAACTTCCTGTGCACAAGCGTATCATTCTAGACTTTCAGAATTATTTCTGCCTTAAATATGTGTAGTTATTCTTACAAAGGAGATTGTCTTTTTCCCAGTGTAGAAGTGATGGTAGTGAAGGTACCTGTGTAGGAATCAAAACCAAAACCAAACCAAGTCAATAAACCACCAGAAATGTGATCTGAATATATGATTTGAATAGCAAAGTTGGAGAAGGAAGATTAACTGTGGAACAAAAATATATGAAACATTCAAATGAAGAACAGAGTCTGGGCTCCTAAAAATGCCCAACATGAGACACTCCAAAAAATCCCATCCCTTGTCTGAATCTAAAGACTATTGGCTAACCAATACAATAATCTGATTATTAAATTGAGAAGTCAAATTTCAAAAGGGGCAAAAGCAAGCTGAGTGAGCAACTCTTATGGTACTATGTCTTATGGTACTATATCAAGTCTCTTTCCTGGGTAGCCATGGTGATTGAGTCTCCAAATCCTAAATTACACTATCAAATCCTGTGGGAACCTGTATGCACAGCAGATCTGGCTGTATTTCACCAACAAGGATCTTTAAATTTGTCTCTGAAAAAAGCAGCCTTTGTTTTTAGTTTTAAACCATAATAATCATGTAAGTTCAACTGACTGAAATAACACCCTATTGGAGTAAAAACAAAGATACCAAGTCAGTAATGGATTCATCCTCAAAGGTATGATCACTATGTTAGATGACCCATTCTGAGATTTTAAAGTATTGATTTGTTGTACACTCAAGTTCTGTAGCATGCATATATATACACACAACAAATGCTTATGTCAGTATGTATATTATACACATGGACTCCTACTCAAATAGTAAGACCTTGTGCTCAAAGCTGTATACCAGAATATGGAGAAGAGTGAAGGGAGCGATGCAAAGCAACTTCTTTCTAAAAGGCTGACATCACTTGTGTATTGTGAGAAGTTGGTGTTTAATTTCTATGACTCTTGGTAGAAATGCTATAATACTGTCTAGCAACATCACTATAGAACAATGAAAGCAAAAGATTAAGACAGATTATTACTCTTCACCATGTATTGGGCAAAAAACTGTAACTGAATGGGGAGGAAAATTAGTAACATTTCAAAAGTGATGATCTTTACCAGATCACAAGCTGGACTGAATTTTCCATTAGAGTCAGTTCTCAATAACAGATCATCAAGATGTGTAAAAGCAAGAATCACAGGATGAAGTCCCAAGATAATGAGGATATTGTGAAAACAAGTCAAGGTTAAAGTCAAAACATCCAAAAATATTGTGGTTTTACCTTGGATATAACCATGGCCATTTTTAAAGGTAGATCATGAATACAAAGATAGAAGGCAGCAGTCCTTTTAAACTGATATCCCTGGAAATCCAATCAGTAGCAGGTCTAAGTCTATTGATCTCATGACAATTCTGAAGAATGTGATGTCACTATCAGTAGAGTCTTCCTCGACTAAGATTTCCTCCTGTTCCCCAACATCAGTCACCTCTACTTCCCCTGAAGGCTCCTCTCATAATTAAAGCAGCCCGAATTGCTGCTGTACTTTCTACTGGAGGATTATAAATCTGTCTGCATCCCTCTTTGGTCTTCCTGAAGATTTCTTAGGTGGTGAACCCGAACTTATAACCTCACTGCTTTTCTTTTGCCTAATTTCAACTTGTTGTACATGTTTTCAGGACAATGTGACTGTGCTCCTGTAGGAAGGAGGAATATTGAAGAGATCCTTGATTAAAACATTGATATTGTTTGTTATTTTCAATGCAACAACTTTTATCTTGTTCTCCTCTGTTCCTAAGGCCTCACCAGCTTTACCCAAGAGAGTCTCACGATGTATCTGATATAAATCTGAAAGCCCAGTGCAAACTACTACAACCTAATTTTGAAACCTGGAGCTTTTGTCTTCAGTTTGGCTGTTTCAAAATCTGCAAGTTTGGCCTAACTGATGAAAACTGTACACTATGCATTCCACATAACTAAACTGCAGCTTTGGCTCTTCATTACCAGAATTCTCTCCATTTTCTGCTTCTTCTGGAGGGAGAGGCATATACTCCAATAACTTATCAAACTGTTTTCTTAAATTTGTTTCTAATTTTTCCATGTTACCACAAAACGAACTTATCTCTGACAACAGCTTTAATAGCTCCAACTGTTTAACCAGGCCTTCCTCAGTGGTAGTTAGGATACTGAGAACCTGCTTACAAAATATGTCACAAATCTTACAGAATGGGCATTTTTAGAGAACAAAAGCACAGTCTGCCGTGTACACTACACTAACCTCTCCACAAATTCAGGATCTGAGAGCCTGAAGGTCTGCTCCATTTCAGCATCTTCTGCCACCAGTTCTACCTGCTGCTGTATTCCACTCACTGTCTATAAGCTTTTAACCCAGGCAGTATCTTCATCAACAAAACAAACTCTTCACAAGTCACGTCTTTTAGGACCTTTTTGGATTCAGTGAGTGTGAGCTCCTCTACTTCAGTAGTTAACACTTCATCTAGGAGTGTCTTGAGTTTTGTGAACAGGAATTTATTGCTCGTTTTCTAACAATATCTTCTTCTTAAAGAATGTGGCTAAACAAGCCACATAATGTTCCTTTTACATCCATCTTAAACATACTAAATGGAGCATTGTTCATCAAATTAAATTCTGCAGTAATCTGTCGTAGAAACTAGGACAGTATATATCCTACTCTTGGAAGGTTTTCTCCTGTGGCAAACTGAGGCAGCTCTTTAATTGCTTGGCATCATATTAACCCATCTTCATCCTCACAGAGGTCCTACTGTGCATTGATAGCAGAATCAGCCAGCTCTGGAAAATCCTTAAAGAATTTTGGTATAAACTGTGCTGCTAATTGCATTTACTTGGTGCATCCTTTCACACCATCCAGTATCACTTGGTAGGCATCCTTCTGCTGGCCCACCTGCTCAGTGCCATCAGCGAGGTGTTGCAGTAAAGTCATCCAATATCTACATGATGAGGGACATGTTCTACGCCTGTTCCTTGCCTCCAAATGCCGTTGATGCTACTACCCCTTCATGGAACTTACCTGAACTGTCAACTGAACTATTATGCTTGCAGCTGCCACCTGGCCCCCAACCAGTCACCCTGTAAAGAATTTTTAATTATTCTCAAGTATGTGCTATTTACTGGTCTGCTGTATAAATGGGGAATAACATTCCCTACTTGAAAAATCTCATCTATCTTGATGTTTAGAAGTCCCCAACATATGTTAAAAGTAGAAGTAGTGAAATACCACTTTGTCAATAATTTGCTAAAAAGCATGAGAGTGGAATTCATGAAGTCCACTGTGGACAGAGCTGTCTGTACTTGCTCAGTGGTTTGGAGGAGGTGCTGGCAGGTGATGTCACAGGCCACGTACATGTGTTTATATGGAACCTTTCAGATGCCATTTCTATATATTTGTGTTTTGTTTTGCTCTGTGTTACATACACTTGATTCCTGGATGGAGAGAAACAGAAGAGGGTCTAGACCAGAACACTGTTGTTTGGAAGGCATTTTCTGACTACAACTTTGTTAGGTATGTACTCCTCTCTATGTACATATGCTAGGAAACCTGAAGTGCTTATTGGAAACATTTAATCTCTATACTTGAAAGACACAACACACTTTGGTGTGGTAATGAGTATGTTTAATTCTAGGCTCAAGAAGTTGTCTCCCTGTGTTCCAGGCCAGCCAGGGATATAGACAATTTGCATCAAAACTGTAAAAACAAAAGTTTGTAATGCACTGGTGGAATGTCACAGCAGGTAAAGGTGATTGCAACCAAGCTGGTGATTCTCAACTTATCTTTCAGGCGCCACATAAGTGTGGTGACACACAAGGTCACAGATAGATTCACTAATTCATAACTGTATAAACAATGCAAACATGATAAAAGTAGAGTGCACACATCAACATTTATGGACTGTTATTTCATAGAAAACATTACCCTGGCCACTGTGTGTCTGTGTAGAGAAGAGAACCCAGCCTTCTTAGGACTCTCCTTTCCTTGGCCATAGATCCTCCTTCTACTTCCACTCTGTCATACCCTAAGGGGACTCACCTAAATTCATCATTTTTTTTTGATAGGAGTTAGGGGTGATAGAGAAGACACATAATACAGAGCTAACCTGATGCAGGGACTTTGTAGTCAATACATTCTGAAAGACTTAGGATTTACCCATCACAGAAATGGTCCACAAAGTTAGCTTGGACTGCAATGACACTGTGTCAAGTACATGATTTTTCTCCTCATGCTTACAGATATCCAGTGAGGTTAATGAAGCCCCACAACCTACAGAAAGGACTCTGAAATTTTTTTAAATAACTGAATTTGAAGAACTAGTCAAGAATTCTAAAAGTCCTATGCAATTTCAAAGTTTGAAAACTTCCTGAAATAGAGCTTGAAGAGCTGGTCAGATATTCAGCTGGAGGCAGCTTCTCTGTCCACCCTTGAGGATGAAGAGCAGGGCCTTGCCCTCTCCCACAGTCTGTCTCTCAGAGTAGGCTGAGAATACTCCTAATGAAACTGCACATGTTACTTGATTACATATTTTGGCCCATATCATCTGACTACAGTTCAAGGCTGGAAGCCATTTTCTGTCACATAATCTTAACCGTTAAAGAAAGAGACTCCAAGTAATTCTGTCTCCCATTCTGCGCAGGTTAGTCACTTCCAAAAAGCCTATTTTCCAGTAGTCACAGAGCTAAACATTCGGAATGCTCCCCAACAAGGCTAGCATGTTCTGGTTTCAAAATCCACATTGAAATGTGCAGCAAACTATGAGCTAAAACACTTTCCTACAAATAATTGGTGACCACTGTGTACACCCAGGACTTTTCAGGCATAGTCTAAGCCAGGCCTCCATATTTCAAAGACACCAAGCAACCCGGAAGCACCCTACTGTTTAGGAAGCTGAGCGAATCACACAAGTAACAATAGATCAAGCACTCTTACCAGGCTTGATGACATCCTCAGTTCATTTACCATAAGACTGTAACCCTAGATACACAGTCATGGTGGTTTCTACACTGAAATCAATATCACCTCTTGGATTTTCCTCTGTAGACAGAGCTGTCCCTGAAATTTTGTCTGCATCTTGGAAAAATGAGCCATGGAAAGAGACAGGTGTACTAAAGAAATACCTGATACCTGACTGACTCTGCCACTTCTAAAATTTAACAACTGAAGCAGATGCCTAACTTTTAAAGGGCCCGGTTTGCTGAACTCATTGTTAATCTCCATCTTGTGGGGACCTAAACAAGAGTAGTGGGGTCATTTAAAGTGGTGGAAATCTTAGCCCTCTTCAGTCTCCTTGCTTGGATTATCAGCTTAAGTATGGTGAACATAATAAATCAAAATGAGCATATTCTACTTTCATAATCCACATTGAAATTTGGTGTGAACTTTCAGCAGAGTTCATGACCACCAACAGCACCTGGCCTCCCTTCTCACCATTGGCTTCGTCTAGATTCTCTCTCCATTTATTTTCTGTTCTCTTGGATAATCTGAAGAAACAGCCTTGGATACTCACACTCAGGGTAGTATGCACTTTCAGTCAGACTATGACAGTCAGAGAGCATGGGATCTGTCTGTCCTTAGGATTCTGTGTTTCAGGCTGGGTACTTTGTAGAGCTGTTTCCAGCTCTTCAGCAGGAAATAACCACAGGAGCTTCTAGCCCTCACAGGCATGTGGGTCTCCAGAGCTTAGATAGGAGAAATGAATGTGAACAACACCCTGACTCCTGCAGACCTATCTCTGGTGAAAAAGCTCTATGCCTAACTATACCAGGAGGGTCTTGGAGCTCCTCCAAATCTGGCTGCACTGCAGCTTCCCCTCCACTTTAATGCACCAGGGACACTGACTGAGATCTGCTACTGCTGAGCATCGACTTGAGTGGAACTTAGGTCCTTGCTGACTATGGGCAGTGTGCTCTTCTTTGCATGGCTGCTGATCATGCTGATGTTGCTGGTGCACTCAGGGCCTTGGTCCAACAGTCCATGGCCTCTGTGTCAGCCTCTCTTGATGTTCTAGTTGCTAATGTGTGTCATGGCAGTACCTAATGTTATGGGCAAGTGCCTGTTTAATCCAGCCATACTCACTGACTAGGGGCAACAACAGAGAATACAGGAAATGCTGTCTGGCCCAGGCAAACATTTAGGTAAAGCCTTTGCTTTCATGTCCTTCCTTGTGCTGGCCTAGACATGATAGGTGCTGGCATAGATAGTGGAGTGCCAGCTATCTTAGGGACATCCCTTCTCCTACCAAATCCACATTACCCTGTGCTGGGAGGAGGTGCCCGGGATGATTAAAATGGATGCCTTCTGTTTGGCTTTCTTTTGGCTCCAGTTTGCTGGCTTTAGGAAGTACATGCAGAACAGTTCTGGAAATTTTTGTTTAGTCCACATGATCCACAAGAACCTCTGGAATTCTTAATTGTATTATGAATATTTTTCTATCAAAACTAATCTCACTAGTATTTTAAAAGTGTAAAAGGTTATGGAACACTAAAGCTCTATTCCAGATGTATCCAGCTGGGCACAATGCAGCAGTGCAGAAGCCTCCAAAATTGTCAAAGATACATGGGGTCACACAGGGGACCTCACAGCATCCTGCTTCTTCCATAGTGTGTCTACTAGAGGCTTCTCCTACCCATACAGCCATAAACACATATGCAATTGAGACCAGGCAAGTGCTCAATATGCATTGATTCCTGTCAACAAATATTACAAGTCCCAAAATATAAAGGCATTCGAAGGGATGTATGGGAACTACTGACTGGAGGTACGTCAAAATGTGTATGACAATAGAAAATTGATTGGTAATCAGAGAGAAAAGTGACTTACCAACACCAAAGTAGTGGACTGATGAGAAAACCTAAATAATAGTCTGGTGAAATAGGAAATAAAAAGACCTAGAAATTTTCAAGTCACCATTAGCGAATGAACAATGTGCCTATCACAAGGAAAGAAACACTATAAAAATAAGTGTCTTAATTGGAAGTAAAGGACCCCAACTCCTATGCAAAGAAAAGCAGTTTGGTCGAAAACTCCTGTGCTTTAAGTTCTGATGATCCTAGGGAGGGTCCTAGGGTAACACTTGAAGTTGGGAACAAAACAAATGGCTCCTTAATAGATACAAAGCTGATAATTTAAGTCCTTAAGAATCCCATAAGCCAACTGATATTCAAAGGAGTTCAGGTCAAGTTGAAACAGGAAAACTACCTGACTACCACTGGACCAGCAACTACTCAAATGACTAGAGAGAAGAATCCCAAGTTCCTGTTGTGTCAGACTGTCCCTAACCACTGTTGGCATGAGAACTCTTACATAAATTGAAAGTTAACACCATCTTCTGTGACAATGAGCCACAGACTTCCAGATACTCAAAAGAGGTTTCTCAAAATATATTTTCTAGCATTCTAGTTTGCACCTCTATCTTATACAAATATTTCATTGTTTTGGCTTTTTTTTTGTAAAAACCAATTTATTAACATGAAGAAAGCCAATGCCTTCTCCTCAAGGTGTCACATACACACCTTGTCCCACTGTTCCTTCTCATGAGCTTTCTTTTAATCAGGATGGAATCACTATGAAGAAAGAGGAGGATGTTGGTGGGCCAAAATGTGTCTTACTCAACAAACCTGGGCTCCATGTAACCCACAGGTGACGTTTTCAACCCAATAATGCCTTATTAAACAATCAGAAACCATATTGCCAACACTTAAAAGTGAATAATTTCATATTTAGCTCAGCCTACCCTTCCCAAATCTTACCATGTGACCTCACATTCGTTTTTCCAGTCCCTTCCTCACAAATTACCACTTCCAGACCCTGGTTTTGGAGGTCCACCCATGTGAGGAACAACCACAAATCAGAAATGGAACTCTTGTAGACAGAGCAGGATATGGGTTACAAAAGGGGTAATCAACAATATCTAGCTGCAGACAGGAGACAAAATATGGCTCCAAGGATCTGGGTGGTCCTACTGAAAGTACCCTAGGGAGCTGAACACTAGCCTCTCATTCTAAGATGGGAGTGTGCGGCTCTTGGGGGGAAAAGGGGCAAGATTCCAGAATCTCCAGAGTTAAAAAAAAAGAGGGTTCCCTGGCCTTATGAAGGGCATTTCTGAGACATCTTTTATCAATGCAATTATTCTGAATCTCTTCAGCTTAGCCTAAGGTAGACTCTTCAGAAAAGGGCACATTATTCACCAAAATACCAGAAAACAGTCTCTTGGTTATATTCTAAAATTATTCAGCATTGAAACCCTTTAGGGCAGGTCTGCCCAGTTCAAGCAATATTGAGCAACAAAGTCTTGCCTATTGCTACTAGGACAGCCCATTAAGCCAAAATTAAAGCATTTCACTGTTCACCAAAATCTCAAAATCCACTTTCCTGCCAACAAAAGCATCGTCAGGCCTATCACAGCAATACCCCAGTCCCTGGTACCAACTTCTGTCTTAATTAGGGTTTTACTGCTCTGAACAGACACTATGACCAAGACCAAGTCTTATAAAGGACAACATCTAATTGGGGATGGCTTACAGGTTCAGAGGTTCATTCCATTATCAACAAGGCACGGACATGGCATCACCCAGGAATGCATGGTATAGGAGAATCTGAGAGTCCCACACCATCATCTGAAAGCTGCTAATGGAAGGCTACCTTAGAGGCAGCTGGGGTGAGGGTCTTGCCCACACCCACAGTGACAAATCTACTCCAACAGGGCCACACCTCCTAATAGTGCCAGTCACTTGGCTGAGGATATACAAACCATAACAAACACTGATGCAAATATACTCAATAAAATTCTCAGAAACAGAATCTAAAAATGCATAAAAATGACCATTCACCATGATCCAATAGGTATCACCCCAGGAATGCAGGAATGGTTCAATATGTGGACATCAATCAACATAATCCACTCTATAAACAAACTCAAAATAATCACTTGACCATCCCATTAGATGCTGAAAAAGTGTTTGAAAAAAATACAACACCTCTTCTTGTTAAAAGTATTAGAAAGTTCAATAATTCAAGGCCCTTTCCTAAATTTGATAAAAGCAAAATACAGCAAACCAGTAGCCAACATCATTCTAAATGGAGAGAAATTTGAAGCAATCCCATTAAAATCAGAGACAAGTGTGCCCACTCTCCCCCATCTATTCTATATAGTACTCGACATCTAACCAAAGAAATGAGGCAAGAAAAGGGGATCAAAGCTATACAAATTGTAAAGGAGGAAGTCAATTTAGTACTATTTGAGGATTATATGATAGTATACATAGGTGTCCCCAAAATATCCAGGAAGGAATTCCTAATGCTGATAAACAACTTCAGCAAATTGGATGGATATAAAATCAACTCAGACAAACCAGGTGATTTCCTCTATTTAAAGGATAATTGGGCAGAGAAAGAAATTAGGAAAAGTACACCATTCACAATAGTCAAAAATAATACAAAATATATTGGTGTGACTTTAACCAAGCAAGTGAAATATCTGAATGACAAGACTTTCAAGGCTCTGAACAAATAAACTGAAGAAGACCTTAGAAGATGGAAAGACCTCTAATGCTCATTGATTATCAGGATTAATATAGTAAAAATATACATCTTACCAAAAGCAATCTACAGACACAATGCAATTCTCATCAAAATTCTTACTCAATTCTTCACAGAGTCAGAAAGAGCAATTCTCAAATTTATCTGGAATAACATAAAACCCAGGATAGGAAACAATCATTCCCAACATATGGTGGAATCCCCATCTCTGAACACAAGCTATACTACAGAGATTTGTGAAAAAATGGCATGGTATTGGTACAGAGAGAGGCAAGTAGACCATTGGAATGAAATCGAAGGCCTAGAAAAGAACCTACACATATATGGTCACTTGATCTTTGACAAAGGAGCCAAAATCATCCAGTGGAAAAAGGATAACGTTTTCAACAAATGGTACTGCTTCAACTGGCAGTCTGCATGTAGAAGAAGTCAAATTGATCCATTCTTATCTCTTGGACAAAGCTCAAGTCCAAGTGGATCAAGGATCTCCACATAAAACAAGATATACTGAATTTAAATCAAGGGAAAGTGGGAAAGAACCTTGAACACATTGGCACAGGGGAAAGTTCCTGTACAGAACACCAATGGCTTATGCTTTAGATCAACAATTGAAAAATGGGAACCCACAGGATTGAAAAGTTTCTGTAAGGCAAAGGACACTGTCCATAAGACAAAATGGCAACCCACGGATTGGGAAAAGACATTTACCAACCTTACATCTGATAGAAGGCTAACATCCAAAATATACAAAGAACACAAAAAGTTAGAATACAGAGAAGCAAAAAACCATATTAATGAATGGGGTACAGAGCTAAAAAGAGAATCCTCATTTGAGGAATCTTGAATGCCCTAGAACTACTAAAGGAATGTTCAACATCCTTAGTCATCAGGGAAATACATATCAAAACGACCCTAAGATTCCACATCATACCAGTCAGAATGACTATTATCAAAAACTCAGGTGACAGAAGATACTGGCAAGGGTGTGGGGAAAGAGGAACATTCCTCCATTGATGGTGGGACTGAAACCTGGCAAAAGCACTTTGGAATTCCATGTGTCGGTTTCTGAGATTTTGGAAATTGTTCTACCTCAAGACCCAGCTGTCCCACCACGGTGCATATACCCAAAAGATGCTCCAATATATAACAAGTTTACATGAACCACAATGTTCATAGCAACTTTATTTATAACAACCAGAAGTTGAATACCACCCATATTGTCCTTCAACAGAGGAATGGATAGAGAAAATGTGGTACATTATACAATGGAGAAGTACTCAACTATTAGAAACAATGACTTCATGAAATTCGCAGGCAAATGGACAGAACTTGAAAATATCATCCTGAGTGTGGTAAATCTGTGACAATAGAACACATATGGTATGTACTCACTGATAAGTGGATTTTAACCAATAAATGCTTGGAATACCCATGATACAACTCACAGACCATATGAGACCAAAGAAGATGGAAGATCACATTAACGTGTGGATGCCACAGTTTTACTTAGATGGGGTAAGAAAACAATCTTGGAAAGTAGAAGAAGCGAGGGGTCTGGGAGGATGATAGTAGGAGGAGGTAAAAAGGGGTGCTGGATCAGATACTGGAGGAGATGAGGGAGAAGTATAGAGGGTCAGTAATTTGAAAGGAGGTGTGTAGCTGTGGAGGAGAGGGAACTGTGGGTAGCCATTGTAAAGTCCCAGATGCCAGGGACCCAAGAGGTTCCCAGGGCCCAACAGGGAGAACATTAGCCTAAATACCTAACAAAGGGGTGATAGAACAGGTAGAGACCATATCCAATGGTTAAGTACTACCCTGTTGAGGGATGGGTTAAAGAGCCACCTCAAAAATATTAATCCAGAAGAAATGCAGGGACAAAGAGTGGTTCAGAGCCTGAAGGAATGATCAACCAGAGACTGCATCACCTAGAGATTCAACCCATCTGCAGAAACCAAACCCAGGCACCATTGCTGATGCAAGGAAGTCTTATGCTGAGAGAAGCCTGATATAGCTGTCTCCTGAGATGCTCTGCCTGATCCTGACCAATACAAATACGAAACCCTACATCCAAACATCGAACTGGGAGTTAGCTCCCTGCTTGAAAAGTTTGGCCAAGGACTGAAGGTATTTACATCCCCATAAGAAGTACAGTAATATCAACCAAGCAGAATACCCAAAGCTCCCAGGTACTAAACCACCTTCCAAAGAGGACAAATGGCAGGGTCCATAGCTCCAGTTGGATATGCAGCAGAGGACTGCCTTATCTGCCATTACAGGAGGTCTTTGATTCTGTGCAGGACTGATAACCCAGGGTAGGGAAATGCTAGGGCTCTGAGACAGGAGTGGGGCGGTTTGAGGGACCATCCTCATAGTGGCAGGTGTAGCTGTGGAGGGATATTGATTTGTGGAAGGGAAATTGTGAAGAGGGATAATATTTGAAATGTAAATAAATAAGATAACCAATAAAAAAGAAAAATAACATTAAAAATCATAAATGGAGGTATCCTGGAGAAGGACAATATAAAAGGAGATCAGGAGGTACAGATACAAGCATCACCAACAGAATACAAGAGATAGAAATGATATCAGGCATAGGAGATACCTGGAGGATCTTTACAAGTCATTCAAAAAAATACAAAGGGTAAAAATTGCTAACGCATAACATCCAGAAAATTCATGAAACACTTTAAAGATTGAACATAAGAATAATACAAATAGAAGAGGGTGAAGATTACTAGTTCAAAGGCTGAGAAAACAACAAAAGCATAGAAGAAATTTCCTTAACCTAAAACTAGAGACAGCTATAAATGTCCAAGAAGCTTACAACACACCAAATCAATTGGACCTCTACAGAAAATTGCCCTGGCACATAATAATCAATACAGTAAATATACAGAAGAAAGAAAATATTAAGAATTAACTGTAAGAGGAAAAGGTCAACTGTCTTAAAAAGACAGACCTATGAGAATTACACCTGAATTCTCACCATAGATGATAAAATCTAGAAGATCATGGACAAATGTCATGCAGATGCTAAGAGAACACAAATGCCACCCCTGACTACTATACCAATCAAAACTCTCTATCATTATAGATGGAGAAACTAAGATATTCTGCTAGAAAACCAAACTTAAGCAATTTCTATCAATCCAGCACTACAGTAGATACGAGGAGCAAAATTCCAACAGCAGAGTGTAACTGTACCCAAGAAAACACAAGAAATGAAACATCTGACAAGAACCCCCAAAGATGAGAATCTCTCTCACTCACAATACCATCACAAAAACAAAATTAACTGGAATTAACAATGATCTCTCTTTAATATCTCTCAACTTAAATGGACTCAATTCCCCAATAAAAAGATGTAGGCTAAGGACTTGGAAACAGAAATAGTATGCAGCATTTTGCTGCAGACAAGAAACATACCTCAGTGGCAAAGAAATACACTTCTTTAGAGTAAGCAGCTACAAAAAATTTTCGAAGCAAATGATCCCAAAAACTAAGTTGGAGAAGCCATTGTAATGTCTAAGAAAATAGACTTTCAACCAAAATCTATCAAAAGAAATGGGGAAGGACACTTCATATTCATCAAACGAAACATCAACCAAGCGTAAGCCTCAGTTCTGAATTCTGAACTCCTCTGCCTCTAGTGCAACAGAACCCAGATTTATAAAAGAATCTTTTCTAAAGCTCAAAACACACGTTAATCCTCACAAAATAATGGGATAATTCAACACCCCAGACTCACCAGGGGAGAGGTCATTGAAACAGAAACTAAGCAGAGACACAATGTAACTAAGAGAAGTTATGAACCAAATGGATATTGCAGATATCCAGAGAACATTTCATGTCCAATCCAATAAAAAAGATATCTTCTTTTTACAATGCAGTGGAACCTTCTCCAAAACTGACTATATAACCAGATGCAAAACAAGACTTAACAGATACATGAAGATTGAAAGAAAAACAGATATTTTAACATATAACCAGGGACTAAGATTGGTCTTCAAGAACAAGATCAACACAAAGCCCACATACTCATGGAAATAGAAAAACTACTCAATTATAACTTGGTCAGGCAAGAAATAAAGAAATAAATTAAAGACTTCCTTAATTCAATGAAAACTAAAAAGCAGTATACCCAACATTTTGGGATACAAGGAAAGCAGTGTGAACAGGAAAATCCATACCACTGAGTCCCTTGGGGAACTGGGGTTAGCAACCAAAAAAGTCACAGATGCCAGGAAATCAATAGCTTCCAAAGACCCCAGAGGGATGTCATTAGGTGACATTCCCATCAAAGGGTAGGGAGAACCTGTGGAGACCATATTCAGAGCTTAGGCATGGTGCCCTGTTGAGGAAAAGGGCCACCCACCCACTTACAAAATTGTAACCCAAAATTGCTCCTGTATAAAGGAAATACAGGGTCAAAGATTAGAGCAGAGTCTGAAGGAAAGGCCATCCAGAGACTGCCCAACCTGGGTATCCATCTCAGTTGCAGCCACCAAACACAGACACTATTGTAAATGCCAAGAAGTGCTTGCTGAGAGGAGAGAGATACAGCTGTCTCTCTAGACGCTCTGCCAGATCCTGACAAATACAGATGCCTATGCTCGCTGGCAGCCCACAGGAACCCAAATGGAGAAGTTAGCGGGAGGAGGGACAGACTTTAAGGGACCTTACTTGACATCAATGAGAGAGGAGGCCCTTAGTCCTGTGAAGGCTGGATGCCCCAAAATAATGGAATGCTAGGACAGTGAGGCAGAAGTGGGGAGGTGGGTGGAGTGCACCCCCAGAGAACTAGGGTAAGAGGAGATGGAATAGCAGGTTTCCAGAAGGGAAACATGGAGAGAAGTAAAGATTTGAAATGTAAATAAATAAAATATCCAATTAAAGAAATAAGAGTAATTTGGTGATAGGAAAAAAAAAAGGATTTGGAGGCATCTTACAAGCATCTTAAAAGCTCACCTGAAATGCCTAGGATGAAAACAAGCAAATATACTTCAGAGAACTGGATGTCAGGAAATACTCAAACTCAGGACTGAGATAAACAAAAATGAAACAAAGAACAAGATACAAAGAATCCATAAAACCGAGAGCTGGTTCTTTGAGAAAATGAACAAGATAGATAAACCCTTAGCCAAACTAAATGAAGGGCACAGAGACAGTACCCAAATTAACACAGTCAGAAATGAAAAGTGAGACATAACAACAGAAACTGAGGAAATAAAAAGCTTATCCTGTCTAACAAGAAAACCCTATGCTCAACAATTTTGGAAAATATAGATGAAATGGTTTATTTTATTATTAGATGTACATGTGCTCAGCTGCATATATACACCCAAGCCAGGTATAGGCATTAGATCCCCTTTAGAGATGATTGAATTTCCCCCTGATATTGCTGGGAATTGATCTCCAGGCCTCTGGAAGAGCAGCCAGGGCTCTTTCTTTCTGAGCCCTCTCTCCAGCCTAATACCACATACCAAAGTTAAATCAAGAAGAGGTACACTATCTAAACAGTCCCATAAGTCCTAAGGTATAAAAAGTAGTCATTAAAAACATCCAAACCAAAAAACACCAGCACAAATGAGGGCATTGATTCTCTAATTTGGAATGAGTCTGCACATATTATGTTTGAGACTTTAAGGACAGGTGATTTGGGATCCAACCCTAGTACTTCCAGATGCCTTCAAGGCTTGTCATCTACAGATCCATGAAACAAAAGTTACTTCAAAGGGTGTGGAACCAGACATATTAGGTCCATGGAATCACTGTGTAGTAGACCTCTCCAGGCTATGGCATCCTGTATCCTCAGTCTGATCCATTTGTCTAAGAGCTGTGATGGCTACCAGTATCTATTGAAAGAAGCAGAGAATTAACTCTGAGTCAGCATCTTATTCTTACAAAAACCCATGGAGTTGAGGGTTTTCTCAAAAGAACACCAGAACCCTGGCTGTTCATTGCACATGTGAAATTATAGCAGGACCTGCTCCTGCAGCCTGCTTTGAAAAACTCACTGTATCAAGCCTGCTACCACCTTGCCAGATGATAACACACAGAAATTCATCAAGATTTGTATGAGGGAACAAACAGAATGAAAGAGATCAATCTAGACCTAATAGACAACCTTGCATCCAATAAAAGATTCTGAAGCAAAGCTCTACATGGATGCGAACATCTTCATTAAACATGGAACCAGGTACACAGGGCATTAGGAGTTATTGAACCTGAATTGATTTGGACCCAAGACTTACATTCCAAATATATTGTGAAAAAGACAATCTGTTATCACATACCACAAAAGTGACTATGCTTTAGTTACTGGACATGAGAATGTTATGATCTAAAGAGATGGAGGCCTCATCACTGCTAGCAGAAAGGATATTGAAAACAAAGAGCAATTGGTGTCTCTCTAGGAAATTATTTGCCTTCCTCCATGAGTTTCTTGGTTTCAATGCTGAGAACATCAACTTAATGACTCCCTTGATGCTAATGTTAACCAGCTCACTGATTTTGCTGTCAAAATATTGGCCCAAAAAACTGTGGTGTCCACTCACAATTAGGTAACATATTATGATCCACTACTGCCTGAGTCTTCATAGTATAACCAAGGGGAAATAGGAGATGTTAAAGTTTTCAAAGGGTACCTGAACCCAAAGCTTGCTGTTGGACAGCACAGAGAAGGATCCGTCTGCAAGAAAATATTGGCAGGGCTCTGGTAACCAATCTTCACAAGGCTATCTGAGTGGGGTCCACAATACATTCTCAGTTGCTCAGAACAAAGTATGTTCTAACTAGACTTGACATCCTGGCCTGATTTATCTACAAAAGATGTCAGATTTATAGTAAAATAAATGTTAAGAGATACTTCTCCCAGAATTATGCACATATGAGGGGCCAGAGATATGGTCAATTGTGGTAAACTGGCTTCACTGATATCTGACCAGGTAGTAGAGGATAAGAGTACATGGTTGTCTTTAATGATACTTTAACTTGTTGGGTAGACGGTCTATTCACTAGTCTGAAAATGCTCAAAACTTCTTCCAGGTACTGGAACAACAAGTTCACCACTCCCTTGGAATCGTGTCAGACAACAGTAAAGCATTCATGGCCAAAACTTTTCCATTACCTGTGAATGATTTAGGGATAGATGGAACCTTAATTGTGCATGCAGACTTCTTAATTATGGTCCAGTGAAAATAAAGAAAAGTTCAGTAATGGAAACACTACAAAACTCTCAGGAGAGTTCTAGGAAGGGTGGATGGGCTTTCTTCTTACTTTGGGCCTATTGTGCACAATACAGGGAGGGATTCATCCCTACAGTATTTGTTTTGAATGCTCCCCCCCTTTCTTGCCAGGCTCAAAGATCATCATCTAGCCAAACTATATATTTTGTTCATTTTCCAGGCCCTCCAGTTCTCCATAAAGGCTATTCATCTGACTATCTGAGAGACAGACTGAAATTCTGACTTACCAGAACATCTCCACAGACACCTTTAAACCTTGTTGTAGTGATACTACATGGCTGAAAGTGGTAGTCAAAGACAACACAATCAATTTGGAAAGGACATACATGATTTTCCACTCTTACATCTGAGAGTTTAGATGGTATTTTACGATGCATTCAGCATACACAGGACAAGAAGGCAGAAGTCACAGGTGACAATGCCAAAAGGAGTCCCTCCTGAAGTTATGGACCCATTAAAATTGAGGTTTCACTGGACCTGAAGCCTTTCCATCCCCTATCCATCCTACTCAGTCTTAGATATCCTATGATTGCAGGATCATAGTCCAACTCGAATAGCCTCAGGCTTAGAACTGGTAACTCAGAAAGGTAGATAGTGGAGAAAGAAGAGCTAATAGGTCTACAGAGCAGCAATTCAATGTCCCCATTGAAATTTGCTTACAAAAGACTACTTTGTCTGGTTGTATTGGAGAAAGGGAGAACGTGGGATTTTATCTTTTAAAGAAGGGACAAACTTTACAATTTGAAATTCCCTTGTACCTGAGATCCTATATTTATAAGAACAAAGGACTTTTCACTTCAAAAATTGGATTGTAAAACACAGATTTGGTGACAACACATGTGTGTATATATTGAAACAATGTCTCCTCTCAAGGCATGTGCACAATAAAAATATAATCCAACTTGAATAAAATTAAGGGTGCAGGAGAATGATTAAGTCCTCTTACAAAGAAGGCAAACTGGGGAACTGGAGTGTATGTTAAATGAATGGACCCCAGAAAGAGATTTATAATGGAAAAGAATCTCCCTCACCCAAGGATCCTAGAGTTTAGGTCCTAACTAAGATGAGTTGCCCATGCCATGGCCCTAAAAATACTCTCCCCATTCAAATCACTTGACTTGTAATGAAGCAGAGAGAAATCCCTAGATTTGGAAGGAGAAGGGGCCAAGGGCTATCCCTTGGTCAAAAGAGAGACTACAGGAAAGAGTCCCTCAGAAACTGACCAATATTAGGCTAGCTAATTAGCAGGAAGGTCATGGTACTTCCCAGTGACATCATCAGTAGTCACTTCCCTGGACCATCTCTTGTATCCTTGAGAACCCTAGAATCTTCTGTGATGTCACCAGTGTTATGGTAACACCAACTGCCTGTGGGGTATTCCTTCAGAGACTGTTGGGTTCAGAAGCAAGCATGTTGTCCATGCTGCACAGGATAATTTGGAGGGAGAATAGAATACAGACAGAGACCAGACCTAGACAGAATGAGGCTGGCCTTCTGTCATGTTGGGCAAGAAGAAGGAGGAATTGGTCATGGCGAAGGCACAGTAAGTTCTGGGCAAGGGTTAGGGAGCTTTCTGGAGGAGGTGGGATTGAGCTGGTATTTCTGAGTAAGGCTTATGATCTGGATCCTAATATTACTCAATGGCAGACCCACAGTCAAGAATTTCAGATTATTAGTTTTGCAGAGAGCCAGGCATTGACAAGCCTGCAGTTGCTTTGCTAAGAGATCTTCATTTCCTGCTGAGTGGCAATTATGCCAAGAGGAAGCTCTGTGAGAAAAGCAAAATGTGGCTCTCAGGATAGCCTGTTGAAGTCCTTCATCCTCAATAGTTTCCTGTAGTTTACATGAATTTGTGATACCAAGGAGAGAGGGATATTACTATGCTCATGAATCAAGGTCTCGGACACTTCCGTTTTGAACACACATGATGTGGCCTGATTCAGAGTCTGGGTTAATGTAGTAGAGTGTGAGCTCGAATTACCCATTTAAGAAGCCCTGACAGGTGTTAGCTTGTGGGAGATGTTAGATGCTGGTGTTTATGGTCAATCTTTTTGTGCCAAGCATTATTGACTACATTGTCAGATAAGACCTAAAAATGACCTCCAATACTTCTTGCCTGGGCCGGCTTATGCATGTTAGGACTAGGCAGAGTGCAGTAGTGAGTAAGACATATGTTTAGAGATGGTGGTTGGGAACAGTGACATAGCTGAGGACCCCAGGTGGAAGAAGATTTCCTGCTCTTTCATGAATTCACTGTGTCTCCATAATTTCCTCTTCCTCGGCTTCTGTTTGGGAATAAGCATAGTTTCTCCATTCCCTGTCCTATTATCTCTACAAGATTTCTAGAGTTTATGTACTCACAGGGTCTGTTGGGAAGGCATCATCCCAACCCTCCACCATCAATGAGGAGGATCAAAGAATGAAGAGGTTGGAGAAGCTCGAAAGGGATATTCAGAATATGAAAAATGAGAGAGACGAACTACGCGAAATCCTGGCCCATTACACTAACAAGGATTTAAACGACAGGTAGTCATTATGCCCATTTCTTTGCTGACTATCTTGAGCCATCTCTGTTCACCGCAAATGTCCTCTTATCACAGGAGACGCCAACTCCAGGCAGACCTCATGTCCAAATTCATTTTCTTATTGAATGTTCAAACCAGAACTTGAAGTTAAGATAGGAGTGAGATGGGATCACAGGCTCTTTTGAGCAAGGTTCTTCTAGGTGCTTAATAAACTTATTAAATATTGCCTGGAGCCTCCAAAAGTTCATCAGAGCCTGTGGCATGAATGACAGTCTAGGGTTACGGGGAGTAATGTGTAAACTCTCACCCTGCATTTTTAGATTTTTGGACAGGTGTTGGTTTGTGGGAGATCCTAGGTACTGTGTGTTTATGGTAAATCATTTTTATAATTGACCTGGAGGTGACTGGGTGCAATTGGTCCTGTCAAAAGCTACAGGGGTCTGGTCCCATGTGCTGCCTCTCATTGTGTCTGAATTGGCTGCAGGTCATCACTGTTTTTTTCCAATTTAGTTCATGATACTCAGAGATGATGACTCATCCTTGGTTTTATGTGGCATTCTGATTGTGTTTGGTTGTGTGTGTGTGTGTCTGTGTGTGCGTGTTTGTGTCTGTATGTGTGTGTTCCAGTTATAACCTGTGGAGTCTGTGTAGTATGATGGGACCTGAGGTTTTGCCTGACTCAGTTTCCAGATAATGACAGTGATGAGGTCAGGATGGATCTCTTTGAGCAGCACAGCACATGATCTCTGCGTTTGCTTTGGGTGCACATTGAAAACTCCTGGTATATGTTATCCAGCATTTTACATGTAAATACTGATTATGTCCTTTGGGAATTAATGTACAAAAGAACCAATGATCGAAAATTCAAGGTCTGAAATCAGAAGAAGAGTCAACAAAGGATTAAGGTGTACCCAGGCCTATGATACAGGCTCCTGGAAAGTTCTTAGAGAGTTAGACTATTCCTTCAAGCCCTCTCAGGGAGTTAAAGCAGGTCAGCTCCCTTCTTTTACTTCCCAGGATCTACTGGCTCCAGGCCATGTGTATTAAGTTTAATAAGCACCTAGAAAAACAAGTACCAAGGAGGAAGGATGTAGCATATATGGGCTGGGGTAGTCCACAATTCAACTTGAATTGATGTGATCCTTATATTCTTAGTTCACGGGATTATTTGTTCCTTGGGCCATGCCCTCCCACAGGAACAACTTTGAGAAGTTCATGCTTGCAAAGCAATACCACCAAATGATGACTGACCTCAAGAAAATGCCACAAGAGATCAGTGAGGCCTTGTCGAAGTGCAAGGAGCTGACTAAAGAAAATCAATCTTACTGGTGAGTGACTAACATGGTCATGATCCAAGCACTGGGCACAGAATGTGTCTGCCCATTCTTGTCTTTATACCAAAGTGAGAACTCAGGTTACATACTGTTTGTTTCTTAAAAGGAATCCTGCCTCCTTCAAGAAAGGCTCTAGGTTTTTTACCTCTTGGACTCATTTTATCTAAGTGTGAAGAGTCTGAGAGCCCCTCCAGCCATTGTCCTTTCCAACTCAGTATCCTTGAGATATAGATTTGCACCCTCATGGAGAAATCAATCAACCTAGAGGATCTTGGGCTCTGAAAGTAAATTTATAGGTCTGCTTTCCATGAGACACATTGGAAGATTCTATACCTTTTGTGTGTCTTCTCCTCTCCTAGAGAAAATTTGCTCTCTAACTATAGGTACTTTTTAAATACCTTGGACACATTGGTACACTTGGGGCCCTTGTCCTCTTCTGGAAGATACATGAGTTCCTATTGGTGTCAGTGTTTTCAGAAGAACATTGAGTTTTCTGGAATGTTGCTTTCCTCTGCATTTGACCTTCCTCTATGTGATATCCCATGGCTAATCTGGACTGTAGTCTTAGGCAGTCTGGAGATCAGGGCCCAGGAAGGGGGTTGGTACTTGGAGGAATAAGAGGAAGGTGGATGCTCTCTGGGTGTCACCATTTTTTTGCTTTTTCCTCAGGATCAGTAATTGCCACATCCTGTGTGAATATAACCTTGTCAAGCACAAAGTCAAGATGTTGTGGACTGAGAACAGAGAATTGCTACAGGAGCAGATTGCCCTGGAAGTCTACACGAAGCAAACAAATTGTTTGTGTATTAAAGCCTGCAAGATTATTTATGATGTGCACACCATGCAGCAGCAGGTAGGATGAGTGAAGCATCAGGGCAGGTTGCTCTCATGTCTACTCATAAACACAACCAAGCCCAAGAAACCATCCTGAGCCTTATCCAGGCACTCTCCTGTGTCTCATCCAGTTGTTCATTTCTGTGATCATTTACAAGACTCTCTGTAGAGTTAGCAAGCAGATCCTCCTACTGAAGTAAAAGTTGCAGCTCATTGTGATATATAATTTGAACAAACATTACACACCTATATGCCATTATTTTAGAAAGGTGCTATTTTGGTGCCTGCCTTTTAGTAGAACAGAACTTCGATTGATAAAGTCAGGTCTTTAGGTCATGTGCTAGTAGGAGTCATTAGAGTGCATTGCAAGATGGTCTCTTTACCCTGCCTAGATCTTGTTTGACACTGAAAGAGCCTGAGTAGCATCTTGTCAGTCTTGTTTTCTGTCATTGTTGCTAGAGTTCTTTTCTAGAGCTTATATTGTGGAGCTGACTGGATGAACAGGGATGTGTGAAAGACTTCTCTCAGGCTGAAGGTTGGAGTGAAACATGTGAGGCTTCAAGAATAAAATTTCTCCAACTCTCTCAACCTAGACTAAAATGAGTGTTCCCTAAATACTTTTAGTCTCCAAGAGATGAATAGCAGTTTCCTGAGTCTCACTTGAAACATCAGTTTTTCATAGTCTACATTCAACTGTTCCTCCACAATTGTGGTCTCCCCACATATTCCTGCTCAGTTATGGTTTCTGTAGGGGTGTGTGTGTGTGTGTGTGTGTGTGTGTGTGTGTGTGTGTGTGTGTGTGTGTGTGTGTGTGTGTTTGTGTGTGTGTGACTGTGTGTAGTGTGTACGTGTGTGTGTGTTTGTATATATGTGTGTGTTAGTTTTTGTGTGTGTGTGTGTGTGTGTGTATGTGTCTGTGTGTGGGGGGAAATGCATGTCTGTGGGAATGTGTATATAGAAAGATGTGTTGAGAGGCCAGGTATTTACCTCTGGTTGTTTTCCGTCTCTCTGTAACATAGTCCCTTTAACCCAGGTATCTCACTGACCTTGAAACTTTCTGTTTTGCTTAAGCTGTCTGACCAGCATCTTAGAATATCCTCAACACTCACAGACAGAATTCCTTGTATTGTTTGGTGTCTAGTCATTATTACAATGTTCACCTGGACATAAAGAGGAAGAACATGGTGGCTTTCTGTACATTTTTATATAAACATTTTTGTGTTTTGGCATTTTTGTTTGTTTTTGTAAGCACCAATTTATTATCATGGAGGAATTCAATGCTATCTCCTCCAGGTGTCAGACACACAACTTGGCCCACTGTTCTTTCTCATGAGGTTTCTTTTCATCAGGCTAGAATCTCCAGGAAGAGTGAGGAGGGTGTTGGTGGGCCATGATCAGTCTTATCCAACAAACCTGAGCTCCACCTAATGCACAGGTGAGTTTTTCAACCTTATTAACCCTTTTCATGCCTTATGAAGGAAACAGAAACCATGTGGTCAACACTTAGAAGTGAATAATTTCATATTTATCTCAGCCCACCCTTCCCAAATCATACCATGTGACCTCAGATTCATTTTCCCAGTCCTTTCTTTATAGATGACAACTTCTAGACCCTGGGTTTGGAGGTCCACCCATGTGAGGAAAAACCACAAAGAGGACACAGTATTCTTGGGACCAGAGCAGGATGTGGCACACAAAAGGGGTTCTCAACAACAGCTAGCTGCAGACATGAGAAAAAATAGGGCTCCGAGGATCTGGGTGGTCCTACTGAAATGACATTTAGGGACATGAACACTAGCTTCTCATTCGAAGATGGGAGTGTGGGGCACTTGGAAGTCAAGGGGCATATATTGAGGCATTCCAGTGTTAGAAAAGTTGATTGCTTGGCCTGGTGGGAAAGCAGAGTGGTTGTTTGAGGGACCACAGAGGCTACCTCACCTGGGTTCTCATGACTGGACATCTGCTGGTCCTCAGATACAGTAGCCCCAGACACCAAGTTTCTTCCTGAATTTCCAGCTCTGGGTCTCTCCACTGCCCTAGTCCTTCACACAGTGCTCTTTCTCTTCCCTACCTCATGGGTGGCATCAGCGGTGGCAGAGACGATCCTGATCCCAGGCCTGAAGTGACTTTCCAGGCCTCTTCCATTCCTGTCTTGTCCTTTACTCCCCATCCCAGTTGGCAGCCATTAGCTTGCCAGTGTAGACAGAGGAGTTCCTGCATCCCTGACAGCAACCGCTTCCAGGTCTAAGGTGTGGAATGGTTCCTCAAGAACCGACTTAAGGAATATTTGGAACTAGGTCCTCTATTCTGCTCTATAGCTCCTCCCTGAAAGGATCTGTGGCCTTGTCCTAAGACAAAAGGCCATGCTCCAATCTAATCATGTTTTAATTAAAATTGTTAGTAATAAACCAACAGGAAAACAATATAAACATTTTAAAATTAAAAATTAGACTTCCTAACTTCCTTCCCCTAAATAACCCCCTGGAAATTCATGGTGTATTTTACTGGCTTCACCAGGAGGATGCATGGAATCCTAGGGTGCAACCCTCTGCTGATATTATTTTGCTGAGCACATCAGGGGCATGGTGTTCTTCAATACAAATTCCCCCTCATAGTTTTGCAGAGTTCTGCATTTCAGAAAAATAATTGCCTATTAATACACTAAACTCCTTTTGACTGACATTTGGGATTTTTTTCAATCATATGAACTGTAGTTTTGTAAAGTTCCTGGATCATAACCATGGAGAACTGTGTTTATTGGTACTACCAGGGTCTTCATAGAAGAAGCCAAGGTAGGTTTAGAGAGCAGAATATGTTTTATCTTGGAGCTTGCTGGAGGATGATCTTGGAACCCTCTGTCTTAGGACCTTGAATCTTGTGTGGATCAGCTTGTCTCTGCAGGGTTTATAACATACTTATAGGATCGGCAAGTATGTGCATGGAAAAAGTTCCTGACAAGGAAGTAAGTACTGACTGGGCAGTAGAACCCATGTAGGTCTAAGAGCCTTGTACATAGCTTAGATTCCACTACCTCCTCAAGGGACAGTAAATGTGCTTCTTTTCTCCTTACAGGGAGAAAGATTCACTCTGCATCCTGGTTATAAAGGTTTATTAGTTGCCTGGGCTCATAGCTTTGGTTCCAAAGTCCAACAGGCTATGGTAAATGGAGGGCCTATTGGAAGATGCTGCTAACTTTGGAGCTCCTGAGAAACAGTGAATAAGAGGCAGGAACAGGCTGATCCACCTCCAATCAGTGTACCTTAACTGGCAAACAAGCCTACTGTACACATCCTCAAGAAGTTGCTAAGCAGGCTTGGCTAACAGGCCAAGACCTCATATTTCTGTCTTCTGTTTTTTTATGGGAAAAAACATAGTTGAATGAACTGTCTATTGTCTGTGCCTACTGTGTTTTTATCCCAATCAAGGTCCTTTTCTTTTCTTTTCATTTCAAATAAAGATTTATTTATTTTATGTATGTGAGTACACTGTCACTCTCTTCAGACACACCAGAAGAGGGCATTGGCTCCTACTAAAGAAGGTTATGAGACATTATGTGGTTGTTGGGAACTGAACTCAGGACTTCCAGAAGACCAGTCAGTGCTCCTAACAACTGAACAACCTCTTCAGCCTTTTTTTTTCAATTCAATTTTTTTTATCTTATGCCTTTATAGTATCCTTGGTGATTTATTATCTTAGCATTAACTTGGAATGTGAACGTGTTTCAGCAATGAAGTAAAGTTCTATCTATGAATACATGTGCTTGTGTGTTTTCAGGAATATATGTGTGTATGTCTATCTATCTCTGTCCCTCTCTCTCCCTGTGTGCATGTGCATTTATGTGTGTGTGTGTGTGTGTGTGTGTGTGTGTGTGTGTGTGTGTGTGTGTGTGTGTGTGTGGCTTGCCTGGAACGATGCAGCATCATTTTGATGTGTTGAAATGAGGTACTATCACAGAATAGCCGGTGCCAAGAAGATTTCCTGTACTTGTACAGCTGTTTTACTTTTTGGGACAAGTCTCTATCCTTCTTCATGGCTCTCAGCCTCAGTCAGCTAGGAGAACCTAAGAGTATTGTTCTAATCCAGTTTCAAAGAACTTCTTTACATGAAATCTCCAGTGCAGGATTCTGCACTATAGATATAATAAGAGCCTTTACTTTACTATCAGGTTGGTTTGTGAGAAGGCTTGTGTATGATGTTTGAATCAGACAGTGTACCACAGTTATTTTTCAATATACTATGTATAAAATATTGGAGAAATGTCGCATTTGACTTTAACTCCAGCAGTTTGTAGTTCATAGTTCAGTGTCAAGCAATTTTTTAAAGCTGAGAAACACATTAAGGCCCAGGTGCTCACTGACTTTCTCCTTTGGGTTACAGGGCATGACCTCAGCTGAAGGGACTTATTGTACTACTGAGTAAACCTGGTTTTTGCTGGAGACCTGACATGGCAACTTCTCAGCAGACCTTTTTCTCTTCCTCCCCTAGGTCTGAAATTTTCCAACAGAAGTTCAAACGGGGCACAGACCATGTCAAGATCTTCCTCAGACACAACTCTTCACCAGGAGCACTGAGTGTGCAAAGCAAGTGAATGACCATTGCATCTCATCTCTGTAACCATGGCAATCTCGGGTTGCATTATTTCCTTTTTTTTTTCTGATATGTGATAGTGCCTTCATTTTGTCTAGCCTCTGTGACAGCAAGCATGCCCACTTAGAAGTTTTTAGAGAAGTGCTGAGGGACACCAAGGTCTATTGGGCATCCAGGAGGAGCATGAAATGGACAATTTCTGCTGGTCCTGATGGGTCATCAAGAATTATTTCATGGTGATGAGTCATGTGAACTTGAAAGCCTTTGAGGTATCATCTATAACATATCTCATGCATAGCCTTGGAAGGACTTTTCCTTCAGCAACCCCCACCCACCCAAAGAGGCATGCCTCCTTTCATCTTAAGAGATTCTTATCGTCGTTGACTGCCTTTGTACTACGTCTCTAAGATCAGCAACAGACTGTAGAACTGTGCCTAAAATCTGCAGCAGAAGATTTCTGCTTAGCTTTATTATTATCTTAGGTTTTTGGTTATAATTTTGATTTTTGTGTTAATTTTTTCTTTGCATTTGTTTGAAGTTATGGTATTTATTTATTATGTTTTTGTTATTGTATTTAGTTCGGTGTTTTGCTAAGTCCATATACATTGACTCCCCACTTTAAGCTGGTATTGAATAAAATTAATTTATTTTTATTAATAAAACATAATCTCTAATTTTTCTTTCATATGAACCTACTGTCTTTATGTGTGGTTTACAGTCCTGTAACACTAGATGTATAAGGTGGGAATGGACCTCTTCAAGTATAATGTGGCTAGGCTTCATAATTAGTTCCCAGCCAGCCAGAGCTACACAGGGAATTGAGCTTTTGATCTGGATAGTGTGTCAAAATCTGTGGATCCCAATGTCTTGATGAAAAAATTATCCATGCTGTATCTTTATAGTCATAAATTTAGCTACAGTTATAATGTACTGCTCTGTGGATGATCATGTGGAACAAAAATAGTTGAAACACAACAGTATTTCTATAATACCTCCAAGGAATGAAAAATTTCAGCTTGAGAAATTCAAAAGCTACTGTATCATAAATGGAGTGGTTTAAATAAAAATGGTCCTCAAAGGCTCATATATTTGAAGGCTTGATACCTAGTTCATGGAATTCTTTAGAACACAAGGAGATAAGTCCTTGTTGGAGGAGGAGGTATATCACTGGAGGTGTGCATAGTGATTTCAAAAGCTCATGCCAGTCCCTGACTCTATCTCTGTCATTGAATCTATCTCTCTGTTTCTGTGTCTCTCATTGTCAGTTTTTCTCACTCTGTGTCTGTCTCAATCTCTCCCTATCCCTTTCCCATCGCTCCCTTCCTCCTTCCCTCCCTCCCTCTCTCCCTCCCTCCCCTCCTCCTTCCCTCCCTTCCTACCCCTCTCTGTCCTCTGCATCCACCTTGTGGATCAGATGTGAGTTCTTCTACTTCTCTGTTGCCATGCTTGCCTATATGCATGCATGTCTGCCTGCTGCTATTCTCCCCACCATGATGATACTGGATCTCCCTCTGAATGTGTAAGCTAGGCACAATTAAATACTTTGTTTATTTATATGTTGTTCTGGTAAAGATGTCTCCTCGCAGCAATAGAAAACAGTAAAAGAAACTCTTAATCACTTACAGGATGTGCCTACAGGATGGAAGAGTTTTTTTCACCAAGTGTACATGTAACAGAGAGCTAGTTTCTAGACACAACGATAGTGTAAAAAACTAAATACCAGGAAATCTGACATGTTGAACATTAAAACACTTTAAGTTTAAACATTTCAAAATGTTCTATGGCTATACATGGTAGCAGAAACCTATATTCCCAGCACTCAGAACAAAGAGGCAAGAATAAATCTGTAAGATTGTGGTCAGCGTGGTCTATGCACAAGATTCTGAGACAGCCAGGGATGTGTAGAGTTCCTGTCTCAAACACTTCCTTCTAATGTTCTGTGGAACTGAACAGAACCTTGAATGGAAGAGAATGAAATGGAAAATATGTTTTAAAATGTTCAATATCCTTAGTCATCAAAAAAATGCAAATTAAAATAACATTGGCATTCTATCTTACCCCAGTCAGAATGGCTATTATCAATAGCCTAAATGATAACAAGTGTTGGCATGGGGTAGGAGAACATGAATTCATGGATATCAGAACAGATGTTTCTGAAAATATTCCTAGAAACAGATCTACCATAGGAAACAGCCGTACTATTTGTGGTGGTTTGAATGAGGCTGCCAATTGGCTCATAGATTTGAATACTTGGTCAACAGGAAGTAGCACTATTTGACAGAACTAGGATGTGTGGTCTTGTTGTGGGAGTAGGTTTATAAGTTTCAAAAGCCCAGCTCAGGGTCTCTATGCCTGCTTCCTGCAGATCAAGATATAGAAGTCTCAGATATTTTCCCAAATCATGTATGCCGGAGTGTTGCAATGATTCTGTCAAGAAAATAATGGACTAAACTTTTGAGTCTCATTTAAGTGTGTCCTTTAAAAAGAGCTGCCATGGCCATGATGTCTCTTTCTAGAAATAGAACACTGACTCAGACACTATTCCAGAGTAAATACCCAAAGACAGTATCCTAAGACAGAGACCTGTATTTGGTCATTTTCCTTGCTGTTTGATTCACAGTAGCCAGGATATGAAAACAAACTAGATGCCCTATAACAGCTGCAAAGACAATAAAAATGTGGTCCATATAAAAAAAGGAATACAGCGGTGTAAAAAATGAATTTGACAAGTAAATGGATAGATCCAGATATATTCATTCTGAGGGATATAACTCAGACTCAGAAAGACAAATGCCACATGTTGTATATTGCATGGATGGTAATATTGACTCTTCAAAGATGTGTATTCAAATTGGAGTATCCATAGGAGGTAAGTCCTAATGAGTTGTTATGGAAGGATATTTCAATAAAATGGTAGAATACAGATTTGTGAAAGAGAAAAAGGAAAAAGGTGGAAAGATTTAAATGTGGTGGAGTACAATGGAGGGGTGTGGTGGTTTCAATATGCTTGACCCTGGGAGTGGTACACTTAAGAATTGTAGCCTTGTTGGAATAAGGTTGCACTGTTGGAATATGTGTGTCACTGTGGACGGTGGGCTTTGAGACCCTTTTCCTGCTCACCTGTAACACAGTCTTCTGGGTGCCTTCAGAACAAGCAATAGAGCTCTTAGCTTCTTCTCCTGTGCTATGTGTGCCTAGATGCTGCCATTCTTCCCACCTTGATAATTATGGACTGAATCTCTGAACCTGTAAAAAAGCAACAATGAAATGTTGTTTTGGTCATGGTGTCTCTTCATATCAATAAAATCCAAACTAAAATGTAAGGCAGTAGACCATGTCAGGAAATTGGTAAAGTTGTGTGGGATGTAAGTCCCTGAAACCAGAGTAGATGGGCAAGAGGTTCACCTGCTTCCTATCAGGCCTCTAGCACATGACAAAAATCTTTACATAGGAAAGTATCCTAGGGTCATTTAGATCAGAATAGAGTTGTCTGTGCTACTGAGGTATGTAGAAGCTGGTAGGATTCAGCCAATAAGCTTCCCTGCCTGGACATCCTTCCTTACAAGGTATTTAATTTCTGGTCCACCCTGAGGAGGCAGTATATACTCATTTTCATGAAAACTATCAATAAACAGTTTAGAACCAAGGACTGTCTCTCTCATGAAGAACAACTCAGGAGAACATGGAGAAAACCTTTCTCTACAGAGTCTTGATAAATAAGTCTCCTGCAGAAGACCCCTCCATAATACTGGACAAGTCACCACTCAGCTTAGCCAGAGTTCCCCATTCCACTGCTTCAGGGCTTAACCTCAGTCTTCTAGCCTCCTCTAATCTGAGTTCCACCACGACTTCTAGTGATGTCTGCACATCCAAGATTCTGAGAAGGTTTTTCCCTGGTTTTCTTGCACGCCAGAATGCCCAACTATGCTAACAACTCCCTAGGGTTCCTGCCTTGTCTGGATGTCCATGAGATTGGAAGCCCCTAGCCCCAGGATCCTATCATAGTTCCATGAATACAGACCTTCTATTCTGGACTCCTCTGGTCTCCAGGGAGTAAGGGAAATTCAGCTTCAACCTCCCACACCCAAGGGTCCATTCAGCCACCCCCTAATTTGTGTATCTGCATTTCCATTGAGTTCAATACCAGATAGTGGCCTTAGGGTAAATGCAGTCTAGTATCTCTGCATTTGGTCTGCCTGGTGACTTTTCCACACCTGGGTGGCAGGGTAAAAAGAAAAATCACATTAAGGCAAGAAGGTAATATGGAGGAATGATAACTGAGTGAAGAATTTTGAAAGGCCAAATGGAAACCAACAATAGGAGAGGCTTTATAATATACAAACTCATTTTAAGGAGGTTTAAATGGAATTTTCATATTAGTCTGCCAATGCCTCACCAAAACGCCATAAACTATCAAAAGAAAAGCCCTGGGCAAGGTTTGGGTTGTACTGAACACTATGTACACATATCAAATCATTTTATATTTCTTTTCTTTGGGAGCTTTGAACTCCCATGTTTAGTTTGACCCAATGTTTTCTTGTTTTGTTTTTTCGTAGAAGCAGCTCTTGACTAATTTTATTCTGTCAGGTATAAAGTCCATTACCATACCACCCTGGACATACTGACTCATCAGATACTTATAAAGTTGCTAAATATTCTTTTGCAGAAAGATTATGGATTATGGAGGAAACAGGGGGTGTATAGAGATAATTTTCATCAAAATATTCAGAATCTCAAAGCTCTTAATTACTTCCTGGTTTAATTTAAAGATCAGGTTACAGGAGCACAGTGGTGCTCACAAACCTCCATGCATCACTAAACCAGGAGGGCCTTGGGGCTCCTCCAAACCTGGCTGCACTACAGCTTCCCCTCCACTTTAATGCACCAGGGACACTGAATGGTTCCTGCTACTGCTGAGCATCCACTTGAGTAGAACTTATATCCTTGCTGATTATGAACAGTGTGCTATTCTCTGTATGGATGCTGATCAACCTTATGTTGCTGGTGAACTCAGGGCCTTGGTCCTGCAGTCCATGGCCTCCGCATCAGCCTCTTTTGATGTTGTAGGTGCTAATGTGGGACATGGCAGTACCTAACATACTGGGCAAGTTCCTGGTCAGTCCTATGGTTCTTGCTGATGAGTGGCAACAATAGAGGATACAGGAAATGTAGTCTGGCCCAACCAGGCCTTTACCTTCATGTCCTTTCTTTTGCTGACCTAGATATGATAGGTGCTATCTATGTTAGTGGAGCACCAGCTGTCTTGTGGGCATCCGTACTTCTGTTAAGGCCCCATTATCCTGTGCTGGGAGGGGGGATCCGGAGTTGAAGGTAAAGGATGCCTTCTGCTTGGCTTTCTTCTGGCTCTAGTTTCCTGGCTTCAGGAAGTTCATGCAGAACTGTTCTGGAACTTGGTGCTTAGTCCACATGGTCCACAAGAATCTCTGGGATTCTTAATTGTATTAAGACTATATTTCCATCAAAACTACTCTCACTAGTTTCTTAAAAATGAAAAAGGTAACGAGCCACTACAGATTTATTCCAGATATTTCAAGCGGAGCACAAAGTAGCAGTACAGAAACCTTCCAAATTTTCAAAGATACATGGTGTCACACAGGGGACCTCACAGCATCCTTCTTCTTCCATAGTATGTCTGCTAGAGGCATCTCATATTCATTCAGCCATAGACCAATATGAAGTGGAGTCCAGGCAAGTGCTCTATGTACATTGCTTTTTGTCATCAAATATCATAAGTTACAAAATGTAAAGGGATTAGAAGGGATGAATGGGACCCACTGGCTGGAGGTAGCTCAAAATGTATATGACAACAGAAAAATGATTTGGAATCAGATAGAAAAGTCACTTACCATCACCAAAGTAGTAGCCAGATGAGAAAACCTAAATAAGACACTAGTCTGGTGAAGTAGAAAAAAATAAAGGAGACCTGGAAAGTAGCAAGCCACCATTAGTAAAGAACAATGTGTCTACCACAAGGAAAAAGAACATTGTAAATATAAGAGTTTGTATTGGAAGAAAAGGCCCCCAACTCCTATGTGTAGAAAAGTAGGTTGGGTGCTCGCTTAGGCAGCACATATACTAAAATTAGAAAGATACAGAGAAGATTAGCATGGGCCCTGTGCAAGGATGACATGCAAAATCATGAAGCATTCCATACTTTTTAGAGAAAGCTTCGCTAATCTAAAAGGAGAGATGCCCATGAACATACAAGAAGACTACAGAACTCCAAACAGACTGGACCAGAAGAGAAATACCCCCCATCACATAATAATCAAAACACCAAAAGAACTAAACAAAGAAAGAGTATTAAAGGCAGTAGGAGAAAAAGTCAAATTAACATATGAGAATTACACCAGACTTCTCACCAGAGTCCATGAAAGCTAGAAGATCCTAAGCAGATCTCAAAAGACTCTAAGAGAATACAAATGCCAGCCCAGACTACTACACCCAGCAAAACTCTCAATCAACATAGAAGGAGAAACCAAGATATTCCATGATAAAACCAAATTTACACAATATCTTTCAACAAATCCAGCCATACAAAGGATAATAGATATAAAATGCCAATACAAGGATGGCAAATACACCCTAGAAAAAGCAAGATAGCAATCTTCTTTCAACAAACCCAAAAGAAGATAACCACTCAAAATAAAAATAGCAACAAAAATAACTGGAAAGAATGATCACTATTTCTTAATATCTCTTAACACCAATGGACTCAATTCGCCAATAAAAAGACGTAGACTAACAGACTGGATACATAAACAGAATCCAGCATTTGGCTGCATAAGGGAAGCACACCTCAGTGTCAAAGACAAACACTACCTCCGAGTAAAACTCTAAAAACAACTTTCCACACAAAAGGTTACAGGAAACAAGCTGGGGTAGCCATTCTAATATCAGATAAAACTGATTTTCAACCTAAACTCATCAAAAAAGACACGGAAGGACACTTCATACACATCAAACTAAAAATTCACCAAGAACAAGTCTCAATTCTGAACATTTATGCTCCAAATACACCAGACACCCTCACTAGAAAAAGAAACTACTAAAGCTCAAAGCACACCTTGCATCTCACAGAATAATTGTGGGTAACTTCAACACTCCCCCATCCTAAATGAACCAATCAGGGAAACACAAACTAAACAGAGACACAATGAAATTTATTGAAGTTTTGTACCATATGGATTTAACATAAATATATAATTATAAACACACACATATGTGTGTGTATATACATATATACATATATATATGTATATATGTATATATATAAAACATTTCATTCTAAATCAAAAGAAGGTACTTCTTCTCAGTCTCTCATGGTACCTTCTCCAAAATCGACCATATAATTGGTCACAAAACAGACCTCAAGAGATATAAGAAGATTGAAATAATACCATGCCTCCTATCAGATCACTATGGAGTATGGATGGTCTCCAATAGCAACAAGAACAACAAAAAGCCCACATACACATGGAAGCTGAACAATGCTCTCCTCAATGATAACCTGGTCAAGGTCAAAATAAGGAAAGAAATCAAAGACTTTTTAGAATTTAATGAAAATGAAGGCACAACCTACCCAAACTTATGGGACACAATGAAAGCAGTGCTAATAGGAAAACTCATAGCCCTGGAACCCAGAATTCTATCAGACCTTCAATGAAGACCTAACGCCAATACTCTTCAAACTGTACCACAAAATAGGAACCCATAGCTTCCAAAAAGAAAGTGGAGATAGCATACACTAGCAGCTTAATGGCACACCTGAAAGTTCTGAAACAGAAAGATTCTAATACACACAAGAGGAGTAGAAGGCAGGAAATCATCAAACTCAGGGCTGAAATCAACCAAGTAGCAACAAAAAGAATCATACAAAGAATCAACAAAACCAAGAGCTGGTTCTTTGAGAAAATCATCAAGATAGATAATCCCTTAGACAAAAAAAGCAGAGGGCACAGAGACAGTATCCAAATTAACAAAATCAGAAATGAAAAGGGAGATATAACAACATAAACAGAGGAAATTCAAAAAAATCATCAGGCCCTACTACAAAAGTCTATACTGAACACAATTGGAAAATCTGGAGGAAATGTACAATTTCCTAAACAGATATCAAACACCAAAATTAAGTCAGAATCAAGTAGTCCACCTAAACAGTCACATAACCCCTAAAGAAAGAGAATTAGTCATTGAAAGTCTTCCAACCAAAAAAATCACAGGACCAAACGGTTTTAGTGCAGAATTCTATCAGACCTTCAATGAAGACCTAACGCCAATACTCTTCAAACTATACCACAAAATAGAAACAGTAGGAATGCCACACATCTCATTTTATGAAGCCAAAACTATGCTGATACCATAACCACACAAAGATTCAACAAAGAGAACTTCAGATCAATTTCCCTTATGAATATCGATGCAAATATACTCAATAAATTCTTGCCAACTGAATCCAAGAACAAATCAAAACGATCATTCACCATGATCAAGTAGGCTTCATCCCAGTTATGCAGCGATGGTTCAATATATGGAAATCCATCAATGTAATCCACTACATAAACAAACTCAAAGAAAAAAACCACATGGTCATTTCATTAGATGCTGAAAAAACATTGGACAAAATTCAGCATCCTTTCATGCTAAAAGTCTTGGAAAGATCAGGAATTCATGCCCATATCTAAACTTAGTAAAAGAAATATACAGCAAACCGGTAGCCAACATCAAACTAAACGGAGAGAAACTTGAAGCAATCCCACTAAAATCAGGGACTAGACAAGGCTGCCCTCTCTCTCTCCATATCTATTCAATATAGTCCTTGAAGTTCTAGTTACAGCAATTAGACAACCAAAGTAGGTCAAAGGGATACAAATTGGAATGGAAGGAATCAAACTATTACTTTTTGCAGAAGATATGATAGTATACTTAAGTGACCCAAAAAACTTCACCAGAGAATTCCTACAGCTGATAAACAACTTAAGTAAAGTGGCCAGATAAAAAATTAACTCAATCAAATCAGTAGCCTTCCTTTACTCCAAGAATAAACAGGCTGAAAAAGAAATTAGTTTAATGACACCCTTCAAAATAGTCACAAACACTAAAAAATATATTGGTGTGACTCTTACCAAACAAGTGAAAGATCTGAGTGACAGGAACTTCAAGTCTCTGATGAAAGAAATTGAAGAAGACCTCAGAAGATGAAAAGATCTCCCATGCTCATGGACTGGCAGGAATAATATAGTTAAAATGGCCATCTTTCCAAAAGCAATCTACAGATTCAAAGCAATCCCCACCAAAATCCCAACTCAATTCTTCCTAGAGTTAGAAAGAGCAATTCTCAAATTCATCTGGAACAACAAAAAAACCAAGGATAGCTAAAATTTTTCTCAACAGTAAAAGAACATCTGGGGGAATTAATATCCCATATTAATAATTATTGCTTCAGATATGGGAATTAATATCCCATATCTGAAGCAATAATTGACATAAAGGTGCTAGCTACAGTAGTGTAGTTCCACCTGTCTTGGGGGCATCCCTTCTACCAAATCCAAATTACCCTCTGCTGGGAGGAGGAGCCAGGGGTGATGATAATGGATGTCTGCTTGGATTTCTTCTGGCTCCAGTTTGCTGGCTTTGGGAAGTTCAAGCAGACCTGTTCTGGAACTTGGTGCTTAGTTCACCTGGTCCACAAGAACCACCAAAACTACTCTCACTAGTATTTTAAAAGTGAAAAAGGTAATGGGCCACTACAAATTTATTCCAGATGTTTCCAGCTGGGTGCAAAGCAGCAGTACAGAAGCCCCCAAAATTGTCAAAGATACATGGAGTCTCACAGGGGACCTCACAGCATACTGCTTCTTTCATAGAGTTTCTGCTAGAGGCTTCTCATAACCATGAAGCCATACACCAATATGCACTGGAGACCAGGCAAGTGCTCAAGATACATTACTTTTTGTTCCCAAATATTACAAGTTCCAAAATGTAGAGAGATGTGAAGGAATGAATGGGACCCACTGGCTGGAGGTAGCTCAAAATGTGTATGACAAAAGAAAATTGACTGGGAATCAGAGAGAAAAGTGACTTACCAACATCAAAGTAGTAGCCTGATGAGAAAACCTAATAATAAACTAGAACAAAAGAAGAACTGGAAAGTAGCATTAACCATTAACATAGCAAGTATGCCCTCATAAGGGACACAGGAGGATTGTTATTACCAGGGACACAGGAGAACTGCCCTCACAACAGACAGTGCTGCATGCACTCAAGCAGGACTGCTCTAATCCAAGTTACAAAGCTCTATATGCCTCCAAGGAGGCCTGCTCCAGTCAAAGACACACAGGCCACTTAACAACAGAGATGACCAGATGGTGAAAGGCAAGCACAAGAACATAAACAACAGACACCAGTCTAATTTGGCAGCATTGTTACCTAGTTCTTCCATCACAGCAAGCCCTGGGACCAATTTCGCTCATGAATATTGTCTCAGTTAAGGTTTTACTGCTGTGAACAGACACTATGACCATGGCAAGTCTTTTAAAGTACATCATTTAATTGGGCAGAGCTTACAGGATCAGAGTTTCAGTCTGGTATCATCAGGGTGAGAACATGGCAGTATCCATGCATACATGGAAAGGAGAAGCTGAGAGTCCTACATCTTCATCTTAAGGTTGCTAATGGAAGACTAAATTCCAGGCAGCTAGGGTGTGGGTGTAACAGTGACACAGCTGATCCAACAGGATCACAACTTCTAATAGTGCAAATCACTGGACTGAGCATATATAAACCATAACATTCCATTCCCTGGCTCCAATAGGCGTGTTCAAACATAGGAATCTATGTTTGAAAACAGGGCAACCTGGGGAACTGGACTGTGTGTTATATGAATGGACCCCAGAAGTAGATTTATAATGGCGAAGAGTCTCCCTCATCCAAGAATCCTAGAGCTTTTGGTCCTAACAAAGGTGAACTGCCTATGCCAAGACCCTTACAAAATCTCCACATCCAAAACGATTTACTTGTAATGAAGCAGAGAAAAATCCTTAGCTTTGGAACATGAAGGTGTCAAGGGCTATCCCCATGGGCAAAAGAAAGACTACCAGAAAGGGTTCCTCAAAAACGAGTCAATATGGGGAGAGCTGGGCAGCAGGTAGGCCCAAATACTTCCCCGGGACATCATCAGTAGTTACTTCCCTGAACAATCTCTTGTATCCAGGAGAACCCTAGAATCTTCTGTGATGTCACCAGTGTTGTGAAACCAAATGTCTCTGGGGTGTTCCTTCAGAGCCTGTTGGGTTCAGAAGCAGGAATGATATTCATGCTGCTCAGGATATTTTGGAGGGAGAATAGAATATAGACAGAGACCAGACCTAGGCAGAAGGAGGCTGGCTGTCTCTCCTGTTGTAAAACAAAAAGGAAGAAATGGTCATGGGGAAGGCACAGTAAGTCTTGGGCAAGGGTCTGGTAGCTTCATGGAGGAGGTGGCCTTGAGCTGGTCCTTACAAAAGTAGGGCTTATGATCTGGATCCTCGATATTACTCAATGGCACATCCACAGTCAAGAATTTCAGATGATTAGTTTTGCAGAGAGCCAGGAATTGACAAGCCTGCAGTTGCTTTGCTGAGAGATCTTAATTTCCTCCCGAGTGGCAAATTATGCCAGGAAGAAGCTCTGTGAAAATACCAAATGTTGCTCTCAGTATAGAGTGTTGAAGCACTTCAACCTCAAAAGTTTCCTGTAGGTTACATGAGAATGTGATGCCAAGGACAGAGAGGGATATTCTCCTGCTCATGAATCAAGGTCTCAGACACTTTTGTTTTGAACACACATGATATGGCCTGAATCACAGTCTGGGTTAGTGTAGTAGAATGTAGCTCGCAAGAAACATTTTAAGAAGTCTGGACAGGTGTTGGCTTGTGTGAGATGTTAGGTGCTGTTGTTTATGGTCAATATTTTTTGTGCTAAGCAGTACCAAATAACTACACTGTCAGATAAGAGCTGACAATGCCCTCCAATTCTTCTTGCCTGGTAAAGCTTATACAATTCAGGTCTAGGGGAATTGCAGTAGTCAGTGAGGAATGTGTTCAGTGATGGTGATAGGGAACAGAGACATAGCTGAGGAGTCCACCTTAAAGATGATTTCCTGTTCTTTCAGAGATTTGCTCTTTCTAGCATTTCCTCTTTCTTGGACTTATGTTTGGGACCAAGCATTGTTTCTCCATTCCCTGTCCTATTATCTCTACAAGTTTCCTAGTGTTTATCTACCTACAGGATCTGTTAGAAAGGCATCATCCAAACCCTCCACCATCAATGAGGAAGTTCAGAGAATGAAGAGGATGGAGAAGCTCAAAAAGGGATTTCAAGAAGATGAAAAATCAGAGAGAGGACCTCTACGGAATCCTGGCCCATTACACTAACAAGGATTGAATGACAGGTAGTCATTATGCCCAGTTCTTTGCTGATTATCTTCAGCCTTCTCGGTTCACCACAGATTTCCTCTTTTCATAAAAACCTACAACTCCAGGCTGCCCTCCTGCACAAATTCATTTTAGTGATTGAATTTTGACACAGAACATGAAGTTCAGATACGAGTGAGATGGGGTCACAGGCTCTTGATTTCTCCAAAAGGAAATCAGAGCCTGTGGCATGAATCACAGTCTGGGGAAAAGGGGAGGAGAGTGTGAGCTCTCATCTTGCATTGTAAGAAGCCTGGACAGGTGTTAGTTTACAGGAGATGCTAGGTATTATGTGTTTATAGTAAATCAATTTTGTATTTGACCTGAAGTGCTTTGGGTGCAATTGGTCCTGTCAACAGCTAGAGGGGCCTGGTCCCACATGCTGCCTCTCACTGTGTCGGGATTGGCTGGAAGTCATCACTGCTTTTCACAATTTTGCTCATCATATTCTGAGATGATGCCACATCATTGTATTTCTTTGGCATTCTGATTGTGTTTGAGTGTGTGTGTGTGTGTGTGTGTGTGTGTTTTCTAGTTATGATCTGGGGAGTCTGTGTAGTGTGATAGGGCCTGAGATTTGACTGACTCAGTTTCCAGGTAATTATATTGATGAGACCTGGGAGCCTCACTTTGAGCAGCACAGCAAGTGTCCTCTGTGCTCACCTCGCATGCACATTGAAAACTGCTGGTGTATGTTTTAAAGCCTTTTCCATATAAATAGTGATTATGTCCTTAGGTAATATATGTACAATAGAACCAATGATTGACAATTCATTATCTAAATACAGGAGAAGAGTCATCATAGGTGTGTAGCACAGGCTCCTGGAAAGGACTTGGAGTTCTAGTCTACTCCTTCAAGACCTTTCAGAGAGCTATAGCAAATTAGCTCCCTTCTTTTAATTCTCTGGCTCTTCTGGCCCCGGGTCAAGGGTAATTAGTTTAATAAGCACCTAGAAGAACCAGCACCAAGGAGCAAGTGTGTAGGATATATGGACTGGGGTAGTCCACAATTCAGCTTGAATTGATGTAATATTTGTATCCTTACTTCATGGAATTATTTACTCCTCAGGCAATGCCCTCCCACAGGAACAACTTTGAGACTTTCATGCTTAGGATGCGACACTACCAAGTGATGACCGGCCTCAAGAAAATGCCACAGGAGATAAGTGAGGCCTTGTACAAGTGCATGGAGCTGACTAAATAAAATCAATTCTACTGGTGAGTGACTAACATGGTCATTACCCAAGCACTAGGCACAGAATGTCTGCACATCCTTGTCTATGAACCAAAGTGAGGGCTCATTTTGTATACTGTTTACCTCTTAACAGGAAGCCTGCCTCCTTCAAAGAAAGGCTCTTGGATTTTTACCTCTTGGACTCATTTTGACCAAGTAGGAAGAGTCTGTGATCCCCTCCAATCAATATCCTTTCCATCTCAGTATTCTCAAGATAGAATAGGTTTGTACCATGAATGAGATATTCATTAACCTTGAGACTCTTGGGTTATAAAAGTAGATTTATATATCTTGCTTCCATGAGACACATAGAAAGATTGTGTAACTATTGGGTCTCTTCTCCTTTCTTAGAGATTGTTTTCCCTCTACCTACAGCTGGTTTATTAATATCATGAACACATTAACACACATGGGGCCCATGTCTTCTATTGGAAGATACATGAGTTCCTCTTTGTGTCAAAGTTTTCAGAAGTACTTTTAGTCTTTTGGAAAGTAGCTGTCTTCTACAATTTACCTTCCTCTATGTGATGTTCCATGACTAATCTGGACTGTAGCCTGAGGCTGTCTGGGGATCAGGGCCCATGAAGGGTGTTGGAACTTGGAGGTGTAGGAGGAAGATGAATGTTTTTGTTTCTGGCTCAAGATCAGGAATTACCACCTCCTGTGTGAATCTAACCATCTCAAGCACAAAATGAAGGTATTGTGGCCTGATAACAGACAACTGCTGCAAGAGCAGATTGCATTGGAAGAGTGCAACAAGCAAACAAGAATCTGTGTATGAAAGACTGCACGATGATATATGACCTATGTAACAAGCAGCAGCAGGTAGGATGAATGAAGCATCAGGGGCAGGTTGTCCTCTTGTCTAATAACACAGACAAGTCCATGTAAACATCTTGCACCATATCCAGGCACTCTCCTGTGTCTCATCCAGTTCTTCTTTTCTATGATCATTTACAAGATTTCTGTGGAATTATCTTTTTGCAGGACACTGGACGATAGGCAAGCATTTCCTCCTGCTCAACTTAACAGCTCAAGCTCATCGCAATACATAGGTTGGACACACGTTACACATCTACATGCCAGTATACTAGAAGGGTTCTATGGGGGTGCCTCCCTTGTAGTAGAACAGAACTTTGATTGATGAAGTAAGACTTTTAGCTCATTTGCTTTGTAGTTGTCATGTGAGATCCCAGGTAGGAAATGATTTACAAGTATTAGAGCCCAGTGGAATTGCCAAATGAATGGTCATAATCGCCTTTTTTGGAGAAGGGATACTTGTATCCGTTCTCTCCCCTTTCCCTGCACTGCAAGATGGTATCCTGACCCTGCCTCGATCTTGATTCACACTGAAAGAGCTTGAGTCATATCTTGTCAGTCCTGCTTTCTGTCAGTGTTGCTAAAGTTCTTTCCTAGAACTTGCATTATAGAGCTGACTGGATTAACAGGTTTCTGTGAAAGGCTTCTCTCAGAGTGAGGGTTGGTGTGAGACATGTGAAGCTTCAAGAATAAAATTTCCCCAACTTTCAACATAGTTTAAGATGTTTGTTCCCTAAGAAATTTTAGTCCCCAACGGATGGATAGCAGAGTCCTGAGTCTCACTTGAAACATCAGCTTTTCATGATTTACATTCAACTGTTCTTTCACTATTGTGGTCTCCTCACAATTTCCTGCTCACATATGATTTCTAGAGAGAGAGAGAGAGAGAGAGAGAGAGAGAGAGAGAGAGGCATATGCATGTTTGTGTGAATGTCTACACTGGTGGGTATGTTGAGAAGCCAGGTATTTACCCATGGTTTTATTCACTCTTTCTGTAACATAGTCCCTTGCATCCACGTCTCTCACTGAACATGAAACTTGCTGTTTTGCTTAAGCTGTCTGACCAGCATCTTAGAATTTTCTGCAACCTCCCAGACAGAGTTCCTTGTATTGTTTGGTCTCTATTCATTGTTACAAGATTTAATTGGTCATAATGAGGAAGAACATGGTGGCTTTCTATACATTTTTATACAAACATTTCATTGTTTTGGCTTTTTTTTTGTTTTTGTAAACACCAATTTATTAACATGGAGTAGGCCAATGCCTTCTCCTCAAGGTGTCACATACACACCTTGTCCCACTGTTCCTTCTCATGAGCTTTCTTTTCATCAGGCTGGAATCACCAGGAAGAAGGAGGAGGGTGTTGGTGAGCCAGAATGTGCCTTACTCAACAACCTGGGCTCCATGTAACCCACAGGTGACGTTTTCAACCCAATAATGCCTTATTAAACAATCAGAAACCATACTGCCAACACTTAAAAGTGAATAATTTCATATTTAGCTCAGCCCACCCTTCCTAAATCTTACCATGTGACCTCACATTCCTTTTTCCAGGCCTTTCCTCACAAATTAACACTTCCAGACCCTGGTTTTGGAGGTCCACCCATGTGAGAAACAACCACAAATCAGAAATGGTACTCTTGGAGTGTGCGGTTCTTGGGGAAAAAAGGGGCAAGATTCCAGACTCTTCAGAGTTAAAAAATGAGGGTTCCCTGGCCTTGTGGAAAAGCAGTGAGTTTGATTGAGGGACCACCGAGGCTACCTCACCTGGTTTGTCATGACTTGCCATCTGCTTGTCTCAGAATCCCGTGGCCCCGGAGACCAAGCTTCTTCCTGAAGCTCCACGTCTGGGTCCTTCCACTGCACTGGGACCTGCACACCGCACTATTCTTCTCCCCTGCCTCGAGGATGACATCTGTGGTGGTAAAAGCTACTCAGACCCCAGGATTAGGGGGACCTGAGCCAAGGCCGGAAGTGACGTTCCCGTCCGCTTCCATTCCAACTTCATACTTCCCCTCCCAGTGGGCCAACTCTACCTTGCCGCTCTAGGCAGAGGAGTTCCTGGATGCCTAACAGCAACCTGTTCCAGCTCTATGGTGTGCAGAGGCGCCTCAGGATGCCCCTTCCGGTATTATCTAGGAACCAGGTCCTCAGTTCTGTTCTATGGCTCCTCACTCAGAGGGGCTCTGGCTGTGCCCCCTCCTAGGACAGAAGGCCAGACATCAATTTTATTGTGTTGTAATTAAAGTCTTTAGTAATAACAAAAACTTAAACAATATGAGTATTTTAAAATCAAAAATTAGACTTCTGTGCTAAGCTTATATCATACTTGTAGGATCAGCAAGTATCTGCACGGAAAAAGTTCCTGAAACAGAAATAAGTACAGGCTGGGCAGCACAGCCTGGGTTAGTCTAAGAGCCTTGTACAAAACTAATATCTGTGCGTTTGTGGGGTGCATGTGTATGTGTGTATGCTTTAGCCCAGGTGTGTTTTAGGATATTTATGTTGTGTATATGAGTAATGGTAGGTTCTTGTTGTAGGTGATTGTATATAGAAGTGTGTATTCATGTATTTTATTGTATGTGTGTGTGCATGTGTGTGTGAGGACATGCACTTGTGTATCTGTATACATATATGTGTTTACTAGTGTGTATATGTTCATATATTCACTTGGTCAGCAAACATCTTTTTTGTTTTTAATATATTCAAAATAATATATATTTTTACACTAATCATGAAAATTATGGACATGTTATTAAATGAACATAAATAAATAAAGTCTTTTTTTTTGTCTGTTTAATTTTTAGTAGAACTTAAAATCTTGGCTCTTACTATGGTACAAACCCAAAATAAGAACAATTTTTAGATATTGGTGTTCAATGTAGTGTGTACTTTTTTATTATTATTATTTTATTTTCGATATTCTTTATTTACATTCCAAATGATTTCCCCTTTCCAAGTTCCCCCTCCCCGAAAGTCCCATAAGCCCTCTTCCCTCCCCCTGTTCCCCATTTGCCTAAGAATTTCATGAATTCATTGTTTTTAATTGCGGAGTAGTATTCCATTGTGTAAATATACATGGAAAATATCTCTGAAAAAATCGAAGAAATATATAGAAAAACGCATTAAGATTGACTATTTCATGGAAAAATTATACAGATAAAATGGTAGGCTTAAAAGTATTCCTAAGTTGATTGAAAGTGGAATTATAAATATTTTCTGATAAAATTGAAAATCCACAAGGAAAATATTTCTGATAAAACTCAAGAAATATATAGAAAAACACTTTAAAACTGACTATTTCATGAAAAATTATACAGATAAGATGGTAGGCATAAAAATATTCCTAAATTGATTGAAAGTAGAAGTAAAAACATTTTCTGATAAAATTGAAGATTTACATGGAAAAGATCTCTGATAAAATTGAAGAAATTTATACAGATAAATTGGTAGGAATTAAAATATTCCTAAGTTGATTGAAAGTAGAATTATAAAATTTTCTGATAAAATTGAAGATTTACATGGAAAATATTTCTGATAAAATTGAAAAAAATGGAAAAACATTAAAATTGAAGATTATCATGGAAAATTATACGGATAAAATGGTAGGCATAAAAATATTTCTAAGTTGATTGAAAGTGAAATTATAAACATTTCTGATAAAATTGAAGATTTACCTGAGAAATATCTCTGATAAAATTGAAGAAATATATAAAAAACGCGTTAAGATTGAGTATTTCATGGAAGATTATACAGACACAGTGGTAGGCATAAAAATATTCCTATGTTTTTGAAAGAAGAATTATAAACACTTTCTGATAAAATTGAAGATCTACAAGGAAAATATTCCTGAAAAAATTCAAGAAATGCCGGGCGGTGGTGGCGCACGCCTTTAATCCCAGCACTTGGGAGGCAGAGGCAGGAGGATTTCTGAGTTCGAGGCCAGCCTGATCTACAAAGTGAGTGCCAGGACAGCCAGGGCTACACAGAGAAACCCTGTCTCGAAAAACCAAAAAAAAAAAAAAAGTGTTGTTCTTTCTTTAAAAAAAAAAATTCAAGAAATATATAGAGAAACATGTTAAAACTGACTATTACATGGAAAATTATACAGATAAAATGGAAGGTATAAAAATGTTCTTAAGTTGATTGAAAGTAAAAATTATAGACATTGTCTGATAAAACTGAAGATCCACATGGAAGATACTTCTGACAAAATTGAAGAAAAATAGAAATGTTAAAATTGAAGATTATCATGGACAATTATACCGACAAAATGGTAGGCACGAAAACATTCCTAAATTGAAAGTGGAATTACAAACACCCCCCACCCCTGACAAAACCAAAGATCTACATGAAAGACACCTCTGACAAAATCGAAGAAATACACAGAAAAAAATGTTAGAATTAAAGATTATCATGGAAAATATTACAGTCAAAATGGTAGACACAAAAAGCATTACTAAATTGAAAGAGGAGTCACAAACATTTTCTGATAAAATCAAAGATCCACATGAAAAATATCTCTGCTACACTATGTTTATGTTGGGGAATTGAGTCTATTGACATAAGATACTAAGGAATAGTGATTGTTGCTTCCTGTTATTTTTGATGTTCTTTTTATGTTTGTGTGGTTAACTTTCTTTTGGGTTTGTTGGAAAAAGATTACTTTCTTTCTTTTTCTAGGGTGTAGTTTCCCTCCTCATGTTGGCGTTTTCCATCTATTATCCTTCCTAGGAATGGATTTGTGGAAAGATATTGTGTAAATTTGATTTTATCATGGAATCTTGGTTTCTCCATCTATGGTAACTGAGAGTTCTGCTAGGTATAGTAGTTTGGGCTGGCATTTGTGTTCTCTTAGGGTCTGTCTGAGATCTACCCAGGATCTTCTGGCTTTCATCTTCTCAGGTGAGAAGTCTGGTGTAATTCTGATAGGCCTGCCTTTATAGGTTACTTGACCTTTTTCTCTTACTGCTTTTAATATTCTTTCTTTGTTTAGTGCATTTGGTATTTTGATTATTATGTGCCAGGAGGACTTTCTGATCTGGTCCAGTCTGTTTGGAGTTCTGAAGGCTTCTTGTATGTTCATGGACATCTCTGTCTTTAGGTTAGGGTTGTTTTCTTCTATAATTCTGTTGAAGATATTTACTGGCCCTTTAAGTTGGAAATCTTCACACTCTTCTATACCTATAATCCATAGGTTTGGTATTCTCATTGTGTCCTGGATTTCCTGGATGTTTTGGCTCAGGAGCTTTTTGCATTTTGCATTTTCTTTAATTGTTGAGTCAATGTTTTCATTTCAATGTATCTTCAGCCCCTGAGATTCTTTCTTCTATCTCTTGTATTCTGTTGTTGATGCTTGCATCTATGACTCCTGAATTCTTTCCAAGATTTTCTATCTCCAGAGATGTCTCACTTTGTGATTTCTTTATTGTTTCTACTTCCATTTTTAGATCCTGGATGGTTTTGTTCAATTCTTTCACTTGTTTGTTCGTGTTCTCCTGTAATTCTTTCAGGGATTTCTGTGTTTCTTCTTTAAGGGCCTCTACCTGTTCACCCATGCTCCCCTATATTTCTTTGAGGGATTTTTGTGTTTCCTCTTTAAGGGCATTTACCATTCGACCCATGTTCTCCTGTATTTCTTTAAGGGAGTTATTTATATCCTTCTTTATGTCCTCTAACAGCATCATGAGAAGAGACTTTAAACCCAACTATTGCTTTTCAGGTATGCTGGGGCATCCAGGACTTGCTGTGGTGGGAGAACTGGACTCTGATGTTGCCAAGTAGCCTTGGTTTGTGTTGGTAGGGTTCTTGTGCTTGCCTTTCGCCATCTGGTTATCTCTGGTGTTAGTTGGTCTTGTTGTCTCTGGCTGGAGCTTGCCCCTCCTATAGGCCTGTAAACCTGTATCTGTACTCCTGGGAGACCAACTCTCTTCTGGCAGGTCTGTGCACAGAAGGCTGTGGAGCTGTCTGTTCTCTGCTGTAAATGTTGGCTGGAAGGGAAGACTCCTGTCCCAGCTGCTCCACTGATCATATGCCCAGTGTGCTGTACCATACCAGAGAGAAGGTGGAGATCTCACCTCCATGCTCAGAGGTGAAATCACTGCTGGGAGATCACTGTCTCCCGGCAGGCTAAGCACTCACAGGAGTCTTTGGAGCTGCCTGGTTCCCTGCTGCAGATGGCAGCTGGAAGGGAAGACTCCTGTCCCAGTTGCTCCACTGATCGTATGATAAGTGTGTACTTAAATGTCCCTCATATCACCAAAGGATTTTACTAAGCTAAGAGTTGATAGTTCTGCTGCACCAAGGAATGAATTGTAGTCACGAATATTTGGATACAGATTTCCTGCTATGGTCAAAGCTATTTGACTTGAGTGGTTGTCATCATTCTCAGTCCACAGGAAACACCTTACATTCATTTAAGAAATGGCATGTGTATTAACATGGTATGTATTCATGAAGTCATTCATCAACTATTCCAACGAATAATAGGTTCTGATTGGAGTGTGGCACAGACATTATGTGAAGGTAAGATTCAGGATCATTAGCTGTGATGATTTTGAAAAGCATTCATCTCAGAAAAAGAGTAACTTATAAGGATCTCTTCTTCAAAATTGATACAATAATTATAAATATCAAGCAAAACATTCAGTCTCTTTGTTGCTGTCTTGCAAGCCACCTCTCAAGTTAATTGTCTACATTTCTTTTGGCTGTATGAAAAACTTTGAAATATGTAAACTGTTCTGAAAAACCATAGTATAGTGTAAAAACATCAAATCAACTATCCTACTAATAGAGAGGCTGAGTTAGGAGAAGCATGATTTCAAGACCATTACATGGTACACAGCAAGACAATGTCACATACAAAAAAGCAGAAAGTGTATACGGATTGTAAAATATTGGACATATTTCTCCAATTACCAAATTCAAGAGAACACTAGATGACAGGCAGCCAACTTCTAATTCCTCATATTTTTGAATTTCAATTGAATAGGCTATGTTGGTTATATTAATTTTCATATTAAGAGATATTAAGAAAAGTGATTGTTACTTCCTGTTATTTTTGTTGTTAGAGGAAGAATTATGTTTGTGTTGGTTTGTTGAAAGATTACTTTCTGACTTTTTGTAGGGTGTAGTTTCCCTCCTTCTGTTGGTGTTTTCCATCCATTATCCTTTGTAGGGCTGGATTTGTGGAAAGATGTTGTGTAAATTTGGTTTCTCCATCTATGGTAATTGAGAGTTTTGGTGTGTAAAGTATCCTGGGCTGGCACTTGTGCTCTCTTATGGTTCTCTGACATCTGTCCAGAATCCTCTAGCTTTTATAGTCTCTGGTGAGAAGTCTAGTGTAATTCTGATAGGCCTGCCTTTATATGTTAATTGACCTTTTCCCCTTACTGCTTTTAAAATTCTTTCTTTGTATAGTGCATTTGGTTTTTTGATTATTATATGATTAGAGGAATTTCTTTTCTGGTCCAGTCCATTTGTAGTTCTGTAGACTTCTTATATGTTCATGGGCATCACTTACTTTAGGTTACAAATGTTTTCTTCTATAATTTTGTTGAAGATATTTACTGGCCCTTTAAATTTACTGGCCCTTGGGAATTTTCACTCTCTTTTCCACCTATTATCTTTAGGTTTGGTCTTCTTATTGTATCCTGGATTTCCAGGATGTTTTTGATTAGGAACCGATGAAACCGGGGAGGGAAACCACAACATGGCTGTATCGGGGTAAGTCCACAGTTATAGACTCAAATGAGCCCTTCCCCCAGTAAATGTGAAACACCTTCCTAGTAAGAGCTGACAAGCATCCCTGCCTGCTATTAAAGAAAATTCCGAAAGATGGTTAGCCTCAGGAGCAGAAGACCTGGGCCTACTCTCGACAGTATCAAGTTCTATCAATATGGCCCTGGAACCCAGTATTTACATTCTTTTATCTTCCTCAGCAGTGAAACAGACTGGCCATTGTGGTGAGTTCCTCCACAGACATGGATGCCACCCACCCAGTCAAATTACCAAACATGTGGTGTGTGTTAAAGCCGTTCTCAGTCTCTGGACTGGTAGCATCTTGGGCTAGTGGTTGAGAAGGCTCATTCTCAGGTCCCACCACAAAGCAGTTAATTCAGAAACTGGCTCCTTAGTCCTCCTCATACACAAAGAGATCTGGCCCTGAGTTGGCAGAGTGGGGGAGTCTCTCCTCACCCTACCAGCTCAGTGTCCCAAATAAAACAATCCTGCCTGCAAAAGGCGATGAGGGCCTCTGAGCCTTCTCTGCTGTCTTCACAGAAGTCCGAGGCTCCTAGGACAGAACACTTGGGAAAATCTGTTGGAAACCTGAAGGGCTCTATGGGTATACGTGCTGTTAAAGAGGTATGCCAAAGGGAGGCACAGGACAAAAGTCTCTACTGACAGATCTCATAAACTACTCATAAGTCCTAAAGAGTCTTGAGCTGCATACATGTCTCTCTCTGTTATTTCGTCCTGTTTCTCCACTTCTACCTGAAACTAAGATGAAAAAGACTGAAGGCAGCAATGTGAACCAGGTCTGCAGAAGCCAGTTCTCCATGGCAGATATGGTCCCTGGCTGGCAGAAGGAGACCTCTGTCTCCCTCTAGCGGACAAACTGGAAAAAAGTCCCTTTTAGGTCTCAAGTCCAGGGTTGCCTTTTGAGCTAGTGACATGAAAATTTTATGGCTAAATTTACAAATTGGCATACAAGCTAATAATTATTCAACTAATCAGGAAGTTTATTTGAAACAATTCTTTTGTGTACATAGATAAACTATCATTTGGTAAAGATGAAACCATATTTCCAAAGTAATGGTTTTTAACAAATAAATACTGTCTGATGATCAGCAGATTGTAGAGCTTCTTAAACTTTTTCAGAGTTGATCAATACTTTGATCTTATAATGGTCAATTCTGATTTCAATTAAATATGTAGTACATATGACAAAAAATATTATTAGGGCTATTTTTGAAAATATATCCTAAACTCAAGCCCCTAAATCGGAGAGAGAGAGGGGGAGGGAGGGAGGGAGAGAGAGAGAGACAGACAGAGAGACAGACAGAGAGACAAAGACAGAGACCCAGAGAGAGTCAGAGACAGACGGGGAAGGGAGAGAGAGGGAAAGGGGGTGGGTTGGTAGAGTGAGAGGGAGGCAAAGAAAAGTGCAAATAACAGAGAAAACAGGACCCCACACCATGAATCAAGGGCCCCGGGAATCTGGAACCTACATTTTGAAGACATACTTCTAGACATACTTCCTGCTCTGTGGCCCACATAGTAATTTCCTCTGAAACTTCTGAGAGATGAATGTATGACCTCACAGATCAGAATGAGTTGAAGTCAGCCGGGAGACCCTCTGTGGGCTCTCGTTCTCCCCCTAGCGGAGGTTCACCAACAGTACTATCAGTAATGACAGGGCTCCCCACCTTTAGGTTGCAAGTTTACTTGTGGATGTGGAGACCTGATATTTCACAGACACATTTCCTGTATTTGCTTGTGTTCGGTCCTCCTGTGACGAAAATACTGAAGAAAAACGATTTTCACTTGTTTTCGCCTGCCTCCACTACTTCCCGAGGATTCGGCAAAGTGCTCCCTTCTTCTAAGTTAGTTTTCTCTCACCACCAGATGGTTTCTGATGTCCCTGGCTGCTGAAGATATGGCCATGGTATCCTGTCCTTTGCTCTTGGTCTTTTTTTTTCAGATTTACTTATTTTATTTATATGAGCACATTGTCTCTGTCTTCAGACACACCAGAAGAATGCATCAGATCCCATTACAGATACTTGTAGAGCCACCACCGTGGTTCCATGGAATTGAACTCAGGACCTCCAGAAGAGCAGTCAGTGTTCTTAATCACTGAGCCATCACTCCAGCCCGCTCTAGGTCTTTCATGAGAGGAACTCTACACTGCAAACCCTGTTTGGTGGGTCTTCCCCAACAGCACAGAGCTGTGAGAACAGGAACTCTGTCTACACCCTTGAGCACAGAGCAGCAAAGGGGTTGCCTCACTTTTTCTAGGGTTAGGTTTCACTTGGACCATAGACTTCTCCTTCATCCTTCCCTCTCCCACAGAGAGATACTGGTCAGCTCTTCCCTTCCTTGGGGTCTTGCTTTTCTGCTGTACCCCTACTCACAAAGTCATGATTCTTCTTGAGTAACTATAGACCACCATTTGTGCTGACAGGAGCACATACCTAACTATGACTCAAAAGGGTTTTTCTTGGATACAAAATTTCCCCACTAGAATTCAAGTCCCATTCCCCCTTTGTTTCCTTTATGTAGAAGTCATTGTGCATTTATTCTGTGTTTTGCAGAAAGAAAAGCTAGGCATTTTGCTTTTTTTTTTTCTAGGTATATTGGATATTGAATTTGGATCCCTCACATGTCATCTAAACACTCAAATCACTGAACTTCATCCTGTGTACTTTTCTACAGAGACAGTCTCACTAAATTGCCCAGGTTGGTCTTGAACTCACTCTGTAGTATAAGCTGGCCTTGAACTTGTACTCTTCCTGATTCCATTTGCTGAATACCTGGTATTTCAAAACTGCATCACCAGGCCTGACTCAGAATTTTCTTCTTGTAAAGGACTTGTGACCATCTGAGGCTGGGGATGGGTGAGGTGGACTTAGATCAAGATCTTTTGTAGTAATTCTCAGAAAGGATCTAATCTGTCCAAAGCACTTAAAGTAAAATTTGCTACTTTTTTTACTGACTTTTATCTTAATATCAGAGATACACTGAGACTGAAACATACTGAAAGATTTATTTATTTTTATTTTATAAGTATGACTATTTTACCTGCATGGTACTGCACACCATGACTGGTGCCTGCAGAGACTAGAAGAGGGTTCCAGATTCTCAGAACTGAAGTTGTGAGCCTTAAGTTGGTGCTAATAATTGAACCTAGGTCCTCTGCAAGGGCCCTTAATCACAGAGCCGTGTCTTCAGCCCCTTGAGAATATTTGTATCTCAAAGTGGAGAGAAAGTTTAATGTAGACAGCTATCAGATTGTACAACTGGTTAAGTGCTATTTTGAATCACACCGCATTTCTTATTAACTTGAACAAATCATCAAACTTAATCTGGAAGAAGGATTGGAGGCAGGCACAGTTCTTCAGAGGAAAATGACAAGTAGATTAAAATATTCCTGAGATAATAAAATATGAACTCCTCATACACCACAATTTAGAGATATGCCCCAGCAGCATTTAAAACTGCATCAGGAATGAAAATCAAACCAAAATAAGCACAAAAGAGCACTATTCAACTATCAACTGGAGACGTCTGGAGCCTGGAGGTTCACCTGAATCCAGACGTACAGATGGCATTCTCAAACCTCTAGCTTATGCTCTGAGCCATACAGAAGCTCTTTATAGCAGCTCAGCCTCTTATCCCACAAGCCTAGAAATCAGAGGCAAACAGAGACCAGTACCTGTGGTCCATTGGAGAGGGATGAGGTCAGAACTCTGTACAGGGAATGTTGAAAAGCCATTTTCTACAGAAGTGATGGGTAATTGTTTAGTAGGAGCAGAGCATTTGCAATCTGAGTAAAACTAGGAGGTTCACACTAGGCTTCACCAATGTCTCTCACAGGCCCTGTTCATGGTGCCAAGCCTCAATTTCCTTTGATGACTCCTTCAATCCAGGGTCATCAACTGCAACTGATGCTGCACTATCACCAATGGCCTTCCATGGCTGCTCACAGTGCCAAGCCTCAGATGTTATTCATGGACACTTCATGATTTCAAATCCCCATTGCTGTAGCAACTGGTGTGGGGACCTCTTACACATTACGTAGTACAGCTGCAGCTCAATGTACAACCTTGGCAATCTCTGAAACACAATATCTTTGTGCTATCAGCAAACAATACCCAGACAATTTTACTTCAGTGTTGCTTCTCTCTTCTTTATCACCACTAATTTTGTAGCTTCAGCTCCAACTAACCAGCATTAATTGTCCCTGTAGTCTCCTCTTCTTGACTATCAAGTAAGAGACACGTGATTGAAGCATCTGAGTTCTGCTGCTTTCTAGAGCTGGAACAAGGCCCTCTCCTTCTATTACATTATCACTAGCTTCCTGCTTTCTAACTCTTTCAATTGCTGAGTGTGGTTGTCCAGGATCTTGCTCTATAGATTGACCCTGAATTAAGAGATCTGCATGCTTGTATCCTAGGATTTAAGAATCTAATAACCATCTTCAAAATGGAGTACAGAGCTAAGCAAAGAATTCTCAACTGAGGAATACTGAACAACTGAGAAGCACCTAAAGAAATGTTCAATATCCTTAGTCATCAGGGAAATGCAAATCAAAACAACCCTGAGTTTCTACCTCACACTAGTATGAATGACTAAGATAAAAAACTTAGATGACAGCAGGTGCTGGCAAGGATGTGGAGAAAGAGGAACCCTCTTCCACTGCTGGTGGGATTACAAGCTGGTACCACTCTGTAAATCAGTTTGGCAGTTCCTCAGAAAATTGGACATAGTACTATTGGAGGACCCAGCTTTAGCAGTCCTGGGTATATACCCAGAAGATGCTCCAACATGTAATAAGGACCCATGCTCCACTATGTTCATAGTAGCCTTATTTATAATAGCCAGAACTGGAAAGAACCCAGATGTCCTTCAACAGAGGAATAGAGACAGAAAATATGGTACATTTACACAATGGAGTACTACTCAGCTATTAAAAACAATGAATTCATGAAATTATTAGGCAAATAGATGGAACTAGAAAATATCATCCTGAATGAGGTAACCCAATCACAAAGAACACACATGATATGTACTCACTGATATATGAATATTAGCCCAGAAGTTCGGAATACCCAAGATACAATTCACAGACCACATGAAGCTCTTCTTAGAAAGGGGAACAAAACACAGGAACAAATATGGTGACAAAGTGTGGAGCAGAGACTGAAGGAAAGGCCATCCAGAGACTGTCCCACCTGGAGATTCATCCCATATACAGTCACCAAAACCCAACACTATTGTGGATGTCAAGAAACTTGCTGAAAGGAGCCTGATATAGCTGTCTCCTGCGAGGCCCTGCCAGAGCCTGACAAATACAGAGGCCAAGCATTGGACTGAGCGGGGATCCCCAATGGAAGAGTTAGAAAGGGCTGAAGTAGTTGGTGTTTGCAACCCCACAGGAACAACAACAATATAAATCAATAAGACCCCCCAAAATTCCCAGGGACTAAGCCACCAACTAAGGAGTACACATGGCTCCAGCTGCATATGTAGCATAGGATGGCCTTAACAGGCATCAATGGAAGAAGAGGTCCTAGCTCCTTTGAAGGCTAGATAGATGCCCCAGTGTAAGGGAATTGAGCATAGGGAGGCAGGAGTGTGTGGGTGGGTTGAAGAACACCCTCATAGAAGCAGGGGAGAGGGGGATTGGATAGGGGGTTTCCAGGAGGGGGGGGAACTGGGAAAGGGGATAACATTTGAAATGTAAATAAAGAAAATATTCAATAAAAAAATAAATGCTGCTGAATTAAGGACATGATTTTATTTAACATATATGAAAAAAAATGAGCTTGGCATGATAATGTATGCCTGTCATCTCACTATTGAAAATTGGAGGCAGGAAGTTCAGTCATCATTGGCTACATAGGGAGTGTAAGGACAGTTTAAACTACATGAAACCCTGTTGAAAGAAAGACAGAAAGGGGGGAGGGAGGGAGGGAGGAAGGGAGAGAGGGAGGGAGAGAGGAAGGACGGAAGGAAGGAAGGAAGGGAGGGAGGGAGGGAGGGAGGAAGGGAGGGAAGAAAGATAATTTGATTTTTGAAATAAGGAAATATGACTTGAATATCTTTCATTGAAATATTGCACTTTAGTGCATTAGCTAATTCTGTTAGGGTTCTGAATATTTCAATATATGAACTATTTCACAGCTTTTTCAATTGTAGATGGCTGATGGCAACACAGGTCATTCGCTAGTTTAAACTTTAGTGGTGAGATGACCCTTGTCCTTTGGAAAGAGGCAGCCTTACAACCTTCCTTCGCATCACTAGCTCCTCACTCCACATAAATCTACAATCTAGAGTCTACAATCTAATGTCTAAATTGAGGCAGTGGTGGCTCCTTATTCCTTCATAAATGAATGAGTTAGAGGAAATCTTTGACATACGATAGCCATGGTTATATCTTCTTTTAAAATATGCCTTTTAATGACATAAATATTGATGGATCCTCAAAATGTCATTTAATCACAGTAACTGAAAGCCTCCATCCTGTATGGAGGTACAGTGCCCTTTAAGTCCCATGATAAAAAGATCCTTGTGGTAGTGTCCCATATGCTTTAAGGTGATCTCATAGCAAACCTTCTGCAGTGAGTAGTTGTTGTGGATACTTAGTTACCAAGAATTCACAAAAACCTACCCTGTTTTGAATAGTGGCTGTCTTCACTCAAGGAAAGCTTGAAAATTCAAGTACTTTTTTTTATTGTTTTCTATATTTTTTTATTTACATTCCAAATGATTTCCCCTTTCCCATTTCCTCCCTCCCCAAATGTCCCATAAGCCCCCTTCCCTCCCTCTGTTCCTCATTCAACCCCCTCTCGATTCTCTGTCCTGGTATTCCCCTACATCCAGTCTTTCCAGGACCAGGGGTCTTTCCTTCCATCTTTTTGGAAATCTCTTGATATGCGAATTGCGTCTTGGGTATTCTGGGTTAATATCCCCTTATCAGTGACTGCATACCATGTGTGTTTTTTTGTGATTGGGTTACCTCACTAAGGATGATATTTTTCCAGTTCTGACCATTTGTCTAAGAATTTTGTGAATTCATTGTTTTTAATTGCAGAGTAGTATTCCATTGTGTAAATATACCACATCTTCTGAATCCATTCCTGCGTTGAGGGACATCTGGGTTTTTTCCAGCTTCTGGCTATTATAAATAAGACTGCTATGAACATAGTGGAGCATGTGTCCTTATTGCATGCAGGGGAAGCCTCTGGGTATATGCCCAGGAGTGGGTATCAAGTACTATTAATTCAAAATGATTTTTAGCCCTACAGAGAAACTCAAATGTGAAAGGTATTAAGTTGAAATCTCCACAGAGGGGAGTATGCCTTCATTTTCAGTTCCTTCCCTGGGTCTTAACAATCGAATGACCATAAGCAACTGTAGAGAATCTTGATGTGAATTGAATTGGAAGGTCAACTACTTGGTTGCTCTGATTTCTAGTATAAAAGTGAAGTGCAGGCCTGGGGAATAGGCTCAATGGATGAAAGGCATGCTGGGTAAGCTTAAAGAGTTGTGTCAGATACATCACCATGCACAAAGGCAGCATACAGCTGTAAGCCCAGCATTGGGGAAGGAGAGGTAAGAAGATTCCTGGGGCTTGTTAGCCATATCAGTAAGTTCTAGGTTTAGCAAGAAGCCCTGAGTGGTGGTTTAAATAAAAATGGATTCCATAGGCTAATAGAGAAGGTATAGCCACATTGGGGGATAAGCTTTGAGGTTTCAAATGCTCAAGCCAGGCCCAATGTCTCTCTTCCTGCCAAATGCATGAGAATCCAGATGCAGAACTCATCGTTCCTTGTCCAGCACTATGTCTGCCCATCATATTTGCTTGAGCACCACCATGATTTTTGCAATGATGGTGATGATAATGAACTGAACCTCTCTGAACCAGTAAGTCAGTCCCAATTAAATGTTTTCTTTATAAGAGTTGCCATGGGCATAGTGTCTCTTCATAGCAATAAGAACCCTAACTAAGATACTCTGTTTCACAGCCTAAGGTGGAGATTGAGGAAGATCATCTATATCAGACCCTGGCCTCTTCACACATGCTCACACCAAGCACCCAAAGAAAAACATGCACTCATAAACACAAAAGGTGAAGTGCATTTTTAAGGTAGATTAAGTAAATACAGTTACACTTGAGGGCTCTATTCTAGATTCTTAATACAGTGGGCCTGCATTTCATTAAGCTAATCACCTTGGTTAGCATTATATAACCTCATAGAGATAAGGGCAACCACTGGATCAATTTTGTTTGGACACAGCTGGAAGCCCTTCAACATCACCTTGGCTTACTGTCATCTTCTTTTTTCTTCAAAGAACAAAGTAGACTTTATTTCTTTCTTTAAGAAAAATTTTTCCAATTCCTCTAATAATTTTTCCTGTTTAATTACCAGAAGAGCCTACTTAAATGTTTTCGTGAGTTAATAATTCCCCAACGGAAAGACTGGATGTAGGGGAACGCCAGGACAGAGTATCGAGAGGGGGTTGAATGGAGAAAAGAGGGAGGGAAGGGGGCTTATGGGACTTTCGGGGAGGGAGGAAACGGGAAAGGGGAAGTGATTTGGAATGTAAATTAAAAAAATAAAATAAAATAAAAAAAAATAATTCCCCAACGGGTTACTGTAAGTGCATTCTGATTACAAGGAAATTAGATCACAGCATTTTCTTGGAGTATAATGTGCCATATTAGTGTTTTTATTAACTGTGGCTGACTGGTTTCTGGCCTCGTTCCACAGCTCCTTTTGCCTTTCTCCAAAGGAAAAGTGACTGCTGGATTTTCAAAGAACTGCACTCCTAATAAATGAATGATATTTTTGGCTCTCTAACTCAAGATGATTCAATATGAAAATAAAGGTGAGTGCTTTCGATTCTGAGAAACATTAAGTCTTATCACCTTGCTTGAATAAATAAAAGAAATTAAACCAAGATGAAGATTTGACACTAAGATATTTCTGTTTCCAGACTTTTCAAAATCAAATGAGTCTAAATTTATGTTAGGTAAGCTTTGACACCAGAACTTCCTATAAGACATAATAAATTGGGGGGGGGAGGAGAGTTCTCAAAATAGCACCCATAAACATTTAAGAGACAAGTTAGGAGTGAGATGCATAAAGAGTAACTCTGCTCTCTGGTGTCACCAGTGGCAAAGAAGACAGATTGTATATAGTGTCTACTGCCTTAGGCAAGGCTTAGCTGTTCTCACTCTTTAGTGAGAGTCTTCAAAAAGTCTGTCTGTATAAAACCATCTAATTAAATATTTTGATTTTTCCTATTTCTTGCTTGCTTCCTTGACAGAGCTTCACTCTGTATCCCTGGCTGGTCAAGAACTCATATGTAGTTAAGAATTGACTGGAACTCAGATATCTGCCTTCTTCTTCTGTCCTAGTACTGGAACTGAAGCCATATTCAAGTAAACCCAGATGACTTGTAAATTTTTAATTGACCGTCACCTTAAGACTAAAATATTTTCATATGAGGTTATGTGAGTGAAGGTAGTTTGCCTATTATTTTCCAAATCTGATTGTTTCTACAGCACAGAATAGTACAAGGCATGAAGATAATTTAATAAATTCTAAGGTTTGAGTCATAGCTTGGTTTGGAGATCAAAAACCCAATTTAAAAAAAAAACACTTATGTGGCATCTCCAAGGTCCTGTGTTTCATATCTAGCAACTCATAAACTGTTGCATAGAAACTCACACCTGTAACTCCAACATCTGCAGAAGTATTAGAAGTTCAAGGTCATCCTCAGCTACACAGCCAATTTTATACCAGACTAGGTCGAGTAACACCTTGTTTCAAGAGAAGTCTAACATGTTAGATCATGTTCTGAATAATCTAGCCTAAAAATTTTCTCCAACAAAACCACAGTTAATATGTAGAGTCATGGGTGAAAGAAAAAAAGAATAAGGATAATGGCACATAGTTACAATGTGCTAGAATGGAACCTGCTAGTTTGTATTCTGACTTATAAAGTTAATTTTTAATTAATAAAATAGAAAGTTAAAGGAAAAAGAGCCAATGTGAAAAAGAAGTAGAAGGAGAAGCTAAAGAAGTACATTAATCAATTAAGTGCCCAGAGCACAAGAGAAATACCTGAGTTTTATCTCCAACACCCATATTAACACTTAGCATAGTGTCATATATCTGTAAGTCTATTAGTACAGGGCACAGCCAGTGGATACCTGGAGCTTATGGGCCATCTAATATAGCCTAATTAACGAACTCCAGGTTCAGTGAGAGATGCTGCCTCAAAAAGTGAGGTGAAGATCATTAATAGAAGACATCCAACATTCACCTCTGGCCACCTCACACATACTCACATACATGTAAATATCCACATGAACACACACACACACACACACACACACACACACACACACACACACACATATATATATATATATATATATATATATAAAATCACAGTCACTGCTGTTAATGAATGTTAGCACCAAAATTTAAGCAGTCAGAATCCCTCCACTCCCCACTGCTGAGTTGCTTCAAACAATGACAGATTGTGTTAAAACTTAAATATATATTGTTTACAAAGTGACTAGAGCTATGTTATTAACATGAATTTGGAGGTCCGGAGCCCATTCAAAAGGATTCAAGTTTCCTAACCTTGGCACTGCCCACCTGAGACTCACATCTTACTTTCCTTTAAAAATATGCCAAAATAAAATAAAGGAATGAGGCAATGGGGCTGGGGCTGGAGGGTGGTCTCCAAGGCTTACACCTTGATGGCATAATTAGTTATTATTAAAGGTTTTGTAATTAGTTATTTAAACAACTTTGGATAAGTATTATATAGAAAATAAAAGACAATCAGGTGAATTTCTACTGCAGTGTGATACCTAAACTTGGTGTCTATTATGAACATACATAGAGTCTCTCTTGTCTGATAAGTTACCATTTTCCTAGGAATCAAAATAATGTCATTTAAACCTCAGGAATCAAAATAATGTCATTTAAACCTCGACCATGAATGTAGCTATCAGAGACAGACCCAGAGTTTCAGACCCAGAGTGGAAGCTACCTCAAAGTCAGCCTTTTTATTCTTTAAGCTATCAGTAGTGCTGGATGCTAGGGTCTATGAGCTGCAAAGAGGAGTTTAGGTAAGTTGGGTTCTCAAGAAGGGCTTCAGCCAGATCTGAATGCTGACAGATTTTTCATCTGTAAGAATGAAATGAGAAACCCATTCCCAGAAAGAATAATGTGGGAGAAACCTTGCCTCCTTAGTAATGTTCCCTGCATGTCTCAGTGATTCCTAGTATAGCTGGACTACAAGTGAGGCCTCTCCAGAATAACTGAAGGAATCATGGCAGGAGGCTAGGACATTGTGCACAGTTGACCTAAAGATTTTTCTTTGAACTGAAATGTTTCATTTTCTGCCAAGAGATAATTATGAAATTGAGAATTTAACAACTCTGGGAGAATTGTTAATGCACCCAGGTACACACTGAATTGTGAGTACAATTAGCCCAGGCTTCCATGCCACCTCAGCAATGCTCAATGCCACACTGTGGACTCCACTCATTAGCATTTGAAATGTAGGTTTGGGGGAGTAGCTCAGTAGGGAGAGCATTTGCCTAGCATGCAGCCTGTATGAACCCATGGATTTGATTGCTAGCAGTGAAGGTTGTTGACTGCTTGTAATTTCAGCACTCCAGGTAGGATCAGAAATTCAAGAACATTATGGGCCACACAGACAGTTTGAGACCACCCTGCGAATATGTGATCATCTTGCTCATGACAGAGTTCTCTGTATTCCTCTTGAAATGAATGAGTTCCATCAGTTGTTTCTCTCTGAAATCCTGTGTGAGAGAGTTCTTCAGATAGTTATTATACACATCAGTCTAAGAAAACCACACATTGCATAGCACAAGTCACAAGACCATGTCTGACGTCAATTCAGCTTGGAGGTACAGGGGGAAGCACAGCCTTAGTGTGTAGTTCACACTAGCTAGAACTCACTCTACAGCCCAGATTTTCTTCATACTTATGGCAATCCTCCTGCTTCAGTGCTGGAGTTACCACTGAGAATCACCAAGCCCGAACTCATATCTCAATTCTTTTCTCTTCCCAGACACCTTCACACATCCTAGGTGAAAAGAAAGCAATAACTTATAAAACACAGCATCCAGAGCTGCTCATCAGAGTCTCATGAAGCATAAAGGGAAAGGAAATCCAGTGTCCATCCGGTTCCCTCCAGGCAGCACCGCATTTTCTTCAGGCTCCTCAGGCCTCCTCCTGACTGCTGGAGCTAATGACTTTCTGGGTTTCAGCCTTCTAGACGTCTGGAAGCACAGTGGGTATGATCTTCAGGAGTCTGTCATGTTGGTGTATTTGTCCTATTTATAGCCTACCTCCTGCTAAAGAGAGAACTGAGAGCACCTCACAAAATAGTAACAAGAAGAGATAAAAATAAGCAATTTTTTTTAATTTAAAAAAATTAAATTAAAACTGCACTGGAGAAATATTTGGACATAGGCAGGCAGAAATATCCAAATATCACTAATTTGAAAGTAACATACACTTAAATGAAAGATGAAGAAATAGCACCTTGGATTCAAAGACAATGTACCTTATGTGTTTATTGGAGGCAACAAGATGCAGGCTCTTTATCTCTGCTTTAAATACAGGCATCATTGTGTCTGACTCAATAAAAAAAAATGTAACACCTGTATCCAAGTCACCTGTTAGTCCTGTCTAGGAAAATCAGTTCAATTCTCCAAAAAAAATGAGAGTGACTGTGGTGGTTTGAATAGAAACATCCCCCATAGACTCACATACTTGAATGTTTGCCTATAGAGAGTGGCACTATGTGTCCTTATTAGAAGAGATGTTCCCTTGTTGGAGAAAATGTGTCACTATGGAGGTCTCTTATGTTCAAGCTATGCCCAGTATGACACATAGTACCCCTTCTATTGCCAGCGGATCAAGACATAGAACTCTCAGCTCCTTCTCCACAACTATGATGTTTTATATTGTTTGTGGCTATTGTGAAGGGTGTTGTTTCCTTAATTTCTTTCTCTGCCCATTTATCATTTGTATAAAGGAGGGCTACTGATTTCTTTGAGTCAATTTTGTGTCTAGCCACTTAGATTCAGTTGTTGATCAGCTGCAGGAGTTCTCTAGTAGAATTGTGGGGATCAATTAATATATATATACTTTCTTTGTGATTATTCTGGATTGTAAACAGAACAGTCATTGTGGCAAGAAACTTTCCTCAGAAAGCAAAGAGAACCGACAACTAATCTTTGCATCCAATAACATCCCAATCCTTCATTATCTGCCTCCTGTTTCAAGACTGTATACACATACCTTGTCTCTTACCATGTAAAGCTTTTCTAGCTTGCAAAAAAATAGTAATTCTTCATGGATATGACATTCAGTGGGAGAACACATGCCTAAACTGTGTAAAAACCTTAGCTTAAGTCCTAGAATCACAAAAGAAAAAAATTTATTCATTTGTTCTTACATGAGTCTTAAGTCTGTAGGATTTAATATATGTAACAGTTTTCACATTTTAACCAATTCCTATTGAGCATCCAATGATGCTATTGCAGGCACCAGATATACTGTTTTCCAGTTCCAAGGAACTAATCTGTCCCTCAAGGAAACATAGAGTAATCATGGATACAACAGCAGGTACAGAGATTACACTTTGATGAATGCTGTCAAGGAGATAGAAAGTACCAGATGCTGTCCCATCAGATGGTGAAAGTGAGGAAAACTTTTCTCATGTTATAAAGGTTATGTGCCAAATAAATTCTCTGTATAACTGAGATCAATATATGCAGAGAGAACATCTCCAGCAGAGGGACTAGCAACACCACGAGCCTTGAGGCAGGTGTGCAGAGGCTGTGTTCAGAGACTATCAAGGAGGTCAGTGAAGATGGGACAAGGGTGCACTACAAATATATAAAATGATGAGAGGAAGTAGATATGACCTACCAGACCTATGACTTTTCAAAATGACTCAAGGAAGGAAATGGTCTAAACTGAGTATACAAAAGAGAAAACCCATGAGGATGCTCTTAGAACTTAGGTGAGTGATTGAGTAATGGTGCCTCCAAGTAAATATGATGCAGATCTGCCTATATCCAGTGATACAACTTGTAGGTTGACCCTTACTGATTATTATCATGTGAGACACAAGAGGGAAGGAAGAAGATTCCTCCATCAGCAATGGGAATGCAAAGATAATATGCAAGTTTAAATCTATTCAAGACATATTGTATGATGGCTATGCCAATGACATATACATGCAAAGGCTGAAAGTCCAGGAAAGGTGGAAATGCGTAAGTTATCAACTGATAGCAATGGAAACTAGGTCCTTGCTCCTTTTAGTTTGCTGTGACTGAAATGAACTAACACAGTTGAGAGTGAAACTGTCACGCCTGGGATGCACCTCAGTTGACAGAGTGCTTACCTAGCTCACATCAAATCCTGGGTTTGATCTCCACCACCACATAAACCTAGGGTAGCAGCACATGCTTGTAATACCAGCACTTGAGATGAAGACAGGAGTTTCAGAAGTTCAAGGTCATTCTCAGCTACATAGGAAACTGGAAGCTACCATAGGCTACATGAAACATTTTCTCTTGAAGGAAGGCAGGAGGGGGGAAAGCAAGGAAGGAAAGAGGAGAGGAATAAAAGAAGAAAACAAAGAGGGAAGGAAGAGAGGGAGAAAAGGAGGGAGGAAAAAAGAAAACTGTATAATAGTAAACAAGAGTATTAGATAACAATGCAAATGTCTGAACAATGCTTGTTGACTTTAAGTGATATGTTCACAGTTAAAACAAAGAATTGTCTTGTTATACATGGCCAGAGGAGAGAAAAAATTGTCTAGACATTATCTTCTCTCAGTCAATTTCATCTGTCTAGCCTGTCTGTTAAAACATCTTAACAGTGGTTTAATAACCCACAGGATCCTTTGGTCTTCTGAGGAACTCAAAGGCCTTGCTGGCATTACCCCCACAAACTCACTTGGTTAACTGAACAGAGAAGGAATTTATAGGCTCTGTTTTACTTACAAATTGCCTGTGGGTTGCTATTGAGAATTTTTTTTCGGAAAACCATTCATAATTTTGTCCTAAAAACCAAGGTAGAGAGTATGTTTCTCAGAAGCCTTTCTGCATGCTTATAAACTCATTAACCCAAGACCTAGCCCTTGCTATGGTAAAACCTAGTTTCCTATCAAAACCTGAAATGACAGTACAATACTTTTAAATTTTTTCATATTATGTGGCCTTGAGGAAGACACAGAAAGTTGAATAAGAGGTTTGTTTATTTATTTGAATTCCATTTTCAATTTCTGAAACATCAAATAGTCATAAGAACATCTGCTATCTGAGGTATCTTTTAAAATTAGGTAAAACCTCATAGTCCTATGAGTAAAAGTATCTGCTGCTAACCAAGCCTGATGACCTAAGTTTGGCCACTGGGTCCCAAATGATGGAAGTAGAAAATAACTCCTAAAGCCGTCCACTGATTTTTACATGGCATCATGACACATGCATACCAAACACAGCATAAATACACACACACACACACACACACACACACACACACACACACACACGCTAAAACCTACTTAAAAATATAAAACTCAAATGATATTCTTTATTCAATAGTGCCTCTTTAATTTTTTCTGTTTACTTTATTTCTCTCTTCTGAATACCAATAAATATATTTTTGAAGCTCCCCATATTTGTCTGCACCATTTTATTAAAAATATTACATTTCAAAATTCCCACTAAATGTCTAATAGCCAATATAATTTAAAATTTTCCTGAAAACTAGCCTTAACACTATTTAAAAACTAATACTTAAAAGCTGAATTAATGGGCTGGAAAGATGGCTCAGAGGTTAAGAGGTCTGTTCTCCTAGAGGTCCAATTCTGAGCAACCACATGGTGGCTCATAACCATCTATAATGAGATCTGGTGCCCTCTTCTGGCTGTATGCATAATAAATAATAAATGCTGTATGCATAATAAATAAATAAATCTTAAAAAGTAAATAAAACTACATTAATGAGAAAATAAAAGGTTGGAGGCAAGACAAATAACGTTCTTCAGACTTAGAAGCTAAATTAGCCTTATATGTATGAATGTATATGTAAAATATTTTGGTATAAAATATTTTATTTCAGCAATGTAGATGAGTAAAACCTGTGTATAAAATTCCACATCCATGGAAAAGCCTATCCATCCTAAAGATTGGATACGCTGATTATTGATTTTGTAAAAACTGCTGACTACAGTGGATTTTTCTCTTCGAACTGTAAAAGGAGTTAGCCTATCCAAAATGAGAGATACATATTATTTTGTGGAGATACATTTTATATGTTATACTTTTGAGCCTTCACTTCTTGAAAACAGAATTTGTGCCAGTCGTGTACATGAAAACAAAGCAAATTATAGAAGAATACGACTGGAAACTATCACCTCATTGACACTGTTATAAATGCTCAATTTGGGGCCAAAACAAGTGCTAGACTCATAAACAGCACACAAACAGCAACAGAGGGCAAACGCAATCATAATTACAAGGAAAAGGAAAAAAACTTAGTCGTTATTTTGCACAGCACCTAGCACTGACAAGCCATTGTGCACATGACTTGAGCTTAGGAGTTGACCCTGCTCCTAAGATGATGTAAAGATGTCAGTTGAGACACCATAAGCTGACTTTTTTTTAATTACTAAGAGAATCTGATAACAAGTCAGACTGCTTTACTCATAATAATATAATAAAAAAAATTGCAAACAGACTAGATATCCATGAATGGATGAATGGATAACGAAAGTTTGGTACATTTACAGAATGGAACATTTCTCAGCTATTAAAAAAAATTAAATCATGAAATTTCAGCTAAATGAATGCATCTAGAAAACTATCAAGCTAAGAGAAGTGACTAAGATCCAAAAAGATGAATATGGTATTTATTTATTTATATGCGGATGCCAGTTGTTAAGCCTTTGATAAGGAGGCTACAATCCATTTAATCACAGTGGTGAGGCATAGAGCAAAAGGCTAGAAGAAAGAGCTGGATCCCACTAAGAAAGGAAAAGAGAATAGTTATTGATGAACAAGGATATGGGACTGGAAGGAGAGGATCAGATGGTGTTTCCGGTGGAGGGAAGTAAGGTAAGGGAGAGAATACAGGGAGGGATATGCCAGGGCAGGTTAGTACCCAGGGTGTGGGGTCTCCCCTTAACTGAGGAGAAGGAAAGGGGGAAATGGGATAAAAGGGGTGTGAGGGTGGGACTGGGAAGAGAGGGAAGGAGGATCGGGATGTAAAATGAATGAATGAATGAATGAACGAACCAAAGCCAAATATGGCCACACACATCTGTGACCCACCAATCAAGAGGTAGATGAAGGAGAACAGTCATTAAGTTTGAGGATAATAGGACAGCATGGGTAGTTCAAGGCAAGTCCGAACTGCATTGTGATCCTATTTTGGTTGTCTCAAAACCAAAATAAACAAAATAAAACCAGCCAGGCACAGTGACACACATCTGCAGCCCTAGCAGTTAGGGGCAAAAGCAGGAACACAGTAAATGCAAAGAATCCTTATAAGATTCCCATCTCAAAAATTTTCAAATATAACTTTAAAAAAAAAAAGATCCAAACTGACAGTTTCCAAATTAATAGAACTTTGCAGATGCTTTACTGTTATTTTAATTCTTTACATTCTTCTCATATCTTTTAACACATTCCCTGCTGCCTGCTGGGGCACAGACTCATATTGAGAGGTAGGAACTGAGTCTCTGAGGAGAGTTGGGTCTGTTCCCCGGTTGGATGCTCTGAAGCCTTCGACACTTGGGAACAGCTTCAGAGTGGAAAACTCAGGGTCTTCTGACAGACTCTTGGAAGTGAAGGAAATTTGATGGGACAAGACTGGTGATGTCTCATCCCACAGTGCAGTTAGTAGGGCTGTTCCCAAGGGTATTTCTCCTCCTAGGAGCCCTGGAGCCACCTTTGTAACCACTGTGGAAGTGGAGCTCTCCTCAGTCATCTCAAAGCTCTCATAGGTCCCATGTGGTGGCTCTGTTCTCACTTGAGTCTCTGCATTGTCTCCTGGCTCTGGGGGCCTCCCCTGACTTACGCTCTCAAATTTGGTGTCATCCCATTCCTCACTGAAGACAGAAGAGACTGGGCCAGATGTGCTGACACTCACTGTGACCTTAGGGTCCCCCAGAACACTGCCAGCTGTTGGCTCAATAGTCAGGACATTCTTGGGGACTGTCACCAAATACCTGGTGGTAGTGCTCTGGGCATCGTCAGCTGCCATCTCTGAGGGTCTCTCCCTAACAGGCTCTGTGTCTCTTGTGGAATCACCACCAGGAAAGGCAGTAATTCCCATGGCTGCATCTGCTCTGATTTTCTCAGGTTCTTTAGTATTTATGGAGGAAGGTGAATTCCCTAAGCTAACTGCTTCTTGACTTTCAGTTGCAAACAACTGGTTATCTACATATTCCAGGAAACCATGTGTTTCACCTGTGACCATTCTACCATGGGCTGGGTGCTAGAACTGCTGTAGGGTCCCTCTTGGTCAGGATTCATAGAAGAAGGTGAAGATACAGCAACAGTTAACATGGCCTTGGAAAGGCTGTGCTCTGGAGACATTCTGTCAAGCTGCCTGAGGCCATGCTCTTCCTCACTGGCTGAGAACACTGGCTCACTGGACGAATAGACACCAGGGCTGGTAGGATGCAGAAGCCCAGCTCCTGGAAGGTGGCTCTCTTTGTTGACAAAGAATACTTTATTTAATTCTGTCACTGAAAGCTCTGTAGACAGTACCATTGGAGCTTCAGAGGACAGCTACTGCGGAATGTACTTTGGAGCAAAGGAGATGTTTTCTTGGTCATCTGTGTTCATCTTCTGGGACTGCTCTTTCTCTGCATATGCATGTGCTGTCTCCCTCCTTTCCACCTTTGGGAAAGCTCGACATGCTGTAGCCAAGGTGAGGAAGAGAATGCTATAGAAAGCCACACAGGTGGGCAACAGAGTTGGTCTGCTCATAGTGGATGGGAAAAATAGGTTGAAAGAGGTGACAATTCCAGTAATTGAGTCCTGTAGGCAAACAAAGCACATCACACTGTCATATGAATGTATTTTGTAAATAATCTCCTTTAAGTTAAACCAGAAGTACAATGACCTCCTTGACTTCCTCACAAAAAAAGGGAGGTCAGAGATGGTTGTTCTACTTCTTTGTACCCTTTGAGACAGTTTCCTTTTCCCTGTTAAAATCTGCAGGTGATTCCAGCTCCTTCTCTCCACTATTGGAAACAACATGTGAACTTTAAAGGAAACTGAGATGACAGCCTGCAGGGATGGCAGCAGCAAGCAGCCTGCCACTCAGAGGAATTAGCAGATGACCTTCAGCTCCCTCCATCTCTCAGGCTCAGTGCAGGTCCCCATCACTGCTCTTAGGAGTTTAGCATCAAACAACTGGAGCTGCATGACATTAGAACATATGGAAGAAAAGTCAGACCACAGTCAGGTTGATGCTAATATTCTTAACCCTAAACAAACCCCATAGCCATGTTTTGTCTTCTCTGGCCTTTGCTTTCATTCTTCTACACTATACCTCCTATGTGTCCAAGTGCCAGGAGAGAAGAAATGCTGAGCAGATCTTGGCTGAAAAGCCAGGACTGTCTTTAGGCTGCTCTGCATGGAGAAGGGAGGAGGAGAATGTCACTGCTTATGAGCAGCTGTGTCTCAGGTTAAATTATCTCAAACTGTAGGATACTTAAGGAGCAAAGGAAGTCATTCTTCTCTTACTTTCTGTTCACCCTGCATCTTTGGGTGCTGTTCTGTCTGTGTCTCTCTATGCTGGTTAGTTCTCACGAACTCTAACCAGATTC